>OX326947.1:42317065-43548732 GCA_946800315.1 Misopates orontium | reverse complement strand
ACAATTCGAATAATTTCACATTCATACACTTCTCTCCTTATTTCCTATTTAAAGTTTGTATTTCATATTTCAAATTTATATGTAAATATGGGGATCTTTGTGTTTTCTGATTTAAGCTTTACATAATAATAAAATGTAAATACTGTTTAGAATCAACCTTGGAATATAAAAAAAAGATCTAGAAATTTTTTAGGGGTATAAATGTAATTTTGTAAATGATATGGTGTATAAGTGTGAACAAGCAAAAATTAGGCTGGGTCAAAATCGTTGACTCTGGCAAAAATGACAAAATTCACAAACCATGCCACTTTGTGGCGACGTGACACTTTGTTGGACTAGTTTTGCGAGAGCACCACTTTGCGGGACTAGTTTTGCAAATTTTCCCCTGGGTTTGGGCCACCTCTATACCTTATGAGTTATTTTAGGGTACTGTTAATAGTGAAGTCTAGACGTACCCTAATTGATATCTACGACAATGGATCTTCTATCCCACATTTGTGTTACACTCCATATCCCATTTAATCTCCACTATCTATGTTTTAAGGTCAATGACACATGTCATCGACTCACCCCTCATGTATTAATATGAAGAACATATATTATCACCACAACTAGTTAGACATGTAGTGGAACACAAAAGTCGGACAGATAATCCTCTCCCAAAATCTATACGCTACACAATATTGCATTTTGCTGATTGGCGCTTATTATCTCTAGGTAGGATACTTCTACATGCGACGTTTTGAATATATTTGTACTTAATTCTAAACTAGCTAACCAAAAGAAATATTTTATTATATGGACAGAAATGTAGTTATGAACTATTTTCACTCTCTCTTGGATAATTCTTAGGATATGAAAGTCATGAACTGAAAGTTCTAAATATTTTTTTCTTAACAAATTTTTTGATCGTTTAACTTTTAAAACACTGAATGAAAACAAAACTAAGATTTTTTCATGTTTATTGTAACACAAACCAGTAAGGTGTAGTAAAATTAATAAAATAATTACGGGATTGAGAAACTGAGCAGCAATTAGGGGCAGAAAATACTTATCAGGAAATGAAAAGCTATCGTCACAATTCTTGTAATAACCACCCCAGCACGTGCATAGTTTAAATTTAAAACCATCTCGATTATATCTTTGGGCGTTGAAGTTTTCTCGAGCCACCCCGTGTTCAAGTCCTTCCATCCCTCATCCCATAGTTCCAAGAACTTGTTCAGCGTGTCTTCTTTTGATACCCCGTGCTGTTTCATTTAGCAATCCACCGATGTCAGAGTTTCGCCTCCCCGGTTCTCACGCTACAAATATAATTAAAGATGAATTCATCATTTCATTGAATATATATATATATATATATATATATATATGATTACTTCGTGGTTGGCCATGTCATCTAGATATCGACCAAAAAATTGCATTTTTCATACCCTAACTTGACACCATTTCTTTTCTCACACTTTAATTTGGCATATCACGATTTTGGTACCCCAATTTGACAATTTTTTCAATTTTGGTACTCCGGTGGTGGCGATTTCAAAATCATACCGAAATTTTTCACGTGAGACTAAATTTGGAGATTTCGACTTCGGTCACACTTGAACTCACACTACAAGAAATGTGGCCTATAGCAAGGTCCAAAAACCTTGCAATAGGTTCAAATTCCCTTGCTATTGATCTATTGCAAGGGATGTGGACGTTGGTAGCATCCCTTGCTATAGGTGGCGTTGGTGCAGGTATTTTGCATGTTGCAAGGGAAATGGACCTTGCTATTGCTGTTCTGACACACACCTGTAGCAAGGTCCATTTCCCTTGCTGGACCACAATTGACAGCAACGTCCTTAGACGTTGCTATTTATTCTGACACAAAACTCAATTGCAACGTCCTTAGACGTTGCTATGCATTCTGACACAAGACTCAATTGCAACGTCTTTTGACCTTGCAATTGATTTACGCACGTTTTTTTTTTTAAATTTCATTTTTGTTCATTATTTTTTTTCGATGAAACACAGCAACGTCTACGGACGTTGCTATAGTGTCCGGACACTTTTCTTTTTTCAAATTTGGCAGCAACGTCCACAGACGTTGCTATAGTGTCCGGACTTTTTTTTTTTTCAAATTTGGCAGCAACGTCCACGGACGTTGCTATAGTGTCCTGATATCTTTTTTTTTTTCAAATTTGGCAGCAACGTCCACGGACGTTGCTGTAGATAAATATTTTTTTATAAAAAAAAGTGGCGGTATAAACCGCCACATTCTAATAAAATGTTTTTTAATATATATATACATATATATATATATATATACACACACACATACATATATATATATACACACACACACTCACATTATACATTAATTGAAATCTCAATATTATATATGTATAGTATGTGTTAAAAAATATAATACTAATAACTAAATTATAAGATACACACACACACAAACAAACACACGCACATATATATATATATATATATATATATATATATATATATATACATATATATACATACATATATATATATATATATATATATATATATATATAGTATTAAGAAATGTTAGATAACATTTTAAAAATTATAATGATATATATATACATACACACACTAAACTTTACAATGTATAATTATAAAATAATCTCACTAATTATAATTATACAATATATATGTATATATATATATATAGTATAAGATGCATGTATGCATATATAATATATATATAAGTTGATCATGATGCAAAATAAATTAAGGAAAAAAATAAAGTGAAGGAGAGAAGGGGAGAAGAAGATGATAATAATATGAGAGGGAGAATGTAGTGGGATGGATGAGTGATATAGTGCGGTATTTATAGTAGTATAGTGGGAGGGAAGGAATTTTTTTGGGAAATTTGAAATTTCCGCCAAAAATTTCATTCTGAAATTTTGTAGCAAGGTCCAAATCCCCTGCAATAGGTCATTGTCAGAAAGCTGTTGCAAGGGAAATTGGGATCCCTTGCTACTGTGTCAGAAAAGTAGCAATTGCAAGGGATTTGGACCTTGCAATAGCTTTATTAGAAAAATGTTTTAATTATATATATTCCCTCATTCACTCATTTAATTAGATACATATATAATTATGACTTGTAAATCATAATTACATGAGACTTGAACTAAATATATAGAACTAATCATGATCTTGGTTAAATTAATTAATTAATAAAACTTATTTGATTGAATAATTATTAATTACATAAGAAAATAGAACTAATCTTGATATTTATAGCTATATATATATATATGTGAACTTATTTGAAGGAATAAGATCCTAATAACATATGAGAACTGAACTAATTAGAATTAATCTTGTATTGTAAAATTAATTAAAGTTATTAGAATCAATAACTTCTCATTACATAATAATCAAACTACACATAATTAACGATTCTTGATTTTCATTAAATAAACTGAAATTATATGAATGAATAATATTTAACTACATAAGAATTGATCAACTACGTACAGGAAAACTTACTGTTTATTTTTGTTGATTAATTAAGAATATAATTGATAACTCAACATTACATTAGAATTGAACTAATTAAACAAAACTAATCTTAATTAAATTTTAATAAATTAATTGAACTTGTTTGAATGGACAACTCCTAATTAACTACAAATATATATAAGCATCAACTAAATATAACTAATATTGACTTTTGTCAAATTAGTTTAACTCAATTGAACAAATATTACATAAGAACTAAATTACTTAGATTTAATAATATTGATTTTATTATGAATAGTGTTATTTGAATGCATAACACCTAATTACATAAGAATTGAACTACGTACAAGGAATACAACTCTTTATTTTTGTTGAATTAATTAAGAATGGAATTTATAACTCAACATATAATTATATTAGAATTGAACTAATTAAACAAAAATAATCTTAAATTTTAATAAATTAATTGAACTTGTTTGAATGGACAACTCCTAATTAATTACACATATAAGAATCAACTAAATATAACTAATCTTGACTTTTGTCAAATTGGTTTAACTTAAACAAATATTACATATAAGAACTAAATTACTTAGATTCAATCTTGATTTTTATTATGAATAGATGTTATTTGAATGCATAACTTCTAATTACATAAGAATTGAACTACGTACAAGGAAAACTACTCTTTATTTTTGTTGAATTAATTTAGAATATATTTTATAACTCAACATAATTACCTTAGAATTGAACTAATTAAACAAAACTAATCTTAAATTTTAATAAATTAATTGAAATTAATTGAACTTGTTTGAATGGACAACTCTTAATTAATTACACATATAAGAATCAACCAAATATAACTAATCTTGACTTTTGTCAAATCAGTTTAACTTAATTGAACGAATATTACATAAGAACTAAATTACTTAGATTTAATCTTGATTTTTGTTATGAATAGATGTTATTTGAATGCACAACTCCTAATTACATAAGAATTAAACTACGTACAAGGAAAACTACTCTTTATTTTTGTTAAATTAATCAAGAATAGAATTAATAACTCAACATTACATTAGAATTGAACTAATTAAGTAAACCTAATCTTAATTTTTAATAAGTTAATTGAACTTATTTGAATGGACAACTCCTAATGAATTACGTATATAAGAATCAACTAAATATAACTAATCTTGACTTTTGTTAAATTAGTTTAACTTACTTAATTGAACAAATATTATTACACAAGAACTAAATTACTTAGATTTAATCTAGATTGTTATTATCATGAATAGATTTCATTTGAATGAATAAAATCTTAATTACATAAGAATTGAACCACGTACAAGGAAAACTACTCTTTATTTTCGTTGAATTAATTAAGAATAGAATTGATAACTCAACAATATTACATTATAATTGAACTAATTAAATAAAACTAATCTTATTCTTGTATAAATTAATTGAAATTGTTGAATGGACAACTCCTAATTAATTATATATATATATATAAGAATCAACTAAATATAACTAATCTTAACTTTGTCAAATTAATCTAACTTAATTGAACAAATATTACATAAAAACTGAATTACTTAAACGTAATTTTAATTTTTATCATGAATAGATGTTATTTAAATACATAACTCCTGACTTGATTTTTGCATATATATATATATATATATATATATATATATATATATATATATATATATATAAAGAATGAAGGATGCAGCTTTATTATATTAAAAAATAAGTAAAACAAAACTTGCAAGGGAAGAGGAGGTTGCTGAAGCTGAAAGGCTACTGCAAGGGCCTTTTTCCCTCGCAACTGTGTCAGAAAAGCTGTTTTTACAGCAGCAGCAAGGGATTTGGACCTTGCAATAGATTTATCAGCTTTATATCCTCTCCTCCACACATTTCATGATCCATAACCTGCGTTTCTTCCCCAAATTCTACTGCATTTCTTCCCCTCTCTTCTCTATTTTTTAGCAAAATTTCATTTCTTCCCTGTGATTTTTTTCCAAAGCGTACGTAATTTTCAGCAAAGCTCACTCCACGAGAGGTATCTATTTCAGTATTATCGTAATTCGTTGCTTAATTTTATATATATATTGTTGATGTTGTTGCTTAATTTAGTGATTTTTGTAATATTAATACTTGTTATTCATCATATTTAGAATAACTGAGATCTAAGCGTGGTTTGATTAGTAGTATGCTATTTATATGCCTGTGTGTAATTAGTTGTTCACATTGTTAGTATTTGATGATAAGTTTTAATTAGCCTTACTTTCGTGATTAAATAGTCAGTTCTCGTGCTGATGCATTGTTAATTTGATTTTAATTAGATAAAAAATGTATAACAACGAAGATCGGAGTTGGATGTACGATCGAGGCAACGTTGATGAGGGGTATATCAATCCTTATTTCGTAGATGGCGTCAACAGATTCCTAGAATTTGCATTTTCTCAAGGTCATCGAAGAGTTAAGTGTCCGTGCACTCGGTGTGGTTTTAGCAAAAGCAAAAAGAGGGATGTGATTCAGGAACACCTATTGAAGTACGGTTTTGTTCCTCATTATTACGTATGGTAGGCACACGGAGAAAGGAACAACTTTTCTGGCAATTACACATACGCAGGAGAGTCATCTACTCATAATGATAATGTCGAAAGTGGTTACGTAGATATGGTCAATGATGCATACAGAGGTCAGTTTGAAGGCACGCACTATAATCAAAATATAGAAGAAGAGCCAAACCGTGAGGCACGAGACTTTTTTGAAATGCTACGGGAAGCCGAGGTGCCAATACGCGTAGATGTGGAAACAACACCATTGCAGTGGTTAACATCATTTATTGCCGACAAGGTTCGTCATGGCACAACAAACGCCTCTGCTGACAATCAATTACAAGCGGCCCGCAGATTAATGAGTCCTGCAGATCGTCATAGATTGCCTGAAAATTGGTACGGAGTGAAGAAATTCATCAAAGGTTTAGGACTTGGGTACAAAACATATGATGTCTGTGTTAATGTTTGTATCCTTTATTACGGGGAGTATGAAAGTAAGAGCTGGACCGAGTGCCCCTATTGTGGAGAAGCTAGGTACGAGGAATGCACCAATAAGAAGAAGCTTGTTCCACGTAAGAAGCTGTGGTACTTGCCAGTGACGCCTCGATTGCAGAGGCTTTACACATCACGCAAAATATCGGAGCACATGACATGGCACTTGAAGTGTCAGGCAGATACCGATCAAATGATTCACCGTGCTTCAAGTTTGTCCTGGAAATCTTTCGACAGGATATTTCCCGATTTTGCTGCCGAACCAAGAAACGTTAGACATGGACTTTGCACCGATGGTTTTAATCCTTTCGGGAACTCCTCAGCTCCTTACTCGTGTTGGCCAGTATTTGTGACCCCTTATAACCTCCCTCCTGACCTGTGCATGCGGCAAGAATATATTTTCCTAAGTTTAATGATATCTGGCCCGAAGAGTCCTGGCAAGAACATTGACGTATTACTCAGACCCCTAATTGATGAACTTAAGTCACTGTGGGATTCGGGTGTGCCAACATACGATAGTTTTCGGAAACAAAATTTCCAAATGCGAGCTTCATTGCTATGGACGATTAGTGACTATCCAGGGTATGGCATGCTATCACAGTGGAGCACACATGGTCGTTTATCTTGCCCGTACTGTATGGAAGAAACCAAGAGTTTCCAACTTAAGCACGGTCGAAAGACTTCTTTCTTTGACTGTCATCGTCGATTCTTGCCTCTGGACCATCCATGGAGACTAAACACAACTGACTTCACGAAAGGTAGAATAGAGACTGATCAACCTCTACCAAGAAGATCAGGGATAGACATGTTGAGACACGTTGAACGTCTTCCACCAGTCGGATTTGGTATATGCGGAGAATTTGTTCAGGGCTTTGGTTTGGATCACAATTGGTGTCGTATAAGTATATTTTGGGAACTTCTGTATTGGAAGCATAATCTGATCCGCCACAACCTAGATGTCATGCATTGTGAAAAGAACTTCTTCGACAATATCAAGAACACTGTGATGGATGACCCTGAGAAAACCAAGGACAATATGAACTCTCGCAAAGATTTACAATTACTGACGGGCAGAAGATCTTTGTTTCTACAGACTGGACCGGGAGGTAGGTTATACAAACGTAGAGCATCGTACTGTCTAAGTAAGGACGAAAAGGTTAAAGTGTGTGAGTGGTTGTGCAATCTCAAATTTCCAGATGGATACGCGTCAAACATTTCGCATTGTGTTCAAATGCCACAGTTGCGTCTAGTGGGAATGAAAAGTCACGATTGTCACGTTTTTTTGCAAAGGTTGGTTCCGATAGCATTTCGTGACTTCTTGCCATAGAATGTCTGGGGGCCGCTCGTGGAGATCAGTAATTTTTTCAGAGCTTTGTCAGCTCCTGACATCCGATATAGTGACATGGATTTATTAGAACGTTCGATTGTGGTGACTATGTGCAAGCTGGAAAAATTATTTCCTCCATCGTTCTTTGATTCCATGGAGCATTTAGCGATACACCTTCCCTGGGAGGCAAAAGTCGGTGGGCCCGTACAATACAGGTGGATGTACCCATTTGAGAGGTAAATACCAGTTACTGTTATATTGTTAACTATACAATGTTCAAAATATGACTAGTTAAATTTTTTTTTTTCTTTGTTAGACGGATGTTTGATTTTAAGAGACCAAGGGGTAACAAGGCACACATAGAAGGGTCGATTGTTGAGGCGTACATTTACGCAGAAATTGCAAATTTTTCCTCACTCTACTTTGACAGCAATATTGAAACTAGAGCAACCCGTTTGAACAGGAACGAAGTTCCAATATCTTATTGACCCCAACGACCAATTATCAGTATTCCAGAGTAAAGGGAAAACAATGGGGCGTTGTGTCAATTACAGAAATTTGTCTCTCGCAGAGTGCAAAGCGGCTCATCTATATGTCTTGTTGAATTGCCCAGAGGTCGAGTGTTGGTTAAGGTAAGATTACTAATTTCCATACAATGTATTCTTGTTAATATATCAATTGATGTTTTAAACGGCTTCTTTCTGTGACAGTATGTTTGATGAACAGATGTGTGCAGGATATCCGCAAGCTAATAAAGATCAGATACGTAACACTTATTTTGTCGACTGGTTCAAACAAGTTGTTGTGTCTGGGAGTTACAGTGTGGATCCTAAATTACGCGGTCTTGCTCGGGGTCCTGTTTTGAAAGCAAAAACTTATAATGGTTATACGGTTAACGGATTTAAGTTTCATACAGAAGCATATGGGGCTGGTGGGCAAACAATGAACAGTGGCGTTTATGTGAAGGGTGACACTGGCGACCCAGACGCACGTAATTTCTATGGAATGCTTCAAGAGATTATACAGCTTGATTACTGGGGCAGTGGAAACTTGGAACAAATTGTTATGTTCAAATGTGATTGGTACGACGTGTATAATGGAATAACAACTCATCCGATTTATGGCCTTGTTGACATTAATCCAACAATGCGACTCGGTACAGGAGCGTCTGAACCGTTTATCTTAGCAAGTCAGGCGCAACAAGTCTATTACAGTCTGTATCCTTCACAAAAAAATATCAATAGGAGAGGATGGTGGGCGGTATGCACGACAAGAGCGAGATACCTCGTTAACACAACTGCAGTGGCTAATCTCGACATTTACCAAGATAGCACCGCACCTCAGTTAAGATTGGATGACATCAACAATATCGACAATACACCTATCAGGCTTGCAGATGATGATATTGTGGAAGTCGATGATAACGACACATCCGCCGACGATGACGTGGATGAAGATCATGATGATGGTGACGACGATGACCCTGATTATACGTAATGTATGTTCTAAGCAATATGTATGCCTATGTAGTAAGAATTCGTGAACTTAAACAGTGGTTTATTTGCAATATGTAAGCTTGCGTTGTAATATTTGAGTTGTTTGAATTGTAATGTTTATATATATATATATATATATAAAACTAGTGTAAATTATAAATATAAATAAAAACATAAATATATATTAGGTGCAAACATAAATAAAAACAAGCTAAAACAAACCTCGTTTGTTCATAATTATACAAATACAAATAAAAGCAGCAAATAACAGTCTAAATTTGAGTATCCTCGTCAAATTACATATCACCCAAGCCAGTAGTGTCGTTAGCACCGCCACCCGAACTTTTTTCCTGGTCCCCTTCATCCTCCTGATCGGCAGAATGTGACCGTGGTCGATAGAATGGATCCCCTGATACCCGCCCGCTGCCGACACTCGTGTTCGTCGGTTGCAATGGTTGGTGGAAAACTGCCGGGAAGTTGTTAAACTGTTGTGGTTGCCCCTGTTGTTGTTGCCCTGACCCCCACAATTCCTCGGGCACCGGCATATTAAACTGTGACATAAAGTATTTGAGCACATTCTTTAAACCGGTGATTTTCCCCCGCTGAGAAGCTGTTTCGGCCCGCAGTGCCTGACATTCTGATCGAAGCGGCTCCACGCTACTAGAGCCAGTCTCAACGAACCTAGAATGTCTTCGAGCCTTGAATCCTACGCGCTCAGGCTCACCATAACTCGCCAGACCCACCATCCTATTCTTCTTTACACGTCCGGCTGCGGCAATTTCCACCCACGGTCTCACGTCCCAGACCGGCCACTTGCTCAAATCTGGCCCATGTTCTCGTAGGCAGTGTTCCACATAGGCATCCTACATATAACATATTATGATTCAAAATATTTTTTGTAACAAACATAAGTATAATTACGACAACAACAATTATTGACGATTACACCACTTTAATGAACGAAAATATTATACTCACGTAATTAGCTTTGTCCTCAGGGTTTGGCCACTCAACCGTTCCGTCGTCATGTTTCTTTGCACGAGTCTTTATAAAGACATCCTGAAACGGCACCTTGTCGGGCGTTGTATTCATTTCCTTTGCCTGTCATAATATGAAAATTCATTAAAGCAAATATAGATCACATTATTAAATCAATGATGATATTTGAAAAATAACCAATCATATTTTTCTACTTACCAGATCTATCCTATGCTTGTTCGTGCTGCGAGACCCACCCCTATAGTTTACCGTTTTCCCCTTATCTCGATTTTTAGCGTTCTGCTCCGAACGACCCTTCGTGGGCTCGAACTCCCAATAATCATAAAATGCCTGCCGAAAATCTTCGTGAATCCAACAACTGTGACTCATACCATAGGTGGGGTCAACTTTGCAGCGCAACCACCATTTCTTGGCGTGGTTTACTGAACCTGCAAATCTCGCAGTAGCGACCCTATCGTACCATTCCCTGACTGCATTTTCTATGGCAGGATCCCACTGATAAGTGTGCTGCATTTAATACAGACATAAAGAAAAGTTGGTCACATAAATGAATAATAATGAACAAATATTTGTAAATATTTAATAAATATAGAAGTCAAGCTAATTCCTTACCTTAAATCTGTTCCAACACATTTCCTTCTCGTCCTCTGGCCACATGCCGTACGTGAAGTATGCCCCTTGCATCATGTTCCTCAAATTTGTACCAATCGTGGTCACGGCGGAAGGGTTCTCTATTGAGCCATCAAAGAATAATTCAAGTACCTCCCTGTCATCCGGATTTGTCGGGGGCTCGCGAGGTTTAGATTGTCCTCGCACTGCAACCCTAGTAATACCACCATCGTCTCCTGAATAATTGTTACCCCCCTCATCCTCGTCTAATGACTCAGAGTCGCCATGAGCACGTGAGCCTGAAGCTCGTGTGCCTGAAGCTCGTGTGCCTGAACCCCATGAGCCCGATGATGATGGCCCAGCGGTACTTCCCGTCCCCTGAACCTGTAGCGTCGTCATGGCACCTAAACTCGGCTGCATCATGCCGTCTACAGTACCTCCCATAAGTTGTGGCCTCGTTAGCTGTGTTTGTGGCATACCAAATCCAGCTCCACTCCCAAAACCAGGCACACCAAATCCAGCTCCACTCCCATATCCAGGCCCACAAACCCAGCTCCACTCCCATATCCAGGCCCACCAAATCCAGGCCCACCCAATCCAGGCCCACCATAACCACCCCCACCATAACCAACCCCGCTATAGCCAGCCCCACCGAATCCACCACCACCATAACCACCCCCAACATATACACCCCCCATTGTCGATCCTACTCCCATCAATTGATTGGTAAACAGCCCACTAGCGCGGGCTCCTGCGTCATTTGATCCTCCGGGAAACATCGGCATCACCGCTGAAAGTGATCCCATCGAACCAAGATCAGGCTGCGAAGAGAATGATCCTCGAGGTACCCCTTCCGGGTATGGCACCTGGTTCTTCGACACCTTCTTTTTTCCTTTCCCCTTACCCTGATCTGACGAGCCGGCCATCTGATAAATTAAATATTTAGAATGGTCAAATTAATATAAAAGGATACACAACAATATATACTATCTATTCATTTACTAAATTGACTAATTAAGTATATATACATCTGTTACGTCTAAATTATACAAATCTCCGCTAATTTTTCTAATCAATTTATTACAATTAAGTAAGCTCAATACTCATTGTGATATATATACTATTAAATTAAAGTATTCAACAATTAATCACGTACGGACGTGTCACAAAATAACTACATCTTCTACATATATCTCTATCTATATCAAGCATCAATAATTACACCATAGCATGTTCATATAAACAAGTTTAACCAAAATATATTTCCCATATTTTTATTACAAATATATAATTTCTCAATGCTACTAACCTTTTTAGCATATCTAATTAACATAAATACGTTCTAACATAAACACAATTATATATGTTATATAATACAAAGTTAATCGATTAAATTCTACAAAAAAAAAAAAAAAAATACGTAGCTATATTGTCATAATCACAAATCTAATATTAATTAATTAAGCATACATATATATATATATATATATATATATATATATATATATATATATATATATATATATATATATATATATATATATATATATATATAATTAACAGTACTAATACACTCGAATCAACAAATACATCACTATTATGCGATAATATTACACAAATTTAACCGAGTAATTAAATTAAACCTTAATATACATATATAGATCGTCACATAATTAATTACCTCTACTACCTTAATTAAGTATAAATAATTAACATATATAAATACACTATCTAATCAACAATTACATCACAAATACTAATTACACAAATCTAACCATTAATTTAAAAAAAAAAATTAATAATACACATAGATCGTTCAAAATTACTTCTAATATCTTAATTAATAATACATAATTACACAAATCTAACAAATACAACACTATGATGCTATAATATTACACAAATCTAACAAATTAATTAAAAATAAACATTAATATACGTAGATCGTCACATAATTACCTCTAATTAATACCTTAATTAAGCATAAATAATTAACACAAATATGCCTAAAATCAACAATTATATCACAAATAATCTAATTACACAAATCTAACCATTAATTTAAAAAAACAAACATAATACACATAGATCGTCACATAATTACCTCTAATACCTTAATTAAGCATAAATAATTAACACTAATATGCCTAAAATCAACAATTACATCACAAATAATCTAATTACACAAATCTAACCATTAATTTAAAAAAAAAACATAATACACATAGATCGTCAAAATTACTTCATCAAATCGACTAATATCTTAATTAATCATACATAATTAACACAAATACATCATCAAATCAACTAAAAAATCATATTTATGCAAAATAATAAAAATCTAACCGATTAAACTAAAAAACAAATATGTATAATCGTAATTTTGAAGACATTGAACACATACCTTAAAAAAAGAAGAGATTTGGAGCTGAAATTGTGTGAATTGGAATGAAAATGAGTGAATTTTTTTTTTTTTTAAGAAGCAGCAATGGCAAATTCGCAGCAGAAATCTGCTGCGAATTTGCCATATAAATATGGCACCAACGTCCTGGAGACGTTGGTGCCGTATCGATTAATGCTGCTGCAGCTTTGTGTCTGCAGCAGACACAAAGCTGCACGGCATGCATATGGCACCAACGTCTGCAGGACGTTGGTGCCTTTCTTTCAGCTGGCAGCAACGTCTACATAGACGTTGCTGCAGTCAAAAAAAAAAATTAAAAAAAAAACCACGAAAACAGTTACCAACGTCCTTTTCAGACGTTGGTAACATTTAAAACATAAAAAAAAAAAAAAAAAAAAAAAAACTGCAGCAGCAACGTTCGCGTTCTGACAGCTTCCTGCCAACGTCCAATAACGTTGGCAGGTATTTTTTTTTTTTACTTTAGCTGTACCAACGTCGTTGGACATTGGTACAGCTAATTTCCTGCAACTGATTCAAAATCCGTTGCAGTATGTACGTTGCATTAGACCAGTTTTTTTGTAGTGTCACCCGCTTACCACCTTGGATTTATGTTTGTTTATTTTTTTATTATTTTTTCCATGTAGCTTCTAAGGTGGAAAGCGGGTGAGTTGGGAGTTTGACTGGGGTCAAAACTCCCAAATTTAGTCCCACGTGAAAGATTCCGACGAGATTTTAAAATCGCCGCCGTCGGAGTACCAAAATTTAAAAAATTGCCAAATTAGAGTACCAAAAACGTGAGGTGCCAAGTTAATGTATGAAAAAAGAAATGATGTTAAGTTAGGGTATAAAAATGCAATTTCTCAGATATCGACCTATTTTAGATGTAGCTACTATAATCTTGGGCTCACTTCATAGCCAATTAATGGTTTCTTCTGTGGCAGAAGGCATGCCTGGGATGAGCACCGCGATCACCATATAGATGCAAACGGTCAACAGAGAATTAACATGGTACTCTTCAAATGTTGGCATCTGTCGTCCCATAAACCACTTCAGCTCTCTGTTACATGCCTGACTAACTTCTTTGACCTCCATATATATGACCCATTTAATATATCTGAGAATATTTATAGACAAAAACAAAAATAAAAAAGATACAGTAGTGAATTCTTAGAGTTGGTTCTTACTGTATGTTTGGCATGCAAAATCAGTTGCATATAATTTTTCGTGCTTGACTACATCACGTTCGTTATCATCATATATACTCAAAATAAATTTGTAAACAATTCGCATCAACTCCGGGAGTCGATCAACTTCACTAATATCCCACCCAATTATAACAAAAGAAAACATATATAAAGAGAGAATATTTATAGATCATAGGTGACTATGTGAGTCCTGTTCAATAATTTTAATTTTCAAGTATTCTTGATTAATGTATAAGGCATAACGTATACCTTTCTAAAGCCTCGGTGAAATCATCTACTTCTTCAAGTGTGGCATAGTTGTCATTGATTACCGCCACCATTTGCAGGCATTTAGTAACAGCTTTTCGAATATAAGAGTACTGAGGTTCAAAATGCAGTGACTGGCCGCAAAGGTAGCAATCAACCAGTCTATCTCTCATGTATGGAAGTTTTGACTTCAGGTCGAAGTTGTTCCACCACCTTCATATTAGTGCAAGACAAATTATGAATCTTCATAACTATGTATCATGCAGTGTGCTATACATGTAAATGTTTATACTTAAGAGAATGTTTGTGTTACCTGATGAGTTCGCATAGCTCTTTCCTATACAAATTCTGCAAAAAAATTGAAATCCAGTTTGGCAAATTTTAAAAGCTTTGCATTCTTTGCTTTATATACTTAAATTAGTAGCAATCTACGTCCAACTCTCCAACGCAAGAAATTGTCAGATTCTAATACACTGTCTAGACCAGGTCCGCCGTATTATATGTAGATGACGCGCAATTGGATATGGTCTAGTAAAGTCTAAAATTAGCGCCACTAACAGAATCTACCCAACGGCTGCTACGGTATCTAATTACTGTTGAATAAAATTTGGAAATAAACTTACGGGATTTCATTTATATATTGGATTTAACTTTTTGAAATTTTGTAATGCAATAATATATATACTCTTATGTAATTTATATTAAATATTCCAAAAACTACAATGTTTTGAGCGTAGTACGCGCTCTTTTAGTTAATTAATTTAAGTGAAATATATGTGTTTCTAAGCAAAAGCAAAAGACTTTGAATTTCTATTTCAAAACAGACAACATGTTCATAGTACACAAAAATCAATTAAAAACAAACAAGATTCACCTAAATTGCCTAAAATAGAATACACACTGCACTTAAAATACTTAAAATACATGAGAATCTGCAAAACTAATTCCATAAAGGGCCAGGACGCTTCTATGGCCTGCAAAGTGGCATGGTTTGAAAATTTAGTCCTTTTGGACGGAGCAACGATTTTGACCCAAAATTAAGGCTTTGACAACCTAATTTCTATTTTTTTACAATTATACACCATATCTTTCACAAAATTATATTTACATCCCAAAAAAATTCTAAATCTTTTTTTATATCCCAAAGTTAATTCTAAGAAATTTAGAACTTTATAAATTTCAAAACTATGTAAAATTTTAATTATAAAAACAGAAGCAACTCTGCTTTAAAGATCGATTTTCTGACCTATTTAATCCAGGGATTTCTCCATTTCCCTCCATCCTCCCTGATTTCGAATGTCACGGAATCGGCGAACGAAGGACGACATTTTCATCAACCATTTCCTCAAACTTGCGAGGATTCATGCCACCAAATTCTCCATGTTTTGACCCGCTCAAACTTCTATCGAACCTTTTTGAGTTAGAACTTGAACTTGACCAGTTTAGTAAACCATTTTTCCCGCCAGATTCTTCTATTAAATCTTATCTTATTTTATTGGGAAACAGTTAGACTTTTCACTTGTTGAAGGAAACCCATTCCCTTTCTCTTTTTTTAACATTGGGGTTCGTTTGGAAACTACAACTATAGCTCCCTGTATAACTGAGAACTCCACGTTTTGACCTTACTCTCATCACTACGAAATTGAGCACTCAATTAATGGTGAAGTGTGTTTTTAGTTTTGTGGGTTATTATAGCGTAGAAGCGGAAGTGCTGGGTGAATTGAGTGCTAATTGACTAATTCTACCTTTGAATGGGTCGTAGAGATTTGGGGTTTTGGCTAAAAGTACGGCGGAGGAGATGATAAGATTTAGTTAGACAGTGGATATTTAATTGCTCTTTTGATATTTCTTTTTGTAGTTGTATGCCTCACTGCATGTATATAGTGGAATTATATTATATCCCCTATCCCCATATATAATATATATATATATATATATACATATATACACACACTTCCATATATTATGAAAAAAAGTATATGTAAATCTTCTTTTACGTAATTTGAATTTTTACCATTATTTATGTTCAAAAAACTTGTTCTGTGCTTTGGCTTATTCAATTACTTGTCATAAAATATATTCATAAATTGTCATACTATTTATTAAATTTTCTCTTACTCATTTAATGTAGTTAAATGAATAAAGAACTGAAAAAACATAAATAACATATGTGTGTATATTTGATTCTTGGAATGATCTTCTTCTCAAAATAATTTACAACCAAACATGTATTTTTGGAATAAGAAGATTTTTGGAGAAAGTTAGAGATTAAAACTATTTTTTTTTTAAATATTGCATTGGTAATAAATATTAAAACTAAATTACTCAAAGCTTCATACTAGTTTCATGATAACTAGGTATCCTCTTAAGTCATAAACAAAATTATAAATGTTCACGGAAACATAAACAATGAAACTCCTGTGGGTGTTTACAATATCTATACTTTCTATAACGCGCTTTTTTATATACTTGTCTAGCTTTATTATATTTTTTACAAATTTTAACTATAATTGTGTTTCTTTAGATTTACTTTTAAGTTTTTATTTTGTTTTGTTACATATCACCTCATATTACTTATGTTTTCAACATGATTTATTATATTTTTAAATATATTAAATTTAGTTAAAAATATTTATATTAATGTAAAAAGTTCTTTACGTTGCTTCGCCCCCCCTAAACTAAATTCCTGGCTCCGCCCCTGGGTGTCAAGGTTCTATCCCATTCTAGCCTTATCATATATCCTTCAGAATCATAAACAAAGTTCCTCTTCTATGTAACTAGACTAGGCATTAATACCCATTCAAGAGGTGACTTCATAAAGATTTGCGATTAGTCGTGAATATGCAACGGTTAATCAAAAGTGCAAGAGTCACAAGTAATATTGGGAAGTAAACATTACAATCTCAAAATATTGATATCCTCAAGAAAGTCCAATCAATTAACACTAATTTATTTGACTACTTTCTAATAACACAGAGGATTTTTGAAGATTTTGATTAACAACTACAAAGTACAAAACTAAATAACAAGAAATTAAATACCAATTAAATAACTAAAGTGACAATTATAAAATACGAAATCCAATAATGACTATTTTCTAGAGCAAGTTTCATTAGAGATAAGATTAGTACTCATAGACAAGTATTACTACTCATCTTTTCCATAATTTGATATGAATCTTTGGGTTATTGTTTAACATAGACAATTCCTAATGTTGTTTCAAATTGGATGATCATGTCACCAAAATATCTTTGCTACTTAGTGGAACTAGCAATAATACATTTACGTACAAACTAGACCTCCAACAGGTGAAATTCGCAGGGGT
This sequence comes from Misopates orontium, assembly GCA_946800315.1. Taxonomy (NCBI): domain Eukaryota; kingdom Viridiplantae; phylum Streptophyta; class Magnoliopsida; order Lamiales; family Plantaginaceae; genus Misopates; species Misopates orontium. Next base: position 43,530,579 of record OX326947.1, on the reverse strand, counting down.
CACACTTAAGAGACCTATGGTGGGGACTCGATCTTCACCGACAGAGAATTCTGGAGGGATTTAAAATAAGTAATAAAAATTCTTTCACAATGAAGTACCACTATTTTGCAACCAATACACCATGTATAGTTAGTCAAAAAATACATATTGTAGATGGGTAGATCTAAAATATCGAGCCATTCATCTGTTCATGTTGCATATACAAGCATTAATACTCAAGCTATAGAATGTACACAAATAAACTCAGGTCATCATATTAAAAATATAAAATGATTCATAACGACCGATCCATCATCCAACTACATGTATGAACTCTAAATAATGGTGAACTTTAACAGAGCATTGTGCCGATAAGAGACAAGCGCATGTTTATGAACTCTGTTGAGATTTCTCTCAACTAACTAAGAAAGCATGTAAATTGTTCTAAGAATAGAAAAGTATATTGTGGGAAAAGTAAAACCTAAATTACGCTAAACTATGCTACTTTGATGTATCCTCTAATGTGTGCTTTGATGTCTTAATTATGAGACTTTTATAGATGTTTGGTGGAGCAGAAAACATCCCTAGGGTTTTCCTAAAAGATATTTTTCCTCTACAGACCGGAATTTTGGAATATTCTGTTGATTCTCTAAAAACATTGAGCACAAGATGGCGACGCCTGTTAAATAGTGGCTATGTAATATTTAAATGCAGATGTCGATGCATACAAATCAGCCTCAAGAAGGCACGGGAAAGTAGGACCTTTGAATGCACCCATAGAGCCATACCCCCTATCATCCAGATGAAATTGCAAGGGTAGATTTGTTAACATCGTGACCAACATTGGGATCTCGATACTTATGAATTGTTGATGCCGTCAGTGGTTAGCCATGATACTTTTTTAGTGTTGATAACCTATTAGTGATGTTGACCCTGCTATAGTTAGTTTCTCCTTTGCATGCATTGGGTAGTTAAGGCAGCCCACAACGTGATGGTGGGTGAACATCAGTCCTAAATCGAAAAGATGAAGGAAAGTAACTTGGTTTATTGAGTAAGAAGTATATCCATTAGTATGAGGGGTTTTGGGGGTAAAGCCCAAGAACAAATTTAGGAACACTTGAGTCTAGAGTGGAAAAATATCATACGATTGAGGAGATATATAGTAAGAAATATAATACACACACACACATATATGTATATATATATATATGTATATATATATATATATATATATATATATATATACATACACACACACACATTGTTCTAACAACTAGTATCAGAGGCAGATCTAGTCTATATTGGGGTTCCCAATAAAACAACAAAGTAGGTGTTAGCTCCCGGCTTAACAGGCTCATACGTAAACTCCCAAATTGAGTGGAGGCTAGGTGGTGTTTTGCTCGAGAGAAGATTGGTTCAGACAAAAATATTTCGGAAATGAACAAATATGTGTGGAATCCCGTCACGCAAGTAAACTGTAAGGGGAGTTCAATGGTCCTTTATTTGAGGAGAGTAATATTGGGCGAATAAAGTCCCACATTGAAAAGATGAAGGAGCATAACTACATTTATAAGAGGAAGTAACATATCCATTAAATGAGGCCTTTATGAGGTGAAGCCCAAGAACAAGTCTGTGAGGGGTTGGGCCCAAAGGGGTAAATTCCATCCACCTACCTAAGGCTTTGCCTCTCTCCATCCACCCCCCTTCTAGTCTCAATTTTTTCACCCACCTCCCCTTAAAAAAAGTTTGAATACTAGTTCACCGTAATTTGAAGGGTAATTTAGTCACTATATTTGTTAAATGTATATAGATACAAAATATACAAATGAAACAACAATACCGAGTTCGATAAATATTCATTTTTCAAAAAACGGTAACATGAGAGTCGTGACCGCATAATTAATTACAAATGATTTCTTCAGTTGCATTCTGTACCGAGACCTTTTTACAAAGGAAAATGAGACAAGTTAGTGATTTTATTGTATTAGGTAACTTGTCAAAGATAAACAACATTTCAGACATTGTATTAACTAAGTCATGCTTGTCTAAATTATATTATGGAAAATCCACACATCAAATACCTTTTAATGTTTCTCTACAAGGTCGAGAAGAAAATGCATAAAAATTTTAAACACTCACCTAATTAGAACTTTAAATCAAATTATTTAAGTTAGATTCGATTTTTCTTAAACCTAAAAATACATGAATTTTTAAATGAACTACATCTATTATGACTATAATCATATCATAACATTAAAAAATATATATATAATATTATAAATAATAAATAAGAGTTATAAGCTACAAATTTAATTTTCAATTTTAATAAAAATTAACAAAATTTAAAAGTTTACAAATAATAAATATCATAATCACTTATAATAAGTTTTCAACAAGACGAAATCTCATTCAACTCATAAGAAATTTTAATTCTTTTTGTTCTAAATAGACCTAGTATCCATTATTTGTTTAATAAATAACATTTAACAAACACATTGACTAAGAGTGGATTAGTAGTCAAACTCCTTGCGGGGAGGTGGACGGAGAATGAAAAAACCCTAGGGGAGGTGAGTAAATAAGTATGCCAAGCAACAATAATGAGATTTTAAGTTGAAAGTGATTTCGTTGACAAAGTAACCATAACTATTTTATAAAGAGCTATTTGCGCTTTTCCTAACTCAAAACATAGAAAGTAATAAACTACCCCTCCCCCCCCCCCCCCCCCCCTTCCGCTTTTTCCTCTCACGATAGATCTGAAAGAAAATGGCTAGCGAGGGTCAAAAAGATTCTAACAGGAATAGACCGTCCGCGCAAACCCTCGTTCCAATGGTCAAGCTAAACATCTATTCTCAGGTATCCTTTCTTTTGCTCCTTTTTATAGAACTTTTACTTTAATGTTGGAGTTGATAGTTACCCTTGAACTATTGAATATTAGAAATGAGCGAAAATCGAGTCGGGAGAGAAGATCGGACAATTAGGGTATATATTGTTCAATTGATGGGGTTTGATAACTTGGCTCATACTAGATCTCTCCAATTAGGGATAGGATTTGGTTGGACTGAATCTAATCTATTTGGATCTCTGAATTCAAGGAAAATGACACTAATCACTCCACTTCCCTATCTAATTGGGTATTGCAGTCAAATACCCAATTGGATTTGGGTCCTAAACCTATTGAACAGTGGGTTTGTTTTGCTTGTCGTTTTTGTTTTACTTTTAACACTTTAATCCACCAGTTAATAAACTGAATCATATAAATCTATCTTAAGATTTTAGATCTAGAATAATATCATAGATATAAGGTAAGATTCTAGATCTCGAGCAGTGCTATAGATCTCGGGTACCACAATCATTTGGTACAATTACAATAAACAAATGTGGTTTAGCTCGGACAAAATTAGTGTAAAAATGTAGTTTGCATCAGAATATTTCTTCAACGATGGTGATGGTTCAACGTTTTTGGGCTAGGGGGTTTAACTTTGAGCACCCTGCTTGTTGTTGGTATTGTTGACGAACTATTTATTACAAGCTTCTCTTAAATTTTTTATACGTGACTATCAATATCATATGAATTTACACATGTTATTAATCAAATGTTGTTATAGAAACATTAATAAAACCTTGCCACAGTAGACTTTAAGTATTCCATTAATAAGGACTCATAACATCCGTCTCTTGATTTTTGACCATCCATCACTATTTAAGTTTGCACAGTTTGTGAAACTAAAGTATTTTTTGAAGATGTGTAAATTTGTTTGCATTATGAATCTTGTTGGTTATGATTGATTAAAATTAATGACTAACTTTCAGTTTATATGACATACTAGTTCATTTGAGTTTCATATATAGTATAAGCATTGGCTCTAAATACATATAAGTCACATATTCAATAGATTTTAACAATACCCATAATTGTGTCTACATGCTTTAGTAACAACACCTGACATTTATACTAATACTAGTAATTGTGTTTGTATTTTGATTGATTTTAGGATGGAGATGTGGTGCATTATGAGTTTCCGCGCAACAGGAGATTCCAATACTTGTTCCAGAATTATTGTAGGAGCAAGCATGTGGAGTACTATACTATGGCCTTTATATATCATGGTCGGCGAATCAATTCATCAAGTACTCCTGACAAGGTGAATTACCAATTAACATCCACTCTCTTTCTCCATATATTTTGTAGAACAGAAATGTTATATTGCTTTGTTTATCATTCAAAACAGGTAACATTGGTAAGACTGAATATACGATCAATATATATGATAACAAATATATAAAAAAAAATATTTCATGCATGAGTGAAAGTTGCTAAACCTAGATAATTACAGAAACGTTTCCTTTTTTGTCTCTATAGAAAAGAAACATAAAAGTAACTTCCAAATCACACTATAACAACTGCTTTTATTAGGAACATATGAAAACATCTCAAAACATAGCAAAAGTTCTCTAAATTTCAGTGGATCGAATCATGCCTTAAAATTGTAACCTTCGTCCATGATTTTATGTATTTGATCTAAGTAAAGAAAATTGATTAATCTGACATAACAAGAATGCACTTGGTAATTTAATTTCTTGTTCCACAGCTTCGTATCAAAGATGGAGCTACTATAGAAGCTATGATGCATCAATCTGGAGCATGAACCCTTAATGGCGATAGAGAAACCTGGGACGTCGCTGGAAGCATAAAACACTCATGGTAGATAGAGGCAAAACGCTTCCTTTGGCGGGTTTGGATTTCAAATTTCTTATAATATGAATTGAACTTGTCTAGTATATTTCCTTTGATATATTAACTTGTTCATGAGAACAAATTTATCTTAGACTACAAGACTCAAGTACAAGTAAATCTAATGCAAGTGATGTTTTCTTTGTTTGCCCAACATCTCAATGCTAAAATGGAATTATCTTTCTTTAGACCTCTAGTAGCAGCAAAAATGCTCCTTTCTTTATAGTTTGCCCAATAGCCAAGATTTCGACCCCAATAGCAAATGGTTTCAAAAGTTTGTCGTTTGTTTTACTAACTATTACTGCAAGCAAATCTGCTCCTTGGTGGCTATGATGCGACGAGAATCATGAGTAGTTTTAACTCTGGTTTGGTTCTCAAACCAGAGTACGTAGTTTAGTTATTTTTGAAATAAATATATTACAAAATTTTTTAATGCAAAATATAAATTGACCTAGTGATCAATTATAGCAAATTGTATTCCTTTTAACTTTTTTTGATATTCTAATGAAGGGCAATTCAGACAATTTTGTAATTCCTGTTATCGTTTTTTGCAAAAATTAGTGATAGGGTTTTCAGATTCATCATAGAAAACTGACAAAACCTGAAGCATTTTCGACACATAAGATAGTGCAGAGCTACAGCCAAGGCTGACTTTTTTTTTTTGATCGGGCAAAATTTTATTAGAGAGTACCTCAAACCCAAATATTGTACACAGCCAAGGCTGACTTGGGTTGTAGCCTTGGGGTATACTTTGGCTAGTCATTATTATAAATAGTTTTTTAAGAACTCAAACAGAATGGAGTCACGGACCGGTATTTGACTGGTTTTTGGAATTGCACGGCTTTTATTCTTGAAATATTTCCGTTTGTTACTGCTAGTTATGAGGGGTTCTGGGGTAAAGCCCATGAACGAATTCCGGAAGACTTGAGTCCAGAGTGGAAAAATATCATACTATTGTGGATGTATATATATATATATATATATAGACACACACGCACATACTTTTCTAACAAATAGTATCAGAGGCAGTACTCTAGTCTACATTGGGGTTCCCGATAAAACAACCAAGTAGGTGTTAGCTCCCGGCTTAATAGGCTCATATGTCGTGAACTCCCAAATTGAGGGGACGCTAGGTGGTGTTTTGTTCGAGAGAAAAGTGGTTCGGACAAAAATATTTCGGAAATGAACGAAAATTTGGGGAATCCCAAGTCACGTAAGTAAACTGTAAGGGAAGTTCAATGGTCCTTTATTTGAGGAGAGTAATATTGGGCGAACAAAAGTCCCACATTGAAAAGATGAAGGAGCATAACTAAGTTTATAGGAGTAAGTAACATATCAATTAAATGAGGCCTTTATGAGGTCAAGCCCAAGAACAAATCCGTGAGGGTTTGGACCCAAAAGGATAAATTCCATCCACATACCTGAGGCTTTCTCTCTCCATCCACCTCCCTTCTAGTTTCAATTTTTTCACCAACCTCCCCTTAAAAAGTTTGAATACTAGTTCACCTTAATTCGAAGGGTAATTTAGTCACTATATTTGTTAAATGTATATAGATATAAAATGTACAAATGAAACAACAATACCTAGTTCGATAAATATCATTTTTAAAAAATGATAACATGAGAGTCGTGACCGCATAATTAATTGCAATTGATTTCTTCAATTGCAGTCCTTGGAAAATGAGACAAGTTAATTTTATTGTAATAGGTAACTTATCAAAGACAAACAATATTTAAGACAAAGTATTGACTAATTCATGCTTGTCTAAATTATACTACGGAAAATCCACACATCAAATACCTTTTAATGTTTCTCTACAAAGTCGAAGAGAAAATGCATAAAAATTCTAAACACTCACCTAATTAGAACTTTAGATTAAATTATTTAAGTTAGATTTGATTTTTCTTAAAACTAAAAATACTGGAATTTTTAAATGAACTACATCTATTATGACTATAGTCATATCATAATATTCAAAAAATATATAATATTATAAATAATAAATAAGAGTTATAAGCTACAATTTATTATTTAATTTTAATAGAAATTAACAAGATTTAAAAGTTTACAACTAATAAATATCATAATCACTTAATAAGTTTTCAACAAAACGAACTCCCATTCAACTCATAAGGAATTTTCATTCTTTTTGTTCTAAATAGACCTAGTATCCATTATTTGTTTAATAAATAACATTTAACAAATACATTGACTAAATTATCCTTCAAACTAAGGGTGGATTAGTAGTCGAATTCCTTGAGGGGAGATGGATGGAGTGAGACAAACCTTAGGGGAGGTGAATGAAATTTAACCGGCACAAAGTGGACAATATCATAACATTGTGGATTTATATACATATATATATATATATATATATATATATATATATATATATATATATATATATATATATATATATATATATGTATATATATATGTATGTATATATATATATATGTATGTATGTGTATATATATATATATATATATATATGTATGTGTATATATATATATATATATATATATGTATGTGTATATATATATGTATGTATATATATATATATATATATATATATATATATATATATATATATATGACAATAAAATAAATGAAACAAAAGTTGCACAAAGACTTCCATAAAAGTAAGTAATAAGCATGCCAAGCAACAATAGTGAGATTTTAAGTTGAAAGTTATTTCGTGGACAAAGTAATCCTACACTATTTTATAAAGAGCTATTTGCGCTTTTTCTATCTCATAAACATAGAAAGTAATAAACTACCCATCCCCCCTCTCCCCCAATCTCTCTCACGATAGATCTGGAAAAAAATGGCTAGCGAGGGTCAAAAGAATTCTAACAAGAATGGACCGTCCGAGGAAACCCTCGTTCCAATGGTCAAGCTCAACATCTATTCTCAGGTATCCTTTCTTTTGCTCTTTTTCATAGAACTTTTACTTTTAATGTTGGAGTTGATAGTTACCCTTGAACTGTTGAATATTAGAAATGAGCAGAAATCGAGTCGGGGGAGAAGATCAGACAATTAGGGTTTATATTCTTCAATTGATGGGGTTCGATAACTGGGTCATACATGACGGACTCTCTCCAATTAGGGATAGGATTTGGTTGGATTGAATCTAATTCTATTTGGATCTCTGAATTCAAGGTACATGATACTAATCACTCCATTGCCCAATCTAATCGGATATTTCAGTCAAAATCCCAATTGGATTTGGGTCCTAAACCTATTGAATATCGGGTTCGTTTCTCTAGTGGTTTTTTATTTTACTTTCAACACTTTAGTCCACCAGTTAGTAAACTGAATTATAATTCAGATCTATCTTAAGATTTTAGATCTAGAATATCATAGATATAAGGTAAGATTCTAGATCTCGAGCAGTGCTATAGATCTCGGGTACCACAATCATTTGGTACAATTACAATAAACAAATTCGGTTTAGCTAGCACAATATAGTGTAAAAATGTGGTTTGCATCTGAATATATATTTCTTCAACGATGGTGATGGTTAAACGTTTTTGGGCTAGGGGTTTAACATTAATTGAGCACCATGCTTGTTGTTGGTAATGTTGACGAACTATTTATTATAAGCTTCTCTTATATTTTTTATACGTGATTATCAATATTATATGAATTTACACATGTTATAAATCAAATGTTGTTATAGAAAAATTAATAAAACCTTGCCACAGTATCGACTTGAAGTGCCTATATTAAGTTTGAATGTATAAATTATAACTGTGTCAATTTTGTATTTTTGTTAAGCTTGCCCTTGAGTGCTATTATCTCAGTATTCCATTAATAAGGACTCATAACATCCGTCTATTGATATTTGACCATCCATCACTATTTAAGTTCGCACACTTTGTGAAACTAAAATACTTTTAGGACTTATGTAAATTTGTATGCATTATGAGTCTTGTTGGTTATGTTTGATTAAAATTAATCACTAACTTTCACAAATGTATACTTATTTATATGACATACTAGTTCATTTGAGTTTCATATATATTGTAAGCATTGGCTCTAAATTAATACATATAAGTCACATATTCAATAGATTTTAACAATACCCATAGTTGTGTCTACATGCTTTAGTCACAACACCTGACATTTATACTAATACTAGTAATTGTGTTTGTATTCTGATTAATTGTAGGATGGAGATGTGGTGCATTATGAGTTTCCGCGCAACAGGAGATTCCAGTACTTGTTCCAAAATTATTGTAGGAGCAAGCATGAAGAGTACTACACCATGGCCTTTATATATCATGGTCGGCGAATCAATTCATCAAGTACTCCTGACAAGGTGAATTACCAATTAACATCCACTCTCTTTCTCCATATATTTTGTAGAACAGAAATGTTATATTGCTTTGTTTATCATTCAAAACAGGTAACATTGGTAAGTTTGAATATATGATCAATATGATAACAAATATATAAAAAGATATTTCATGCATGAATGAAAGTTGCTAAACCTAGAAGATTAAAGAAGCGTTTCCTTTTTTTTAATCTATAGAAAAGAAACATAAAAGTAATGTCCACATCACATTATAACAACTGCTTTTATTAGGAACATATGAAGATATCTAAAACATAGCAAAAGTTCTCTAATTTTTAGTGGATCGAATCATGCCTTAGATCTGTAACCTTGGTCCATGATTTTTTGTATTTGATCTAAGTAAAGAAAAATGATTCTGACATAACAAGAATGCACTTGGTAATTTAATTTTTTTATTCCACAGCTTCGTATCAGAGATGGAGCTACTATAGAAGCTATGATGCATCAATCTGGAGCATGAACCCTTAATGGCGATAGAGAAACCTGGGACGTCACTGGAAGCATAAAACACTCATGGTAGATAGAGGCAAAACGCTTTCTTTGGCGGGTTTGGATTTCAAATTTCTTATAATATGAATTGAACTTGTCTAGTATATTGCCTTTGATATATTAACTTGCTCATGAGAACAAATTTATCTTAGACTACAAGACTCAAGTACAAGTAAATCTAATGCAAGTGATGTTTTCTTTGTTTGCCCAACATATCAATGCTAAAATGGAATCATCTTTCTTTAGACCTCTAGTAGCAGCAAAATTGCTCCTTTCTTTATAGTTGGCCCAATAGCCAAGATTTCGACCCCAATAGCAAATGGTTTCAAAAGTTTGTCGTTTGTTTTACTAACTATTACTGCAAGCAAATCTGCTTCTTGGTGGCTATGATGCGACGAGAATCATGCATAGTTTTAATTCTGGGTTTGGTTCTCAAACCGGAGTACGTAGTTTAGTTATTTTTGAAATAAATATATTACATAAATTTTTAATGCAAAATATAAATTGACCTAGTGATCAGTTATAGCAAATTGTATTCCTTTTAACTTTTTTTGATATTCCAATGAAGGGCAATTCAGACAATGTTGTAATTCCTGTTATCGTTTTTTGCAAAAATTAGTGATAGGGTTTTCAGATTCATCATAAAAACTGACAAAACCTGAAGCATTTTCGACACATAAGATTGTGCAGAGCTACATCCAAGGCTGACTTTTTTTTTCTGAATCGGGCAAAATTTTATTAGAGAGTACCTCAAACCCAAATATTGTACACAGCCAAGGCTAACTTGGGTTGTAGCCTTGGGGTATACTTTGACTAGTCATTATTATACCATTGTATCATTTGAGTTGACTATAGTTTCTTAGGAACTCAAACAGAATGTGGTCATGGACTGGTATTTGGAATTGCACGGCTTTTATTCTGGAAATATTTCCGTTTGTGACCGCTAGTTATAAGTCCAAATGGATGTGTTTTTTCCCCTTATTGTGGGCCTTTTACGAATTCATTTTATTAATTCATTATTACTAAACTACCATTGATATATTTACCTTTGTTGGGACATTAGATCTGAAAACTACCCATAGAATATTGTTTTTTGATTAAAAGATTCTTCCATTAACCAACCTCTTATTTATGCTAGGTAATGTAATATACAATCATCATTTTTTTCGAAAAGTTATCATATATACAGCTATAAATTATACAAGATAAATATAAGATCTTTTTTATTCTCTTTTTTATGTTATTAGATGTCAAAAGGATATAGAACCAAATTGGTCTAAAGGGGATTGAATTTGAGATCAACGAAGAATTCCACCGTTTTAATCTACAAGTTGCATCATCAAATAGATTGATGATTTCTGATTCTTCGGGCTTTAGTGACAAAAAACTGAGGTCGGTAATACATGTAATAATTGTCTTAAGCTTGAGTAATAGACTTTATTTCCCTTGAAAACAGGATTTTAAAAGTTATTCTCTAGTAATATATTAAAATGCTTTTGCTCTTAGCGTTTAAACTACTTCGCCCTCCAAACTTTCTATTTAATTTTTTTCTCTGAAGTCAAATAGTATATATACTTCTGTCACATAAAAGATATACTTAGATTACAAAACATGCAAATAGAGACTACTTGTGCTACTGGAAATTAACCTAAACGAAGATGTCTAGGTTATAGTTCCAAGGAATTGTTTTAGATCTAAAGAGGAATTATTGCAAATAATGACTGCTTTGAATTCAAAACGTGGATAGTTTGTATGTCATAGTCTGAGAGCAATAAAACGCTAATTTTGCGTTGACTCTGATAAAAATGACAAAATTCACAAATCCTAATTTTTCGTTGACTCTAATAAAAATGACGAAATTCCCAAACCCTAATTTTGCGTTGACTCTAATAAAGATGACGAAATTCGCAAATCATGTCACTTTGTGGAACGTTACAAGCTACCCGCCACTTTGTTGGGCTAGTTTTGCAATAGCACCACTTTGTGGGACTAGTTTTGTAAATTTTTCCATGGATTTGGGCCACCTCTATACCTTATGAGTTATTTTAGGGTACTGTTAATAGTGAAGTCTAGACGCACCCTAATTGAAATCTAGCTATACGCTACACAATATTGCATTTTGCTGATTGGCGCTTATTATCTCTAGGTAGGATACTTCTACATGCGACCTTTTGAATAAAATTGTACTTAATTCTAAATTAGCTAACCAAAAGAAATCATTTTATTATATGGATTATTATATGGATAGAAATGTAGTGATGAACTATTTTCACTCCCTCTTGAATCATTCTCAGGATTTGAAAATCATGAACCGAAATTTCTAAATATTTTTTCTTAACAATTTTTTTTAGATCGTTTAACTTTTCAAACTCTGAATGAAAACAAAACTTAGATTTTTTTCATGTTTATTGTAACACAAACCAGTAAGGTGTAGTGAAATTAATCAAATAATTATGGGATTGAGAAACTGAGCAGCAATTAGGGGCACAAAATACTTCTCAGGAAATGTAAAGCTATCTTCACGATTCTTATAAGTAACCGCCCTAGCACGTGCATAGTTTAAAAAACCATCTCTTGAAGTTTTCTCGAGCCACCCCGTGTTCAAGTCCTTCAATCCCTCATCCGATAGTTCCAAGAACTTGTTCAGTGTCTCTTCGTTTGATACCCCGTGCTGTTTCATGTAGCAATCCACCACTATCAGAGTTTCACCCCCCGGTTCTCACGTTATAAAGGAAAGAAAACTCGATTTCAACCAAGTGCACATGTCTTCAAGAAGAAAGAACACACATTTGGTGGAAAGGAGTGTTAAAGTACTTGGCATGAGAATGAGCAACATGATTGCCATTACGATGAGATGAAGATTTTTCAAGTCAATGAGGAGCTTTTCTAAAAAAACATTAAGAAGGAGTGTTAAAGTTAATGTGTTTTCTAAAACACTCTAGTTGACTAAATTAATTATTATGCAATTCTAAAAAAAAAAGGTAAGAACCAATAAATTTGTACCATTGATGAAAATTACCTAGGCATCTAGGAATTATCATGTGAGAGTTCCAATATTTCTAGAAAATAGAAGAAGCCTAGAAACTAGTGAATGGAACTAGTATAAATAGAGACTATGCTATGTACTTTCAATTAACCAAGATATAAAAGAATAAAAAGGAGATACGGACTCCTAAATTCTTCTTGTTCTGGTTCAAATAAAATAAACTTATATATTTTATCTCCAACATTTTCTTGATATATCACAAAAGTAACTGGTTCTGATCCAGATATATTACACGGGAACCGAGTGAAGTTAAAATGCAAAAGGAAAGATTAATATAACAAATATGGACCCTAGATGTGGAAACAGAAATACATAGTCACTACTCGTGTAAGCAATGCATATAATTCTTATTTAATATCAATGAATAAATAAATCATATAAACGTTACAGGATGTAGACATCATCCTTGGCCCACCTTCTTTTGTTTAAACTTGAACATCTTGTTATTCCAAAAGGAACTCGAATCGCGTCCTTTCCTTTTAGTCTTTAATATCTAATTGAAGACTTCCTTCCTCCTTTGAATTGAAGACGTCATTCTAGACTTCCTTCTTGATAATAGAAAAGCACCTACAAAGAAATAACAAAATATAGAGAGTTTTCTACAAGTGATTAGCTTGCTATTTTCAGCTAGACAATATTTTTTGCATGCCTCACTTGTAGGACCAATGGAGCTATTTATAGGAGGATCCAAGACCCTTCCTTCTCCAATGTAGGAATCCACTAGCCACAGAATCCTACATTCATGTTCCGTAATAAATCCATATTCATTTTCCCTACACATTATTCATGGCCCTTAATATATGATTAAATGTATATCCAAATACATGTATGTCAAAATATATGCATTCCAAGATACATGTATGTCAAGGTACATGTATATAAAGATACATGTATGCCAAAGTACATGTATATCAAGATTAACTTTATCCATGAATTGATACAATGTATAGAATCATAAATTAATTTTATTTTGAAACCATACAAAATCCAACAACTCGTTAGTCAGATTGTTTACACTGAAATTGGTGTAAGAACTTCCGTTTTCAAGTGGATTTGCCACAAAGATAATACGGCTGCACATTCACTGGCAAAGTTTGCACGCTTGGATTGAGAGTAGTCGAGGAATGAAGCGGATTTTCTAGTGTCCTAGTTGTTTCTCTCTTTTGTTTTGTCTCTGTTGACTTTTTGTTCTTGTGTTCGTTTTTTGGTTTTATCTTGTGTTCTCCTGTCTTGTTTTGATCAAAAGAGCATTACATCCACCGACATTTGGTCTAATTACAGAGACACCCCATGTCAATATAGCAATTGAAGGAAAAATATGCAGCTACCATTAATCACTTATTACAACATCTGAATGTACACCACAAAGGGGCGTCAAAGCTATTAACTTTTTTCATACAAAGGCTACTTTCTTACAATGTGAAGGGGAATGAATAATAAGGCATTCCACCATACTATAGGACAGCTAAAGTCAAAACTTTAGTAATCAGAAGAAACTATAAGATTCCTCCTCATGCTACTTATCTCTCCATATATATATGACTTTTGGACAAACTACATTCAATCTTCAATCATAGCCCATGGCCACAACAGGAACCTGACCTTATGTCCTCTACTCCCTTTAAGCAAAACCTTGCCAAAGCTATAGGTTCTTGTGACTGATCGAACGGTGAGAGTAACTGAGAATTTATTGGAAGCTTTCTGTCGCAGTGTCATTGTTGGAGGACTAGTTGCAATGGCTACTGCCGTTGCCATTCTTGTTGTAACAACACAAGTTTCTTCCTCTGCAACATTTGTCACAGTGCGTGTAGCTGTATGAGTTCCCCATGAGGGTGTTCAAATTTGATAGGTGACTAAGAGTGTATGTAATTGCTATTATAAAATAAACCCGGATTAGAGCGTAAGCACGGCTAATAATTTGAAACGAGAATATAAATGACTCACAGATTTACGTGGAAAACCCCAAATTACTTTGAGGTAAAAAATCACGGGCAAGGTAGAAGAACTTCACTATGAGGTATATATAGGAATTACAACTCTCGGATTTTTACCGTAGTAAAATCCTCAAACTCTATATTTTATCTCACACTAATCACTCACTTAAACACTCTAAATATACAAGAAAGCTTAAGAGAGAAATGTTTGTTTTGGGATGAATGAAATGGTGGAATAAGGCTTCTATTTATAGGATAATTTTGGGGTTGCAAAGTCTATTTAGTTGAACTAGAGACCCCTATGTGCAATATAGGAGTAGACACCTATATGCAAATAGGTGGTCAAGCATCAGCCAATTTTTCTTCAATGCATCATGGGAAAAATTATTTTTAAATCTTCAACTTTGTGGCTGAACAATCGGACCCCTCCAACTCCATTCAATTGATGTAATTATCCTTACATGCATGAACATGCAATGCCTCATGCAATCTTTTACTGCCGACATTCTCCCACTTGAAGATTTGATTAGTGATTAATCATATCTTCACACCATTCTTCTATCTTGCCCTTTCATGTTGCTTACGTTTCTCCGAGGCCACACGAGGATCGACACTTAATGAACTTATCAACATTAACACTCTTTGTCATGAAATCAACAATGTTGTCCTTAGTGCGAATCTTCTGCGTATCAATAGTACCTTCTTCAACCTTCTCTCGAACGAAGTGATACTAAACTCGAATATGTTTTGACTTTGAATAAAATGCTGGATTCCCTGCTAGATGCAACACACTCTGATTGTCACAGAATAAAGAAATTGTCTCTAGACTGTATCTGAGTTCCGCCAGAACAATCTTCAACCCAATCGCCTCTTTACTGGCTTGCATAGCTGCCACATATTCACCCTCCGTTATTGATGTAGCAACAACTGACTGTAATTTTGAAACCCAGCTTACTGCCCCTCCAGCAAGAGTGAACAGATATCATGTTGTGGACTTGCTTTTGTCAAGATCACCTGCATAGCCAGAATCAACATATCCAATAACTGTAAAATCCGATCCTTCGTAACAGAATGCAACATCACAGGTTCCCTTGATGTATCTGAGAACCCTCTTCACTGCACTCCAATGCTCTTTTCCAGGATTCTCCATGTATCGACTAATCACTCCCACTGCATGTGCAATGTCTGGTTTTGTACAGATCATAGAGAACATCAAACTTCCCACTGCTGATGCGTAGGGTACTCGAGACATTTCCTTCGTCTCTGCTTCACTGCTAGGAGACATACTTGAGGATAATTTGAAACTAACAGAAAGAGAGGTAGAGATTGGCTTACAATCTTGCATATTGAAGCGCCACAAGATCTTTGACAGGTAGTTCTTTAGAGAAAGCCAAATCTTCCTGCTATTTCAGTCTCGGTAAATCTGCATCCCTAGAATCTTGTTTGCAGGTCCCAAGTCCTTCATTTCAAATTCCCTAGCCAGTTGAGCCTTCAGTTCTTGAATGCGAGCTTTGTAGGGGGCCTGACACCAACATGTCGTCAACATACAGCAACAAGATGACAAAATCATCTTTACCAGATCTCTTGTAGTAGGCACACGGATCTGCATTGAGTCTGCTATATCCAAGGCTCATTATGAATGAATCAAATCTCTTGTACCAACACCTTGGCGCCTGTTTTAGACCGTACAGAGATTTGATCAACCTGCAAACTAAGTTCTCTTTTCCTTCTTCTTTGAATCCTTCTGGTTGGAGCATATAAATTTCTTCATCAAGTTCTCCATGAAGAAATGTTGTCTTTACATCTAATTGTTCAAGATGTAAATCGAATGTAGCACACATAGCCAGAACTACTCTAACAGTTGTTAGTCGAACCACTCGAGAAAATATTTCATTAAAATCAATACCTTCCTTTTGAGCATATCCTTTTCACCACCAATCTTGCACGATAACTTTCCACTTGGTCATCACTGTTCCGCTTGATCTTGAACACCCACTTGTTGCCAATAGGTTTTTGGCCTTGTGGTAGAGACACAAGTTCCCATGTCTTATCTTTATGAAGAGCTTCCATTTCCTCCTGCATTGCTGTCATCCACTGAGCCGCATCTGAGCTATTCATAGCCTCTTGAAGAGTTGATGGCTCTCTATCCTCAGTTAGAAGACAGTATGCAACATTGTTCTTCATGTCTGAGTGCCAGCCTGGTTCTCTCCTGGCATGTATTGATTGTCGCGTTTCAGGAACTTCAGACTCCATTGTCTCCGGAGGTTCGTGCTCTAGTTCAGAAGGACCACCCTGCTCAGAATCCTTCTTGACTAGTACTATTGTAGTTTCTGAACTTTCCTTTGAATTGCTATCATCGTCTTTCTTATCTTCTGCGATGATAACATCCCTGCTTATCACAATCTTGTCGACAGTGAGGTCCCACAAGCGATACCCCTTCACTCCTTCAGCATACCCTAAGAACAAACACTTTCTGGATTTTGGGTCCAGCTTCGTTGTCTTTTGAGTATTAAACATAACATAAGCGGGACTTCCGAATATATGGAGATTAGAATAATCAACTGGTTTACCTGTTCACATCTCCATCGGTGTCTTCGAGTCCAGTGTTGTTGAGGGAGATCGATTCAACAGGCAGTACTGATTGCTTCCGCTCACAACGACTTGTCTAGACCCGCAGTTTGTAACATTGCTCTTGTTCTTTCCAACAAGGTTTTGTTCATCCGCCCTGCCACTCCATTCTGCTGAGCAGTGTACGCCGTGGTAAACTGTCTCTTTATCCCAGCCTATTTACAGAAGTCATCGAATTATGTGCCAGTATACTCTCCTCCATTATCCGACCTTAAACACTTGATCTTCTTTCCAGATTCAAGTTCGACTCGCGCTTTGAACATTTTGAATTCTGAAAATACATATGCCTTTCTCTTGATCGCATACACCCAATGTAACGCCCCTGAAAGTTGGAAGAAAATAAAAGTAATTTCGAATTTTCACTTTAGTCCTTGAACTTTTTGAAAATATGATTTTGACCCCAAAAGATTTAAAAAGTTACAATTTAGTCCTTCCCCTTTTGACAAATTTATGATTGACCACAAATACTTTCTTTAAGACCAAATGAGTTATCAAAACTTTCAAAGTGGTCCCTTGTAGTTTCAAAATATCCAAGCATTCATTTACAATGGTAAATCTTCACATATTTACATTTACATTTGTAAAAAGGTAATTTTGCTTTGTCTTTTATGCTAGATATTTCTAATATTTTATTCTTATAAAATCTTATCAGATAATGTCTGGAAAATTCATCATAATTAGAGTGGCCTAGCTTGGATTAAAATAAAAATGGGTAGGGTATGGTAATTAATTCTTTGTCTCTCATTTTCACCTATAAAAGGGAGGCTCTCTTCAACATTTTTCACACACCTCTCTTCTCCGAATCTTCTCTTCTTTTCTTCTGCAAAGTTCTTCCTCTTGATGTTTAAATTTCTACAAAAATTGTTTCAGTCCTTTAAGCCTTCTTTATAGTCCTTAAAAATCCTCAAAACCGAGTTTGGTCAAAACTGCCAGTTTTGGTACAGAAACTTTGGAAGTCCGAAAACCATATCAAAACTTCGATTCTTTCTCTGAAATTTTTACCACATACTTGTTATTGTGTATCCTATCTTTCATGTTCAGGAACTTTCTTCAACCAAAGTCGTTTGAGGGGTCTAAAAATGAGAAATACGTACCACTGTCCAGAAAACCCGAAAACAGCTCCTAGCTTTCATGATTTATTTAAAATACCAGACCTTGTCCTATTGATCTGATTTTGAAACTACATACTCTCCAGGATGTTTAAGATTGAACCCCTCAACCAATTTCAGATTATCATATCGTTTGAGAGTCCGATTGAAGGTGAATCTAAAATTGCTACAGTTTTCTGCCTTATATTTGCATAAACATTTTGATTAACCAATATATGTTGCAAAAGCTATCCAAATCATGAAATTGATCATTAATACGGACTCATTACATACTAATAATGATGTTAGATCAGTTGATCATAATTTAGAATCGGGTTTAATATTTTTCATGGATTTTTCAACATTAAGATGACATGTAGTTTATTTTACGGTTGATCTTTCAATATCTTTAACTTTAAGTAAAGTATTGTGTTTATCTTGTGATCTAACCTTCTAATCTAATTTATTTGAATAATAAGTATTCTGGAAATGTTAATTTTAATTAGATCTACATGTTTACAATTTATTTTATTTGTTATTAGTGATATATGCAATATTATGTAATTTTATACTAATAATTATAAGAAAAATAGTTTTTCCAAAGTTATATATGTGATGTAATTTTATTCAAGGGCTTACTGAGATATTTGTTCAATGTTAAGATTATGGTAAAACTTTTGATTTGAGATTATTATGTAATAAGTAATTTACAAGAACTTTGTTAAGAAATATTGTTTTAAAACGGGTTTAAATATGCATTGATCCATATGTATATATTGATATTAAATATGTTGTTAATAAATTAGAATTGGAGATTTTAATAATAGTTTCGTAACTGATTTAGTCTTCAACTTGTTACTTTGAAATGGTAATTCTCATTAATTATATTTTTACGTCACAGTTAAAGTTAAAATAGGTAAATGTTGGATTTATCCAAAATTAACAAGAATTAGATATTTAATTGAACTTCTTCAAATATGATAAATATTGGAAATATATGTTTATTGTTGTAAACTTGTGAGCAAACAATTGATTACATCTTTTTGATTTATTTAAGGTTCTACAAATATCGACGTTAATCAAGAATTTCCCATACGGTAAAAGGTGAGGTTTGATTTCTGATTTGTTCAAAACCCTGTTTGGCATCCGGCCCTGAGAAACTTGGACATAACAATTGTGATTCTTTGTTTCGAATCACGAGCAACATTTTATCACTATTTTAATGCTTTTATATTGGTAATCGTCAATTCTTTACATAATCAGTTTTCTTGCCTATTGTTAAATCAAATCTCATTTAGTTCATAATCGAAAATTTTCTTCATAATCGTAATTATCCTGGTACCATGATCACCCTATCGATTCTTGAATTGTGCAATGAGCAACGAACTATGTTCGGCCTATGTAGCTCAAAAACGAGCAACGGATATTGTCCGGCTTACTAGCTCATCTGATAATTTTGTTTCACCCATTGGGACGCCTTTGAGAAGTTGGGCCTAGGGATTGAGGAGATTTCTTCTGGGCAGCAAAGGGCTGTCGGTTTAAGTATTTCAACTTAATACCCATTCTGTCTAAGCGCCGCTTGCAGTCAGGAGTTGGCTGTGACCCGCTTGTTAGATTGGCATGTACTCGAGCATGTCTTCTGTTCTGTTGCGAGGTCGCTCCTCGTAGGGAGGTATACGGTTGAATTTGGGAGTTAAGGCTGGATCTGTAATATGTAATTGCACAAGTTCATTTTCTCGTTCTTCTGAATATTTCAGTATTATCGTTAAAAATCGATAATTTCAGTTCAATGATGCAGATGTAACTATTCTGGTCATTCTTGTTCGTTTTGTTCTGATTTACTGTTTGATTATTGTCATGTTCTAAGAATCTCACTAAGTCATTAAAGACTTACTCCTCTTTTGTTCTATATGTCCCTTCTCAGAGTAAGATTGGTATAGCAGCACGGATGGAACGAATGATCGACAAGTCCGCTTTTTGGGAACTATGCAAAAATTGTTAAGTGTTTGATTTTGTATTTACATCATTTTAAAATTGTAAAATGTATTTGTATTCCAAAGACTTCCGCTGTATTTAAAGTGAAAATATTTTATAATGCTATGCTTTTGATCCTGGTCAGTGAGACCCCTTCCTTTGAGCTACAGTTCGGTCTGAGTTGAGTTTGTGAGGTGACCAACACCGGACTAACTCGGATCGGATTGTGACTCGTGGGGCGCGGTCCTCACACCCAACATCTCCTGGAAAAGTCATCTATAAAAGACACAAAATACATTGCACCTCCGAGGGATCGTATCGGTGCTTGCCACACGTCAGAGTGAATTAATTCTAAAATAGCTTTACTTCTAGAATTTGAATTGCTAAACTTTAAACGATGTTGTTTGCTAACAACACAGTGCTCATAGAAAGATAAAGATACCTTCGTGAGACCAGGGAGTAGTTTCTTTTCAGCAAGAACCCTCATGCCTTGTTCTGACATATGTCCGAGTCTCTGGTGCCATCATTGATGATTTCTCAGCGGACTCTGACGAAGCCACTGATGCTTCTCCTTCTTGCAAAGTCTCCCCCTGTAGCACGTACAGATTTCCAGCAGTCTTGTCGCCTTTCATATGTACAAGCGCGCCTTTGATAATTTTCATGATCTTGCCTTGCGACTCCATTTTGTAGCCAAGATCAGCCAGTTGTCCAAAAGGCAACAGATTTTTCCGCAAGCCCTCCAGTGTCGAACATCTTGAATGGTTCGAACAATCCCGTTATGCATCTTCAGTTTGATTGTCCCGATGCCAATAACCTTCAAGGCATGATCACTGCAGTTGTACACAGATCCTCCAGAGACAGGTGTATAATGGTGAAACCATTCCCTCATGTGAGTCATGTGATAGCTAGCTCCTGAATCAATAAGCCATATATCATCAAAGCCTCATATACCTCGAAGTGCTTTTGCAGCTTCACAACACATAGCATTCGCATCATCTGAAGCGCTAGCGGCGTTTGCCTGAGGTTCAGAATCTTTCTTCTTAAGATCCCAACAGTCTCTCTTTTTATGACCCTTCTTACCACAGTGCCAACAACCGCCATTGGTCCTTGACTTGGATCTACCTTACTTCTGACTCCCACTTGCACCACGTTCTGTTGATCTTCCCCTTGTAACCGCCAAGGCACTTGCTTGTTGAGAGCCTGCCTCCCTATCCTCTTTGTTCTTGCGCCGATTTTCTTCTTCAAGAACTGCGGCTACAATTTCCTCAAAGACCAAATAATCCATAACAATATTATTTGTTAAGTTGATGACAAGTTGATCATATGATTTAAGCACGATCTGCAGACTCTATTTTATGACCCATAGAAGTGAGTTGAGAAAATAAAGTATTCAAAACGTTAATATGATTCGTTACCGAGGTAGATTCCAACATCCTCGGCATGTAAAGTTTCCTTTTTAAGGAAAATCTTGTTGTGGAGTGACTTGGATTCGTACATCTTGTTGAGATGATCCCAGATCTCCTTTGCCGTCTTCTTTTCCTCTATGCTTGACAACACTCCATCCGTCAATGCCAGGTGGAGATTTGCAATAGCATTCCCGTCCATATCATTCTATTTTGCATAATCTGTGAGTTCCACCGGTCTTTCCCCGATCGCAGCGAGACAACCATCTTTCCTCAAGATGGCTTTGATCTTCAATTTCCAAAGCGAGAAATTGCTCCCGTTGAATTTCTCTATCTCAAATTTTTCCGTCATTGCTTCTATCACGAACCACCATTACTGAATATAATTTCAGCATGATACCTCCAAAATAATATTTCAGGCCCCGGAAGTGAACCGAGGCTCTGATACCACTTGTTATAAAATAAACCCGGATTAGAGTGTAAGCACGGCTAATAATTTGAAACGAGAATATAAATGACTCATAAATTTACGTGGAAAACCCCAAATTACTTTGAGGTAAAAAACCACGGGTAAGGTAGAAGAACTTTACTATGAGGTAAATATAGGAATTACAACTCTCGGATTTTTACTGTAATAAAATCCTCAAATTCTCTATTCTTTACTCTCACACTAATCACTCACTTAAACACTCTAAATATACAAGAAAGCTTAAGAGAGAAATGTTTGTTTTGGGATGAAGGAACTGGTGGAATAAGGCTTCTATTTATAGGATAATTTTGGGGTTGCAAAGTCTATTTAGTTTAACTAGAGACCCCTATGTGCAATATAGGAATAGACACCTATATGCAAATAGGTGGTCAAGCATCAACCGATTTTTCTTCAATGCATCATGGGAAAAATTATTTTTAAATCTTCAACTTTGTGGCTGAACAATCGGACCCCTCCAACTCCATTCAATTGATGTAATTATCCTCACATGCATGAACATGCAATGCCTCATGCAATCTTTGACTGCCGACAATTGCAAGGGGTATTTGTGTGATTCTTGATCTCGTTCGGATATAATTCAAGGTATGGTGCATAAGAATCCCGAGTAGTCTTCATATCGTGAAACCAAATGAAGCAGAACAAATATTTAAGCATAATAACTGTTTTCTTGAACAAGTTGGAAAATTCTGATGGCTCGTTATAAATCAAATGAACGAAGACGGGGAAGTATAAGTACTTGAATAAAAAATCAGCCCTGGATCAAGGCCAGCTCTGGGATTCACATGGCCACTTCCGTAATCGAATGGTGTTGCAGGGACGAGGAAACAGTCTCGGATCCAGAAAACTGTTGGGCTTGAATAGGTCTCTCTGCCTTGTCAAGAGTTGTTGAGGTACTCATCAAGGCTGGTTTGATAGCTGCAGGACTCCAGTGAGGGTTCTTCTGCTTCAAAAGAGAAGCTATTCCAGCAATATGAGGTGATGCCATGCTAGTTGCGGATATCATGGCAAATCCTTCACCTGTTCCAAGCATTAAACTGATCAATACCAGTGCGTCTACTAAAATGGGGGTCGATAAATTGATACTGCAAAGATATTATCAACATAGTTTGGTTCATCCGTTCCATTGGAAAACCAAGCAGGCCAAATTAGAGAACCGGGATCCAGAATATCCGGTTCAACGATATCTGCCTCTTGAAAACCGTAATCTTTGATAGGTCCTCACGGCTACTTGTGGTGCATATTTATGGAGTATAGGCCCCAGAACTTCACCAATACTTCCCAATGCCTTGAAGCTCTTTACTCGTCCAGGCCAATCTCTTGGTGTGGATACATCGTAGTAGTTTATAAGTTCCTAGAAGATTTGAATTCAAAAAATGATGATTACAGATGAAAACTCGAAAAGATGCTTATTTTAAGAAATAACTAACTTTGATCCCTTCACAGTATCATGCCAATGTATAACTTAAAGTTAAATGCTTAAGAGCTTGGTTCATCTCAGTAATATTATTTCATGCTGCTAAAGGAGTAAAAACATTAAATTAGCAACATATAATTTCGTAGAAGAGCTCCTGTTTCGTAATCTTTCACTTAACAGCATCCCACCTCTTGCACCAATAATGTCAATTAAAACGGGAGAAAAGATGTCGGTGCTTACCGTTGATTCTCTAACATCAGTGATGAGGATCCCATGAATACTAACAGGAACAGGATCAAATCTTGTTCCTGGAGAAGCACTTTCCACTACTAGGACAAAGCCAACTTCACCAAGACTCTTGGCCATTTCAGAGACTTTCTTAATTGAAGCAGTACCTGAGACAAAGTTAAAAGAATAGCCACAGAGCAGAACGTTTCCCTGCACCAATTTTTCGGTCAATACTTCAGGCCGCTGGCAGTCAGAAGGACTAGACTTGGCGACTGAGGAAAATAGCAGCACATCATTAGCTGCAACAAAGTGAACAAAAATAAGCGTCTTAGAAATGACTCTTAATTCTTTCTGTAAATACATGTGATTAATCAAAAGTAAATAGATATTTGTGCATAGAAGTGAAACACTAAAAACTGGTTCTTGTCACCAAACTCGATAACGTCAAACTAATGCATCGAAGAACTTACTTAGAATGATGGATAGCCTATTTCAAAGGAGAAGTTGGTGAAGAAATAAGAAATAGTCACAGAGCTTCAATGTAGGACTACAAACACAAGAACTCAGCAATCAATCTTTTGTGTACAAAACCACAGTATGTGTTATGTTATTTTTAGATAAAAAAGCTGAAGTCACATCATGTAGGTTTATAACTTTATAGTTGAGATTATTTAATTTTCCGCATCATCGTCAAGAGAGCAGTGTCATGTCTAGAAATGTATAACAATCGAAGAAACCATTAGTATCAAAATGTAACTTAAAGATACTGGTGCAGTCACACAATTACATCAAACCCAGGAACTAATGGTTAACCATCGCGGTAAGTACCATAGATATTTCAGCCCAAAAATTGTTCTAGTTCTATATAATGCCTATAAAGTATATCTGCAAATGTGAGGCAACACAACGACCATAGCTTTTCTCCAGACCTCTTTTAAACTTGGACAAACTCTAAAAAATGTTTTGAATAGAATACAAACTTTTTTACACACAGTTGTTACGCTTATCAGAAAATAGGACATCAGTCCTTATTTAAATCAGAAGCATAATAAATAGAAGCGTTTAGAAAGTATGTAACACAGTGTATATAGGAAGCAAATGCATTCATCATTTTACAAGCACCAAAACATATCTATATTGAATGAAAGAACTGAGAAAGGAGAGAAAGTACGAGCTACAGATTGCCACAAGATTTAGAAAGTAATCCGACATTGAGATTGTAGAGTAAATACGAAGCAAGTTCACGAGGCTGGTGCAGACCATAAATAAATTGACTCAAGTGGCCCGTTCTAAAAGGATGAAGAAAAAAAAAAGAGCTCTTTATCCAAGAGGGTATTAGAATGAATTAATAAACTAAAATCAATTCAATATATGAATTTGTCAATGAAACTTCTGATGGAATGCAGCTGTTAACTTGAATAAGAAGAAGTTCTCTCGCAATACTTGGAAACACCTTTGTTGTTTTTAAGACCATTTGAATAATTAAAAAAAGAGCACGTATACCTAAGAAGGCTGTGATATCAATAGAACAAAATGTTTCTAGAGTCGGAAACTTTTTCATAATGAAGCAAAGAGTTTATGTACACCAACATAGATACAGTAATAGCATTTGAAACATACTATTGGTGAAGTAGATATTATCATGTATAGCAACTCATACCTTCCATGTCCGTCGCCATCAAGGGGCGAATCAAAATCGACATCCTGATTAAATGCACCAGCAGTTGTAGCCGCTTCGGAAAAATGTTGAGCTCCAACAATCTTCCCATTACAGAAGTTCTTCTTGATCTCTGGGTCGACTTCACACTTGCCTCTGTACTTTGCAACTGGTCATAAGGATTAGTATGTGGCTCGCAAAACTTGGATGGTGAAGATAAGTTCCTGAATGGCACAAAGCCTATTACAATGTCCTCTTCAGCAGTCAACGCCGCCCCCAGTAGGCGATACTTAGGGGTAGCAAATGGATCAACCGGATCGGATCCAAGTCTAAATCCATGTGGATCCGATCCATTAGGATTTGGATCCAACCGGATCCATAGGGGTGGATCTTAAATGGATTCAACTTGGACCGGATCCGGGTCCGGATCCATGTGGATCCGCGGATCCAAGTAGTACTATTTTTGGATCCAATCATGGATCCGAACGGATCCATTTGTGGATCCACCGCGGATCCATAGTCGGATCCATGTGGATCCATTGTCGGATCCAAGTGGATCCATTGTCGGATCCATCTTGGTAGATCCATCTAATGCACCAAATCAACCTCTACTCAACCCAATTTTCCCATCCACCAATTTATCCCACCACCTTAAATTTAATAATATATATCATTATTCTTAGTTCTTAATTAACAAGATATTGAACACTTAGAAAGAAAAAAAAAATTGTAATTTAACACTCAACTACATTACGATATAAATGTGCAAGCTAGTGTTTCACATAATTTAACTTTTTCTTTTAATTTTAAAATATGCAATGCTCTTTTGAGATGTATTTATTAAAAATATATATGTATACACATAAAACATATATATATATATATATTTGAGAAAAATATAGAAATCATGAATACTTCTATGACAAAAGTAATATTATTTTTTGTAATGCTTTTAATGAAGATGAGTTTTGGAATTTGGAAGACTTTCTCGAGCTTTTGATTAAGGAATAAAAATATTATTTAGATTCTTTTTATATATGATTGAGAATAATTTTTGCCTCTTTACAAATTGAGGCTAAAGATTACAAAATTATAAAACTTAATAATGAGAATAAAAATGTCAATCAACCATAAATTGTACATATCTTTAAATTTAATTGATAGTTACCAAATTAAAGCACGAGATCTTCTTCTCATAATGAATAGTTATACGTTGTCAAATTATTTTGCGTCATTAAAAAATTAAATTCATAGTAAAATAAAGTTATATTTTAAAAGTGTACAAGTGCATAAAGACAATGAGATAGTGGCGCGAATAAAAAGCTAAATGCCAAAACTTGCTTTAAATTGAGTTAGATCAAGACATGGACTTGGATGGATTCACACGGATCCAAATGTGGATCCATCCGGATCCACTCACGGATCCACCTAGATCCATGATTAGATCCAGCCGGATCCACTCACAGATCCACCCAAATCCACCTGGATCCACGTTTGGATCCGCACGGATCCACATTGGATCCAGGTCCACCTTAGATCCACCGGATCAACTTGGTTTCGGATCCATGGTGGATCCTGGGTGGATCGAATCCGATGGATCCACAACGGATCCGGTTGGATCCATGGATCCGGATCCATTTTGCCACCCCTAGCGATACTGTAATCGGGAGCCTCAGAAATTGTGGAGCATGAGTTGTCAGTTTCCTCACACACCTATCTATCTCAACAGACTTCACGGCAGGTGCTCGCACAAGCATTTCCGTTGTTGCTGGTATACGGAATCCAAGTAAAAGTACTCAATATTGATCAGTTCACTGCATGAGCGGAAAAATCAACGAAAGAAAAGTATAAGAATGCATGTCACCTGTTCAGGAGAAACGTGAACAGCATGTCGAGAAGCATAAGATATCCGAAAACATATAAACTCAAAGGTACAGGAAAGTTACCGTTTACTGGTGTCTGACATCGTTGATTCTCTTCACGTTGCTTAGGTTTTGACATAATTCTAGAAGCAAGATTGGTTTACAGGCCAACAAGAAAACCAAAGCTCCAGCACTAATTAAAAAGGATTAGTAGTTTTAATAAATTATAGGGATAAGAGCATTAAACCCCCTAAACTATACCCCATGTTGCACTTTGCCCCTTGTCCTTTTATTTTTTGTGACTTGCCCCCTGTACTATGGATAAATAAGCACTTTGCCCCCTAAGTCACTTTTTCACCGTTGGATTTGAATACGTGTCAACATTTTTTGCCGTTGGATTTGGACTCAGGGGGCAAAGTGCTTATTTCTCCATAGTACAGGGGGCAAGTCACAAAAAATAAAAGAATAGGGGGCAAAGTGCAACAGGGGGTTATAGTTTAGGGGGTTTAATGCTTTTATCCCTAAATTATATATCCACATTTAATCAAGCCTTGGTTGTATTTTGTTTTTGGTATATTTTGGAACAATTGCACATTTCTATTTCGCTAGAAATTTTGACATTAATTATTATGTGTACATGGATTAATCCAAATGCTTAAGAGAAACCATATGATGAACACTACTACCAGTAATCTTTGTTTGTCAAAGAGCTTTAACATGAATGATCATCATGCTAAATAAGAAATATATGTATGTGATTATGAAGCTAATTCATTAAGTTTAATTTCTTCTTAGTCTTGTATTTTCAAACATATGAATATTACAAAAATTAAGTGGAAACTAACTTCATTCACAGTAACACAAGGTTGCTTACGAAGAATAACCATCCTAAACAGAGGTGCCAAAATATCTCCGAAAGTATCCAAAGATATCATATAAAATACATTATTTGAATGAGAAGGCTTACAGTGAAACGCTTTTATGTTTCCGGTGGACACAAATATCATAGAGATATTTGAATTTCAAGAAGTTCAAGCTGCTTTATTAAAGCTAAACGACCAAAAGAAGGGTGGCCGAGGAGGTGAAGTTGCCATAATTATCAAACATTCACACCTTGAGATTAAATTAATAAAATAAAGAGCCAATATTTTATAAACGCTTGAAGAGATTTCATAATTTGTATGTGATTATATTATTTTGATAAATATTCTAAAAGAATCAACCAGTATGCCATTAAATATTTTTTAGAAGTATTCTAACAAAACCCACACTCTTTAGTAGGATGCTAAAAAATCATTTACTAATCTACCATCAAGTAGAAAAAAGTCAAAAAATATATATATATTACCTCACTATGATTCTTTATTCATTTTGACCAAATTATCTAAATGAACGTAGAGAGCTTCGTGCATCTATATAACTATCTTCTTTTTTTTTTTGTTATCTACTAAAGCAATTTACAATAACTTTAGTATACATTTGCTTGTCGGTATAACAATCATAGGAGAAATGGACAAAGGCGTCGTTATATCTAATTACGAACTCTTTGTAAGCACAAATAAAAGTTTTGTCTCAAAGATTCCACAATAAGCGAAAAGAACGAACTCACAAAAGCAAAAAAAAATAAAAGCAATACAACTCACCATTTCACCTAGGCATTTGCTTTCCATTGTATCACTACAAAAAAATAAAGACATTTGAAATGTTTGATGCTATTTGTCTATGCTACTTTTAATTAATTTGCCATTCCATGTATTACATGGTCGTAGTATGCTTCAAATTGAAATTTATGAAACATGAGTAGGTACATTGTACATGAACATGAAGTGGTACAAAAGATCTTTTGCGTATTAGCTCACATTTTCAGCAGTGCCACTTACAGTCGAATGCCCCCCATCTCCTCCCGCCCCTATTTGCCTCGCCACCACCTCACCACTCAATTCTGGCGGCTCCTCAGCCATCGACTGGCGGCACGTGGGACACGAAGAATGCAAAGACAACCAAACATCAACACAATTAACATGAAAACAATGGTTGCATTTAGGCAACACCCTTATCTTCTCTCCATCCAAGAACTCACCAAGACATATCGGACACTCCGTGAATCCAACCCCACGCCCCGACCCGTACACCGCCACCGGAATGCGGCGGAGCGTCGCTTTCTTTAGACCCTTTCCACCACCGCGCCGCGGCAATTCCTCCCTCTCATCCAAACCTATCCTCCTACCGCACCGCAATATGCATCTCACAATAGAGTTTATCCCAAGGACACATATCAAAGCACACAACAAGGCTGCAAGAATGATCACCATGTTGGTGTCGAAGTTCGCCGCCTCTCTGCTGCCATACCTAGGTGGAGCGCCGCTTGGTCCCCCGTCTAGGAGTATTCGGTGCGGGCGATAATAAAACCTCATGAAAGCTGAGTAGCTCTAAGAATGGGAGAATATTTATAGAATGAAGCACTTCTCTTCAAATTCACTCACTATTTTCTCAAATGAAGCTCAAGTACTTCTAACTCAGGGGTTATACTACTCAACAATGTCTGAGCCCCTCTTTCGTCGCAAATCGTACTTCGAATCGGACCACAAAAGAGATGGAAAGCAGAGTGTTCATCTCTGTCATATGATCAAAACTCTTTATCTTCTTTTTTGTTTTTTTCTCTGCTAAGCTTGTAGAGGAAAAAGATTGAGTTCTCTGCAGTAAAGAAACAGAAAGCTTTGATCACCAAACAAGCCGAAAGAAATACGACGAGAGCATACTATATAACACTGCTGCTACAAATCAAGCTCAAGTTCCATTTTTCTCTCCATTTGTTTTTCTTCTTCTGATGCCAAAAAAAGGAAGAAAAAGAGAAAGGTTTTATATATGCTTTATGTTGGGACGTTTTAAAGATAGTAGGGGAGCTTTTTAGGTGTCATTTGAAGCTTTTTTTTACTAGAGAGATACTTGAAAACTTTGCAAGCTAAAATGGTGAGGAGAAGAGGATGCTTGAGAATTTTTAATAGTGGCCCAGACATATATAATCATGGCTAGCTTATAAAAGAGTCTTTATACTTAGCACCAAAGCCTTCTCCTAGTACCCCGGCCAGCATAACTGATGATTTAATGCGTGGAGTATTTTTTCACTTTTATATTTATATAGGATTATGATTTGAGAAACCGAAATGAAGATATTACACAAACTACTTTTAGGCTTCGTTTTAGGAAAAGGAAAAATGAATTATACTAAAAAATATATTCTCCAAGTGTTTTGTAGCCAGTAGCAACATGATTTTTTTGGAGGAAGGGAAAAGTTTTAAAAAGATAGAAAAAAAATGGACTAATTGCAGTAAACCCCCAATCTATGGGGTCTGTAGCAGTTTGCCACCTAACCTATGAAAATGTGTGAAAAACCCCCAACCTTAATTTTTGTGCGATTTGCTCCCTGGTGTCAAATCTGACAGACAAGAACTTAGAAATATGTCCAAAATGAATGGTGGATCAACGATTCAAGAGGCAAATCACACAAAAATCAATAGGTTGAAGGGCATTTCGCACATTTTCATAGATTAGGGGCAAACTGCTACAGACCCCATATGATTAAATTGCTATTATATTATTCACGATTTTAAGAAACATGAATCCCTCTCTGAAAGTTATTAGCTTTGGCAAAAGGCCAAATATAATATTCTTATCGTCATAATATGGAGAATATTACATATTAAGAACGACGTTCAAAGAAAAGAATAAGTGTCGAGAAAAACTGAAACTAAACTTCGATCGATTTTTTTTCGCTAGAGGTTTTGACATTTTATAATTTTCCATCTATTGATTAGTACTCTTTCGGAAACGTAAATTAGGGCAAAATCATATCTTGATATTGTCACCGATCTTAATATTTGTTTCTTGGAAGTTACTTTCACAATTTGTGAAATGCTAAAAATATTGATATAGTTTTATCGAACATTTAGGAGCATTTTACTTGGACAACTAAATTATCAAGTAAATATTAAATTATGTAAATGTATTAGGAGTTAAAACTCAAGGAAAAATATTGAAGGCTCGTGCGTCTGAATTTCTCGTGTACTATAGGTTCCTCTGCTTTGCATTGGAACATGAACACCTAAGTAGAATTGACCATAAAGTGGTTCACCTAACACTTTTAGTAAATTAGGTGAAAGTAGTTTAATCTAGCACATATGTGGTGGCATTTTACTGAAGTTGTGGGCTTGTCTCTTTGACGGAGAAATAATCGCAACAATAGAAATCCTCAATGTAGCTATTAACACAAAACGTGCTTGGATTTTGTTGGGAAAGGGTCAAATTTGGAGTATTTCACCCGAAAAAGGGATGAACAAAGTGAATTAATGATTAGTGAGAAGAGTCACAAATTTAATACTTTAAGGTTTGAATTGAGATGTTGTGTTAAATCCAAGTAAATATGTTTTCACTTTGGCCCATATAAATTGATATTTCTCCCTCTATTCGCTCTCAGTGTCTTGATATAGTTTATAGTATCAATATCACATGACTCCAGTTACAAATAGTAATATATCTTTATTTATTTTCTTATAATTTGTGTTTGTAGTATTGATGTAGGTATATTAATTAGTCATCTAAATCATTGAGCAGTGAATTATTGATATTAATATAACGATTGTAGAATCTAAAATTTCATGATTACGTTGACAAATATCTTACCTACCTATTTCATCACAAAATTTCCCAAGATAAATGCATTGAAGGTGGTTGAAAAGTAAATATATTACAATCGCATTTTTTTTTTCTTTTGATCGATGTTACTATCGCATATTAACTAAACGAAGAAGACTCGAGGGATACGATATTTCTGGAGTACTCCATCCATACTATTCATACGATGTCTTAAAAGAAAAGGAGAATGTAGACAGTATTTGCAAAGTATTTCAAAGAATATCTACGTGAAGTGAAAAAAAGAATATTGTTGAAGAGTTTGAAATTATTTTTTAAACTATTTGTTGTGTCAATGTCTAATTTCTTTAATATAATTAAAGTAAGAAACAATTCTTATTTTGAAGAGCACCTCAGACTTCCTTTTTTTTTTAGTTTGTTTGAAAGAAAAATAACAAGTATACACTAGTGATGCAAAAACTACAAAAAAACAATAGTTAACTGGACACAAAGGCTAGTAGTAATCTTTTGAAGACTTTGTAATTGTAACTACCCCTTAAATTCAACGAATTTCACAAATTATTTCAAATTCTACTCTCAAGTCAAGCCTTGCCACAAATTATAATTATCTTATTTTGATCATGCACTATTAAGAAATATCCCATCAGTAATTAATTAAGAGAGTAGCTCGAGATTTCGATTATATCTTTGATCTAAAAAGTTGTGACACAAAAGTTTGAAAACAATCATCCAAAATATCTATGAAGACCTAATCGAGTAGTTAAAGTTTTGATACTAACTTACCTTAGTCGTTAAATCAACCGTCAAATCTTCGACCTACCTATCTATCATTAGGTACTCTCGAAATCTTAGCGCACAAGTTGATACCTTGGCAGATAAAAGGTCTTTGAGTACATAACATATTTTTTCGTCATTTTGTTGGTGATTTTTTCTCCTCCTTATATGTTTTTCTTTTGGCCCAACTCGAATTTAACGTGAATTAGTTGAAACTATGGTCCTTGTTTAAATTCTCATTTGCTTGTCATGGTCACAACTTACAACCACTAGAATAATGTATTTGTAGCCATTCATATGTTTGTGGCATTAAACTGTATTTGCCATGACGACAGATGTGAAAAGCACATGGGATAGGCAAGAATAAGAAACTGTTGTCATGTTTGGAACACAAAGAATCGTGACAATTCTTTCACTCATATATATTCCCTTGTTTTCTTTTGCTCTTCATGTTCTGATGGGTCTCCTCTTTTCTTGGTTAGTTAAAAAGCCATATATTTAGTTAAAGTCTTTCTTTATACAAAAGATATTCTTGGATTTTGATTGAGACAAGTTTTAAAGTAGCGCTCAACATAGGACCACCTATTGTAATGGTTAGATTTTCAACAGTATAAAAGTCCTAGAATTTCCTTGATATGGGATAAGATATTTTTGGGGCAAATTTACTTTTGGATAACGAAGACAATGGTTAGGTTAAGTGTTATGATTTATCGGCAGGTTAAGTGTTATGATTAGTGAAAGGAAAACCATGATAAAAGCGCCTTTGAATAGGTACAGATTAAGGAAGCTTCAAAACTTAGAAAATAATTAAAGAGCTAATCTATAACATCTTTCATGACTCAGGGACGACATATCTTTGTATTCAAAACTTATGTAGCCTGTATGTAATACTTTTTGAATTTTAAGAGGGTGCTCATGTAATTATTTGAAGAATTGATAAAGAATGTTAAGTATTGTAGCTAAACGAAATCATAGGGGTTTTGGTGTAATTTTCCAGAAGAATAATTATTTGTACTAAAGAAATTTATACCTATATTTTGATGAGAGGGTCTAAATTTTTCCACACTTTAGAAAAGACGTGAACATGTGTATATCAACATATTATGTGTATATATATATATATATATATATATATATATATATATATATATATAAGAGATAAAGATATGACTATCTGTTTCTTGATTTTTTTTCCTAGAGATTCTTCTAGCTAGTTAACTAGGTTGTCGGGAAATTATGTGTCATGTATGAAATGAGTAAAAATATTCAAAGAAAGCAATTGAAATTGGTAGATGATATATACAGAGCAAAATTCATAAATACAGAATAATCTTTTATTGTTTACTATTATACCCCTTCTATATTAGTTATTTATTAATTTTCCTTGTAATACCTCCCAATGATTGGTAGAATCTTTGGAAACATAATTAAAATCTTCATCTTTCCAACTAATGAAATTGAATATCTTTCTTTATTTAACAATAGTTAATAATCTGTGTAAATAAATTAATAAAAACCTACTTAATTACTCTAGTATTTAATATATTACTTCAAAACCGAGTAAGCACAAACAAGAAAATCTGGCAACTGTCTAGTTGCGCGCGCGCGCGCGCACACACATATATATATATATGTATATATATATATATATATATATATATATATATATATATATATATATATATATATATATATATATATATTATACTAATTTATGAGCGATACTAGTGGCCTTCTTGTTTAGTTTTCTTTTTAATATCTTTACACTTTTTTTTTCCAAATTCCATGTATTCTTAGTTACGAATTCTTTTTCGTTCGAAATTTAGTTTTGTGCTACAAGTTGCAGATCATGTCCTACCTATTTGAATAATTGGTTTTTCTTTACTTGTAATATGTTCTTTTTATATTTTATTTTTATCATGGGTGTTGTTTAGGCAATTCTCTTTGGGTGTAAGGCAATGATCAATTTGTGATAACATGAATTAAAGAAAAAAAAATCCTTTCTTATTGTATAATTAATGAATAATCTAGACATTTTAAAATTATTTTATCAAATTTTGTAAATTCTTAAAATGTAATGTACAATTAGATTTCAATATTTAACTACATTATAATTAAGTAAACTATGAGTTATATATTAACTATATTGCTATTCAAAGAAATTTAATCTTTCCAGTTGATAAATTGGAAAGATGAATTTGATAATTATGTTTTTAAAGATTGTGCTAATCATTGACTGTTATTAAAAGAAAATTTAATGAATAACTAATATAGATAGGAGTATTATAGTAAATAATA
Organism: Misopates orontium; assembly: GCA_946800315.1. Lineage (NCBI taxonomy): Eukaryota > Viridiplantae > Streptophyta > Magnoliopsida > Lamiales > Plantaginaceae > Misopates > Misopates orontium. The sequence continues at coordinate 43,495,572 of OX326947.1, read as the reverse complement.
AAAGATTGCTCTGTATTTAGAAATTTTGCTCTCTGTTTATATCATCTCCCATTGAAATTAGTTGTTTTAAACTATGTGGATCATATTCAGCATAGGGTCGAAATTTGCAAATAATCAGCATTCTAGATAGCTATATAAACAGCTAATATGCGGTAAGGTTTTAATTTTCAAATTTGAGTGGACAATATTGTTATTAAACATTGACGGTATAGTAGATATAAAATTAAAAATACCCAGAAGTACTTAATTGACATATACCAGATATATTAGTAGATTATTTCTAATGGTAAATCACACCCTTAGATATCTAATCTTATTTAGCGAATTGCATCCTTAGATTACAACAATAAGCAACTTGCACCATTTCTTTGTAATTTCTTATCAGATTTGCATCCTAAGTTGTGTTTGTAAGTTTTTTGATGGTTAATTTTGTCATTTCAATTTTTTCCTGATTCAATTTGACAAGATAGCACTCATTTAAAATCATTTTGTCATATTAGCACAACCTTTTCCAATCATTAGAAACATTTTCAAGATTCCATCAAAAACAAAACGGGAATTAAAATGAGAGGAAGAAAAGAAAAAGAAGCCCACGTCATACTCTGCCTTCAAAATCTTTCGCCAGAATCGTTCATCGTTCAGTCACTCACCTTAGAAGCGTCGTTTGCAAGTTTTAGTCTGTGATGAATAATATTATCCACTTGGTATAATGATTTAGCCTTAAGGTAATGATTTTACACTCGGTGAAATTCTTGGTGCAAGTTGCCTATTGTTGTAAATACACATTGGGTGTAATCTGACAAAAAGTTACAAAGTGAGATGACAGATTGCCTATTGGTGTAATTTAAAGGTGCAATCCAACAAAATGAGACAATATAAGCGAACGATTCGCCAGTAGCTCTTATTTCATGCAGTAGCTACATATGCCTTGTAGATGAAACCAATCCAGCATTTGTTAGGAATAATAATAGGATAAAATGTGTTCAACAAATTACAAAAGGCTAACATTAGATTGATGCTTTGGCTAAATATTTGGGCAAAGAGCGTGTAGAATACATTTCTTCTCATACGTCATTATAGTTTAAAATTTATCCACCCAACGTAAGCAATGTTTTAAATTTTTCTTTTTTGAGAAACCAGAATTTTATAGATTCCAGTTCAAATAAAAGTAAACAAACAAGGGACAGTACAAAACAAATCATAAAAGGGATGGGTCTTAGGCCCGACTAAAGCCCAAAAAGAGGCCATGCAGTGGACTAGTCCGTCCACAGTCCACTCGGAAGCCCGGCCCCAGGTCCCAACCGTATCTTCTCATCAACGCTCCAAAAGTTCCAAAGATGTCATGACTCATGAGCTATCCTTTTTGGACTGATGGAATCCATATGGGCTATGGTTAACAAGAGGAGTTTGATTTTCCGTTTCGCCTATTTGACATATAGCAAGGTCCATGTTTATCATGTTTTTATGATAATTGAAAAATTATGATAATTGAAAAATTAAAGTTACATCGTCTATGCAAGTCAAAACTCACACGCGGAACATATTTAAATCATGATTACCGTTGATATAAATGCAGTAAATTGAAAAGAAAGATTAAGAATGTTATTTCGAGTTGTTTAGATTTCATAAGTGCAAGTGTTATTACAACTTATACAAGTAATGTATGCTAATTAAAAATAACACAATGATTCTTTTCTTTTAAAAATTTAGTTGGTGATAAGTTATGCTAGTACTGCTTGACATTCACTGAATCAGTAAACTTTTGGGTTGACTTGAAAATTTAAGGCTTTAACTCATATTGTACTTTCAAATAAACAATCATCTTCTATTAGCTTTAGTTGCTGTTTGCCCTTCCCGATTTCTGCAAATGTGCTAATGACCAGTTTCCTAGATACAATCTATGTAAAAGTACTTCTGCATTCAAATAAAATAAAATAAAAATTATTTTCGTATTAGGAGGCTTCCATAAATATTCTTATTTAGATAGCCGTTTACACTTGAAAAACCGGTATCGTTTGTCAAAAATAGGCTCAATTGCCTTTATTTTAGCAAAATTCAGAAGTTTCAGGAGTCAAAATGGCATATTTTTAGCGGAATTTTAAAGTTTTTCTTTTTTTTTTAAGAGTTTTTGTAATTTTTTATAATTTTGTAGCTAGGGTTTTGTCTTTATATATTAGTCTTCTATTAGACAGTTGTTTAGTTGTTGACTGAATAAAATTTCGGGGAGTTTATCTCTTTCTTTTCAATTTCTAGTATTCTTAGAAATCAACAAGTTCTTGATCATTGAATTCTCTGTATTCTACGGAATCATTGAGTTTTTGATTTGTGTGTTCTTCTCATCTTTCCTATGATTTCCGCTCGCTACATCATATAGTCACTAAAGAAAAATATTTTTTACTAGTTTGTTGCCAACACAAATTTCACGAGTATAAAGAATATTAAAGTATTTCTGAATTTTTACTTTAGTCCTTCAATATTTTTAAAAAAATGTTTTCGAACCAAATGTTTTGAAATAGTTGCAATTGAGTCTAAAATAATTTTCAAATCAACCTCAAATGTGCTATCAAGGTTCTCATCTTCAAATAAAATCTTGTTTCGACGGCTCCATATACCCCATATTGTGAAGAACAATAATGAGCCTCATACTTCTTTCCGTCGCATTATTTGATACAGATCATTAAATTGTCGGGAAAAGTGCAAATTACCCCCTGTGTTATTGGAAAGTGGCGGATTACCCCCCCTGTAAAAATAAAATAGGCAAATTACCCCCCTGTGTTATGGAAAAGGTGCAGAAAACCCCCCTCTGGTGGAGAGTGTAACTCACTTGCTTGAGATTAAAATTAGGGGACAATTTTACCGTTATAATGTATAAAACATTTTTTTCTTTGTGTTTTTACTTTAAAATACAAAAATAGAGAAAATACATGGAATTCAAATAATAATTGATCAATGACATATTAAATTATTAAAAATTAATTATCCTTTGTACCTTTTTATTAAATTTTAAAAAAACAAAAAAATAAGAAAGAATATTAACAAAAATAATATAGTAAGTGATCCGAAATTCAAATTACCAAAATACGACCATAAAATAATTTTTTTAAATTAAATATTTATTATGTTGTCTATAAATCTTAAAATTTATATTTTTTAAAATTAAATATTTATTATGTTGTCTATACCTCTTAAAATGGTAGTTCATAAATAGTGGCATATAAATCTTGAAATGGCATTTAGTAAAAATTGCAAAAAAGAAAAATATTAGCTTCATTTTTCAGATCCATCTTCTCTTGATTAGGGTTTCGAGAGAGAATTTTATTTCTAGTGAAGAATAAGTGTTTTAGTTAACAAATGCACTAATTAAGTAAGGTAATTTGCTCTTTTTATATTTATATAATCATAGGGGGTAACATGCCTATTTTACTTTTACAAGGGGTAATATGCCTCTTTTCAATAACACAACGGGGTAATCTACCATTTTAAGATTTATAGACAACATAATAAATATTTAATTTTTAAAATATATATATTTGATGGTCATATTTTGGTAATTTGAATTTCGGATCAATTACTATATTATTTTTGTTAATTCTTTCTTATTTTATTAATTTTTTAAAATTTAATAAAAAGGTACAAAGGATAATTAATTTCTAATAATTTAATATGTCATTGATCAACTATTATTTGATTTCCATGTATTTTCTCTACTTTTCGTATTTTAAAGTAAAAACACAAAGAAAAAAATGTTTTATACATTATAAGGATAAAATTGTCCCCTAGTCTCAATCTCAAGCAAGTGAGTTACACTCTCCACCAGAGGGGGTATTCTACACCTTTTTCATAACACAGGGGGGTAACTTGCCTATTTTATTTTTACAGGGGGGTAATCCGCCACTTTCCAATAACACGGGGGGTAATTTGCACTTTGCTCTTAAATTGCCTAAAGTGTTGAACAACACCTCTGTTAAACACTGTTTGAAACTTAAACCAGTCTTAAATATGCTTCCAAACATCAATCACCAGTGGACATTCAAAAAACAAGTGTCGACAATCGTCATCCTCTTTACCACATGATACACATTTTGTTTCTCTTTCAGAATTGAGAATCCTTCTCCTGGCTAAAACAACTTTGTTACAATCAAATTCAATGCTACCTCCCAAGGGAATTCTTTCAACTTCAGAGGGGTCGATGTTTCCCACAGTTTTTCAAAAAATGAACATCCCCTTTATTTTGTTCTTCTTGTCTCAAAATCTCAGTGTTAAGTTAACCTCAATGTTTTATAGGGCGAAGGCATAAGCTAAGGCGTTTTGTATTTTTAGAGACAATGTGTAAGCCTTGAGTCTTGAGAATTTAGTATTCAACACTTAAAATTGTGTATATATATATATATACACATATATGTGTGTGTGTGTGTGTGTGTGTTGTGTGTTAAATTGTAATAATAAAAATATTACTAAGGTGAGTTAGTGGTTATTGAGCTTCTTTCAATAAGAAAGATGATATGCTTACTCATGTGTCATATTAGTGGCGCTTAGCTTTGACGAAAGCAGTGCAATAAACTTTTTTATTAGCAGAGAAAAAAAGTTATAGGGTCCATTATTTATTATTCGGTTAACATTTATCAGAAGCATAAACCTTCAAGTTTAATTCAATATTTTTACTTACTTCCAACTATATAACTCACAAGAATCTATTTACCCAAAAAGAACGACAAGAAAAGTTTTGTTTCTTTCTAAAAGTGAAGCCTTATTCATTTTGTTTGCTAAATCAACTTTCTCTTTTTATTACACATTTTAATGTGTACGCCCCTGGGCACACACCTTAAACAATTAGCGTACGCTTCATGTCACTAATGGCTTTTTTTTATAGAGCCACTAGCAAAAAAACCCCAGTGTTGTGTAAAGCAGGCGAAAAACTCCCTATGAAAACAAAAGATGCAAAAAACCCCCATGTGTTCTGAAAATACTAGCTCACTTGCCCCCTCCTTCTTTTTTATATGTATTTTTGTCTAAAAAGACTGATTTGACCCTAGGTAAATAAATTTTTTTTTTCTCAACTTGTTACATGACTCAAACATCAAACCGAAGTTCAGAGTTTTTTTCTCCATTTGCAAGGCAAATTATCTTCTTTTAGCCTCCATTAATGACCAAATATTTGTTGTTTTTCTTAATTTTTTCGTGCCAATTTGTTCTGATTTGTTGCTGTTATTGTTGTTTTTTATGTCGCTGCTGATTTATTTGTTGTTTCTGTTACTTTCTGGTGAAATTAATATTTTCTGGTGCTGAAATATTTAATCTTTTTGGTGCCTGGTTTGCTTGCTTTTTTACTTGTTTTTTTTTTTTTTGTGTTGAAATTTTACTGTTCGTGTTATTTTTTTAGCGCTGATTTTCTTATTTTTTGTGATCTTCTTTTTTGCGTTGTTCCTATGTTCTTTTGTTTCAATGTTTATGTTGTTGTTAGTGTTCTATTGCTGCATTATTTATGCTCTAACTATTGTTTTATGGCCTTTTTTTCTTCTACTTTTGTGATGTTATGGTGTTTCTGATGAAGTTTGAGTATTTAATATATTTTTTCATTTCAATTTCATATTTCTTTATTTGTTTTGGAATCATGTTTCACTTAAGATTGAATTTGGCAATAAAATATAAATTTTTTTTCTAAAAAATTAATCTTATCAATAACCATCATTTATTTAACTTTTATATGCATTTTAAGGTTGATATACATTGTATCTTTGTTGTAATATTGTGTCAAGAAATATGTCAATTATATATTTTAGAATTTAATTGTGGATCAATTTTTTTAAGTGAACATATCATCCATTTTTAATAGTTTTTTTTTACTTGTGACTAATTTAATTGTATTTTATAATCTTGAAAAAGATAAATACATTTCTTAAAATATGGATTGATTCAATGATTTCTTAATAATACATAAAAATGACATTTTTAAAAATGCAATAAAAGTATATGAAAAATTGTAAAGGGGGTAATTGTGTTAAAATTGAAAAAAAAGGAGCAATTTGACACATTTTCTTTTTGTAAGGGTTAACTCTTTTATTACACATGAAATAGGGGGTTATTTGTCTATTAAGTATATTTTAAGGGGTTTCTTAACTTTTAGCTCTTTAAGTACAAGGGTTGCAAAGTCATTTTGTAAGAAAACAATCATGGCAACTCTCACAACAGGCAAGTGTAACTCACTCTCTTACAAAAGGGGGTAATTTGCTATGTATTATAATACACAAGGGGGATTTTTGCTTCTTTCTATTTCATAGGGGGAGTTCTTGCCTGTTTTGTATAACACAGAGGGTTTTTTTTGCCAAAAACCCTTTTTTATATGATTCGAGACATTTCAGGAATTTTTGCCTTAAAGCGAGTTTTGAGACGCCTCTTAAAAGTGATTTTTAAAACACGGGTTAACCTATAAATAGATCCAACATCTATTAGTTATTAGTAGATTGATAATTTGGGGCCCACCCCAAACTAAATTGACCAACAAAAGTTAGTATTATTTAGGGGGTAATAGCAAAAAGTACCCATGCGTTATTCTTAATTGGCAAATAACCCCCTGTGTAATTTTAATAGGCATAAAGCCCCCTCGTTATTTAAAGAATCGAAAAAAAAAACCCTGACCTCATATTTTTAGTTTACTGTAACGATTACTAACAATCGCTAATGATTAAAATTTTATATCAAACGCATAGTTATTAAAAACAATATTACAAGCTTTCTTATAATTTTTCGAGATTTTTGTAGAATTATTAAGAAACTTAAAAAAATTAATCTATACCGAATTTTTGTTTCTACGGATCTAGGAAGTTATGTTATTTTTAAAAATTATGATAAAAATTATGTTTATATTTCAATTTGAACAACATCAATTAATTGTTCATCAAATAAATACAATAAGAAACAAGCTTTGTTACCAGTTTCATTACGTGCAAATCAAATAAGTGTAATGTGGTTTTCTTGCTAATTTCTAAATAACACAGGGGGTTTTCGCCGATTAAAATTACACAGGGGGTTATTTGCCAATTAAGAATAACACAGGGGGTAGTTTTTTATATTACCTCATTATTTAGTAACAACCATGGTTTGCAATTGGAATATCAAAAATATAATAAATCTGACAAAATATAATGTAATATTATTTAGTACAGACAATCACCATAAATATTGTAAAAGTAACAACTGTCTTATTCACGACCATCAATAATCATAGGACACAATGGCCCACAGGTATATGCGCACGCACACATCAGACTCGCACACGCAAAGCGCAAGCAATAATCCTCCCGGCACACACCATACACAAGCACACGTAGACGCACACACTCATATCACGCACTTTGCAGGCGAACACACGCTTGTTTTAAGAATATGAAAGAGTTGAAAATATGTCAATTTTTTTACAATATACATTTTGGATGAAGTACGGAACGACATATAATTTAAATAATTATGCCAAATTTTATTTTGTGTGTTTTATGAAATAACGCGTAGAATGACTGTATGAACTTTTTTTTTTTTTTTTTTTTTTTTTTATTGTACTTGGAGCTATGCATGAATCAATACTAACATGGCAGGGGCGTGGTTATTTTTGTTACATTGTTATGTATTTCTTTTCGTAACTTATCTCTTTTTACTTTATTTATACGTTTTCTGCATAAGTTCCTTTAATTATGATTTGGGGGATCTTCTTCTTATATGTTTTTATCTTTTTAGCTTTTTCATATTTTGGTTTAGTGCTTTTAGAATTATGATTCCTAGTTCATGAAATCTTTGTTTTATTACTATCTATTATTTTTATATTTTTATTACTTTTTTTTGTTGTTTTACGAATGTAGTTAGCCCTAAACCTCAGTTGGGGTTAAAAGCAATTAATGCGTTGTAGGCTTAATTTTGTGACGAAGGACATTATCGAACTCTATATATATCCAATAAAATATACATATATTCTTAAATTGTTATTTGCCGTTTTTGCCACCTATAATGAAAATTTTCATATCTCTTTTGCTTATGTTGTTAGGTTTGTTCCACGTGAATTGCTTGTTAGATTAGGAAAAGAGTAAGAATTGGTCCCCCAAAATATTGACGTTTAAGTCTCTCCACGTTCCATCGGGGCGGGGGGTGACAATGTGGAATTGACGTTTAAGTCTCTCCACGTTTAATATTTTTTTGCATTTGGAATTGATGAAATTCTATGTCGACTTATTTGTAATGCTGTTGTAGTAAGTACCACTACCTTATATACCATTTCCGATTCTTTTTTTTTTTAAAACGTTCACCATCTCTAACTGTTGTTTAGGGGAGAGAAGAGGTAGATCAAGGACAAGGTCCTATGGTGCATAATAACTAACAAGTAAGATGCAAAATGCAACGAGTTTTTTGGACTTAAGAGATTATCTAGTATCAAGTTAAAGATCTCATCTGATTATATGAGATATTAACATCAGAGATTTTTCAAGTGGCGCATTACAAAGGATCTATTAACATAACTTTTTTAAAGGCGCAAACAAAAAAGTATATGACTACGACTTAATTACGAGAACTTTCAATTTAAAAAGATCGAAATCGATCACTATAATTACAAGATGCATTAGATAAATAATATAGATTTTGCCAGCATTTTAAACCCCCCCCCCCCCCCACACCCCCCCACACCCCAAATTACCTTGCAAAAAAGGTTGTTTCATATTATATAATAAATAAACAAATAATGGAGTGGAAAAACAACGAGAATATAGAAATAACACAAATATATCCCTATTCGATTCAATTTATGGCTGCTCATCATCGATTGAAGTTCCTTTTTTTTCCCCCTCAATCATAACGAATTTCTCAAAACATATCAAACTATTTTCAAAACATACCGTAAATACAAAACTTTAATCCATAAGACCATCCAAAAAGTAGTAGCGTAAATAATCAAATAATTTAGGGTCAAGCTGCCATTATTTAACGTCATAACAATTATTTATATTTTTATTCAACGTGATTGAAATTTGAACAATAATCAAATCAAAAGAAAATGTGCGTAACGTGGGGAGTTGGGAATAGTAGAGTAGTACACAAAAGAAACTTCGTAGATAGATTCCTTCCACCAGTCAAATTATTACTCCTCCCATCTTCACAACAAATCCCATTTTTTTATTTTTATTTTTATTTTTTGATAATAATACAAAATCCCATTCTTTATAAACAAACAACCTCAACATTAATTACACAACACCCTCCTCTTCGTTCTCGTCCTGAGACACACACACACACACACACACACACAGTTAGCCTCAACATTCGCATTCTTGTCACACCCGCCATTTTCTCTCAAACAAACAACACAAAAAACTCTCTAAATTTTCATCTAAAATCACACATACAAAACACACACAGATTCATTTGCATCCTCTTTGCAATCGCCATCTCAAAAAAGATGGCGATGGCCTTTGGGATCAATTCAGGGGCGAACTTATCAAACCCTAATTTTCCTCCCACAAACAAATCCAATCAGATCCATTGTTCGAACCCACTTCTATCAATTTCAAACCAAACCCACAAAATCCCACAAACCAATTTATCCGTATCTAAAACTCAACCCCATTTGAGACCCGATTCAAACGCCAAAAGGGACGTCAATTTTTCATCAAAGATCGAATCTTGGGTGCAGAACACAGTACCAGACATTGTCAAAAACTTAAAGCAAGCTCCTTTATTAGTCCAAATCTACTCCGAGGATGGTAGAACAAAATTTGAGATGGAAAAAGCCCTTTTGCAGGATTGGGACCAGTGGCAAAATGGGCCATCAAAGACCCCAGATGGGTTGATTTTTGTTGAGGAATTGAGTGGTTGTGAAAACGTTGACCAAGACTGTGAAAACGTTGACCAAGATGGTGTTGCAAAGGCATGGGGTGTGATTGTGCAGGGCAGAGGTGTGGAGTGTGGGCCGTGTTGTTATCTGTTGAAGACTAGCAAAGTGTGTGGTGGGATGGGGTTGGGGTGTTGTACACACTTTTGTTTGATGAGGGTGAACAATTTTAGGGACAGTGCTTTTGAGCAGTTTAAGGATTCTTGGTTGTTGCAATGATGTTTGGGATATTTGGTGGTGTTGTTGTTGAAGAAAAATTGATTCTTTTTTTTTTATCCAAACCCCACAAATGTAAATTGCTGGTGTATAATAAAATACTAATGGGAGGAGATTTTTATCAATGATGTTGGATTTCATTTGCTTCTGGTGATTTGTTCGATCTGGTTCTTGTGGAGATTTGTGTTGTGTTTGTCTTGGTTTGTTGTGTTTATCTAGCACATTGGCATAGCTTGATTGTTTATTTCAAGATTATGATTATTGTGTGTTGACATGCATGATTGAAACATGTGATTGCTTTATTATGTAGGTTCTGTTGCATTCATTTGTATGGGTCTTGTTTTTGATAACTAACTTGCTGTTTTTGGCTGATGTAATATATAGTGATGATATTGAGTGATTGAGCTGTAACAGAATAGAAATAGAATACTCGCAGTTATAACAGCCAGCATCCATATGAGTAGAATTTTTTTCTTTCTTCCAAGCCATATGCATGATTAATCACCCAGGCCATGTTGGCCCTTTAACAGATGCCTTCAAGAGATAAAAAGTTGGTTTTCGGTCCATCAATTACCGGACAATATCCATACGGATATGCAGAGCCCGCCCGCATTCAACAGAAAATTCTTGGGTTGAGTTTCACAGGACTGAACTTTTGCACTGTGGATTGAAGTCAAAAGTTGTGTTGTTTGTGTTATGTAGTTATTGATTCTGGAACAGATATGTCTATATGTCTGTGTCTGTGTGTTTTAGTCAGGAGGGGAAATGTCATGGAACTGGATCTTTGGTTGATAAATATTTGCCAAATGTGGGCATTTTAGAGCTCAAAATTTGGTTATAGATGCAATGGAAAGACTTCATGAAAAATGATCGATCTATAGTGAGTTGTTGTTTAGAGAGTAAAGATGAAGCACTTCAGACACATGATATAAACCCTATGGAAGGTATTCCATGCGGAAAAATTTGGCATAATTTTGCATAATCTGGGGGAGTCCAGTGTGTATCAGATGAGAATCATGAGAATCATGAAACCCTGGCGTAGGCTGTCTCAGGAACGGCCTCTTAATTCTATAAAGCCAGAAGCCTACTGTTAGTTGATTCTTTTGTTTCAATTATTGTCCAAACTATTTTGAACTTATGGGAATGTTTAGTTTGTTTCTGGAGACACAACTCTTTACACGAACTAATTTTCGGGAGACAAGCCCATCGTGTGTTAGGAAATCCGAGAGAAACCTTTACCTCTTATATAGCAAGCAGCTAATAATTAGCAAATGATTGAGGCCTAAATTCTTGGTTTGGCCATCGTGACATGAAGGAGATAGGCACGTTAATTGTCAACACAGTCTGCGAAAATTCACAAGGGTCGTAATCTCCTCCCAGAATTAAGTGGTTACTGCTTACTATTCATCGTGTCGTCGTTTATGCTTCCATCGTTGCGATAGAGAACTCTATAGGTTGATTTGCTTGTAAATTTATCATAGGGGACACAGGCCACTACTTTCTGTCCTCCATTGTTGCGGTGTTGATGATGCATTCACGTATAGAGTTGGGGTCACTGTATCAAGCATATATATAGTCCAGTTCATTCTCCATAATATTACTAATAAGTTTTGGGGTGTGACTGGAAAAAAGAAAAAAAAATGCGTCATTATGAAAGGGGAAGGGTGAAAGAAATGAGAAAAAGAATTGAAAATATAACCGTAGTATTTTGGGTGATAGAGAAAGGAGAAGGTTGAATTGAAAAAGAATGAGAAAGGAGAATGTTCATTCTCTTTGTATAAAGTCCATACTATTTTGGATAATAGAGGAAAGACATAGTTCGAGCTCAGGGGAGCTGTCTTGTTTGTGCAAACAAACCGCTCGCTGTCGTTGTATCATGAGAGATACAAACTCACATATCCGCAACCACCAGCAACTATGTTTTAAGGTTGTGAATCACAAGCCTCGACTTTTCTATTTCCTCTTGAATTTACTAGTTAAGATTTAGTTATGTTGCTGCAATTTAATTATTGTATTCTGAGTTGATTATAGCGTCAATAAATATTTATTATTTCTTCGTTTTAAGTAATTATTGTTCTTTTTGTTTCGTTTATTATGTTTTGGTGTAATATTATGAACAATTTTAAAACAGATCTGTCTTATTTGAGACTAACATGTTACTTTTCTTTTTTGAAGGATTTTATATCCTTCACGGATTTTGAAAATCTGTATTTTTGTTTGAAGAATTTTAAATATTCTTCACGTTACATTTTAGTTACTAATCTCGTGCTGCCGACTTTTTCGAACTTAATGTGGGTAGTTCATCTGAACCTAAGATAGTAGTTTTCTAAAAGTTGTTTTGGTTTACATAACTACATTAGTCTGCGTATATACATGAGCGTAGATCAACACAAGAAGAACTTATGTGACAAGACATTTGACTCGCTCGTTCTATAGGGTACACGTGACCTACCATCCAATGGCAGACAAGAAACAACGTCGTCTAGAAGTGCAGAAAAATAACTGGATGTGGGAACGAAGGGTAGTGAGACACATTGATCTCCATAAACTATCTCCACCTGAAGAACAAATCTAATATTTGAAGAATCTACACTTTCTTGTAATGTTTTATTTGAAGTGTATATGTCTCTGCTGCTCTTTTCTTTTTCATTTTTGTGTTCTCTTTTAATTGAAAGTGTAATATTGAAGTGGAGTTGTTTCAGGGGCGGAGTTAGGAATATAGCTTAGGGGGTTGGAAATTACGTAAAGAATTTTCATTGTAAAAACATAAGTATCTTGCAACCTTAAGAAGATAAATTATGTAGAAAGTAACTTTACTATAATTCAATTGTAGCTAAAATTTGTAATTGTTTTTAAATAAAACTATATGAACATATATATACAAAAAATATGTCACAAGAAATATAGATAATGTATACACTCATCATAAGAGTTTTATGTTATTCATGTTGACATAAATAACATAGTTAGTCCATGAAATTATTTAGTTAGAATGTATTCTTATATTGATTTCTTAGCATTACATAAACTATATATTTATGTATTTAAGAAAAAAAATTAAAGCTACAAAATGTATTATTCTTTTGCCATCTCAAGTCCCAACCACCATGTTTCTATGTTTCTCCTCGTCAAGCAAGTGAATAACACTGCTAGTATGATAGGAGAACTTTTTTTTCTCATTGAAGAGCAAAAGATATATATATATATATATATATATATATATATATATATATATATATATATATATATATATATATATATATACTAATACGTATCTACAAGTTATATATACATTTACATACGTATCTACAAGATAGGGACAGGAAGTTCTGTCACTACCTAAATCAAGTAATTAGATAAATTTAAAAGGGAAAAAAGATCCTAGATAAGATAAGATCCTAATATTTACAACTAATTCAGAACTAATTTAAAGCTAACTAAAGGACTATCCATATCAGTATATACGGGTACTATAGCTTTAGGGGGTTGAGACTTGAGATGGAGTTGGGGGGCGGGGCCCCCCTGTATGCCTTCCCCGGGCTCCGCCTCTGAGTTGCTTGCAACGATATATGTTTCTTCGTTGAAATCATATATTGCCAATTGAACTTGTGTTTGTGTGTTTATACACATGGAAATGCAGTTGTGTTGAGAAATTCACTCAAGATCTTTTTTAAATATAAAATACGAAATTATAAAAATGGGAATTTTGCACTTTGATTAATAAAGTTATATTATATATTTACTATAGTAGTTTTTTCACTCATTAATTGAAAGTTTCATTAGTAAATAGCTTTATAGTAGTTATAAAGCTATTTGGTTATATATATGTAATGTAATCCTCTCAATAAATTTATATAAAACACGTCTTTAGAAATAAATTAAAATTAGAGATGATGATTTTAGCCTTTTAATTAATAAGATAACTTAAGAGATAGAAGAGCTTTAGTCTTTGTGACACATTTATATATTTAATTCTTTGAACTATGACAAACTTTTTGTATAGAGATCATAAAAGTAAGTATAAATATTTAGCTTCATAATATATTAAGTTTGTTGTTCGAGGTAACGTTAAATAAACTAGATACGCTGCAAAGCACAAACAAACTAATGTAATTATGTTAAAATCTTAGTGAAATGCTGAAATACTAAACTACTTAATTAGCTAATTAGTTTAATAGAGAAAGAAATGATTTAACTTTTTAGAGATGACGAAGTGTTAACAAGGAAGTGAATTTAGTTGCACTTTTTGGATACAGTTTCTTATCGTATAAACACACCATATTGCCCACCCAACAACTAACTTTGAACCAACATCTATTACTATATTAAAGAAACCTATTTTTGTGTCTAGGGTGGCATTTTTTTGGTGTTTTTTTACGCAAAATACCCTTCAATATTGTGGTCCCAATTTTTTTATAGAATAAATTCAGGGCAAAAGTGTAATCTGACTAGGGATATGGTAGTTGTCGGTCCAAATTTTTGATTTCCTTATTTACCCTTTTTCATATGTAAATCTCATATTTACATTTAAGGATAAATTTGGAAACAAAATCATAACTCAATAATAAATAACTCTATCCCAAAAATTTGAATTTTTCAAGTTCAAATTGTAAACAACCGTATGCAAGTAATCCAAATATTCTGAACCCCCCCAAATTCAAATTGTGAACTCCCCACTCATCCACTACCCCATGACTTATTTGGTTATTGATATACCATATTTTGGTATTACACGTGGCATTATCTGATTAAGACATGTCATGAGTATGGAATGCACCAGAACAATGGGTTGTCAACACACCTACGCGTCATAAATGACGCTGATGCCTATAAGTCACATGTTTGACGCCGACAGCGTCAAATATGACGCTGACATAAATGACGCTGATGCCTACGCGTCATAAATGACGCTGATGCCTATAAGTCACATGTTTGACGCCGACAGCGTCAAATATGACGCTGACAAGCCGTCATCATAAATCTCAAAGATTTGGTCAAGATTATCTCCTTATATTTAGGAGATAATTAAGGAACCGATTTGCCTATAAATACCCCCTCATAAATCATAACAAGGTACGCCATTTTTACTCTTCAGTATCACTAAGCTGTCTTGTTTGACGCTGATCACTGTCATAACGACACTGATCTTTACCGTCTAATACGACAGTAAACTCCGTCATTATTGATGGGTTCAGCTGCTACCGAAAATCTTACTGACTTAGGCATCGGAGGGTCTACGCCGGGTCAACGCCCGGCTTAGCTCACGTGCAGTGTTTGAGTGCAGGTTACCCGAACTCGAAGCTGATTCAGGAGTTGGATCAGTCTGACGCGGAGTATCCAGTAAGCATACGAAAAGCACCCGCATCAGTGGCGCCGTCTGTGGGAAACCACATATCGTACTCAAGAAGAAACACCATGGCTAAGTCAAAAAGACCAGCAGCTCAATCACAAGCTAATGAACAGCAGGATGAATCTCTTCCTGAGGTGAGGACACCGTTACCTCAATCACAACCGGAGGTTGTAGTGCAGACACAACCTGAATCTATTGCTGCAGGTGGAGTTATTGCAGCTCCACTTCCACCTGAACACTTGGCACAGATTATCGCTGCCGTGCAAGCGGTATTTGAGGCAAATAGAACTCTTTTTCCCGCACCTATGTTAGGGCAAACTAATCAACCGATAAGGGATAGAGATGTTCCCCAAGGTTCTTCTACTGGTCATGCACGAGCCAGGGATCCCCCTAACATCCTTGATCAGGTTCAAGTTGGACCAAGAGCTGATGACCGTCTCAGAAGGTCAGTAACACGCAGTGAGAGGAACAAAGATGAAGTGGTTGAACAATCAAGGGCAGAAGTCCGAGAGCTATCACAGAGAATGGAACACCTTCATCGACAACTTGAACAAGCAAAGAAGAGAGTAGGACAACCAACTGATGAACAAAGACCATCACCATTCTGTGATGTCATTGAGGGTGAAGTATTGGCTAAGGGGGAGAAAATCCCTCAAATGCCAAAATATGATGGAACAACTGACCCTGTGGCGCACTTGTATGCCTTGGATAGGATACTTGTTATGCACGGCTACAGCAAGAACTTACAGGCGAAAATGTTCGCAATCACCCTCAAGGGGGTAGCTCAAGAATGGTTTCTGCGGATTCCTAATAAGACAATTGAGTCATATGACCAGTTGAGGAATAAGTTCAAAAACCAGTTTTCTAGTCAGAAGAAAACAAAACTTCAACAAAGTTACATGTTTTCGGTGCGACAACGAAGTGAAGAAGACTTGCGTACCTTTATGGCCAGATTCAATTCTGAGTTGTTAAAGGTGGATGAGCCACCAGCTGAATTTGTGCGAACTGTGTTATTTGCATGTCTAAAGAATAGGAGCTTTTCTGATGCTCTTATTAAGGAAGAGCCAGATACGATTGATCGTATCAATGAGTTATCTCGAAAGGAAATGGTACTCGAGGAAATGAATCATATGATGGGAAAAGATGATTTCAAAAAGAGAGAATCTACAGCACCAGTAGGGTACAAGAACAGGGATAAGCCTAGGGATAAGCCTTGGCAGAAATAAAGAAATGATAGAAATAGAGGAAGATCACCTCCACGACGCTACACTTATTACACACCATTGAACATGGATGTAGCGGCAATCTATTCAGTGATTCGATCAAAGGGTTGGTTGAAGGACCCAAGAAAGAGAAGGGAAACTGAGGCAGTTCAGGCCTCCTCAAGATACTGTAAATATCATCAGCAAAAGGGTCACAATACTAAAGACTGCTTTGACTTGAAAAATGAGATTGAAAGATTGATCCAAGACGGGCGCTTGGTGGAGTTTATTAAGGATAATAGAGGAAGAGGTGAAGAAAGGGAAAGACGCAGATCTAGGTCACGTTCACCTCGTGATAAGGGCAAGCGACCTATGGATTCGAATGAATATGCTAAGCAGTCGAATAATGAACCAATGAGAGGAGTGATTAATATGATAGCAGGAGGACCAACCGGTGCTGATACCAAGAACTGTCGTAAACAAATATCAAGAGACATATTGCATGGAAGATATAGGGGACCCTCAAGCTTCATTGGAGTGACGGAGCAAATAGATCATAAAATCACTTTTGATGAAAGTGATTTACAAGGGTTGTCCCCTCAGGCAGTTGAGGCAGGACAGTTGTACAGTCCACTGGTTGTGACCTTGGATATGGCCAACTACACTGTGAAGAAAATATTGATAGACAACGGCAGTTCTGCAAATATAATCTTTCTGGAGACCTTGCAAAAAATGCATTTGGGAGATTATAATGTGAAGGATGTAGGTACCCGTTTTCATGGTTTTGGAGGAGGTGAGGTAGTTCCGCTCGGATCAGTAGTGCTTCCTACTTCATTTGGAAAACATCCACATAGGCGAACATTAAACTTGGATTATGTGGAGGTAGATTTCCCATTCACCTACAATGTTATAATTGGACGCCCTGGGTTATATAAATTCAAGGCTATAGTCTCCACTTATCATCAAAAAGTTAAATTTCCAACTGCAGCAGGAGTTGGGGAACTGGTTGGAGATCATGAGGAAGCTTGGCAATGTTATGTATCATCATTGAGCCCAAGGAGGCACTTGGCTGATCCAATGATAGCAAGTATAGAGGAACGAGTTGATGAGGTTGTACCCTCAAAGCGACAAAAGATACAAGATGTGATGATGGCAATCATTGAACCTGAGCCGCTGGACAAGCATTTAGAAGAAGAAGAAGAAGGAGAAGGAGAGAAGGATGATAAGAGAATTAAGCGTTTGAAACAACAATTGATTGAGAATAAGGTTGAACCGATGGGGAAGTTCAAGGAAATAGAATTGGTCCTTGGTGATGCAAGTAAGATCACCAAAATTGGGGTTGAGCTTGATGACGAGCTTGAGGAGGGATTAATTGCGTGTCTTCGTGAAAACGTTGATGTTTTTGCATGGACAGACACTGATTTAAAAGGAATAGACCCTCGAATTGTCGTGCACAGGCTCAATGTGAATTCAAATGCTAAACCAGTGAGACAGAAAAAGAGAAATGTTAGTGCCACCAAGAACAAAGCCATTGAGTTAGAAGTGCATGAGAAGTTGGCTGCACGACATATTTATGAAGTTAGATATTCAGAATGGCTTAGTAATGTTGTTTTGGTAAAGAAAACAACAGGGGCATGGAGAATGTGTGTTGACTACACAGACCTGAATAAACATTGCCCAAGAGATCCATTTCCTCTACCACGTATTGACTTGCTGGTAGATTCTACTGCGGGGTGTGCATTGTTGAGTATGATGGATGCTCAGAGTGGCTTCCATCAGATCTTGATGGCGATTCATGATCAATTAAAAACCTCTTTCGTAACAGATAGAGGGGTGTTCTGTTACAGAGTTATGCCATTTGGTTTAAAAAATGCAGGGGCAACTTTCCAACGGTTGGTGGCTAAAATGTTCTATGATCAAATTGGTAAAACCATGGAGGTGTATATTGATGATATGCTAGTAAAAAGTTTGAATGAAGCTGACCATGTTGAGCATCTGAGGGTTGCATTCGCAATTATGAGGCAATATGGAATGAAACTGAACCCTAAGAAGTGTACGTTCGGGGTTAGAGCAGGCAAGTTCCTAGGGTATGTTGTCAATGAAAGAGGAATTGAAGCAAATCCGGACAAGATAAAAGCAGTCCTAGACTTGAAATCACCGACGACGCAGCGAGAAGTGCAGTGCTTGAATGGGCGTATAACCGCCTTGGGGCGTTTTATTTCTCTCTCTGCAGAGAAGAGCCTACCCTTCTTCAAAACACTTAAGAAGGCTAGAACTTTTGAATGGACACCGGAGTGCGAGTCGGCCTTTCAACAGCTTAAGGCCTACCTAACCTCGCCACCATTGTTGGCCAAACCAGTGGAAAGAGAAATGCTTTATCTCTACCTGGCGGTGTCTCCAAAATCCATTAGCTCGGTTTTAGTGAGAGAAAGTGGGAGGCTTCATCTACCTATACATTATGTCAGCAAAGTACTACATGGAGCTGAATTGAATTACTTGGAGATTGAGAGGTTCGCCTTGGCAGTAGTAACCACAGCAAGAAAGTTGAAGCCCTACTTTCAATCACATCCAGTGACAGTTCTAACTGACCAACCGCTGAAGCAAGTTATGCTAAAGCCTGAGACCTCTGGAAGGTTGGTCAAATGGGCTATAGAGTTGGGAGAATATGGGATAGAGTATAAACCACGAGCAGCTTTTAAGGCTCAAGTTCTTGCTGATTTCATTGCAGAGAGAGTTGGAAAAAATGAAGAGGTGCATACCATTATGCAATCAACGGAAAATGATAATGGAACGGGGCATACATCAAGTTTGGCTATTTGGACTTTGCATGTGGATGGATCAGCCACAACTAATGGTGGTGGTGTTGGTATATATCTACGATCTGCTGATGGGAGAGATTTTGAGTTTGCGGTTTCTCTACATTTCCCAGTAACTAATAATGAGGCCGAGTATGAAGCTGTCTTGGCAGGGTTGACAATGGCTAGATCAACCAATGTTTCACGAATTGTTGTATTCACTGATTCTCAGCTAGTGGCCAATCAATATGCGGGGTCTTATGAGGCCAAAGAGGAGACAATGGTAAAATACTTGGAAAAGTTGAAGGAATTATCAGCCGAATTTGAGACATTCACTTTATCTCAAATTCCGCGGATAGAAAATCAGAGAGCAGATGCATTGTCGAAGTTTGCCAGCTCTACTGATACCTTTGTTGAAAGAAGGATAACTGTGATGGTGGCTGATAAATCCGCCATTGGAATGACAAAGCATGGCAAGGGTCAACATGATGTTGAGTTTATAATGCCAGTCGAAGGAGAACCTTCATGGAAAGATGAGCTCATTGACTATTTGAAGGAGGGAAAGCTCCCTAAAGACACAAATGCTGCGAGAAGACTGAAATACAGAGTTAATCGTTTCACAATTCTAAATGATGAGTTGTATAAAAGGTCATTCGAGGGGCCACTTCTCAGATGTTTATCCCCTCAACAAGCTAGTTATGTGTTGACAGAGGTACATGCAGGAAGTTGTGGCAACCATTCCGGTGGTAGAGCGTTGGCTCAAAAAATATTACGACAGGGATTCTACCGGCCCACTATGATGAAAGATGCTGCTGATTATGCAAAAAAGTGCACTAGTTGTCAGTTGCACTCGAATATAACTCATCTTCCAGCACAACCGATGCACGTCATGGAGTATTCTTGTCCCTTTGACCAATGGGGCATTGATATCGTTGGACCTTTGCCTATAGCAACAGGTGGCAAGAAATGGCTACTGGTGGCAGTAGAATACTTCACTAAATGGGTGGAGGCTGAGGCACTATCAGCTATAACTGAAAACAATATGATAGACTTTGTGTGGAAGAACATAATCTGTAGATTCGGCATTCCAAGAATTTTGGTCTCGGACAATGGGAGACAATTTCAAGGTAAAAATATGAAGGAATGGTGCAAAGAGATGAAAATACAGCAGAACTTCACTGCCGTTGCCAACCCTCAGGCAAACGGCCAGACCGAAGTGACCAATCGGACTTTGGCAAAATATTTGGAAATTAGGTTGGAAGGCATTGGCAGAAGTTGGACTGATGAGCTTCCAGGAATACTTTGGGCGTACCGAACTACGCCAAGAACATCAACAGGAGAAACTCCTTTCCTGCTGACCTATGGTTCAGAAGCGGTGATCCCAGCTGAAGTAGGGATGCCAACACACCGAGTGGAATTTTATGATCCCAAGATAGCAGCAATCCATCGTCGAATGGACTTGGAAGTGTTGGGGTCTACTAGAGATGAGGCATATCAAAGAACACAAGCCTACAAAACAATGATGGCCAAAGCCTATGACAAGAAAGTAAGATTCAGAAGTTTCCAAGTTGGAGACTTGGTGTTGAAAAAGGTAGAAGCCAGCAAGCATGTTGGAAAATTACAGGCGAACTGGGATGGGCCATTTAGAGTGGTAAAGGCAGGAGCTAAAGGATATTACTACTTAGAAGATATGAAGGGAAAAGCTTTGGTCCGCCCATGGTCTACCCAGAACTTGCGACGTTTCTACAGTTGAAAGCTCAAGAGTTTCAATATTCCCTTACTATTTTTTATTTTAAGTTGAACAAATAAGATCTCAATGCAAAGATCACTATGTTTTAAGTTTTTTCAATAAAGTTGTAATAAAAAATTTCATTCGGTGTGAACTACGGCATGACGGGCTTGATTCCCTGTGATGACTTTTATCACAGGGATACGTAGGCAGCTCAGGGACTTTTTGTCTCTGGGTCCAGTCCAAAAATTAATAAAAATTTATGCAGGAGGATTTTATTCATCTTTGTGAAAGTTATCTAAACAATAGCAGAACACAAGTGATAACAAATCCATGTTGCAGCAAAAGATGAAATCGCAAGGCAAGCAATTCGTGAAAAACCATTTGGATGCAAGAAAACAACTACTATTCAACAAAAAGTTGAGTATGGCCATAAACTGGTGATACCAAAAACATGTGCCAAAGTCGATAAAACAAAATAAATCAAGGTGCCGACAATGATGAAGGGATCCAAAGAAACAAATCCAAAAGACCAAGTCTAAAAAACTAGAAGACGGTTCTGATAACAAAAGCAACTAAGCAATGAAAGAATGCGGTCGCAACTAGACCTCATCGGTACCATTCTCGATAAGAGAAAGCCCAGTGAGAGCAGTAAAGGTCTTGGGCGACGTGGCACGTATCACTTCTCCACCCAACATAAAGTCTTGATCCTCTTGTTGAACAATCTTGCTTTGTTCGGTTTGTGGAGACCCAGTCGGAACTGTGAGCGGACCACCATTTTGAAGTAGAGTATTAACATCAACCAAGATGGACTGAGTGTCTCTAGCCATTCCTACAAAGTCAATTTCATCTCCAGCAACTTGGTAATCAGTGATGTTGATGTCATCCTCTTCACCTTCATCGTCTGACTCAGCAGACAATCCAGTCCTCCACTTAAGACGATCATCATAAAATGATGAGAATGAATCTGGTCCTTCAGGCATTGGAAGGTCCGGTCCATCAGCGGGGTCGGGCGATAACTCAGGACCAGTTACAAAGTTTAGCCGAGAGATGTCAAACCCATCCACAAAAGCATTTAGGCGTGTAGCCTGACGAATGGCCCTCTTAAATCCAGACTTCATGTCTGTTATACCTCGCTCCATTCCAATCCGGAGAAAAGTGGCTGAGCCAAAAAATTCGCGAACCACAGCAACCTTGCGCTCGTCAGATAAATCCTGAAATCAAACAAGTTTGTAAGTGTTACAAATCCAACAATCAACGGAAGAAGATAGGGAAAAATTCATACTGTGTCAAGACATCTCTGATATCCTTTTGCTTCAGCAGTCTCAACAATAGCCTGAGACTCTGTCAATTGCAGTCTCAGTGCAGCGTTCTCCGCAGTTAACTTCTTCGCAATCGCATCAGCGCTAGCTGCCCTACCTTCAGCCTCCTCAAAGAGATTACCTATGCGGGTTTTCTCCTTTTTAACCTCGTCAAGCTCTTTTTTCATGCCATCTAGATCCTTCTTCGCATCAGCAAGTTTCTTCTTCACACTGTCACGCATAACAATCATCTGACTCAGGTCATCTTTGTACTTGGTGAGACTCGAATCAAGACGATCTCTAGTATTTTCCAAGTCTCTAGCCTTGGTCAACATAAGTTGCACATAGCCGCAAAACTGCAAATGGAGAAGAACAATTAGTACTCAAGTATGAAACAATATAATTGTATAAGAAAAGAAAAGAGAGCAACAAGAATACCGCAGCGCCCATAACCGTTGCACTTTTGGATGCATCCCCAAAACTCATAGCGTCAACTACATGTTTTTGTTGAATGGATGGCCACATCTTTTCAAATGCAGCCTCCGCTTCGACGTCAGTGATCACAAAGTTACCTGCTCGAAATTGACGAACAGGTGAAGAAGCAGGTGGGAGCTTTGAAGGGGGAGCTGGTAGACCATCAGTCAAATCAACTTCAATGGTTGGGCGCTTCTCGCGAGCTTGCTCTTCAGGCTCCATACTAATTGAGCTAGAAGGCCTCTTTTGGCCTGACTTAGCTCTAGCATCAGTAGAAGTTGGTGATGTAGCTTTTGGCTGCGATGGAGCGGAACTAGCAGTTGTGCGTCGTGGTGCAGTCGGAGGTCGACTATCACTAGTTTTCCCTGAATTACGGGAAACATGACTCGAACTCTCTGAAGCTCGAGTATCACTAGTCTTCCCAGAAGGGCGGGATGCATGGCTAGAACCCTCAAAAGGACGCGAACTCCCAGAACCGCTTCCTTTCCTTGCTTTCTTCTGAGCAGCTTTGTCCTTAGCTAGTTTCAAGATCTCATCAGCTCGAGCCATGACCAATTCACCTGTAAAAAAAAAAAAAAAAAAAAAATGATCAATACATGCAAAAGATGAGTCATAACGAAATCAAGAATGAAACAGAATGCTACCAAACGATTGAGAACCGAGATATTGAACGGGAGAAATGCCGCCAGCACGCAAAACTGAGTGATCGGTAAGTGTGATGGGGTTAAACTTCCACTTCACCAACTTATCCACAAAACCGTCTGGCCAATCAGGGCTATCTAAACTATGGAGAGGAGTGATCCTACCTTTTCTCCATTTATCAGTGAATTCAAACTCAGTACCTTCAGGAGGTCTAATAAACAAATATTTGCGTTTCCAACCCTGACCATGCGAACTCCTAGCTTTTGTTAAGAACTTACAGTTTCGACGAGCTTGTACATAGTAAAATCCATCATAACCACATCTCCCTGACTTACAAAATACAAACAAATTATGGAATTCGGCGGGAGTGTAAGGTTGACCAAAATGCATCATCACAAAGATAAAGCTGATAATGATGCTGAAAACATTCGGAACTAGCTGCGTGGGACATACATTAAAACTTTTAATGATTTCGGCAACTGCCGGGACAATGGGAAAGCGTAGACCATCTTGTAGACTAGCAACAAAGATGGTGAGGCATCTGTCAGGAGGCTCATGCATCCTCTGATTTCTGGTGGGGTGAATGATGTCATAGCTATCCGGGATATCATATTCAAGACGAAGGCTAGACTCGCAATACTCCTCTTCATCATGGTTAGCTATCAAAGAAAAATAGGGGAGCGGTTTCCTAGGTTGAGATGCATCACTAAGTTGAATCTTGTTGGTTGGTTCCTCACTTACTAGGATGCGAGTGGAAACTTCCTCATTATTACTCTGGGCCTGATTGGCTACTACCACCATCGCGGAAAGTGGGGTGGAAACCACCTCATCATCAGAATTCCCTAAAATATCGACAAACTCGTCTTCATAAGGATCTACATCATCATAATCACCACGGGTATCAACACACGCATTCTCTGATGCCAGAGACTTATTGCTAGAAGTAGGCCTTGAGGATGAGGTAGCTACCTCAGAATCATTTTCAGTCGATGTACTACTATGAGACGTGGATGATGAAGAACCACTCAAAGTTTCACGATCACTTGACATCTAAAAAAAGCTAGAGGATGACGCTAATAAATGTAGCAAAGATGTAAGCTTACCGGACTGAGTAACTGAGTTGATTTCTACTCTACGAGGGGTGATGTAACACTGGCTCAAATATCTATTCCCTCTAGGAATAACAATTCGATTGCGTACCCCAGGAGCCTGCCTATATGGAAGGTTAGGACGGTCCACAAACGGAAATCTCTGTGAGCCTGCCGTCTTCACACCTGAAAGAATTTAAACAAGGTGAATATTAGTATTCAAGTGAAGAAATATGAAAATTCAACAAGTACACATGCTCAAGTATTGAAGAATTTAAAAGCAACATGCAAAAATCGTTGAAATGGCCCAAGCGGAAGCTTATGCAACTTTCTTGATCTACTGGCACTTTTGTGAAAATACTTAGCAATTCTACCCTATGTTACTAGACAGCCACGGGTGATTAGTTTCAAACGAAAAAAACGGTTTGTGATTCCGACAACTAGAGAAAAAGTTATGCCTAAAATGGTAAAGCGGCGCAAAGCTGAAATTTGCGCGGGTTTTCGGAAATTTTGGAGTGTTTTCGAAATTTTTGAAGTTTTTGGGGTCTGACTGGTATAGTCAGAAAATTTGGGACTACAATGAAGTTCCTGGAGTTATTGTGCATATATACGAAATGTACAGGGGTCAAATGTCAATTTTAACATTTACATGATGGTTAGCAATTCATTTCAACTATAGTATTTTAGTATATTGCTAATTGTTTCAATAACAATTCAACACCCAGCTCAGTTGGCAACAAGCTCACTTCACTATCTTAAGGTCACAGGTTCAACTCCTACTTGAAGCTGTAACTCTAACTTTATTTTTGTAAAGGCAAACTGAATGAAGTTGGGTCAATTCGAGCCCAACACTACTATGGGTCGAATTCGACGATCCAACACCCCACGGGTCGAATTCGACGGACCCGAATCACAAAGGGCCGAACTCGACGGCCCACATCTGGTTCCAACGGGTCGAGTTCGACGGCCCACTTCCTAATTCCAACGGGCCGAACTCGACGGCCCACATCCTGGTTTCAACGGGTCGAACTCGACGGTCCAGATCTTGATCCGGGTCGAGTTCGACGGGCCAATGTCTTCAATTGGGCGTTGGGCCCAGTATGCAGGGAAGCAGATCAGGCCCATGCTTGGGCCACTGTCCAAGTGGTGGAATGGTTGGGCTCACTCCAGCAGAGCCCAACCTTCTTGACAGCAAATGGATGGGCTTTCAGCAACAGCCCAACAGCAGCCCAACAAAATCACAAACCTAGCAGCCTGGCTAGGTCATGAGCAGCCACCACCAGCTGGCGGTCCGGCGGCGGTCCGGCAGAAAATTGCCGGCGACATGGTGGATTCGTTTCGGGGTCCGGAAACTTCTAAAAACGCCAAAAACAAGACAAAAACTTGTTTTCCAACTCCAAAAAGTGCATGAAACATGCTCAATTATTCCAAAATTCATTGCAAAAGCAACGATTCATTAACTTCAACAACGACAAACGTTCGGATAAAGGTTTTAATCAAACCAACGGGGAAATCTACTTGAATTCAACAAAAAATCAAAGCAAAAAGTGAACATGGATGATGAGAACTCGACAATTACCTTGAAACGGAGATGTGGATCGACTGTGCACGAAAGCTTTTCCTCAAGTTGGAGTATTTCTCACGGGAAAATAAGCAAAAAAAAAAAAAAAAAAAAGAAGAGTTTATTATAATCTTCTTTTTATAAGAAGAGGATAAACTCAATATCCTAATTAGATAAGAACTCTACAAATTATAAATAATATTTGAGTAAATAGCTAACAAGCTATTTACTACAAATATTAAAAATATATATGCAGCAAAATTCTACAAGTCTAAGGTATCGACTCGGTATTGGAACACCAACATGTCAAAGGTATCGACTCGACATTGACATAAAAGTCTCGATATTTGGGCACTTCAATTATCGGAATATATGACGACGTTACCCTTCAAAAAAAAAAAAAAAAAGTGTGATATTTCATTGAAATCTCATATCTTTGACAGAATTCGACGTGTCTTTAGCTTGCAGCAAGTCCACTACGAATTGCGGGACTACTACGACTACTGATATACCATATTTTGGTATTAACGACAATTCATATGAGATTCAAATCTCGAATATTCTACACAATATTGAATGTTCTATAAAATTCGCAGCGCATTTATCCTGCAGTTAAATCCACTACGAATTGGGGGACTACTGATATACCATATTTCGGTATTACACGTGGCATTATCTGATTAAGACATGTCATGAGTATGGAATGCACCAGAACAATGGGTTGTCAACACACCTACGCGTCATAAATGACGCTGATGCCTATAAGTCACATGTTTGACGCCGACAGCGTCAAATATGACGCTGACATAAATGACGCTGATGCCTACGCGTCATAAATGACGCTGATGCCTATAAGTCACATGTTTGACGCCGACAGCGTCAAATATGACGCTGACAAGCCGTCATCATAAATCTCAAAGATTTGGTCAAGATTATCTCCTTATATTTAGGAGATAATTAAGGAACCGATTTGCCTATAAATACCCCCTCATAAATCATAACAAGGTACGCCATTTTTACTCTTCAGTATCACTAAGCTGTCTTGTTTGACGCTGATCACTGTCATAACGACACTGATCTTTACCGTCTAATACGACAGTAAACTCCGTCATTATTGATGGGTTCAGCTGCTACCGAAAATCTCTACTGACTTAGGCATCGGAGGGTCTACGCCGGGTCAACCCCCGGCTTAGCTCACGTGCAGTGTTTGAGTGCAGGTTACCCGAACTCGAAGCTGATTCAGGAGTTGGATCAGTCTGACGCGGAGTATCCAGTAAGCATACGAAAAGCACCCGCATCAGTTATATTCCTTGAATAAACTCACATTAGATTTTGTTTAATTAACCGTATGAAATTTTGAAGACTTTCTCTTCCTGGATTTCCACTACCTCCCTACATTAAATGTTTGGTTATACAGTTTATACATTCTTCAAGCTAATTCTTATTTTATTGTTCTGTTTGGAGTTTGACCCTTAGAAACTTTTTATACGAATTCTTATTACTATGCTTATGCTTTTTGGCTTACTAATATAGTTTTTTTTTTTTACTTGCAGATAGCAACATTAAGGTTTTTTAGTTCGGACGAGTGGAAAAGTATTAATATATTTGGATGTGTAATTTGTTAAAGTCCTTTATAAGCATAGTATCTATTTTTGATAATACTTTTCTTTCATAAATTCCTGTTTTCCATCTCTTTTCCTATTTTCCTTTCATATCATTATTTCTTTTGGATTTTTCACCATTTATTGCTAAAAAAGTTGGTGAACGAATTTCCAACCGAGCAGCAACCTGAATGCCCATAAAATAATGTTTCATTAATTCCTACTTTCTCATCTCTTTTGTTACTTTTATTTTCATTTGTCATTCTGTTCATTCCAAAACTAAGTAAGATATATGTGCTCATTTTGGAAATCTCTATTTATCCAGGTTTGAGCGGCAATGGTCCTATATATTGCTTGATTTAAGGACTACTCATTCATAAAGTAGTGTACAGTAATATGCATTGTGAGGGGTTGGTGGCTTGGTCTTATTTGTGAGTCAATATATCCCATGCATATCTTATTACTGAAGCCCATTTACAATTCCATTTATTAATTAACTAATTTCTATTCTCAGTCAGTTGTCAATTGTATGGTAATCTTACACTAATTTTCGTAATATGTACATTAATTTAGAATGATCTTAATCTACTGTATACTTATTTTCAGATTTGTTTCCTTTATTATTTTACTGATACTCTCCAATTTCAATTGTTTTTTCGGTGAAGAAAAATCAGACATAGATACTTCATGATATTATATGCCGATAAACATTAGTTTTCTAGATGATGTTGAAGCATTAGGTAATTTCTTTTGTTATTCTGACAAAATTCAATAGTAATTGCCTCAATAAATCTCTAATATTTCCGAATCTTTGTATTAAAGTAAGACTAGCCACTGGACGCACGCGGAGACCGCGTGCGACGTTCTCTTCAATATAAAGAAATTTGATTTTAAGCATCAACCTCTAAAGAATCTTAGAATTGAAGGTAAAACTACCAACATTACATTTTTATTTATTTATTAATTTTTTTTTTGAAAAATGAAGTATATCATTTTCATTGAGTTTATATCTATATACCAACTAATTTACTATTACGCTATGTTGTCATTTACACATTGTTATTCTTATTCTCTTGATACATAAAGAATGTACAACTATGTTTAAAATCAAATTTCTTTATATTGAAAAGAACGTTGCACGCGGTCTCCGCGTGCGCCCAGTGGCTAGTCTAGTTAAATAATTAGTGTAATCTCATGTTGCCGACTTTTTCGAATTCAATGCGGGTAGTTTCATCTGAACCTTAAATTGCATTGCATTTTCTAGTAACTATTGCATCATTAGTTTTCTAAAATTTATTTTTAGTTTACATACTTGCATCAGTCTGCGTTTACAGATGAGCGTAGCTCAACACAATAGCACACAAACACACTCACTCTCCTTATACATAGAGAAAGAATTATTTATAAAGAGAACAAAAATATGAACAACTATTGTTTGTAAATAGATTTCACTTCCTCCATATCTAGCTGACACCCACCGCCTAAGCACTTTGATTTTTTCTTATACAAAAAAGGCAATTGACCAACTTCTTCGTTGTACCCGGGAACGCTCCTCCTTCGCAGGGGCGGAACTAGGATATTTTTTCACCCCGGGCTACTCTTCACTTAAGTTACATAAATAAAATTAATATTAAAAACAGAATACCAAATATGAAGATTAGAATGAGTATCTATTGATTACAAAATGATAAAAATTACATGCCATTAAGTAAAAAAAATAAAAATGCTAAAGTAAAAAAAATAAAAATTACAAGCCCTCACAATCAATTATTGATGAAAATAAAATATTAACAAAATAAAAAGAAAACCTTTGATGTATATTCAAAAACTACAAGAGGTAACTAGGGTTTGAATGCACAAGTAATCAATAATCATCTATTCTATGGAAATTAACAAAGATTAACAATGAAACTTGATTAACTTACAAATTAAGGTGAACTTGGAATTGAATTTTAGAATAGAAGAGGGGTTGAGTGAAATTTCAAGAGAGGGGAGGATGTTTTTTGTCTTTGCCTCTTTGGAGAAAAAGAGGGGCTTTTTTGGCTGTGTTGTGTGTGTCTGTTCCTTTTTATTTTTCTTTCTTTTTTCCTTTTTTTTTTTAGTTCTTAAGCTGACCAACAGTCAACAGACCAAGTGAGTTGATTTTGTTTTGGGCTTTTGAATAATATTTGTACTGGGCCTAGATTTTATATGTATATTATTGTTGGGTTACATTAATATATCTGTATTGGGCCTAAATTTTATATGTATATAATTGTTGAGATGGGCTATATTAATAGAAGACATATACCTATTAATTTTTGGGTCAAAAACGACCCATGGCATAGGTCCGCCCCTGCTCCTTCGCCACCTCTCGTTTGCCATGTATGATAATGTGCCACATATGTGACAAGACATTTGACTCGCCCTCTCTATGGGGTGGACGTGGACTACCATCGAATGATAGACAAGAAACAACGTCGTCTATACGTGCAGAAAAATAATTTTGTTGTAGTGCCGCATGACGAGTAAAGAAGGGTAGTGAGACACATTGATCTCAATAACTACCTCCACCTGAAGAACAAATCTAATATTTGTAGAATCTGCACTTTCTTGTAATGTTCTGTTTAATTTTTACATGTTTTGTCGCTCTTTTCTTTTTCATTTTTGTTTTCTCCTTTACTTGGAATTGTAATATTAAAGTGGAGTTGCTTGCAACAATATTATATATGATTTTCGTTGAAATCATATATTGTCATATCATATATTGTCATTGATGCGTTTATACGCATGGAAATTTACTCAAGACCTTCTCTAAATATATAATACAAAATTCAATTTTGTACTTTGATTAATCAAGTTAAATTATATATTCACTATATCAGTATTTCTACTCAATAATTCAAAGTTTCACTCATCTACGAAATTTAAGTTAATTGTCAAGTTTTTTTATATTATATATTTAACATATTCCTTTCAAAAAAATTATATAAAAATCATCTTTAGTAATAACTTAAAAGTTGATATGATGATTTAGCCTTCTAATTAATCTGATAACTTAAGTGATGACATAAGGCAAAACGCATCATTTATGCAAGAATGTCTTTATCTTCATGTGAGAAAAGATAATTCTAACAGAAGAATAAATCAAATGGAAGAATCAAACGAAGTGATCGAAAATGCTGTCTAAACTTTTATATTATTTTTTAGCTTTAGTCTTAGTGTCACATTTACAAATTTTAATTGAATTTTTTGAACTATGACAAATTTTCAATATGGATATCATAAAAGTAAGCTTAAATATTTACTTTCATAATATATTAAGTTAGTTGTTTGAGATAACGGTTAAATAAGCTAGATACACTGCAAAGCACCAAGAAACTAATATAATATTACTAAAATCTCATTGAAAGACTGAAATGCTAAATTACTTAATTAACTAATTGGTATAACAGAAAACAATAGTTTAACTTTTTAGAGATGATGAATTGTTAATAAGCAAGTGAATTTAGCTGCACTTTTTGGACACACATTTTCTTCTCATATAAACCATAAAATGTTGCCCACCCAACAACTACATTTGAACCAACATCTGATTAAATAACTTGTGTTGTCTCATGCTGCCGACGTTTTCGAGTTTAATACAGGTAGTTTCATCTGAACCTAAAAACTGCGCTACGTTTTCTCGTTACTATAGCATTAATAGTTTTCCAAAAGTTGTTTTGATTTGTATACCTGCATGAATCTGCGTATATATATGAGCGTAGCTCAACACACTAGCACACAAACACACTCGCTCTCACTATACACAGAGAAAGACCCATTTATAAAGAAAAAACAAAATATGAACCTAGATACACTGCAAAGTAGAAATACTGGTATTGTTAATGTTGTCTAAACCTGTATATTATTTTTGAGCTTTCATAATATATAAGTTTGTTGTTCGAAATAACGGTTAAATAACCTAGATACACTGCAAAGCACCAATTAGTTAATTAACTAATTGGTTTAACAGAAAAAAAATGGTTTAACATTTTAAAGATGACGAATCGTTAATAAGCAAGTGAATTTAGCTGCACTTTTCAGACACAAATTCTCTTCTCATATAAACCATAACATGTTGCCCATCCAACAACTACCTTTTAACCAACATCTAATTAAATAACTTGTGCGATGTCGACCTTTTCGAGTTTAATGAGGTTAATTTCATCTGAACCTAAAACTGCGCTGTGTTTTTTTCGTTACTATTGCATTAGTAGTTTCCCAAAAGTTGTTTTGCTTTGCATACCTGCATGAGTCTGCGTGTATATATATATATATATATGAGTGTAGCTCAACACACTAGAACACAAACACACTCGCTCTCACCATACACAGAGAAAGAACCATTTGTAAAGAAAAAAGAAGATGAACCACTACTGCAATGTTTCTAAAATAGTTTTCACTTGTATCTAGCTAGCACCCATCTTCGCCCGTCGTACCCGGGAACACTCCTCTTTGCCTCTTTGTCGTTTTCCATGCGTGGTCAAGTGCCACATATGTGACAAGAGTCACAAGACATTTGACTTGCTCGCTCTATAGGGACAAGTGGACCACCATCCAATGGTAGATAAGAACGTCGTCTAGAAATCCAGAAAACTAATGTTGTTGCAGCGCCGGATGTGGCAGGGTAGTGAGACATACTGATCTCAATAAACTACATCCACCTGAAGAACAAATTTAATATTTTAAGAATCTACCTTTTCTTGTAATATTTTATTAGAAATTTATATGTTTATGTCGCTCTTTTTTTTCTCATTTTTGTTTTCACTTTTCTTGAAGTGTAATATTGAAGTGGAGTTGCTCACGATGATATATGTTTTACGTTGAAATCATAAAATGCAAGTTAAACTTGTGCGGCTGTGTTTATACGCATGGAAACAAAGTTGTGTTAAGAAATTAACTCAAGACATTCTTTAAATATAGAATACGAAATTATAAAAATGGCAATTTTGCAATTTGATATATCAAGTTAAGTTATATATTTACAATACCAGTATTTCTACTCGTTGATTGAAAGTTCTCTAATCTAAAAAATTAAAGTTATATAGCTATTCTGTTATATATATGTAACGTATGCATTTCAAGAAATTTATATAAAAATCATCTTTAGAAATAATTTAAAAGCTGAGAGGATGATTTTAGCCTTGTAATTAATCTAATAACTTAATTGATAGCAGATGGCAAAACACATCATCTGTGCAAGAAGGCCTTCATCTTCATGTGAGAAAAGATAATTCAAACGGAAGAATAAATTAAATAGAAAAATCAAACGGATTGATCGAAAATGGTGTCTAAACTTTTATATTATTTTTGAGATATAGTCTTAGTGTCACATTTATAACATTTGATTGAATTTTTTGAATTATAACAAATTTTCTACATGGAGGTCATAAAAGTAAGCATATATATTTACTTGCATAATATGTTAAGTTTGTTGTTCGAGATAATGTTAAATAAGCTAGATACACTCCAAAGCACTTAAAAACTATGTAATTATATTAAAATCTCAGTGAAATAGTGAAACTAAATTAGTTAATTAACTAATAAGCTTAACAGAGATATGAATGGTTTAACTTTTTAAAGATGATAAAATTTTAATAAGCAAGTGAATTTAGCTGCACTTTTTGGACACAAGTTTTCTTCTCATATAAACCACAACATGTTGCCCACCCAACAACTACCTTTGAACCAACATCAAATTAAATAACATGTGTCATCTGATGATGCCGGCTTTTTTTAATATAATGCAGGTAGTTTCATAGGACCCTAAAACTGCGCAACATTTTCTCAGTACTATCGCATTAGTAGTTTTCTCAAAAGTTGTTTTGATTTGCATACTTGCATGAGTTTGCGTATATAGATGAGCATAGCTCAACACACTAGCACACAAACACACTCGCTCTCACTATACATAGAAAAAGAACCATTTATAAAGAAAAGAGAAGATGAACCACTACTGCATTAGTGTTTGTAAAATAGTTTTCACTTATGTCTAGCTAGCACCCATCTTCGCCCGTCGTAACCGTGAACACTCCTCCTTCGCCTCTTTGTCGTTTGCCATGTGTGGCCAGGTGTCACATATGTAACAAAACATTTGACATGGCTCGCTATATGTGGAGCACATGGCCCACCATCCAATGGCAGACAAGAACGTCGTCTAGAAGTCTAGAAAAATAATGTTGTTGCAGTGCCAGATGTGGCGGAAAGAAGGGTAGTGAGACAGACTGGTCTCAATAAACTACATCTACCTGAAGAACAAATTTAATATTGTTGAATCTGCACTTTCTTGTAATGTTTTATTTCACATTTATATGTTTCCGTCGCTCTTTTCTTTCTCATTTTTGTGTTCTCTTTTTCTTGAAGTGTAATATTGAAGTGGAGTTGTTTGCAACGATATATGTTTTACGTTGAAATCATATAATGCCAATTAAACTTGTGCGACTGTGTTTATACGTATGGAAACAAAGTTGTGTTAAGAAGTTAACTCAAGACCTTCTTTAAATACAAAATACGAAATTATAAAAATGACAATTTTGCACTTTCATCAATCAAGTTAAGTTAGATATCTACTACACTTGTATTTCTCCTCAATGATGGAAAGTTTCACTAGTCTACAAAATTTAAGTTATATAACTATTCTATTACATATGTAATGTAGACATTTCAAGAAATTTATACAAAAATCATATTTAGAAATAATTTAAAAGTTGAGAGGATGATTTTAGTCTTCTATTTAATCTGATAACTTAAGTGATAACAGATGGCAATACGCATCATATGTGCAAGAAGGCCTTGGTCTTCATGTGAGAAAAGGTAATTCAAACAGAAGAATAAATAAATAGGAAAAATCAAACGGATTAATAAAAAATGGTGTCTAAACATTTATATTATTTTTGAGATTTACTCTTAGTGTCACATTTATAACATTTAATAGATTTTTTTGAATTATGACAAACTTTCTATCATAAAAGTAAGCATAAATATTCAATTGCATAATATATTAAGTTTGTTGTTCGAGATAATGTTAAATAAGCTAGATACACTACAAATTACAAAGAAACAAATGTAATTATATTAAAATCTCAGTGAAAGAGTGAAATATTAAATTAGTCAATTAACTAATTAGTCTAATTAGTTTAATAGAGATATAAATGGTTTTAACTTTTTAGAGATGCCGAAATGTTAATAAGCAAGTGAATTCAGCTAAACTTTTTGGACACAAATATTTTTGTCATATAAATCACAACATGTTGCCCACCCAACAACTACCTTTGAACCAACATCTAATTAAATTCCTTGTGTAATCTCGTGCAGCCGACTTTTTTGAGTTAAATGCGGGTAGTTTCATTTGAACCTAAAACTGCGCTGTGTTTTCTCGTTACTATCACATTAGTAGTTTTCCAAAAGTTGTTTTGGTTTGCATACTTGCATGAGTCTGCATATATATATGAGCATAGCTCAATCCACTAGCACACAAAACCACTCGCTCTCATTATACACAGAGAAAGAACCATTTATAAAGAAAAGAGAAGATGAACCACTACTGCAATGTTTGTAAAATAGTTTTCACTTATATCTAGCAAGCACCCATCTTTGCCCGTCGTACCCGAGAACACTCCTCCTTCGCCTCTTCGTCGTTTACCATGTGTCGTCAGGTGCCACATATGTGACAAGACATTTGACTTGCCTCGCTCTATGGGGGGCACATGGCCCACCATCCAATGGCAGACAAGAACGTCGTCTAGAAGACCAGAAAAATAATGTTGTTGCAGCGCCAAATGTGGCGAAAAGAAGGGTAGTGAGACAGACTGGTCTCAATAAACTACATCCACCTGAAGAACAAATTTAATATTTGTAGAATCTGCATTTTCTTGTAATGTTTTATTTGAAATTTATATGTTTTCGTCGCTCTTTTCATTCTCATTTTTGTTTTCTCTTTTTCTTGAAGTGTAATATTGAAGTGGGATTGCTTGCAACAATATATGTTTTACGTTGAAATCATATAATTCCAATTAAACTTGTGCGGCTATGTTTATACGCATGGAAACAAAGTTGTGTTAAGAAGTGAACTCAAGACCTTTAAATTTAAAATTCGAAATTATAAAAATGACAATTTTGCACTTTGGTCAATCAAGTTAAGTTTTATATTACTATACTAGTATTTCTACTCATTGATTGGAAGTTTCTCTAATCTACAAAATTTAAGTTATATAGCTATTCTATTATATATGCATGTAATGTATACTTTTCAAGAAATTTATATATAATAAAATCATCTTGAGAAGTAATTTAAAAGCTGAGAGGATGATTTTAGCCTTTTAATTAATCTGATAATTTAAGTGATGACAATTTAAGTGATGACAGATGACAAAACGCATCATCTGTGCAAGAAGGACTTTTTCTTCATGTGAGAAAAGATAATTCAGACAGAAGAATAAATTAAATGAAAAAATCAAACTAATTGATCGAAAATGTTGTCTAAATCTTTATATAATTGAGCTTTAGTCTTAGTGTCACATTTATAACATTTAATTAAATTTTTTGAATTATGACAAATTTTCTATATAGAGATCATAAAAGTAAGCATAAATATTTACTTGCATAATATATTAAGTTAGTTGTTCGAGATAATGTTAAATAAGCTAGATACACTCCAAAGCACTTAAAAACTAAAGTAATTATATTAAAATCTCAAAGAAAGAGTGAAATACTAAATTAGTTAATTAACTAATTATTTTTAACAGAGATATAAATGGTTTAATTTTTTAGAGATGACGAAATGTTAATAAGCAAGTGAATTTAGCTGCACTTTTTGGACAAAAATTTTCTTCTCATATAAACCACAACATGTTGTTCACCCATTAACAACCTTTGAACCAACATCTAATTAAATAACATGTGACAGTTGATGATGCCGACTTTTTTGAATCTAATGCAGGTAGTTTCATATGACCCTAAAACTGCGCTTCATTTTCTCATTACTATCGCATTAGTAGTTTTCCAAAAGTTGTTTTGGTTTGCATACCTGCATGAGTCTGCTGTCTGCGTATATATATGAGCGTAGCTCAACACACTAGCATAGAAGCACACTCGCTCTCACTATACATAGAGAAAGAACCATTTATCAAAAAAAAAAAAAAAAAGAGAGAAGATGTACCACTACTGCAACATTTGTAAAATAGTTTTCACTTATATCTAGCTAGCACCCATCTTCACCCGTCGTACTCGGGAACACTCCTCCTTCGCCATGTGTGGTAAAGTGCCACATATGTAACAAGACATTTGACTCGCATCACTCTATGGGGGCCGCATAGCCCACCATTCAATGGCAGACAAGAAACAACGTTGTCTAGAAGTGCAGAAAAATAATGTTGTTGTAGCGCGAATGTGGTGGAAAGAAGGGTAGTGAGACACATTGATCTCTATAAACTACATCCACGTGAAAAACAAATTTAATATTTGTAGAATCTGCACTTTCTTGTAATGTTTTATTTGAAGTTAACATGTTTCTTTTGGTCTTCTCCTTTTCATTTTTGTTTCACTTGAAGTGTAATAGAACGATAAATGCAAAATATGGATGCAACAAAATTCTCCGCCTCATTTGGAAATTTCTCAAATAATCAGAGACCAATCTTGGTATGACATGTGGACTTGTCATTGCTTAGTCTTTATATAATATCCGTCTTATAGTTGAAACATATTTCTTGTTTATGTTGAATTATCTCGACAAGACACATGACCATCCGACTCAACTAGCGGGTCTTTTTCACGAGATTCAAATTCTACTCACTAGTTTCATAACAATCACAAGATCATTTTTGTAACCTAGAACTTGAGAGATTATTAGGTGCACTAGGTGTACGATGATGTGGTACAACAAGTGGGTTATTAGTGTAAATGCATGTCTGAGATGAGGTGTGAAGAAGTTAATACCTTATAATTTAGGAATTATTTTTAATCTCCACCACATGTTGTATCATGTCATCATGCAGCGGTTGCACCTAATAATTTTTCTTAGAACTTAACCAGACACTGGCAAAATTTGGAGCTTCGATACCGACATCAACTATTATGCTTGATGGTTTATAGCACCAACGTGTTTTGGATTGTCATATATGAGATACATGCCCATCGTGAGAGTAACCACGATTACATTCTTTCATGAGTCGTAGAGCTTACTTCAGGATCCCATCTTTCATATACTAAAATTGTTACTTTATGCCAAATCAATGAATTCAGTCTAATTCCAAAAAAGAAAAGAAAAATCAAAACTCATAAAGTAAAACCTGGTGTTCCATTTAAAATTGAAAGCGCAATTGATGCAACAATCATCATAAATAAGAACACATAGCATTGACATATTAGTCACGAGTCACAACTCATGACACTTGTCTAATGCATATATACTTTTGTGAGAAAACTTTTCGGATGGAGATCGTAGATGTTTTATGACGGTGCACCATAACTTCTAAGTCGAGCAAATATATGATCGAGTAATATTCTGTCATTTCACAAAGTGGGAATAATTTTATGCTTGGCCATAACGGGAACATCTTGGCTACGTACCCATATGGGTAGAAACAATTTTGACACGATGTGTGTGGGGTCCAGATACATATGAGGGAAAGTGCTTCTACCATTATGGGTAGCCAAGATATTTCCAGCCATAAAACTTAAATTAAAAATTAATTTTGTACAAAAATGACATAACATTATAGAAAAATATATATGGAAACACCCAAAAAATGAAAAACTAATAAAGAGGAACTCGTGCTATTGAGCGCGCTTCTTCTGCAGAATTCAAATCAAAACTCACAAAATTTCTCTATGTGCATACAGACAAAGAAAGAACCCTACCTAACCCCTCCTAATTTTTCCTAAAAATGCTTCATTCATAATATTTAATCAAGACCCTTGTATTGGTCTTGAGTTTTTAACTCTAGCTTAAGGTCAACTAAGAATCTTCAAATCGAATTGGGCAGATTTTCTGCAGTTTTCTTTGAGAATTGTATCAAAGGTTGGATCTTTATGGATCTTGATTGGTTAATCTGATTGTTTTTTAATTTTTTTTTTATATGATTACTCTTTTCTATGTGGTTAAGTTTGTTGGGTTCTTGATTTTTTTGATTTTGGCAGGTTTTGATTGGATAAGAAAAGGGTGTACTATGGAAGTTGAAGATACATCTGAAAATTGTTCCGAGAAGGATCTTGATTCTGTTTTCGGCACTGAGTGTGAGGCTTTTGCACCCTCTTTTTTGTGAAGGTTTACTGTTGTATATATAATGAGTTTGTGTGTTTTTAATCTTTGATTGTATAATTTGCTAGATTTATATGTTGCCTATGATGTATTAGCTATAGTTCTCTAATTGATTTTACCTTTTAAATGTTCTTATTTCTACATGTGGCTTGTTGGTTTTCGGTTTTGAAGGTTATTTCATCTATGTGTCGTAATTTAAGACAAGAAAAGTTTGAGGAACTTCGAATACTTCACTCTTTGTACATGGTTGCTAATGTATAGCAAATTCTGGTAACAAGCAAATGAACGGGACGACAAGGATCAGTACGAAAAATATAGTTGAAATAACAAAAGACACAGTGTTGTTGCAGAAGAAGTGTGTAGAACTCGTGACCTCCTTGTTTCTCGGTGAAAAACATTTAAGCTCGACCGGCCTTACTAATGCATGCACAATTAACTGTTAAACATAGAGCATCCTCTGAAAATGATGGCGAACAACTCAATTCTTCTAGTAGATTTTTGATCTCAAGCTTGACACGAGGTTTTACTCTTAAGTGTTCTCAACTAAATTCTACCAGGTCTCAAGCCCAATGCATATTCATTATACCATGTTAAGGGATCTCGCAGTCTTGCTTAATTTCTCGACAAGGGACTCAATTTACTATGCGGTGTTTGTGAAAATATTATCTTGCACTTAATATTTGCCTTTTTTACACTCAGTAAAGATAACTGCATCTCATTTAACTTTTTTCCTGATTTAGGTGGCCAATTGTTCGTTATTTTTTCTGTTCTACTATGTGATAAAGTTCTTCGAGAAACTGGATGCGCCTTATTATTCTCATTAGACAAGAGAATTTCCCTTTAAAAGAAACTAAATAAATGATTTTGATATAGCTCAAGCAGGAAGAGAAGGAAGCAACGCGATGCATCAAGACGACAACTCTGATTCAAGAAAAATTGAACTTAATGTTACTGTCGCTTCTGTTGTTAATATATCTGGAGGTGATACTCCAGCATGCATTGATGAATTTAACAAACCCATCGATACTGGTAAGGCAAAAATGGAATTTAATGCTGAGGATGTCTCCAGTTCTGTTGATGGACCACTTTATCCGTACAACACGTATGGAAATATGGAGTTGAGGGAGGATCCCGATTATGGAAGTTTGTTAGGTCCACTTGATGGAAATGATTCTATGTGGGTTTGGAAAGGACTGAAACAAAATAATTATATGTCGACTTCTCATGGATCTCTGCAGATGCCAACTCAAAATCCACACCGAAGGAAGAAGAACAAGAATGATGATGAACTGAAGAAGAAGATACAACGAGCTAAGAAAGAAAAGGTTGATAGGCTTGCGAAGTTTGTCACCCCTAGTGGTTTGCTAAATGGCCTGAATCCTGGAATCATTAACCATGTGAGAAACACTAAACAGGTTCACTCTATTATAGAGGCTTTAGTGAAAGAAAATCAAAATTCTGGCAGCAAGCAAGTTAGTAACATCAAGAGTGGCACACAAGAACTTAGGGAAAGAAAAGAAGTCGAAAGTGATTTATTTATATGTGAGACAGCAAAATTTTCACAGATTCCTTCACAATCCCACATGGGAAATGTAAATGCTGGACTTGAAGTTAAGTCATCAACTCCAATCGGTGCAACAGCGAATCCTAGTTATTTGTCTAATGAGGAGTCTGCGAATTTTTCCGGTGTTGATTCACTTTCTGTTGAAGGTTATAGATTTTTTCTCTACAACCTCTTTTTATTTTTTTATTTTTGTGGTCTTAATAAAACTGATTCATTCTTATGAAAGTGTTTCGAGAGAATGTCATCTTATGATGGCTGAAAGTTTATGAAACTTCAGGACATACCGTGTATTTCAAAATTGCCACCTTGACATCGTGATGATGATTAATGCAAAGAAGAAATTACCAAAGCTGACATGGGGTTATGTTTAATTTCCAGCTGCCAACGTGGCATCGCAATGGTTGGAACTTCTAAGTCAAGATATCAGAAGTCGTCTCGCTGGTAGGATCGTACTTTTGAAACATGAAAAAGCTTCTATCACATGCTTAAGAAGGTAATAGATTCCTGATAGAGATTGATCTCCATTTGCAGCATTAAGACGGAGTAAGAAAAGAATTCAGAGTGTCATTACTACAGAATTACCCTTCCTTATTTCAAGAGAGTCCTCATCTAATGTGGAGAAAGCAACATTTGATTCACATTCTTTTAGATGGAGAGCTCGATTTGGACAGATGGAGAAAACACTCTCTGAAGAAGAGAGTCGTCTGGTCAGTTGTTCGCCTTTTTATTCTTTATTGATTCCCTTGGCTTTGCCGCACAATAACGTTATTATGAATTTCCATATAAATTTACTTGTCATTGTATTGGAATAAATACATTGAACAAATAATTCATAAGAGAATATTCATCTTCTTAATCTTCTGCACAAGAAAGGGATGCATAAATTTCCTTTCTTTTACTGAAAGAGTAATGCCTTTTTATTCCGGTCATCAAGCCTATTTTTTGTGTCACTTACAGTTTTAAAGGCTTGATCTAATGTCACAAACTACCCCTGAATCATCAATTATATCAGGGACACCCTAATTTAGCAACCACATATCAGAAGTTCCAACAACTTATAGAAGCTATTGATATCAGCTATTTGTGTAAAATCATTTCACATTATCTTTTAATCATCAATACATCTAGACATGCATAATACAGCCGAAGCAAGTTCTTTATCATCTGATTATTTCTTAATCAGAAGAAAGAGCTTAGCATTTCCTTGACTTTGATTATTATCAGGAGAGTTGGTTGAACCAAGTGAAGGAAATGAAGCTGCACTGTGAGAACGGTCTCCACCAAAGTAGGTTGTCTCATGCTTCAAAGCAGACGGGATCTATAGGAAATGGCAGCAGGTCAAAATCTCGTACTCTTTGCACCTTTATTGTCACGCTTAAAATCGTAAACACGGCAAATGGTTTTTCTTCGTATAGCTGATGAACGATAATGTTATGCATATACCATATTTAAGCTTGATATCTTAACACATCATGTACTCCATAATTTGATCTCAATCTTATAATCTATGAAGTTTTCGTTAACACTTTAAACGAATTTAATAAAAAGGAAATATCTCAAACATCTTTCTTCATCTCATATATAATTTCTTCATCTATTTCATATTATCCTGGTTTGCAGCAATAGTGTCGTTGTAATAATCTCTAAGATTATATGTGAAGCCAGCTTCTTTTTTCTTTCTTTCTAGTACCACTTTCTCATGATGGGAGCTTTTATAATTTGTAAAACATAAAAGGGCAGTGTTGTATCTGTACATTTTTCATGATTTTGTTAAAAGGGCATCATAATCTAGTAATCTACTCTAAAGACCAATAACTTTAATAAGTCTCATAATTAGTTGTTACTTCTATAATTGCAGATCAGTAGAAGAGGATGATGATTCAGAAAAGAATTTAGCTGTGAAGGCTGCTGCTGCTTCAATATATTCAACTTGCAACTTCTTGTTGTCAATGGCAAACCAACTATATTGCTAATTATTTGGTAACATATTTAATCATGCTCAAGTTCTTGTAGTTTAAGCATGCGCCATTTATTTTCATAGTCAAAGCATATGATAAGACCACATAATAATCTCTTAAGTGATATCTCTGTTTGCATTGTATTTTCTTTTAGTTTTTTTATTTTTGGAATTTTGTTAACTATGAAACATTGGAAGTTTAGTTCATGTGGGTTCTGATGAATTCATGTCGGCTTGAGAGCTGATAAATTGTGTACTTCATAAATCATAATTTAATGAAATTCAGAATGGATTTCAATTCTAAATTTTCGTTTTTAATATTCTTTCATTATTGCAGAGTATTCCTTTGGGTTTATTATTGCTGGCATTTGGAGCCAAACTAGTGGCTTTTATTTTTATTTTTGTGTCACGGCAACCAAATATCTGAGTAACTGCATTGTTGGGACTGAATCATGAAAAAATTAAATGACCAAAATATATAAAAATACTGCATTTTTATTGATTGATGCATTATATCACGTCAATATGCAGGCGACATAACTTCTTGATTATAAATTCAACTTTGATCTGTAAAGAGTGGCCAATGTATGTTGGTCTAAGATTCTTTAAATTAAGAACAGAACTTCTGCTAGCAGTTCTATATTTTTGTAATACAATATTTTTTTATTGTCATCAAATAATTTAATTATTCTTTTTTATTGTTTTAGAAAAATATGTATATGCAGATCTTTTGATTGCTACCTCAGCTAGGCTTCATAAGTTCTAGAAAGCTATATTGCAACAAGCAGATAAATTTTGCAAACATAAAAATATGGAGGTTCTTAACGTGGTTCAATCAACTTAACCTAATTTACGAGACTTTCCCTCCAAAATTAAATATTTTTCACTAATCAAAATTTTTTCATCTACATGCCTTACTCCAAAACACAACCTGTTCTTTTAGTTTTGATCCCATCATAATACTTCATTAGCTACTTATAGATTGACTTCAACTGGTATGGTCTTCAATGAATATGGATGATCTCTTGAGACTTCATCCAAATAGTGAAAGTTGATGAGTGAAACCAGTGTTTTTAAAACCGGACCGGACCGGCCGGTCGAACCGGTCGGACCGGGACCCGGTCCCTTGTCCGTCCACTGGTTTTGACCGGTTGAACCGGTTTAGGCACCGGTTGAACCGGTTTAACCGGTAAAACCAGTGAACCGGTGCCTTGCCGGTTCAAAGCACCGGTTCGGTTTTAAAAACACTGAGTGAAACTAAGATGTTTGGAATTCGCAACGAAAATAAAACTCTCGAGCATCGGTTGCGTATCCTGCAATGTCGTTCTTCAAAAGGACATCTTGACTGATAGAGATCGATATCTTACCATTTACAAGACTAACAAACATAAGCTCCTTATTTGCTTGCCAATTTGTTGCATCAAGTGATATAATCGTAGAGGCAACATCAAGCACTACATAAAAAGCATTTTTTGCCGGCGTTTCTCAAATTGCCAGTTGATTTTCAAGTTTCAACCAAAGCAATAAAAATATAGCCTTTCCAAAAATACAAGTTTTCAAGGTCATAACTTAAATCATGCGATCTATCGTTTCTTCAATTGTCTAAGATTATGAAAATCAACTTTTTAAAAAAATAACATAAAGCATGTCAATTAGATATATTTTTGAAAAAGACATTCATCAATGTTAAATTCCATAAAAAAAAAATATATGATAAACTATGGGAATATATACCAATTAATTAGGCCGGCGACATTGTCGGAGCGAAAAATATTGATGCCAGAGCAAATTTTTTCATATCTCTAATATACCCCTTTTAATTATAGAATGAAAAACTTTAATGTCTAATAAATTTCCATAACTAGTTAATCAAATTTTCTTTTCTTTGCCTCGAAAACTACCAAAACGTTTCCATTTTTGACTCTGTGGAAAAAAAACATACAAAAAACATACAATATTTTCTACATCTATTGAGCGCACAATTTTTAAGAAAACTTTGAAACATTTCGAAAAGATCTCGAAATATTGCGAAAAGTTTCTAAAATATAAAGAACCGAAACATCTTGTTGAACTGAAACTTTGATCCATGCAATACAATAGATGAAACTTAAAATGAAGCAGAGAAAGTAATCCTTATTCTTTAGGGCGTAATAAGTCGTCCCGCGCTCGTGCACAAAATACCACCTAAGTTGGTGCACTGGACAACAAACATGACACACATGAGCAAGGCACACAGCCAGCCCGGTCTCGTGCACAGAAGAAAGGTCAGGCTAGCACATCGGTTGCACGCAGCGCACAACAGAACAAACCTGACCAGGCGACCCGATGGGCGC
The DNA here is from genome assembly GCA_946800315.1 of Misopates orontium. Lineage (NCBI taxonomy): Eukaryota > Viridiplantae > Streptophyta > Magnoliopsida > Lamiales > Plantaginaceae > Misopates > Misopates orontium. The sequence goes on along the minus strand of OX326947.1, from coordinate 43,450,613 downwards.
GACAAGCACAGCCCATGCGCATGCTGCAGGCTACATGGGCCAGTTTTATTGTTTTTTATCTTTTCAAGGGCTTTATTGTAACTATATGTTTCTAGAAGCTTGCAGAGCGGCTTAGAGGACTCTAGAATGGACTGATATTTGTCGGTTAGAAGAGTTTATAATATTTTAGATGCGAAATAGTAGTCATTAGATTGAGTTGATCTCCACCATACAATGAAGAGGTAGTCTTGTATATAGGGTGTTTAAAGTCATTGTAAACAACAAAAATCACTTTTAAGCACTACATACAAGCTTTTGCACATACCTTCTTGCCTTCTTTCACTTTTAGCAACATTTGAGTTTGTGAGAACTTGACTTGTTAGGGACACGAGGTGCTAGTAATACCGCATTTTATAACTTTTATGAGGAAAGTCTTAGCACATGACAGTAAGCCTAGCTGCTTGAGGTGCACAAGGCAAGCCTTTTGCCCTTGGGCGTATGACCTAAATTACGAGTCGTAAACACATTAAAATTAAGCCCCAACGAGTTGCCTCATGGCGTTTTAGAGTCAAAATGCCCCAAGCGAGTCCTGGGCGAGTTTTTTAGAATAAGGGTGGTAAGATGCTTATAGGGGCAATTTGCTTATTTTGGAAAATTCAACATAATAATATAAACTATAACTCTGAAATCATACAACTATATATAGATAACCATTTGAAAATTGAAATGAACCCTCTCTTTCACTCTCACTATTCTCAAGTGAACTATTCTTTGATTCGAACTTCTCTGTTGATTCGAACTATTCTTTGATTCAACTTCTCGATTGTTAATTCTCCCCAATTCAAAATTCACCAGACCTAATTCTTAAACCCTAGATTCTAGAAAAACCTTTTGAAGTGCACTCAGAGCCTATGGAACACAATGTCTGGTTTTTCTTTACCCTAAACGGAGGTTATACCCAAACGGGGTTCGCCCTTCGCCGAGGACCCCGTTCGGCTTTTGGAAAGCAACCGGCGCCCTCGAAGAAGTTTCCTAGAATTTAAATTTACATATATTTTTTTAAGTATGAATGTTAAGTATTAGCATTAAAAAGAAATTAATGAAGTACATGTGACACTCATGGCTAGTAGACGTCTATGAATCTGAGTGGATTATACGTATTACTTCTAGATCTCATAAAGCTCTTGATAATTACTCGTCACTTCTTATATATTGCAAATATGCCCTAGTTGTTACTATACTGATAATCAATATCAAATCTTAATTTACATTTAGGTGAGTTGAAGAGATTTTATGAAATTATTATAAAACTTGTTTTCCATATTGAAGTTTACGTTTTGATGAACTAATCCCACGGGATAAATCTGCTACTTGATCAAGTCTCTGATTTTCAGGTTTGAGTTACATGATTTACAAAAAACAAGAGATGGGTTATCTTTCTTTTCAACTACGTATAACTTCAATGATTTTACTTAAAATGACTTATAAATTCATATAACTTCAATGATTTATATTTAACTAATTACTTATTCATTAAATAAGCATAGAGTAAAAAAATTATAAATAGCTAATTTATAAGAGAGAAGATTAAGCCATCTATAATTAACTGATTAAAGAATGACTAATTAAAATAAAGTACAAGTTATAGAAATATGTGATTAACTTTTGTATTCCTTAACTAAAAAGGGTATATTATAGATATTATAAAAGTTGCTTTGGCAGCAACATTTTTTGTTCTGGCATTATCGCTAGCCATTATATTAACATAAAAATTGATTTTGGAACTTAGTCAAGACGAAGATCAAGCACCAAGATTTCCCTCTTAAGGAAATAACAAACAAATATGTTTCCAAGAAGTAACATAAACTTTGTGCTACAAACTCATGGGATGATATGTGTCCTTGATATTAATGCATGAGGGTGAGGGGATGACATGTGCCCTTGATAAACATGGAGGGTGGAGATCAAATAGTATATGAAGTAGAACACAAAAGTGGGATACAAGATCAATTGCTCGTATCCAGCGATGAGCAAATCATGGCCGGTCAATACTTTAATTGACACTCCGGGTTATGCGTGATTTGGCTGTCCAGAATAAAATCATATTTTTACAAACAAGAATGTGTAATCAACATGTCATATTCTCTAAAAAATTCAACAGGTAATGTTAAGTACATAATAATTATTAAACAATAGATTAGGAAGGCAATAAAATAAAATAGATTCATAGAATTTTAACCATGACATATCATTTCATTCGGCACTAAGAAAATGTCATCCAACACTCAATTCAATGATTCGATTTTCATAAGATAAGATGAAGTTAAAAATGTTGATAAAAGAAACTATTTAAAATTATATAAAATAAATTGATCTTAGCTCCTAACTCTTAACACTATATCCCATAAAGACCTAAGCAAAACCAAGAATACAACTCTAGCAGAAAAGGGCTTTCATCCTAGTGTAAAAGAATCATTGAAAATGATCAAGAATAAGCAAAATGTAATTATAGTGATAATACAAAGATATTCATTATTTTCCTTAATTATTGTCTTAATATGATATATCAAAATAAAAGGCAGCATAACTAAAATTTCATGAAGAAACGGGAATTATGGTGGAAAATTCCCAAGAAAAAAGAATATCTGCATGTGGCTGCTGGGATTCGAGCCCAGGTCTCCACGGCCACAACGTGGAATTCTCACCACTAAACTACAGCCACTTTTTTGTCTTATTATGAATATATATATATATATATATATATTATAATATAACCTGATCCATAATAAAATCAAAATCAGTAAAACCCTGAGATGTAATTAGGGTTTTAGCAAAAAGGGGGAAAATAGAAAACAAGAACAAACAGCACAACTGCAAAAATGGGATCAGCTAGAGCTATCAAAAATCTCCTACCAAGGTATATATATATATATATATATATATATACTCACTCCTTTTTTTTTTTATCCATTTTGTCATTTAATTTTTCCTTTTATTTAACTCATTAATTAACAAACTTTTGCATAGGTTGCAGCTGGCTTTGTATGCCAGAAATTATTTCAACTCCCATGGATCCATCGGTAAGACTATTTGTGCTTCTATGAATTTAGAAAAAAAGCAAAAAAAATAATAAAAGTCGTTTCTTTTTTTCATATGTGTGTTTTATAGTTTAATTTTTATCAAATGGTGATTTGGGGTTTTAGTAGTCGGACAATTTTAATTGAAGTGTGCGCAATAAACTTTGGTAGATGTCCCGGTCGTGTTTAGAAGGATGGGAGCTGGAAGAATCGTAAATACTCGATCAATGCAAGTTTTCGAGACCAATGGGGGGGTGAATGTTGGCTGTTGTGCTAGGTCGATGTCGTCGAGGGCTTCTGAGTCAACACGACGAAGCTCATCGGAGGTTCGATTTCTAAATCTAGCCGTATTCGTGTATTGTTGACTGAAGACTTAAAGTAACGCGGTGGACGATGCTATTTTTTCTTTTCTTAATAGTTTGTTAATAATATTGCTTGATTGTTGTGACAATCGTATCTTGGAGGGATTGGCGACTAACAACCGTTTGATTTGAAGAGGAAATTAACGGAACTATGGATTTTCTCCTCGTAGGTTCAGTTAATACAGTTAAATCGTTGTATATAACACTTCTGGAGAAGAAAACGTCCATCCTGTAGTATTAGGCTTAGCTTCTATTTATCATTTGGTGATGAAATCATAACGAGTAAGTAGAACATTGACAGAGAAGGTTCACAGGTTGTGTGCTAGATTCACCTTGCAAGTTGATTGTCTGTATCTTTTTTTTTTTTATGCTTTTCTAGTGATATTTTGGTTTTTAAAAGTTGAGATAGGAATGTGGATCAATAATGGACATTGACCAATTAAAATGCTCAAAAGTATGTAAACAAAGGCAATTGATTTCCAGAAGAAATACCTTCTTAGAAAGAATAATTGACACTTGTTGGGGCCTGAATAGCGAATTTCTTCCCATTAACTTTCCTGTTGGTGCACTCTTTTTGCTCTCACCAATCAAGGCAGAAGTGGCCAGGGGAAGGAAAGTGACGTGAAATCATTTAAACATTGGCCAGACTACTTTTGTAACATTAGGTTTGTTTTTTACACGGCAACAGCCTTTTCTCTTCGTGGGGAAAGCACTGTGGTGGCAGGCATTCCACTGACTCGTTTCTGAAATGGACTTTAAAAATGTCTCATCCTATTCTGTTGGTTTCTCGGGTCACGCAATGGAGAACAAACATGGTGATAAATGAGGAACTGGAATGCCTACTACACTGCTGAGTATGTCAGATTAGCACTCGAATATTCTTTGGTCATTACTTTTAGGAGTATGCAGGGGAGTACTGAGAACACTTGGGATATTCAAGATAATCTTATGGAGTTGTTTAGATCCTTCCTTGGATATGTTTGGCATCTTTGGAATGGAAGAGAAGAATATCAATAGGTGGTTAGTTTGATCCTAATCCCTTCCAGTTCTACCTCACTTGTTGAGAGGCCAATATTAACAAGGGTTATTACTTATTAATAACACGTTGATTTGTTTGTAAGTTACAGTTTAAGCTGAAATTTGATAAGAAATCTCTAGGACAGATGAAATCTACTCTGATTTTTAAGCACAACTTTTGAACGTCTGTGATCACCATCAATTGCCTTATCCTTGTCTATATGGAACAGACCCGCAGAGATGTGTCTAAAGTGGAGGATCCATTTGATGCTCCAACATATAATATTCCTGAGAAGCCGGTGACATTTACGGAAGGAGCTTCTTACAGTGTTGCCATCCTTGCTGGGCTTGGGATTGCAGCTGCTGCAGGATATGCTGTTTTCAAGGAACTTATATTTGAACCAAAAGAGTAAGGGATTGTTATATGTACTTTAACTCTTTTAAGTTATGGATGAGCCCTTCCACATTTCTAAGAATGTGCCTTATCTTTTAGGTACAAGATTTTTGGGAAGGCCCTTGAAAGAGTTCAAAATGACAGTCAGGTTTGTCCTAATCTTGTTTTAATTATTTTTCGTTTATGTTTTTGGGGGTCTTTCCTTTACATGTAAATGGATTATTTTGAATGAGAAAAATGTCCACGGCATTTTAACCACTAACCAGGGAAGAGAGATTATTCCTTGCATTCATTGTTGTATTTTAAAACAAACATCAATATATTCCTTTTCTACTGTAGATATGACCATGGAGAATCCAAGTGGATATAGATGAACTTTAAAACCTTGAAGATCCCCTAACTTCAAGAGATTCTTTTTCTTTGATGGTTTTCTGCTTTCACGTTTGATTTTTCCTGGTATTCCATACTGATCTCAGTTGAATGAGATTAATTCCTGATTTGAATTTGATGTTACTTGTTTCTCATATACATCTCGCTTTTAAGTTAACTGCTCAAAACTTCAGTTCTCTAGCTACTGAGCAAGGAACTTGGTTATATTGCCGTTTTTATTTGATTCTGTTGATTTTTGATAAACTCGACTATTAGACGGATTTTGTATAATGATATGCATTCTTGTAGCTACTGTTTGTCTTTTCTATACTAAAGCTGGCCATCCAATCCGACTTAGCCTAGTAACATCAAGCAAGCATTTTATGAGAATGTACCATCGGAGTGGTTAGAGCTAAACTATTGGAGTTAAGAGTAGATTCTGGCGGAAGCTACAATTTCGTCAGTATGCTTTATCAAACAACTTCCAATAAATGTATATTATATTCAAGAGAGTGAATTCATCTGGAATGTATCTCCTAGCTCTTTCATGGTAATCATGCCTGAATCCAGATTGCACCTAATTATCTTCATTGGTGTGTGATAGGAATTTAATGTAATGCACTTATGCTTATACTTCTGTTATATTATTTGTTGTATGGGATGAGGATAGAGCTAGTGTTCTGTTCAGGGAAATAATACATTTCATGAGACATTTTACGTAATGAACTAAATGTTGGTTATCTCTATATTTCATTGAGATTTTCAAACTTATTTTTTCCAGGTTAGGGTGAGAATCGGATCCCCTATTACCGGCTATGGCCAAGAAAGCAGGAACAGGGCTGCTCGTCAGCGAATTCCCAACAGAATTTGGACTGATGAAGACGGCAACGAGCATGTTGAGGTTATCTAAATTCTTTAACTTCAATTTTAATCTGTCTAAAAAAAAATTGGTCTGGTGAAATTGACTCAAAATTTCAAGTCTTTAGCATCTCTAGATAACTTACATATATTATGATCGACCTTCCGAAATTACTCTTAGGTTAATTTCTACATCCGCGGGCCGCACGGTGCTGGAAAAGTCGGCGCAGAGATGTTCAAAGACAATGTCGATAAGAAATGGAAATTTGTTTATTTGATCGTAGAGATTAGATCGCCGTCCCCGGCACAATTGCTGCTTGAGTCTTATGTTCCGGCCTGATTTTTTTTGGTTACTATGGATATAGATCCCATTTTGTCCATTATGGAATGAGTTTGTTTTCAATTTACTCAGGAATTTTCTTGTTGTTTCCTTTTTATTTTGGTGAATCTTGGTATGTCTCTTGACCAAAAAACCTATAAACTTTGATATCAATAACCTAAGTCACGAGGACAATGTACAGTTTACTGCTCTGACTGTATATTAACCCTGCTTATGCAAAAAAAAAAAAAAAGGTCATTTGTTAAGAAATGATTAACATGATGTATATTGACATTTTCAATTATGTTTCAGAATTAAATGCGTGTTATTATTGCATTTTGGGAGTGTTCAATGTTTCTAAAATAGTCTGAGGTACGAATCAATAGACTGGTTCAAGTCCTATATAAGAACAAGAATATTTTTTCAAGGCAGAATTCAATAGTCAGGTACACCAGACATTTTCGTTACAATATTTTCTTATCTCTGTCCACTTTATTTTAGTCCTACTAAAAGTGTCCTTTACTTTCTTTTCGAGAGAAAATACTTAGTAAACAAAAGCTTAAGTGTGATACTTGAATACTACAACAAAATTTGATCCCCAAATACAGTACTCTTTGTGGTCCAAGACTTCAATTCAGTAATTTATATTTGAATTTGTAACTCGAGTCGTCAGCAATTACGTCAAGAAAAAGCCACAACGTTCAGTGTATAATATAAGTAGTAATAACTATGGACCAAATTCTGATTCTAGTATTAGAGAGATTTTCTTGAAAACATAGTAGCCCTCGACTATAATAGTTATTAAAGTTGTGTCGTATATAAAAAAGAAATCTAACTTAATGTGTGACGTCTCCATTGCAACGACTATCTTATTCTATAATACATCAAATGAAACGACGACATTTTCTCAAGTTAAATTAGATTTTATGATAACAATCCCATCATGTTCTAGATATTATTAAAACATCCTTTATCATGTAACAAATTCGACCAAAATTAATGAAAATAATAAAATCTCAATCTCATCTAATTTGATGTTTTTAAATTAGCTAATTAGATGAGTTTTGAGTTATTCAAAATTAGGATAATTAAATTTGAATCTCTTAACTTTCGTGTGAATCTTATTGAAAATAATAGCCCTTACTTTTATATACGTGTAGATATAGCCATATATGTTCACTTATGTGTAATAGTTTATGTTTTTTGCTCTCGATTGTATTCATCAATCTATCCTTGTGGATTAGTTATGTTCATGATCAAGCAAGCAATTATTCATTTTTTTGTTCTTGAGATTACTCATACGACCTTTGCGCTATGCTTTCTTTTTTTAGTCATACCTAGTAAGAAAATCCTATTGTTTATTCATAATTATTCCAACAAAATTGAGGACTAAAATTATGAAAAGATAGCGTAAATTGTTTAATAATTGAAAGATAAAAAAGACTATACCTGGGAATCGAGAAAATAGTCTACCACTAAAAGCTGAGAAACTAATATAGCAATTCGCCCTTTAAAAGTATATGTAGTTTTCTTTTTTTTCTTTTTTTTTTTTTTTTTTTGCTTTGGGTTATATATAGTTGAATGTTACTATTTCGAATTTCTTCCCCTTACAAATTATTTGTTGCTCAGATCATGTACTTTTCCCTATAAGCAGCAATATCCCTATCAAAATAGCGTGACTCGAATAACATTTTACTTTATTAGTCCTATATTAGTATATATGAAGCATTTTTGTTCTTTTTGAATCATATCTTAGGGGTCTTTTTAATTTTACCTAGCGTAACGCATCTACCCTTCTCTTTAATAATATTAGATTAAATAATTCATATAAGCAACCTTTAACTATAAATGATCAAATCCCACTACATTCAAACACTCCAAATTTTCCACCACCTCCATAAAAGATGAGAGAAAAAGAAACAAAATTTCCCTTTAAATGGAAAAGAATGAAAGCTAGAGGAGTAAATGATCTGGTCATAAGATTTGAGAGATAACCGATATTGATGCGGATACTTATACTGCATATCCTCAGAACCCAAAAGAAGATCACGAAATATCTGTGAAAAATTATTTAGTGCTTCTGATTTTATGTTCATTTTCTTGAAATAACAAAAGTAGATTCTGAGCCATTTATTCTCTTTAAATACAATCAACCACAATATTCCGAGTTCATTATTATTTCAAATATATTCTTGTTTTTGTTCCAACCCCTTTTGCCTTTTCTTCTTTGTTTACTTTTTTTTTAATTATTATATAAACACATATATAGTTGTAAGGGTGGGAAAATGGATGATTCTGGTTCAAGTAAGGGAGTGGAGGATTATATTGAAGAAGTACCTCATGTTTTAGCTGTTGATGATAACTTGATCGACCGTAAACTTGTCGAAAAATTGCTGAAAAACTCCTCTTGCAAAGGTAATAAATAATATGTGTTGATCCTTCTGAAGTTATCTCATGTCTGAATGTTTGCTTCATGGTGATATAAAATATTAACTTATCGAGAAAAGAAAAATGAAGTATCTTGATCGGTCGGTTTGGCATTCAAGAGCTAGGTTCATTTTGATTTTTCTTTAAGTATTTTGGATTGAAAAATATGTTTGAGGTAGTTATTCCCAACCTTTTAGCCAAAAAGTATGTTGTTTCAATTGAATTTGAGATTTAAATAAATAGTGTAGTTAGTATATATGTTTAGTGATAATATTTAGTGGGTCAACAAAATTCGAGGTTAACAAATAAAGATACATATTTGGATTGTATTTATCAGTAAATCATGTTAGGATTAATGCTATACGTATGCCTTTGAAAAGATATATGGAATCAATTTTCACGATAGTACGGCCAAATAAAGAAAAGTGTGTTAATTTAATATTTTTCAGTGTTTTACGATAGTTTTAATAATTAAAGTTGTTATTAATATAATATAATCTTTTAATTTGATGTAATAAAATTATAAATTTGTGCACATATATATATATATATATATAGATGCATGCCGGTTGTATTTGTATAACGTATTGATTAAAGTTATTGATGAATCTTAAGGAAAAGAAGGAAAAAAAAAAAAGGGGCAAACTTCTCCTCCTTTGAGTAGATGCGCATCACATTGTCATAGTCAACTTATTATTATTATCGTTATTATTATTGTTATTGTTATTATTATTAAAAACAAGAGAGCCAATAATATATTTTTGAGAAAACGAGTTTCAATTATTATATTATAATTACGAAATGGTATTTCATTATCTTTCCCCGGCCAGATTTATTCATGTGTTTTGGTATGTGATAAACGTAAAGTATTCACATGTTGAGAAAATTACATTTCTATTCTAAGGAGAACAATAGATGAAGATTATATGCCATGTCTTTTCTAACATAAGGATATTACTAGCTTTTAGTTCAGAAGATCATATGAATCTTCTTTCTCCAGTTTTCATTCTTTTTAAATAAATAAAATAAAAGTTTCTTTCAGTTAAATTATTTACTTTTATTGAATAGTGGGACACAGATTTGCTGAAATATGCATATTCTTATTTCTCTACAGTCACAACAGCAGAAAATGGACTGAGGGCTTTGGAGTATCTGGGATTAGTAGATGACAAGCAGAATTCTGTGAATAATAATGTATGTCATTCCTTCTTCAATTCTTGGAAAATCTTACATGAATATGCATGTCACATCATTTGCTATATCTTTATGTTAATCATTAAATTGTGCTCTTATATGGATTGACGTGCTGAGATTTGCTTTTTCTTCTTCTTTTTTGAGGAAAATATTGACCAAAAAATCAATTTTTATCTCCAGATGGTTTTTCTTAAGATATATAGATGGTTTCTCTGAAGTTTACTATTTTCGGTATATCTTGTAACAAACACTTAACAAATTGTAATCAAATTATGAGTAAAATCTCTAAGCTTTGGATGAAAATGTAGACACGTCTTCACTATTTCCCCTAATATATACAAACAAAAATCAAGATATTCACACAATTTAGAAATATTTTGGAAATTCATAATATTTTAAAAACCAATTAATATTTAACGCGAAAGACGATATACCAAAAATATTAAAGCATATTAACAAGATTGGTCCTTCAAATGTAATTTGATTCAAGTGGTTCCCACTTGAAAAATGATTAACTTATTTATATATGTCCAAATATCCATCAGGCCTCAAAAGTGAATATGATCATCACAGATTACTGCATGCCAGGAATGACGGGGTACGAACTACTCAAGAAGATTAAGGTAATAATTAATTATTTGTTTGTAGCAAAAGTCCACGTCATTAATGCTGGAAATTTAATGCTAATAAAATGCCATTTTTTAATGCAGGAATCATCGGTTATGAAGGATGTGCCTGTCGTAATAATGTCATCTGAGAATGTCCCTACTCGAATCAACAAGTATGCCGTTTATTCACATCTCCGTTTTTCAGCTTACTTTTATTTAAGTGATCATATTGAGTTAATTATAAAAATCATTTAGATGTTATATATGCTTAATTGAGTAAAGGCTCTCTACTATTCCGATTTAGTGAGTAGCCTTTGTGAAATTAAACTATTATGATCAAGAATGATTTACTTTAAAACTAAAAATGATTTTAAAAAGAGATTGCGTAGTGATACACATTAAGAGAAAAATTACTCAATAATTTGATGTTAATTTAGTTGTAAGTTAATATTCTTAAGCATGCACTGCAATTACAAATGTCTAATTGAACATAAATAATGGAACCATTTAGGAGCATACAAATTATCTCTATTTTTATGACGAACTTTTTGTATATATACGTGCTTTATTTTAACTATTTCACAAATTTTAATTATTATTGTGTTACTTGGGGCCACTTCTATAGCTTTTTTAATAATTAAAAATATATGCTAGTTAAGGGACTTGGGTTTTTTTTATCTACGAAAAGAAGAACCTATGTCTTCATGCATGGTGATTTATAATTTTTGGAATGATTTAGAAACAATTAATAATAAAAATTTATTTACTATAATTCTTATGTAGTTTCCCAAGCCATAATCCAGGCTCCGCCTCTGATTATACATACTTATTTATAGAAAAAAAATGCATGTAATTTTTGCAATTTATTCGATAATGTATTACTTGATATGAAATATAAGTGTCTTACTTGAGAAGAACCAATAGGTGTTTAGAAGAAGGAGCTCAAATGTTCATGCTGAAGCCTCTCAAGTTTGCAGACGTGATGAAATTGAAATGTCAGTTGATGCAATGCCGCGATTAAAGCAATTTTGTTTAAAAACAATAGGGATATATAATTTGTAATGAGGTAGTTCATGATACTCTTATACAGAATACAAAATGTTCTCAGGCAATATTTGTTGGGGAAAATGGCAGTTTTGGCAGTTAGTATAAGCATTTTGCTTCGCATATGCAGTTAATTGCAGGGCTAGTGGTCAATCACATTTTGAAATAAAATTAAAGAATAAACTTATTTTAAGAAGAGAAAAGATCAGAGCAAAAACTTTGATTTGTCTGTAAACGCAAATAATGAAAACGAAACACGTTTTAGGCATAAACGACACAAGTCTTTTTATTAACTTTAGTAATAAAAATGTAAAAAGAAAAAAACATAATACTTGAAAGAGTATAAATATTAATCTGTCATGTTATTCATGTTGGAGATATTGATTCGGTATTGAGACCAAGTCCAATATTATAGTAATGAGTTCAATATATAATTCTGGCTCCTTTTGAAAGAAATCCAAGTGCAAAGTCTGTGAGTTGAATTGCTTTCTAAAAAGTACGTGAAATTGCATGAAAAAATTATATTACTTGAAATATATATATATATATATATATATATATATATATATATATATATATATATATATATATATATATATATATATATATATATATATATATATATATATATATATATAAACATATTTTGAGAGAGGTATAGTAAAAGTGGTAAGTACTCCCCGAGCAATCTCGAGTTGACATGGCATGGCTTAGCTCGGCATTCTCATCACATCGTGTGTCTCTGTCGAGAAGGTATTGAACTTTCAGTTAGAATTCATAATTTAATGTCTAATTTATCTTGAATATTTAAGTTTGCATAACATTTTAAAAACCATTATCAAATGGTCATAATTAATATAAGCAGAGTAAACATTTGTAATTGCAAAGACAAATTTAATTGAAGGATCAAAAAAAGCACAAGCTGCAAAACAGGGTCTAGCTTCTTCTCCAACTGTTTTTGCTAATATAATATTTAAAAAAAAAAATTAAAAGGGAAAGTCATTTCTCATAAATTATTGTAAACACTTAATTGATGTTTAAAGTAGTTTTTTAAAAGTATTTTCAAACACTTTTGACTTTTTGACAAAAACCACTTAAAGTGACTTTAAGCAAAAATAGTGAATAAACTCCTTTCATAAGCTCTTGAACCACCTCCAAACCTAGCAATTAAACTTGTAGATTCATGCTTGTGAAAGTTGACTTTTAGGCTATTGTACGCCAATATATAGGACGTCTTCCATACGTTTGAAAATCGCTCAAGCAAGCATCATATGCATGTCATATTTGTTGGCAGATGGTCAAATCGCCATCAATATGGCATGTGATTTGAAGTATGAGTTGAGGATTTGTAGGGGGCTCTTTAAAGAGGGGCCAAAAGCAAGAAATGGCCGGTCAAAAGTAGGGCTAAGAATTGCATTTATGGGCCTCAAGTTATGGTAAATAGAATTTTCCCCCCAAATCCATCATTTAAAGAGGTGCCTCCATTGGATTGTTTTCTCACACCAAAATAAAGCAAAGCTTGTTCTCTCTAGTTCTTTACAGTGTGCATACACGAGTGTAAATTGTCGTTAGGGAGTGTTGTTAGCGAGGGCTTTGTGAGGGTGTCGTTGAGAGTGACGGAAAATTATATAGTTAAATAATTTTCTATATAGTGAATTTCCGCTCTTGTCCCGTAGGTTTTCTCCGGTTTTAGAGTTTCCACGTAAATCCTTGTGATGTTACTATGTCAATATTTATTCGTTTTGCTTCATATTTCATAATGGACAAATCCTGGGGGCGCGTATTTGTGGGATCAAATACCTAACAGTGGTATCAAAGCCCGGGTCCTGTTGAGGTGGAGTTATTGCTGAGGTGGAGCACTGGTGTGGTAGTAGTTGTAAATACGTATCGTCTAAGGCGGTTCTGTGCCAAGGAATCTGATTATAAGTGGGATCGTTGTGACCTCCAATGACCTGGGAACCTTGAAGCTTGTCTGGGAAAGATTGAGCATCTCTCTTCCCGGGGGCTTACTTAGTGAGTACTATTCTGGTCTACTATAAATTCGCCAAAACTCACAAGTGCAATGTCAGGAAGCAAAGGAACGATCAAATTTGAGGTGGAGAAGTTTGACGGGAAAATCAACTTTGGCTTGTGGCAAGTGCAAGTCAGAGATGTGTTGATTCAGTCAGGCTTACACAAGGCTTTGAAGGGTAGAGATACCCTTGTTAGTGCAACATGCAAAGCTATAATGAGTGATGATGATTGGGAGGATCTCGATTTGAGAGCTGCAAGCAATTCGTCTGTGCCTAGCCAAAAATGTTCTGGCAAACGTGCATGGAATATCTTCGGCGAAGGAACTCTAGAAAAAAGCTAGGGGAGTTATACCAGACAAAGGGCGTCTCGAATAGGGTGTACCTGAAGGAGCAGTTTCACACACTGCGGATGAACGAGGGTTCGAGTATCTCAGACCATCTGAGTGTTCTTAACGGAATTGTTGTTGAGCTTGAATCTATTGGAGTTCAGATTGATGAGGAGGATCAAGCCTTGAGACTCATTTGGTCTCTTCTACGTTCGTACGAGCACATGAAATCGATCTTGATTCATGGGAAAGAGAAAATCAATTTTTCTGATGTCACTAGCAAGCTTCTTTCTCAAGAGAGGAAGCTCAGTGGGAGTGACTTTTCACATGAAAATAATGCGATGGTGGCTTATGGCGATGGGAAGAGAAACTCATGGAAGAAAGCCTGTTGGGATGCGGACAACCCGGTCACAAAAAACGAAATTATCCGAATCAGGGAGCTGGTTCAGTAAGAGGCTCTGGTTCAGCACAAGGAGATACTGACGGTGGCACTAACATTGCTTACTGCGAAGATGCCATCTTGTAAGCGGCAAGCACATCCTAATGACATGAGAGTTGAGACCCTAAAGTTGACATAATACACGATGTTAATGTTAGTGGTCTTTGCACACGGGCATTGTTCTGGAATTGATGCAAGGTGTGTAGTGAAAATTCATGTCAATAGATGATGACTTCCAGGAGGTCCAGAAGTGGGAGTTGCACCATAATTGTCAGCAGGGCTATTTTTCGACATGGTCTGAAATGCTTGGAATGGTTTTATTCTAAGTGGTTGTGCTTTTTATGGTGGAGCATGGTAATTTTGAAGAATTATGGTTGCGTTGCAGTGATAGCGGAAACTATGACGATCATCGTCGTTGTGGGGTAACGAAAGGCAAGACGAAGATGGTGTGAAGATGTGATTAATCACTAATCAAATCTTCAAGGTGGAGATTGTTGACAGATGGTCAAATTGCCATAAATATGGCATGTGATTTGATGTATGAGTTGAGGATTTGTAGGGGGCTCTTTTGGGAGGGGCCAAAAGCAAGAAATGGCCGGTCAAAAGTAGGGCTAAGAATTGCATTTAGGGGCCTATGATGTATTTTACATATAGGCCCCTCAAGTTATGGTAAATAGAATTTTTCCCCCAAATCCATCCTATAAATAGGTGCCTCCATTGAATTATTTTTCCACACCAAAACAAAGCAAAGCTTGTTCTCTCTAATTCCTTATAGTGTGCATACACGAGTGTAAAGTGTCGTTAGGGAGTGTTTTCAGCGAGGGCTTTGTGAGGGTGTCCTTGAGAGTGACGAAAAATTATATAGTTGTAATAATTTTCTATATAATGAATTTTCGCTCTTGTCCCGTTGTTTTTCTCCGGTTTTGGAGTTTCTACGTAAATCCTTGTGTTGTTACTACTATCAATATTTATTCGTTTTGCTTCATATTAATGAGCAAATCCTGGGGGTGTGTATTTGTGGGATCAAATACTTAACAATATTCTTCATATTCTATATAGTTTTACAAATATCATCGGAGTTGATTTGAGTTTCCAAAGCTGCTTTAGAGGTGGACGTTGTAATTGTAGAGCCCATTATCCAAGAAGGCTTAAGTTGTTGACTAAAGAAATCGCGCTGAAGGAAAAGAGTTCAAAATTTTGCCTCTTATGGAGTTCATCTGCGGTCTATTTTGTGAAGATCTCTATATTATTTATTTTAAAATTCCTTTTATAAAATATTGTTAAAGGCATTGAGCATAAGCCGGCATTTTATGGACAAATTTTTATATTTAATTCTGAAAAAAAAAATATCAATATTCAAAATTAAAGTTGAAAATAAAAAGAATGAATCAAGATGTTAAACTAACGTAATAAAACAAATTTAAATTCACACATTTATAAGCTGCATAAAGATATTTTCTTAGGTCCTTAATATATTTCCATACTTGAATTAATTGATAATTATAACATTGAAATGTAATTAGATAAAAATAAGGAAGCATAAAATGGTAATAAGTTTTATTTTTATTATTAGAACCTATATATTATAACAGTATAAACAAGGTAAACATTAATATGAATGAAGAAATATCAAAATATCCTTGAATATACTTTTGGCTAATCCAAATATTTTTTATAGGCAAAATATGAATGAAAAGAAAATAGAGAAGTAAATAAAATAAACATTAATATAATTAGTTTTTGAGGCGCAAGCCAACAGTTCGGGGCGTAAAAGGTATGTATCTGCTCCAAGTGCAAGCCCCAAATTATGGGACGTAGCCCCACGAAAGTTAGCTCAAGAAGATCCTCCGGACATTTTGGGGTCAGATTAGCCCCGACAAGAAGGCAATTTGAAAAAGAAGAGAGAAAAAGAAAAGAGTATATTGTTACAGACTCACTGTTTATTCTACATTGTTTGTGCAGGACCAAGGACTCAAGACCTTTCGGCACCACTGGCAGGCATGATTGATCACATTTGGGACCTTTGTCCCAGTTTTAGTGCAGTTATGAGAGTGTTTTGCTATAGGGAAACGGACTTTCTGGCAAAGCTCTGAGCATTATGACCGGCCTTTATCCAAGCCTCGACTAGCTTTGAAGGACCTCAGCCAATCTCATTTTGTCAGTACAAGGTTGATAGCCCGGGATGGCTATTGTCTTTTTGTATGACGACCTTTCAGAGGTTGTATTCCGTCGCACGTTTTTCTCATTCCTCTGTACATTTAGTTTGATTTTTATACTAAGCATATTCCAAAAAAAATAAAAAAATGACAAATATCTATTACTATATTAAAAGCAAACTCTCCACCCTCACATATTTTGCAGTACTAAATTAGTTGTTTTCCTAAAGTACCCCTATTTTCATCCATCACCAAAATGATCAAGAGGATAAATTTGACTTTTCAAGGAATATCCACTTTTCTCTCTCTTCACAAAACTTCCACGTAAAAAATATAGAAATCTATATCCCCTAAAATCTCTCAATTTGTAACTACTAATCTTCTCCCACTACATTTAAAATTAATTTAATTAAAAATTACAAATTGTTCATGCTAAAATAAATAATGCATTAATTTAACATGCAACCAAATTTACACGCGCGTGTAGGCTTTTCTAGTATCTTAGAAAAGTGAGGCATGTGGCACGTGGAAAGCACGCATTGGATTAAACTAAAAAACTCTTTTGGTTCTTTTTCCACCGTTTCTTCATTTCTCTGTTCTGTTCACCAATGGCGGCTTCACTGCTGGAACCATACTCAGTGTTGAGCAGCACCACTAACACTCACTCTTTCAAACCCCATAACTCAACAAAACCCACGAATTATTTTCTCCCTATTTCCCGTTCCACCTCTCTTATCTGCCTCTGCGCCGTCGATCCAACACCATCATCATCATCATCATCGACGGCCGAGATTGATTACAGCGTGGCACTTGACAGAACTTCTAAAGACCGGCGCAAGATTGTGCGCGTGGCTTGGGAGAAGCTGGTGAGATGGTCGCGTTCTTTAAGGTTAAAGGCCAAGACTGATGTTCTTGAACGTACTAATAAGGTATTCTTAATTAAAGACTCGTTTTTTATTAGAGTTGTTTAATTGATTTAAAGATACCCTTTTTTTATATTGGTGTTGTGTTTTGTTTAAATAAATAAATGCTAGGTTTCTCGCAACGATTTTAGTATTTTAAGATGAGACGACAATTTAATATGATATCAGAGAGTCGGGCGAAGAAGAGGTGGTGTAAGAATTCCACCTTTACCCCATTTATCATAAAAATGTCACGTGTTGGAAAATATATGTAGAGTAATTAATGCGCAACCTTTCTATAAGCTTGAGGTTTTAGATGAGAAGTCAGTTTCAGTAGATAAGATGCATAAAGTTAGCCGACTTTGAGAATGTCTCAGTTGAATTTGTAGTATACGGAAGAACTAGAATGGAAGCTGCGGACTGGAAACAAGTTCAATTTCTACGTTCTGTGTAGAAGAAAAGAATCAAGTTTAATAGATGTTCATTGCTTCTTTAGTTTAATTTTTATTATTATAGTGCGTTTTCAGCTGCAGCATTGTTTTGGTAGGTGTACATGTGTTGAAGTAACATAGTATTGGTAGTGTTCACAATCACAATTATAGGGTAACAAATTGTTGAAGAAGAACATGGATAGAACTGCTGTCCTGAACATGTGGTCTATCATTTAAGGTCTTAATCTTCTAATACTGACACGTAATGTTGTTATTTATGGTGCATTTGTGTTTGTTTACATTAGTGTGATTGTTGAGTTCCACTATGTTTTGATATGCTTGGGCCTTAGATTGTGGTGCTTGGAGGTGGATCTTTTGGGACTGCTATGGCGGCTCATGTTGCTGATAAAAAAGCCACGCTAGAAGTAAATATGCTTGTACGAGATCCTGCTGTTTGTCAGTCAATTAATGATCTACATTATAATTGGTAAATAACACCAGACTCCTTCCCTTCATTCCACTTAGTTTTTCTTTCGAAAAAAGTAGACGATGTTTACTTGATAGTGCTGCTAGTTAGGTTCATACTTTTCTTTTCTGAATACGTATTTGTGAAGCTATTGGTAATCTTTGTATTGTACGCTTAACTTTAATCCCTCATCTGGAACAAATTTGTCCTTTTTTACTTCAGCAAATACTTTCCAGCACACAAGCTGCCAGAAAATGTCATTGCAACAACAGATGCCAAATCTGCCCTACAGGGTGCTGACTTTTGCTTCCATGCTGTGCCTGTGCAGGTTCTTTAATTTTCTTGCTTGAAGGATACATACTTTGGTATAGCTTCCAACATAAATCATTCAGTTGCATTTTTGGATTATACTGATCATCAGAGTACCTAAAACTACAGCAAGTTTCATTCTTTTACGAAGTTTCGGTTGCATAAATAAGTTACTTTTTTACTTGAGAGCTATCACTAGTTACATGTATATCATATTGCAGTTCAGTGCGGCATTCCTCGAGGATATTGCTGAGTATGTCGATCCAGGCCTGCCTTTCATTTCTCTCAGCAAAGGTCTGGAGCTCAATACCTTCAGAATGATGTCTCAAATAATTCCACGAGCGCTAAAGAATCCTCGCCAGCCCTTTGTTGTCCTGTCAGGGCCCTCTTTTGCACTGGAGTTGATGAACAAATTGCCGACAGGTCCTTTTTTGTGTTTCAAAATGTGATAATACTGCAGAAGTTATATTGCATATCTCCAGTTTCAAGGGACTGAGACAGCTTCTTTTTCTTTGTTTAGCGATGGTGGTGGCATCAAAAGATAAAAAAATGGCAAATGCTGTCCAGCAACTTCTTGCTTCTAGAAGCTTGAGAATCAACACATCAAGGTTGTAATTTTGTATAAGATCTTGTGAAATTTTTTGAGTTCTTGATTCCCACTTGCACTACTCGTACCTATCAAATGCAATGCCATAGAAAGATGTGAAAGGCCAGGTTGGAGTGATATTTTCTTCAAATAGTAACCCTCTGATGCTACAGTGATGTTACAGGGGTTGAAATTGCAGGTGCTCTTAAGAATGTACTTGCAATAGCAGCTGGGATTGTGGAAGGACTAAATCTCGGCAATAATTCTATGGCAGCTCTTGTTTCTCAAGGCTGCTCTGAGATAAGATGGCTCGCAACAAAGGTTTGTTGACTTTCACCCGATTTTGATCACATTTTTCATATTGGCTAATTTTTACACTTGGTTTATTTCTTATCTTCAAGCAGATGGGTGCTAAGTCGACAACTTTGACTGGTTTGTCTGGAACTGGGGACATCATGCTCACGTGTTTTGTGAATCTCTCAAGAAACAGAACTGTCGGGGTTCGTCTTGGATCTGGGGAAAAACTTGATGATATACTCAGTTCCATGAATCAGGTTCGATATACTACTTTACTTGCCCAGTTAATCTAAATTTAACCCATTCTTGTCATCGGAAAGTCTTATAATGATATTTTTAGGTGGCAGAGGGTGTATCTACCGCAGGAGCTGTGATTGCATTAGCCCAGAAATACAAGGTTAAAGTGCCAGTCTTGACAGCAGTTGCTCGAATTGTTGACAATGAACTGACACCAACAAAAGCTGTTTTTGAGTTGATGAATCTCCCACAGGTTTGTTTTTAATATAATTAAGTAAATAGTGATGATATGAAGCTTTATTCCCTGTCAATGCACTCATCCTCACTAGTGATTAAGTACTTAATATCACCTTTCCTAATAGGATGATATTGAATATTCTGCTGCAGGTTGAAGAAGTTTAGCAACTCCAAGAATTGCCAAAAGAAGAAAAGAAATGATGATTCACATAGATATATCGTGTTGTTACGGGCTCGTCAGCTGCACCACCAAACACATTCCAATCTGCTATTCCTCCTCATGCAGTTCCCTCACCATGCTACCGTTGAGACTATGCTGATCCTGTTGAATCTAATGATTATTTTCTCAAATCGTAGTGCATAAAATGTTGTAAGAAA
The DNA here is from genome assembly GCA_946800315.1 of Misopates orontium. NCBI lineage: Eukaryota > Viridiplantae > Streptophyta > Magnoliopsida > Lamiales > Plantaginaceae > Misopates > Misopates orontium. Next base: position 43,430,189 of record OX326947.1, on the reverse strand, counting down.
TGTAGGTAGATGTGAAATTTTTGGAAGTATGATAAGCGGTGGATGCCCTTACTTTCACACAGAAGCTTAGCGTTGCTGGAGAATATCCACAGCAAGCCATAACAATTATGTATCCCAGGTTGTAAAATATTCTCATTAAGAAGAAGATATACATAACTTGATAATATTGTACCTCAAGATGTAAATAATAGTAATAGTTTATGTGCTCTGAACACAGTTGGATGATCATCCGAAGTGTTGAAATTTTATGCATAGCAAGTGCAAGATAACTTCCTAAAGTTGATCTGTATCAAGTCTCCTAGTCTCTTTTAAATTCTTAGATTCTCAAAAGATAGATACTAATATAGTCTTATGAGCAAGTTAGACTACATTGGTTAAATATCTTATGTTGAGTTTGATTGTTTTTTCTGTGCATAATCATATAGACTTTGCATAATTACTAACTTCTGAACTGTATAAAGTGTTTTTTTATTTTTATTTTTTTTAACGGAAAAATAGAAGAGATAAAACTTCAATACCTTTGTTTCTAACGAGTTATAAAGTTATAAACTACTTTCCAGTGGGATGAAATATGAAAATTTAGATCAAGAGACGGTTTGTGTTCAGTGACCATTGCTCTCTCTCTCTACTAACTTTTCCCAATATCCATTTGCTTTTGTAATTGAAACGTGAAAATATTTAGAAATTTGTAGTTGAAATTCACCCAAATATTTCGATATATCTTTTGTTAATTTTATGAAATAAGCTAAATAAACAATATCAGTTTTCACCAAAAGTGTCTGAAAGTATGTTGTAGATATTTTTGTCTAGTCTCGACTTCTCTAATCTGCATATTTGGTTAATCCTAGTGAGGTCTACCAATAAACTTGCCAATATTTTCAAACACCGCTCTGATTTTTATGTATACACTATTATAATCTAGCACTTACGTTCACTCCACACAACTACTACACTACTACTTTGAGTTCAAACAGGAAAAGGAAACACTTTAAAGACGAGCCTTGCAGATCTTCACATAATGAAGCATGCATACATACAGACAACATGAGTTTCGTTCAAGAGAAAAAAAGAGGTATCACTCTCTTTTGTCCTCCTCCAGATCTTCTCCTAACCCAATCACATGTGCTGCTATCGCCGCCTTCCTTTCTTTTCTATCGACTATAGATGCCACATCTCCAGCCACTATTACTCCTGTGCCAGTCAGCGATATACCTTCTTCGTCATCATCCCCAGTCTCAGAGGCGTACCTTCATTTAATTATAAAGAAAGAAAAACAAAAAAAAAAAAGACATTTTCCTGTGAGCATAATAGAGATTGAGAACTATCTGAGACTTGAGATAAGCCCCAAAAGTTATTGAGCCTATTATCTGTCAAAATAAACGAGCAAACCGGAAGTCACTAGCTCTGGTAATACATGTAGCCACAGATCCATCCCATGAGATACAAAAATATTAATTTAAATTTTGAAAAGCTATGTCGAAGACATCCCTGAGGTATTTTGTGATATTAATCACACCCATTATACGTAAATGGATAGTTTGGTCGTATCCTGTTGGTATAAATCAAGTCTGATTTACCAGGTTAAAGTAAGTTTTGTAAAACTCTGGCCTTCGTTAACATTTTTGACAAATGGAATCATGTGATATATAACTGGTATATTACTGATATTACTAAAATCTAAAATATCATGGGAAGAATCTAATATTAAGTCAAACCTCAGTGGTGACAATGATATCATTCCATTTCTACAGTACTCTATAATGACCATACAACTCATAAAACAATATGGGGCCTTCACGTATGGTTTAACGAACGCCGCCTACATGCAAGTACAACAACACTACAAATTGCTTCCAGCAACCTTTCATTTTCCCCATCGTTTAATGTTTCTGATACATAATTATTGTGTTCCATTAAACCACTAATACTGAGCTTTCTTTCAAGCTATATTCAATTTCATTTCTTAGTTAATAACGAAACAAATACTCTTCCTGATATTTTGTTTAATATTCTTTTCGTTCTTTCCTTCACAATTTTTTCTAGGCATTGGTTCCTTCTTAAAATATTCCAGATTCCAGGCACAGTATGTATTCCAGGCAAAATTCTAGCGGACCCAGTGTATGAGCAAACGGTTAATGAGGTAATTACAATGAAACAGTGTTTTAAAGAGCAAAAAGAATCAAATGAGTATTTACCGAGTTGGGTTATGTGAAGGAGCCAAGAGGATGCATATAACCACCAGTAAGAAGAAGGCAAGCAACGTCCAGAATGCTGGGATGATCCAGGCTCGTCTCCACAATTCACTCAGAGGGTCACTAGCATTGAAGTACAACTGAACAAGCAAAAGAATATTATTATATCGAAAAAGAAAGTTTTTGAATCGTATAGCATGGAAAACATCTTTCAGCCGTGCAGTTTCAAGATTTTACCCTAAAAAGAAAAAGAATTAAACTAAAAGGAACTTGTATGGTAGAAATAATTAAATGATGTGAGTCAAGCAAAGTTGAGAAAACTGTGCATCTGGGTACCATGCATGGCGGGGGGGTTGGGTTAGGTTGATGATAAAAATACCTCATAGCCGATCCAAGCGACTGAAAGCAAAACTGATACTGCTAAAGAATTAGTAAACTTCCGGTAGAGCTCAAGTTTGGCCATGCTCCTCCTTAGCTGAATGCAACCAACACGGAAAGATTTATCAGCATTTAGATCTGGTGAATATGCAAACTATTTAGGAAATAACAGTCTGCTGTTTTTTATTTATTTCCTCAAGAATCAGAGAACCGGAATCTTTTCAATTTCAATTAATTGAAAGTTTCAACAAATGAAACCATCAAGAATTCTGTTTTTTTTCTTCTAAAGTTACATTTCCATAAGGGAATAACCTTAAAAAGAATACGTGAAATGCCCGTGTTTTTCACACACAAATTCACAATATGGAGAATCAACTCAAAACGTCGCAACTTTAATAGGCTACTAAATCAATAATCAACGGATTGTCTGGATATCCACAAAAGCTAAGGAAACATCAAACAGTAGATGGTGAATAGAACCTCACTTTTTCCAACAGGCAGAAATATATGATAATTCATAATTCGGAAGTTTTCTGAAAAACACAATACTCAAAAGTCAAAACTGAATTCCCTCATGGACTGGTCTAATGGAATTTGTTAAAGGGAGTTTTGAGGCAAAGGACATGAATGCAAAGACTATTATACTTAGGAACATCTGAGTGGCAATGTGTGAAGGCTACGTGTGGAGCGATATAACTCCACCTGCTCCTTGAATAAATAATTATTAAAAGACGAAACTACAGAAAGAACCCCATGCATGTGCCGAAAGGAGAGAAAAATGAAGGGCAAAGACACAAAAACAAATTTGCAAATTACTCTGTTTATTGAACTGATTGATTGATTTCTTACACTCAGGAAGAATTATGACAAATATCATAAAAGATGACTGGGGACCACTTCAAAAATACGGTCTACACTTATAACCTGCATGGTTTAAAAAAAAAAAAACAACAGTGCATTACTCTAAGTAGATGAAATTTTGCTAAAGCACCAATATCATGCTTTCCCACTTTACAGATGCGTGCATTATTTATCATTATGTAACCACCCCCCACCCAACCGGCCAACCACACCAGGGAAATAACACCCAAAAGAAAAGTAAAGTCTAACCTGAAGTTTCTCTAGAGTTTTCGATAAAGATGAGAAGATCCAAATAATAAAGCTGGTATCCAAGAGTGCCACTGGTAGCACTAAAAAGACCCTGGCTTTCCCTTCCAAGTCATTGATATTTCCCAAGTGCTCAACGAGCTCCAATGCTTCTGAAGCCACAAAATAAACAACCCCAAGAAGAATTAGTTTAGAGGTTATGCCCCCTAGACTCGGTTTCATAACACCATAACCCATTGAAACCACAAGAAGAAGAAGACGAGAGACAGTTCTCTTTATAGCACTGAAGGTAACAGCCCAAAGCGTAATTGCCATTGGTCTGCTCCCAGTGGCATTAAAATTTGCATATTCGAAATACCAAAAAGCCATTTCACACATTCCGAGGCTAATCACAGCTGTGATTTGGTAATGCAATTGTATTATGTCTTTCCAGTGTTGAACAAACCGCAGAAACCATATGAGACCAAGAGCTAGATATGCTAGAGACATGAAGCCATAGAATGTCACCAACGGTGCCATCTTCCCAGGTAAATAGCCATCGGGATTTCTCCAGACAGTTTTACCACTAATTAATGTTCCATTCAGCTCTGGGTCACAGAACATAAAGTATAGATAGTACATTCCAGTTTTATTTATCTCAACAGTTTGAAGCCCCATATCAGCCTCCTCATTTCTCCCTTCAAAATAAGCCTGAAGCCTTATTGGCCACCTTGGGTTTTCAGAGTTTTGACGGATAATAACCTCTCCTACCTTGCAGTGGCCGTCCTTAGCTAGAACTGGGCTGCAACATATTGCATCAGAATGCAAGTAAGCACCCCCTATCTTATCTCTGTCCTTGACCTCAACTATTATGGCTTCTATCACTCCAGTACTCTGCTGCATCTCATTCTGCTTGTCAGCAACTTTCTTTGGTCTCCTGAAGGTGATAGACTCAAACCTGACACGTATAAACAATATCATTACTACTCCATGTTCGGAAAGAGATGAGTAATGATATCCATCATCATGCCAATCATGAATCTAGCAGAAAGAACCAAGGCACAATATATGGGATACTGCTGGCAAAAAATAACTATTCTGATTCACCACGGATATCATCATGTACATCAGAAAGACCCATATTAACCAGAAGCCCCAATACATTCTGAAAAATGCAGGAATCTTCATGTGTATAATGATTGAATTACACGAGTGGCACACTTTGGTTGTTCCTAACTTCAAAATCTTTTCTTGTAATAAGAAATAATAATAATATTTAAAAAAAATGAAGTCTGTATCAAATAATTTCAAACCTTACATTTATATTCTTATGGAAGATAATTTGGTAGCTATTAGCAATATTACAGAGCTAATTAGTAAGGAATCAGCATCTGATATCAATATTGATATTGTAATAAATTCATTCGATCAGCTAGTTAGTACTCTAATTAGCTGTATCTTGAAACTTATAGCAAGTTACATTGCATGATTTATCCGAATTTCTTTGGGTAGGAGAAATTGGTGAGACGTGAAAATAATACGGAAAAGGGGATAAAACTTCCAGAAAATAGATAGTAAAATGAGTAGATTTGGTAAGCTAATGGCACTCGCCCTGCTTAATGCTGAACTGAACCGCATTTTAGTTACGCTATGAGGCAGAAAAGCATGGATCAAATATGTGACGCACCGAAAACTCTATTTAAGAAAAGGTTATTGATTAAAAAAAGGTTATTGATGAAAAGCATTTTTTGTGGCGCTATACGGCGCAAAAACATGACGAAAGCAAAAGATATAAAGTGTCAACGACTCATACGACCTAAAGTGGATGTTGGACTCAGAAAACTATAAAAATGACAAACTAACATGTAACTCCAGCCTTACTCCTGATCAATCTCTGTCATCTTAATCGACTACATCAACTATCACTTCTCCCACTAACAAGCTTTCACTCAAGATTTTAGACATGCCAAAACCTTAAAAGCCAAATTCCTAAGCAAACTACAACACACTGTGCATTTTGATCGAAACCACCGTATGAAGTGAACGACGAATACATCGACTGGGGTCTCCGCAAAAGCTTCAAACAACCCTCATAAACCTACACTAGCAAAAATAACCAAATTTCTAATAACTAGTCCTAATAACGAAGACAACAAAATCAAGTCTTGAACATGCAAATCAAAGTGACAAAACACACATGCAAGATTACCTTACACACAGTAACAGGGCAAAATAACACAAAAAAGCAAAACCCCTCAAGAACAAGAGCATCATCAACACACACACACACACACACAAAAACCCATTTGAGAAATGGGAAAAATTGGTTAAATGCACAATTTCAACTTAATTATCCAACAAACCAAATTAGAGAAAACCCACAAAACTAACTTAATACTTTTTCAATAAATCACAAAACAAAAAACCCACAATTGAGTAAACATATTTATATTATACCTGATGAATGATTTGCCTTGAACAGGCTTGTTGTTATTGTTGTTGTCATCATGAGGTGTGTTTTCAAGAACAATCTTGGAGGCATAAAGGCCCTCACTTCCACCATGGAAAAAGTATGAATTGAAACGAGAGATGAACCTCTCGTTCTTGTACTCGTGAATTGAAGCTCTAACACCATTTTCACTCACTGTAGATAACAACATTAAAATCCCTACAAGGATCATCGTCATTGTTGTTGTTGTCATCTTCTTTTTTTCACTGTAATATATTTTTATGTTGATGTCTGAAAGAGAAGAAGAGGAAAATTGTGTGTGTGTGTGTGTGTGTGTGTGTGTGTGTTGGTGTTAAAATGAAGCTACTCTATTCTAGTAGTCAATTTAAGTAAACTGAGGAGTAATATTTGGGCGACCTTTTACTTTTTTTAATAGCTATTTTGTAAATTAAGTCTCGATATGTTTTTTATATTTTTTACTACAATAAAAATTATAGAGTAAATTGATGAAATCCAAATAATTATTACTTTATAAAAAAATTTAAGCATTTCAAGAAAGACTTGAAAGATCCTCGATAGTTTCGAGTATTCCTTTTTTTTTTTTTTTAAATAATTTCTTTTTTTTTTTAAAAATAATTTCTAGTATTCTACAAATACGCAGATATTGCGTCCACGATCGTGTAGTTTGCTTGATTTTAAAATCTCATTCTTTTGCTTTTATTAGTAAAGATTTATTGTTGCATACTCAAGAGTGTTCAAGTAATTGAGAGCGGTTGAAGTCTTAGGCACGAAAAATTATTTTATGCGACCTTAGACACACCATGTTGCTAAGCTTGTAAAGATTTTATGTGGTAGTTACATACTTACAAATGATACAGTTATGTTGTTGTCATTAGTATAAGATGGAGGTAATTGAAATCTGAGTATCCCAAATTTTCACAAATTGCAATATATATACATAAAAATATACACACATTTATACATATATTGGTTTAAGTAGTATAGTTATTAGCAACGAATATACAAGTTTATTCCAAAGAATTTGTCGTAAATCCCGATATGAGAAGCCAAAGAACTGATATTTCTTTGTGATTTTTCAATAGATTCAATGTTTATTGCAGAGAATTAATGACACTATTGGACATATTTTCAGGGAAAGGAATGTGGTGGTTGATTGATTGGCTAATGAAGTATGTGATCAGAAACTTAATAGTAGCAAGATCTCATATTTACGGTTATCAACCCTTATTATTGTCTATTATATTTTATCAATCCTACGGCCACCCTTGTAGAGGTTTGAGCCATTTTGTTTTATTACCGCTCATGCATGGGTTTGTTAGCATTATTTTATTATTTTTTTGCGGTTTGTGCTTGCTCGTTTTTGGGGTATTGTCCTTTCTTCCCACGTGATTAATTAATCAGTGATCTGCTCTATCATAAAATAAAAAAGTAAAACTTTGTGTTATGTATTAAATTTAGAAATTCCGTTAAATTTATATTTTTGGTGAAGTAGCATATGAATAATGACACCTCATTTACATCAATTATCTATACAATATAAGAAATGGAGAATTACACAAACACCCACTGAGGTATGAGCTAATTACATGGGCACTCTCTCATGATTTGATAATGACACAAACACCTCTTCTGGTTAACTTTTGATTGAATTTGTTAAATGTTATTGAATGTACTTGCACCCCTCGTTTATTGTAAATAATAAGTGAAAATGGAACCAAAGTTTCTACGAAAAATAAAAGATAAATTTCAATTATTCTGTTTTAAAAATGAAAAAAACATCAAAATATAAGTGTATTTTCAAAAACTTTAGTAAATTACTAACCACGTCATTTTTTTTTGTCATGATCTAACATCGTAAACTTGTCTGAGTGAATATACACAACAAAGAATGTTTGTTTAATAAGATGCATATTATAGGGGGCTAGGGGTGTTATCCGGCCGGTTACCGAACCGGTTTGACCGGTTTGAACCGAAACCGGTAAACCGTTTAACCATTCGGACGAAACCGTAAACCGGACCGTTAAGGTTTAACCGGTTTCGGTTAACCGGCTGGTTAACCGGTTCGGTTTACGGTTTAAACCGTTTAACCCTTTTTTTTTTTTTTAAATAAGAATTTTATGGGTTTAGATTTTTACATAAATTTCTTGCAATAATTAACATCTTCAATTTGGTTCCTTATTATATTTGTGATTTCAAATCCATTTTAGGCTAAACTCAAGGAATAAAAGTTAAAAATATATAAATTAAGCAACAAAACTCTTTGATTTAAAAATAATAATATTAATGTATAAACAAACAAACTACAACATCAAATACAAAAAATTTTAAGCAATTTGTTTAAAAAATATACAATTCGTATGCCTAACAAGGATTAAATCATAAGCAATTTGTTTAAAAAATATACAATTCGTATGCCTAACAAGGTATTGTAACTACTAACTACTGATACAAATCAATAAACAATTAAACATGATTCCATTTATATATAAAAAATCCGTATGCATTTTTTTTAATATTTGAACAAGTAGAAAACAACCAAAATGTCTTTCAATTAAAGTACAAAATCTTATTATTTTTTCAGCTAATCTCCTAATACGTATTGTATTTCAAACAAATTGTAAAAGTAATTTTACATTTCACAGCAATTGGAGCATTATGTGTGATTTGAATCCATTTTTTTCCAATCTGAAACTTTGATACGTATACAAATCAATAAACAATTAAACATGATTCACTCTAACCAATTTAAACATATAAACTATGATAATTTAAACATAAGCAATTTCTAAGTTGTTAATTTTAAAAATAAAAATAAAAAACGGTCGGTTTAACGGTTTACCGGTTTAAAACCGGGCCGTAAACCGGTAAACCGTTAAACCGCTTAAACTCCTAAATCCAAACCGCAAACTGAACCGGTTCGTAGTAAACCGGTTCGGTGCGGTTTGAACGGTCCGGTTTTCGGCCGGTTAACCGAAAACCGGTCAACCGTTGACACCCCTATAGGGGCGTTTGTATAATTTTTTAAATATGAGAAGGTGTCGTTGTACTTAGGCCAACACCTTGTTTGTGCGTGAATTGACAAGCTTACTATTTAGACCCATCGAGCATACGTGTTGCTTGTTTTCGTGATGGGAGATTTTTGACTATTGACTTTGATAACTCTTTTATCTTAGTGTATTTTTCAACTCATAACAAAATGACAAGCTTACTCTTCAGTATTTTTATCTCTTTGCGTCAATGCTTAGGGTGGCCATAGTTCTTTGATGAGTCTCCAAATTATTCTTTGATGGTATTATACAGAGTCTACACAAAAATTTATTGTGGTTGTATTTCTATCTCTGATGAGGTTAAATGCGTAAATCTAGGTTTATTGATTTAGAACACAGTAATCCTGAACACGAAGGCTGCATAATGAAGCGAACCTCATATACAACTGAGATAAGGGTATATTTTGTAGGGATTTTTGAGGAGAAGATGAAGTTCAGAGCTCTTGTGATGAGTGGTCTTAGTATATATGGTGCCTAGCTCTTGCTTAGTTAGTAAGAAATGGGAAGCTGGTGGTGGCCAAAAGTGGTGATGGAGATAGGTGATGAAGAGAGGTTATTAGCCAACTTAATTGGCTAGCTGTCAAGAGGGAAGAGATGGAGGTGTCAAAAGGTGGTGATGAAGAGAGGTGAAGTAGTTTAACAAAAAAAAAAAAAAGAGGTGAAGTAGGCATCTTAATTGCATAGAATTCATAAGGAGAAGAGTAGTGGCAAGGAGCTCAGACACCTAGTATATTTAGGTGGTGTTTGCAAATGCTTATAAAATGAGTTTGTTGACTTTTGCAGTCGCAAAAGCACATTTTTAGTGTTTGGGATACTGACTTTTGCTGCTTGTCTAAAAAAAAATCAGAAAAAGCACAAGCCGCAAAAGCATGCACAGGGGTGCTTCCCCAACTGCTTTTGGAATTATGTTATTTTTAAAAGGTCTTTAAAAGTAAAAGTTACTTCTCATTAATTTTTGCAAACACCTAATTAATGATTTAAGTAGCTTTTTAAAAAGATTTGCAAACACTCCCGACTTTTTATTAAAAGTCACTTAAAATAGCTTTAAGCAAAAGTAATGAATAAGCTCATTTTATGAGCATTTGCAAACACCATCTTAGAGAGGTGGGGGTCTAAATAAGAGCCCTTCGTGGAGGGATAAGTGGGGTCTAAATACGGGCTATTCGTGAAGGGGTAAGAGGGGTCTAAATGCGGGCTCTTCGTGAATGGGTAAGAGGGTCTAAATGCGAGCTCTTAACCCTTGCTTCGACCACTTGTCCTTCAGGCCCCTAATCTGGGCTAGTGATGTAGAGGAGGAGGGGTACTTGAGGCTCATGGGGGTACTGTTTATTTTATCATGCTAATGAGCCCTCTTTAATGGAGGTTTAAGCAGCCCTTAGTAAGATAAGATATTTAGTCTATCAATCTCTAATATAAATACTCTACTAATATATAATTATAATTTAGCTCATCAAATATAGCGGAAAATTATAGTTCGTTGGAACTCCAAGAATGAAGTGGGTAAACAAATCTAAATGTATATTATAATTTTTTGAATTTTTATCATCATATGGTTTTATAACTCCTCTCTCTCTCTCTCCATGAACGTTATCATAAACTTATCTTAGTAAATATTTTACCTTTGCTAATTTTGGAAGTATTATTTTTCACTATGTTAGGAAGATTGTACAAAATAGTCAATTCCATAAACGAAATGCTAGAACACGAGAGGCTTCTCTTTCTCTTGGAAATATTTATATTAATGAATTGAAATAATATGTATAAAGTTAGTACAAGTTGGTGGAAAAAATGTATATGTATATATATATATATATATATATATATATATATATATATATATATATATATATATATATATATATATATATATCTGTGTGTGTGTGTGTCCCGTGCGCACACGTGTGTGTAACGCCCCTAAAATTTGGAAGAAAATAAAAGCATTTTTCAAATTTTTATTTTAGTCGTTGAACTTTTTGAAAATATGATTTTAACTCCAAAAGTTTTGAAAAAGTTACAATTTAGTCCAATATTATTTCAAATCAGCCCCAAATGTTTTTAGACACTATATTTGTTTCAAAGTGATTATGTTATATTCTAATTTGTATAATTATCCTAAGTGATTTTTAAATGAACTTATCTCTTTATATGGCCATTTATTAGTTTTTGATCGATTACAAATTAAATAAAGGTTAGAGCTTTTCACATAAAGTTTTTTCAATCTTAGAGACATTGATTTAGAATCTCTTTTGCATTGAAAAGTTTTGAAGTTATCAAGCATGAGGTAAAAGTTTGATTTAAACTTAATTATCTTAAATATTTTGTAAGAAATTATATGATAAAAAGGTATATGCATAAATTAATATTAAAATTTTATTTGTAATATTTGATTTACAGCTATATAATAGCCCATACAGCTGGAGATAGCTAACATATCTGATATGAGGTAAAATCAAATAAAAGGAGTAGGGAGTAGGGACATATGTTGTTATTATAGCACATGGATTTGTCTATAAAAAAAAGTCTTCTTCTTCAATTATTTTCACACCATTACAGTCCGATATAGCTCTCCATTTCTTATGCAAAGTTTCTCCACTTGATGTTTAGATTATTAGAGAAATTGTTTCAGCCCTTCAAGTCTTCTTCATCTTCCTCAAAAATCCTCAAAACCGAGTTCTGTCAAAACTGCCAGTTTTGGTACCGAAAGTCTGGAAGTCCATAATCCATATCAAATCTTAGTATTTATCTCTTAAATTTTAACCACATACTGGTAATGGTGGGATCTAACTTTTGTTTTCAGAACCTTTCTTCAACCGGAGTGGTTTGAGGAGTCTAAAGTTGAGAAACACAAACCACTGTCCAAAAATCTGAAAATAGCTCCAAGCGTTCATGATTTATTTAAAATACCAAACCTTAGCTTCTTGATCTGATTTTCAAGTTAAATACTCTATATGATGTTTAAGATTGAACCCCTTAACCAATTTCAGATTATCATATTGTTTGAAAGTTCGATTGAAGGTAAATCCGAGACTGCTATAATTTTTAACCTCAGATTTGTATAAACCTTTTGTTTAACCAATTTATGTTGCAAAAGCTATCCAAATCATGAAATTGATCATTAATATGAACTCATTAAATACTAATAGTAATGTTGTATTAGTTGATCATAATTTAGAATTGTGTTTAATATTTTTCATGGATTTTGCAACATTTAGATGACATGTAGTTTGTTTTACGGTTGATCTTTCAATTTCTTTAACTTTAAGTGAATAATTGTATTTATCTTGTGATCTAACCATCTAATTCAGTTTATTAGCATAATAAGTATTCTGGAAATGTTAATTTTAATTAGATCTACATGTTTACAATTTATTTTAATTGTTATTAGGGATATATGCAATATTGTGTAATTTTATACTAATAACTATAAAAAATAGTTTTTACCAAAGTTATATATGTGATTAATTTTATTCAAGGGCTTACTGAGGTATTTGTTCAATGTTAAGATCATGGTAAAACTTTTGATTTGAGATTATTATGTAATAAGTAAACATTTCAAGAAAGACTTGAAAGATCCTCGATAGTTTCGGAGTATTCCTTTTTTGTCTTTTTTGAAAAATACTTTCTAGTATTCTACGGATCTAGAGATACGCATATATTGCGTCCACAATCATGTAGTTTGCTTGATTTTAAAATCTTATTCTTTTGGTTTTATTAGTAAAGATTTATTGTTACTTACTCAAGAGTGTTCATGTAATTGAGAGTGGTTAAAGCCTTAGACACGAAAAATTATTTTACGCAACCGTATTTTATGCAACCTTAGACATACCATGTTGCTAAGCTTGTAATGATTTTATGTCGTAGTTATATACTTACATATGATATAGTTATGTTGCTTTTATTAGTGTAAGATGGAGGTAACTGAGATCTAAGTGTCCCAATTTTTGCACAAATTGTAATATATATGCATAAATATATTCACACATATATACATATATTGGTTTAAGTAATATAATTATTAACAACATATATATAATGTTAGGACCGCAAAGTCCGACAGGTTTCGAACTCGGTTGAACAGTCAGGACTGCCAGGTCCAACTAGATTTTATTTCCTTGTTTGCAAAATTATTTTAAAGGAAAATTCGGTTTTATTTACTTTGATTTATTTACTTATTTATTCACACGGTTTTATGGTATTTATCCTGTTATTAGACGCGTGAATATTTAGGTGAGTTTGGAAAGATTTAACTTGATCTTATAGTATCTTATCTTATGGAAAGTTAATCTTTATCAAACTCTTTCCTATATCCTTTAGTAATCTATTCCTTGTGGAGTTCTTCTTTGTCTTTGATGTGCAGAATATATGAAGATCACGAAGATCTTATCAATTGGAAACAAAGACGTTGCAAAAGGAAGAATCGCCTTATCATGGAAAGATTCGGATATACTTTGGAAAGATCCTGTCTCGACTGGATATGGAGACTAGCCGAGAATCAAGGATATCTTTCAGGAGAGCTATCCTATAAATAGTAGAAATCCTAGGAATCAATGTAGAACACTCGTGTAACAAAATATATATCTTTAGGTGTTCTCTTTTATTTTGATTTCTTAGTTTTCGCCCTCTTGAGTTACATCAAGAACGTGAGAAGCCGACAAGAGTTGAAGGGAGTTCAACGGGAAAGGATTGCGCCAGTTAGAGGGATCTATACGTACGTGCAGTTCGCTTGGAAGCATTCTCATATGAAGATCATTACGGGAGTCTTGGTCTTACGGGTCAAACGGAGTAGACGCGAAAAAGGTTCCGGTGGTATCAACATTAGAGGGATTCGGTGTTAGAGTAAAACCAGTTGGTGTAATAACTTTTGTCCGTTGAAAGAAGTTTGATTCAGGCGAAAGCCTCGTGGATGTAGGACATAGTCCGAACCACGTTAAAATCTGCTGTCTTACTTTACTGTCTTACTTACCTGTCTTACTTATCTGTCGAGACTAGGTACCGCGACTATTGCTAAAACGTAAAGTATTAGACTCTAAGATCTATCATATAAGTTTATTCCAAAGTATTTGTCTTAAACCCTTATATGGAAAGCCAAAGAACTGATATTTCTCTATGATTTTTTAGCAGATTCAACGTTTATTGCAGAGAATTAATGTCACTACCGGACATATTTTCAAGAAAAAGGTATGTGATGGTTGATTGATTGGTTAATGAAGCATGTGATCAGAAACTTAATAGTCGGAATATCTCATATTTACGGTTATCAACACTTATTATTATCACCCTTGCAGAGATTTGAGCCATTTTGTTTTATTACCGCCCTTGCAGGGACTGGAGTCGTCTTGTTTTACTTGCATCGGTTTGTTAGCATTTTTTTATTTTTTTGCAGCTTGTGCTTGCTCGTTTTTGGGGTATTCCTGACCATATCCTTTTTACACCGCATGATTATTTAATCAGGGATCTGCTCTATCATAAAATAAAAAAAAATTAAACTTTGTGTTATGTATTGAATTTATAAATTCTGTCAAATTTATACTTTTGGTTAAGTAGCATATGAATGTTGCCGCCTCATTTGCATCAATTATCTATACTATATATAAGAAAGAGAGAATCACACAAACACCACTTAAGATATGGGCTAATTACATGGGCACTCTCTCATGATTTGAGAATTACACAAACACCTCGTGTGGTTGACTTTTGATTGAATTTGTTAAATATTATTGAATGTACTTTGCACCCCTCATTAATTCTGAATAATAAGTGAAATTTGAACCAAAACTTCTAAGAAAAATAGAAGATAAGTTCCAATTATTCAGTTTAAAAAATAAATTAAAATAAGTGTATTTTCAAAAGTTTTAGTAAATTACTAACCACATCATTTTATTTTTTTGTTATGATCTAACATAGTAAGCTTGTCTGCATAAATATACACAAAAAGGAGTATTTGTGTAATAAGAGGCAAATTATAGGGAGCGTTTGGATCATTTTTTTAATTTGAGAAGGTGTCCTTATACTTAGCCCAACACCTTGCTTGTGCGTGAATTGACTATAGAGAATTGTAATATGTGTGAATGATTATTGTATTCAACTCAAGAAGGTTACACGTTACATAGGAGATATATATACTAAGTACAAGAGAGAATAAATAACACATCTAAACTAAGTGTGACTCCTAAACTAGGTAGGATCCTTAATTAATAGAAATAACACTTCTAAACTAAGTGAGACTCCTAAACTAGGTAGGATCCTTAATACGCCCCCGCAAAATCGACGTTCCATCGGCAACAGAGATTTTGGAACGGAGGAGCTCAAAACGAGTTCGAGGAAGAGACTTAGTTAGAACGTCGGCAAACTGATCCAAAGTGTTGACATGTGAAACACGCAACACACCCTTTTCCGTGAGGTCACGAACAAAGTGAAGATCCAAGGTGATGTGTTTCATACGAGAATGAAGCACAGGATGCAAGGCAAGACGGGTAGCACTGATATTATCACACAAAAGGCGAGGGGCGGTGAGGGCAGCGAACACGAAGATCATGAAACAGAAGTTTGATCCAACAAACCTCGGCTGCAACGGCGGCAAGAGCTCGATATTCGGCTTCTGTTGACGAGCGGGCAACGCCAGTTTGCTTCTTCGAGCGCCAGGAGATGGAATTTTGACCCAGATAAACGACATAAGCAGAGGTAGACTTGCCATTAGAAACACTACCGCCAAAATCCGAATCAGAGTATGCAGTGATAGAGAGATCGCGAGGTTTGTGGAGAAGGAGGCCATGATGAACCGTACCATTCAGATAACGAAATAGACGCTTAACAGCACACCAATCCTGATCAGTCGGAGACTTCATGGACTGAGCTAACCGACTAACTGTAAAAGCAATATCCGGACGAGTCAAGGCCAGATATTGAAGGCCACCAATAGCTTGCCTAAACTCAGAAGGATCCTCCAGAAAGGACGAAGGAACGGTAGCCGCTTTAGTGGCAGACGGTGTGGAAAGAGGCTTGACGCCATCTAGACGATAGCGACGCAGTAACTCCACGGTGTATTTGTGCTGAGAAAGAAAGAGACCCTCTTTGCAAGAAGCAACCTCAATACCAAGAAAGTAAGACAAAACACCAAGATCCTTAACCGCGAAACGCTGACGAAGGTGATAAGCGACCCTGGAAAGAGTGGAAGAGCAGGAGCCAGTGAGAATGAGATCATCCACATAGACCAAAATATAGAGAACAACAGACCCCCAAGTATACATGAATAGGGAGGTGTCGGCCGTGGATTGCCGAAACCCAAAGTCCAAGAGCGCCGAGCTGAGGGCATGATACCAAGTCCGAGGTGCCTGACGTAAGCCATATAAAGATTTGCGCAGCCGGCAAACATGATGAGGAAACTGGCTATCAATAAAACCTTGCGGTTGTTGCATAAACACTGGTTCACGGAGATCACCGTGAATAAAAGCATTGCTAATGTCCAATTGGCGAAGCGGCCAAGAGTGAAACCGAACAATGGAAAGAACACTCCGGATAGTAACTGGTTTTACCACGGGACTAAACGTCTCATTATAGTCAACCCCAGGGCGCTGATGAAAGCCCTTAGCAACAAGACGAGCCTTGAATTTATCAACAGAACCATCAGGCTTACGTTTAATCCGAAAGACCCACTTGCACCCAATAACATTCTGATCAGAAGAAGGAGGAACAAGATCCCAAGTGCCATGATCAAGGAGTGCCGTGAACTCTGCAGACATAGCATCACGCCAAAGAGGACTACTAAGAGCCTGGGAAACACAAGTGGGCTCAGTGTCAGCAGGAAGCGGATGACGGGAAGCAGAAAGTGCTTTAGGCCGAAAAATACCATCTTGAGCCCTGGTTCGCATACCATGAGTGCGCTGGACAGCAGGTAAGGGCGCTGCTGGTGGTCCTGAGACAGAATCACTCAGCTAGGTGGGCAAAAAAGTGGAAGAAGATGGTGAAGCGCTGCGTGGGACCGAGGCTAAGGTGTGCGGCGTGGACACGGGCAGTGGCGATAATGGAGAGGACGACCGAGGAACGGAAGAAGAAGGGAGTCGAGATGACTCGGAGGATAAAAATAAAGGAGTATCAACGGGTGAGAGAATCGGAGGCCGAGAACCAGAAGGAGAGATCAGCGGAAGTTGTGGAAAGGAAGTTTCGTGAAACTTGACATGACGAGAGATAAAGATGCGACGGGTATAGATGTCCATGCAACGGTAAGCACTTTGAGATGAACAATAACCCAGGAAAAGACACGGACGAGAGGAAAACTCGAGTTTACTATGTGAGTATGGTTTTAACCAAGGAAAACATAGACAACCAAAAACCCGTAACTTGAGATAGTTAGGTGGACGACGAAAGAGTGACTCAAAAGGACTACGACCAGATAAGAGGGGAGTAGGGAGGCGGTTTATGAGGTATACCGTGGTTTGAAGGGCGAAAGACCAAAACTCAGAAGGAAGACGAGAGAAGTGGAGAAGGGCGCGACCGGTTTCAAGGATGTGACGATGACGACGCTCAGAAACACCATTTTGTTGGGGTGTATGTGGAGTTGTGGTTAACCAACTAATCCCATTAGAGTTAAAGAAGGAACGCAAGGCAATAAACTCCCCCCCCCCCCCCCCCCCCCTCATTGTCACTATAAACATTTTGTATAGGGAACGAGAATTGTTTTTCGACAAGTGAGGAAATATGGTGGCAACTTGAGATTTAGTCGTGAGAGGAAAGAGCCAGCAATATTTAGAAAAATGATCCACAAATAATAAATAGTACTTGTAGCCATCCACACTCGGCGAAACAGCCCCCCAAACATCAGTAAATATATAATGTAAATGACGAATTGATTTTAGTGATGATTCAAAAAATGGGAGTTTATGAGACTTGCTCACAGCACATGACTCACAACTTTTAGATAAAGTAACGAGACGACACTGGTAAACGAAACTTGGAGATAGCAGAACTACTAGTAGCTATAGACGGCTGACCCAGGCGAGCATGCCAGACATCTGAAGAACTACGGACACCTACTGACACAAAATTTGCGAAAGACCTTAAAGAGTGGGAAGGAGCTCGAATGTAGTAAACGCCATTACGACACGTGCCGCGAGCCACTTGCGCCCCCGTAACCTGATCCTTCACAACAAAATAAGAGGGGAAAAATTCGAGAGAGACATTGTTAGCTTTAGTAAAGTTATGAACCGAAAGTAAATTTTGAGTGGCAGAAGGTGTGCATAAAACATTAGGGATAATAAACTGGCGAGAAGGAAAAGATAAAACAGATGTGCATGTGTGAGTGATTTTCATACTAGAACCATCAGCGAGTGCAACCTCATCAGTGTCATCGTACTCAGAGTGAAGCGACATCTGGCTAACATCAGCGGCAAGACTATGAGAGGCTCCTGAATCAACGAGCCATGAATCCGGAGTGGGGCCGCGATTGGGCGAGTGAGTCATATAAGCCGCGGGTTGATACCTTTGTGGACAAGAAGGGGCAGTGTGGCCCGGAGCACCACACAGTTGGCACTGAACCGGTGGTCCGGAGAATTGCTGCTGCTGCGGAAAAGATCCCCGACCATAGTTTTGGTAGAACTGACGGCGACCGCGGTTGCCATAGCCCCTACCGCGATTGCCCCTACCATTCTGATTGTAGCCGCGACCACCATAGCCTCTACCGCGATTGTTCGACTGGCCACGCGAGGAGTTGGACGACGGGGCAGTCGTATAGTTCGCCGTTGCAACGAGATTTGTTGAAGAGGCCTCAAGACGTTTGAGACATGCTTCTTGACCCACTAGCATATCATGAAGATCAGCAAACGAGATTGAATTTTCACGGGCACGAATAGAAGATGCAATTTCACGATAACCAGCACCAAGACCATCCAAGACGTATAAGGTGACATCGTCATCGGATGGAACCCCGTCAATAAGCCCTAATTCATTAACTTTTTGTTTAATACCACGAAGAAACTCACTCACAGTCTGAGAACCGAGGGATACATGAGCAAGATCATACTTGAGTTGCATGACTCGCGCCCGAGAACGGCTGGCAAACGCACGACCAAGAGTTGTCCACGCATCAAGGACAGTGCGTGTAGCGGAGACAAGTGGAACAACGTCAGCATCAAGAGAACCAATTAACGCCGAAAGAAGGAGTTGATCCTGATGATACCAGTAATCAAATTCGGTCGTATCAGGGGCAGGAGGAATGAAGTCGGGATCAATGAACTTCGCAAGCCTAAAACCGTTCAGTAGTGCATGAGCATGAGCGCGCCAAGACGGATAATTAGAGGTAGTAAGGGTGATTTTAATATGTGTGTTCGCCGTGATTGGAACGATCGGTGGGACAGGAGGAGAAGAGGAGGACGGGGTGGAAACATCAGTTGAAGCTCTGCCAGATTCAGGTGAAGAGCCTGTCATGGAGAACGACGGCTGTTTTCAGGGTTTTAAGAGGAGCTCGTGAGAGACTTACCCTGGCTTAGTGATACCATATAGAGAATTATAATATGTGTGAATGATTATTGTATTCAACTCAAGAAGGTTACAAGTTACATAGGAGATATATATACTAAGTACAAGAGAGAATAAATAACACCTCTAAACTAAGTGAGACTCCTAAACTAGGTAGGATCCTTAATATTGACAAGCTTACTACTTAGACCCTTCGAGCATCCGTGTTACTTGTTTTCATGATGGGAGATTTTTAACTATTGAGTTGGATAACTCTTTTATCTTAGTACATTTTCAACTCATAAAAAAAGTGACAAGCTTACCCTTCAGTCTCTTTGCGTCATTGCTTAGGGTGGCCATAGTTCTTTGATTGGTCCCCAAATTATTCTTTGATGGTATTATAGAGAGTCTACACAAAAACTTATTGTGGTTGTATCTCTAAATAGCCTACTTACGTATAATTATAATTTAGCTCATCAAATATAGTAAAAATTATAGTCCGTAGAAACTCCTAGAACCAAGTGGGTAAACAAATCTAAATGTATTTCATATTTTTTCAATTTTTTTGGCATCATATGGTTACGTCTCTCTCTCTCTCTCTCTCTCTCTCTCTCTCTCTCTCTCTCTCTCTCTCTCTCTCTCTCTCTCTCCCCACGAACGTTATCATAAACTTACTTATCTGAGTAAATATTTTGCTCTTGCTTATTTTGGAAGTATTATTCCTCACTGTGGTAGGAAGATTCCACAAAATGATTAATTCCTTAAACGAAATGGTGGAACACGAGAGGCTTCTACTTTTCCTGAAACATTTATATTAATGAATTGAAATAATATGTATCGAGTTAGTACAATTTGGTGGAAAAAAAATTTATATATATATATGTGTGTGTGTGTGCGCGCGCGCGCATGTGTCATAAGATTCAATTGTAGTAAAACAAAGACCAAAAGATTATTGTAATAACAATTGAAAACTTATCCAAGCTTTTGAAAAATATTACTTATCATTTCCTATATAATTATATTTTGTTGTTAAAAATTCAACATGGAGAAGGAGGCTCAAAGGAATAGCAAGGCAAACTCTGTCGAATTGAAGAAGAAATTGTATTTCATTCTTCTGTGTAGTTCAAAACTATATAAAATAATCACTTCCATCAATGGAATGTTGGAGCATGCCAACCACCTATTTTAGCTTGAACAATCATAGTCATGCAATAAAATAATATAAAGATATTAGTTAGCATAAATTGGTGGAAAAATTGTGATTTGAGTGTGATCACATCAATTGTAGTAGAGAAAATAATGAAAAAAAACATGAACATATTGAGAGAAGAGAACTGAAAGATTTCCATTTTAGAAATTGTACCGAAATTAGTATCATATCCAGTTAATATTATTCAAGGCACTGAAAGTATAATACAATCTCATTTCTTTTATAATTATATTTGTTTTGTTAAAGATTTTGGCCAGTGAGAAGTTAAGGGTTGGCGGTGGTAGCAACGATTAATAAGGCCTTGAAGAATGAGAAGGTGAAATGTGATGAGTTGACGAGTTGTTGAGACATGGCAATAACCTATTCTAAAGGTTAGCGACAATTCCGTGAATGGTGGCAAATACTTCGTATATGGCACCATTGATCAAGTAGGCTGCTAGTAGTGGTTCCAGAGGTTTTAAAAACTTCCTATGCACTATTCGTCACTTTGATGGTTTTAATAATATTTACTATTGTGGCATTTTGACTCGTTTTTTAAGGATTTCATTTTTTCATATTTCATTGGTATATTATGGGTTTTGATTAAGCAATTATGTTTAGCTTGACAGCTTTGTAATGCCCCCGTAATGTAGAAGAAAATATAGGTACTTTTATATTTTCACTATAGTTTAGAACTTTTTAAAAATATTATTTTGACCCTAAGCATTTAAAAAAAATTCAATCTAGTCCAAAATTATTTTTAACTCCACCCCACATGACTTGTGTTAAAATAACTATATTGTGTTCAAATTAGTATAACTATTATAAGTTTTATTTTGAAATAATCTTATCATATTTATTTTAGAGAGAATAATTATTTATTAGTTCTTGTTCATTGATAAATTAATGAAGTGTAGCATTTTTCATCATAAACACTAATCTCAATTTTCTTTTGAATTGAAATGTTTTGAAATTATTAATCATGAGGTAAAAGTTTGTTTTTTAGCCTTAGTTATCTCGACTTTTTTTTTTTTTTTTTGAAATCTAATATTAAAAGTGATAATTTATAAAATAAAAATTTATAATTTAATTATAATATAAATCTTACAAATATAATGCAGCCAATATAGCTGATATGAATATAAAATATATGATTAAAGGATAAAACCAAAAAATCTGGTTGGGATAAAGATGGGGCAAGTATTACAAAAAATCACATGATGATTTTTGTCTATTAAGAAGAGTCTTCTTCTTCAAATTTTTTTCATATCGTTGTAGTCCAGATTGGCCGCACTTCCTCCTTCAAATTTTCTCCCCTTGATGTCTAGATTATTTCAGAAATTAGGGAATCTCGCACAATTAATCCCACAAAGTGGCCTATTTGCGAAACTAGTCCCACAAAGTGTCAGGTCGCTACTTTAGTCACACAGTGTGGTATCATTTGCGAAAGTAGTCATTTTTTGCTAGAATCAATGATTTTGACCTGATTTTACCCGGAGTCAACAATTTTGACTGACTAATTTGAGAATTTTTTACACTTATAGACCACATCCTTCACAAAATTCTATGTACACCTCAAAAAATTTCTAAATCTTTTTTTATAAACCAAAGTTAATTCCTTAAAGTTTTAAACTCTTTAAATTTCATTCTTACGTAAAACTTAAATTAGAAATTACCAAATCTCAGTTTTGCCCGTACAAAAAAGTTTTCAATTATTTAAAGTTTACTTAGAATTTTTTACAAATAAAGCTCTTTCTTGACATGTAGATTTAATTGAAGGCCAAAAAATAAAAGAAACAATTTATTTTAGAAAAACTTCTATATTTTTATTTTATTTATAAAATTAAAGATGCTTTAGTTTAAACTTAAAATTTTAAAACAAGTTTTTATTAAATAAATATAATTGGAAAGAAATTGAAATAGAAAATTCATCTTCTTCGTTTCCCCTTCCCTATATACCTCCCCATGCCACCACTCCATCAAATCCCACCACCATTGCTAGATATCTGTTATATATAACAATGATAAATTAGTTCTTTTTGGAAGAAGAACCAAAACTCCAGAAGAAAAGTTGAGAAACAGAACTGATATAAAATAACTTCAGAATTTTTCCTAAGCAATCACACATCAACGTCAGTACATATTTAATACTAAACACATAAACTGCTTCAGCCCACTAAGTACTTACTAACAACTAACAATACCCACTACTAGTAGTTGTTCTTTTATTTAAATACTCCTAACAAAATAACATAAAACACACCCTAAGTAAAATATAAACAAAAGGCCTGTTTCAGACTTCATAGTCCGCAGCCCAATACGGAGTCTTCGAGATACGCTTGGGTCGAGCGAGTTGGGCCTGCGAAATAGAATTGATATCCGTATCAATACCCCGGCCCGGAAAACTGGCCTCGTCCTCGAGGCCCATCTGAGTGTTTGACGAATCTGCGCCGTTCGATCCTAGGGCAGCAACACGCGAATCATCTGGAACTTTGAATGAACCTTTAAAAACGCCCAAATCAGCTGAATCGACCCATTCACTTTCAGCTACACTCGCCCCACTCCAGTAAACTAGGGTTTGCTCCACTTGACGGCCATTCCGCCACACCAGGCGACGCTCCGATCCAATCTCCGGCCGATGCACCAGTATTCCCGCCTCATCCGGTTCAGGCAACGACGAAATCGATGGCGGAGGATCTCCAAAATAGGGTCGAAGCAAAGATATGTGGAAAACCGGGTGGATCTTCGCCGAATCAGGAAGAATCAACTCGTAAGCTACAGATCCTCTACGGCGACGCACCAAAATACCTGCGATAGAGCTTTTGACCGCCGTGAGATTTCAGAGACAACTGACGGTATGCTTTCAACTTTACTAACACCAGTTCACCCTCGTTGAAACTCCGATCTGTGCGTTTTCTGTTAGCAAAGTGAACCATACGATCTTGTGCTCGTTTCATGTTATGCTGTAGATCTCGTAAGATGTCATTCCGTCGTGTTAAAGTAGTATCCACAGTAACATTTGAACTCTGACCTTGTTGATAAATAGGAATAGTTTCAGCCTTTCGTCCGAACAAAGCCTCGTAAGGTGTCATGTTTATGGTAGAATGATAAGCTGTATTGTACCATAACTGAGCTGTAGATATGAATCTAGGCCAGTGCTTAGGGTTATCTGCCACAAAGCAACGTAAGTAACACTCCAGTGAACGGTTTACTACCTCCGTTTGTCCATCAGACTGGGGGTGGTAAGCGCTGCTGTAACAAAGCTTTGTCCCCAACTGTTTGAAAAGATCACGCCAAAAATGACTCAAGAATAACGGATCTCTGTCAGTCACAATTGTTTGTGGTAACCCATGTAGACTATAGATTTCATTAATGAAAACAGAAGCTAGAAAACCTGCATTGAACTTACCAGGGAGAGGGATAAAGTGTGAAAATTTGGTAAGTCTGTCAACTATCACCCATATTGTAGATTTGCCTTGAGAGGGAGGCAAAGAGGTAATGAAATCCATAGAGATGTCCGTCCAAACGTCTGTAGGAATAGGCAGAGGGTTGAGCAGACCCAACTGTTTTCCTGTTGAATATTTTTGCTGTTGACAGATTTCACAATTTCTGACCCAATCTTTCACGTTTTGATGCATATTGGGCCAATACAACTGTGCTGCAAGTCGCGCCACCGTAGCTTTCACACCCGAATGTCCACCAGCAGGGGTTGAATGAAACTCCGAAAAGAGTTGTTCTCGCAGTTGATCCAGATCAGGTATGAAAACTCTGTCTTTAAACAGCACTAACCCATCCAAGACTTTAAAATGTTTGTCCTGACTAACATTTTGAAGAAATTTGTGCCCTGCAGGCGAATTTGTAAATTCCCGAACACGAGTAAGCCAAGGAACTGTTGGAGCTGAGATAGCAGAAAATTCAGGAAGATCTATACGGGATAGAGCATCCGCAACTCTATTGTCCCGACCAGGTTTGTACACAATATCATAATCAAAACCGATCAACTTTGTAATCCACTTGGATTGTTCGGGAGTATGAATAGTCTGTGACAGAATATGTTTGAGACTTTTCTGGTCCGTATAGATAGTGAATTTGCGTCCCAACAAATAATGTCTGAACTTTTTAACTGCTTCGGTAACAGCAAACAATTCCTGATTGTAGGCCGATGAAGACTGCATCCGACTCGTCAACTTTTTACTGAAAAAAGCAATGGGGTGATCAGCCTGAGACAGAACTGCTCCAACTGCCGTACCTGATGCATCAGTGGTTAACTCAAAGGGCTGTGTGAAGTCCGGTAACACCAACACCGGAACAGTAGTCATTGTAATTTTGAGTTTTTCATATGCGCACTGAGCTGTATCCGACCATGTAAAAGACTGTGCTTTTAATAAATCAGTGAGAGGTGAGGCGAGAGCGGCATAGTGGCGTACAAAACGCCTATAGTAACCGGTGAGGCCCAAAAACCCTCGGAGGCCAGTTACAGATGTAGGTACGGGCCAATCCACTATGGCTCGTATCTTATCTGGATCAACTTTGACCCCATCGGCAGAAATGATATGGCCTAAATACTGCACAACCGGCACCCCAAAAACACATTTACTAGACTTAGCATAAAACTGGTTAGAACTAAGTTTAGTAAAAACCTGACGTAAATGAACAATGTGATCCTCCAAACTCGCACTGTAAATTAAAATATCATCAAAAAACACCAAAACAAACCTCCGTAAACAATCCCTGAATAAATCGTTCATGACCGCCTGAAATGTAGAAGGTGCGTTTGATAACCCGAACGGCATCACTTTGAATTCATAATGACCATCAGTAGTACGAAATGCTGTTTTATGAATGTCCTCCTTCGCTACTCTAATCTGATGGTAACCTGCTCGCAAATCCAGTTTTGTAAAAATAACAGCCCCATGGAGTTCATCTAATAACTCATCAACTGTAGGAATAGGAAAACGATCCTTAACAGTGATGGCATTCAACGCTCGATAATCTGCACAAAAACGCCACGTCCCATCCTTTTTGCCTACTAACAAAACAGGTGAAGAAAAGGGACTAGTACTAGGTTGAATCTTGTCCTCAGCAAGCATCTCAGTAACCATTTCGGACATTATGTTTTTCTGAAAATGTGGGTAACGGTATGGTTTAACATTAATAGGTTGGGAATTTGGGATGAGATGTATGTGGTGGTCTTGTGGTCGTACGGGGGGTAAAGTGGTGGGTTTTTGAAAAATAACTGCAAACTCTGCAATTAATTCGGTAATTTGGGGTGGTGGAGAAGGTGTGAGATCTGTGGGAACAGTGATGGTCGGTTGGGTAGAAGAAAAATTTAGAGTGTGGCAAGAAGCAATAGAATTGGTTTTAAACATACGCTGAATCTGGTGATGAGTTGCTTGCTGAATTCGAGGTTCACCCGTAATAATCACTGTTCTGCCTGCATGATAGAAAGACATTTGTGGTATTTTAAAATCTGCCAAAACGGGTCCCAATGTCTCTAACCATTCAACCCCCAAAACCACATCTGCACCTTGTATAGGTAAAACCAACAAAGCCACGTCAAATGTAGTCTGCGATAGAGATAGTTGTACCCCGTGACAACGGCCCTGACACTGTAAAAACTGACCATTTCCAATCATAACAGGAAAAAGAGGAACAGATACAATTGGCAATTTTAAATAAGAAGCAATACGTGGCTGTACTATGTTATGAGTACTGCCAGAATCCACTAGAATTGTTACCCGTTTACCCTGGATCCACCCATACAGTCGTAAAGTTCTTGGTGAAGAAGCACCCAAGAAAGCCGCCATGGAACAACGAAATTCAGAATAGACTTGACTTGAATCTGAATTTGGTAATTCAGGAATCGGTAATTGAATAGGATTGTGAGTAGCATTACTCAATTCCTCATCTGAATCACTCGGTTGTTCATCCACTAACAAAGTCAAAAATTGAGGTGTGGTACACTTGTGCCCCCTCTCAAACTTTTCATCGCAATTAAAACATAGCCCCTTAGAACGACGTAATTGCATTTCAGCGTGTGATAACCTTCTGATCGGTAATGTAGATGTTGATTTAGGTGCTGGCAAAGCTGGTGGTGCATTTGTTAAAACAGGGGTAGTATTCTGCACTGCACCTGAAAAGTTAGAAAATCTAGTGTAGGAATTGCGTGGACGAGCATCCCTCAACTTAGATTCAATTAACTTTGCTAAAGAAATAGCATCAGCAATATGTGTTGGCCTGGAAATAGCTAATTCCTGCTGAATCTCCGTTTTCAACCCAGAAATGAAGCAATTTAAAATGGCCGTGGCCGGTAAATCTGTGACAAAGTTGTTAATACGTTCAAATTCTCCCTGATAATCTGCAACAGTACCAACCTGTCGTAATTTGAAAAGAGCCGCTTGATGATTAGCATAAGTAGAAGGACCAAACCTCAATGACAAATCCCTCATAAACATCTGCCAATTTGTAAATTGATGGTTCGCCTTCATCCACTTATACCACGAAAGCGCTGATCCTTTCATATAGAATGAACAATAATGGATACGTTGGTCCGGATGAACATTGTAATGCGTAAAAAAATCTTCGGCTTGAAATATCCAATCCAACGGATCTGCACCGTCAAACACATTCAAATTCAAGATGGGTGTGCGCATCTGATCTGCCTGTGGGTGATGGAAAACCGGATTAGTAAACTGATTCGAAGGGCTACCCACATGATACTCCGGAGGTGGAGGAGGAACATGTGTGGACGTAGAGAACTGATTTCTGTCATTTTGAAGCTTGATCTCAGTCATCATAGTCATGATCGCATCGAATTTTTTACTAGTTTCTGATCGATGGTCCGTGAATTCCGCCTGCAGTTTGCGTAAGGATTCTGCCATGGACGAATCATCAGAAGATTGTTGGGACTGATTTTTTTTTGACATAATGAGTATTGAGAGCACCAAATTGTTATATATAACAATGATAAATTAGTTCTTTTTGGAAGAAGAACCAAAACTCCAGAAGAAAAGTTGAGAAACAGAACTGATATAAAATAACTTCAGAATTTTTCCTAAGCAATCACATATCAACGTCAGTACATATTTAATACTAAACACATAAACTGCTTCAGCCCACTAAGTACTTACTAACAACTAACAATACCCACTACTAGTAGTTGTTCTTTTATTTAAATACTCCTAACAAAATAACATAAAACACACCCTAAGTAAAATATAAACAAAAGGCCTGTTTCAGACTTCATAGTCCGCAGCCCAATACGGAGTCTTCGAGATACGCTTGGGTCGAGCGAGTTGGGCCTGCGAAATAGAATTGATATCCGTATCAATATCCCTGCATTTTCTTCATATAAATTTGACTATTGGGTCCACACGAGACGGGGGTGACTGAGGGTCTGTGTGGGCTCGTCGCCTCCGGCTCCGCTGAGCTCCAGCAAGTCGAATTCGACGGATGAGTTTTGTTGTGACTTGTGAGGATAAAGGGTGCGGCAGAGGCGGAGGATGATGAAGCGGTGGCTGCATATTGTTGTCAAGGATGAGGGTTTGGGATGATGAAGTGAGAGCAATTCCCATCTGAAGAACAAATTCGATTCGGAGAAACACCAATTTCATGTTTATTTGTTTAATTATTACATAACAACAAAATATAAAAAGTTCAAAACTTTTAAGAATTAACTTTGGTTTACAAAAAATATTTTAAAAAATAGGGTGCAAATAGTTTTTTGGAGATGTGGTGTATAAGTGTAAAAAAAATTCTCCAATTAGTCAGTCAAAATCGTTGACTCCTGAAAAAAGGACTATTTTCACAAATAATGTCACACTGTGGGATTAAAATAGCGACCTGCCACTTTGTGGGACTAGTGGTGCGAAATTCCCGAGAAATTATTCCAGCCCTTAATGCCTTCTTCCTCTCCATTTTCATCATCAAAATCTAATTCCATCGTAACTGCCAGGTTTGATACAGAAACTTTGAAAATCTTAAATTCATATCAAAACTTCATATTTTTTCTACAAGATTTTAACAACATACTGTCCTCGATGTAAGATAACTTTTGTCTTCAAATATCTTCTTTATATTACGTGTTTTTAGGGGTCTAAAGTAGGTAGACATTGACTACTGTCGAGAAAGTTCAGAAGGAGCTCGTGACATGCTTTATTGATAAGACCAAATCTTATCTTCTTGACCTGATATTCACGTGGCATATTTTTCTTGATGTTTAGAATCAAAACCTTCAACTAATTTTAGAATACCAAATTATTTGAAAGTCTGTTTGAAGTAAAATCGAGACTGGTACAAATTTCAGTCCTACATTTCAATATACTTTTGATTTAACCAATTTGAGTTGCAAAAG
Organism: Misopates orontium; assembly: GCA_946800315.1. Taxonomy (NCBI): domain Eukaryota; kingdom Viridiplantae; phylum Streptophyta; class Magnoliopsida; order Lamiales; family Plantaginaceae; genus Misopates; species Misopates orontium. The sequence continues at coordinate 43,401,025 of OX326947.1, read as the reverse complement.
CTATCCAAATCCAGAAATTGATCATTCATATGGAATCATCACATAACTGTAATAGTGTTGAAGCATTTCATCATAATTTATGACCACGTTTATCATTATCTGTAGACTATGGAACATTGATATGTTATATGTACTACATTTTCCCTGTCAATTTTTTAATTACTTCAATTTTAAGTAAGTTATTGTATTATCTTATGATCTAACCGTCTAATATAGTTATTAATAAAAGATAACTATTTTCAAATATTATTTTGATTGAATCTACATATTTATATTTTTTATTATAAATCATTACGAGTAATATATATAATATTATGTTATTTCATGATGTAACTAGAACTAAAATGGTTTTTTCCCTCTAAAGTTATACATGTAATATGATTTTATTTAGGGCCAGACGAAGTATTTGTTTGATGTTTTGGTTTGAGATTATTATTTAATAAGTATTTTTCATGAAATGCATTAAGAAATACAATTTTAAAAGGCAAATATAAATGTTTGTAAAAGATGTTGTTACAGAATTAAAAACGAAGACTTTATGAATAATCAATAACTAATTTAATCTTCAACTTTTCTTAAATATCATTATTTAGATTTTTATGTCGTATATAATGTCAGAGTAAGTAATTATCAAAAAAAAATGTCAGAGTAAGTAATACAACCAAATTTACAATAGTTAGATGTTAACTAGAGCTCTTTTAAATTTTTATTTTAATAAATATTAAAATCAAGAAAATACATGTGTAAGCAATTGATCATCAATATGTTATATTAAATAAACTATTTTTCTCAATCCTTTACCCCACATATCAATTTATTTTTGTTAGATTATTACCCAAATTTCTAAATTCTTTTTTGTTTTTTTGAACAATTTCTAAATTCAATTTTCGCAATAACAAAAAGGTCAATGAGTGTCCCTTTTACATTAAATTCAATCGTACAAAAAATGCACACACTCACAGCATCCAATTTCTATATGCAATCTCATCAGCCTTTACTCCTCCACAGAACAACAGCAGCTTCATTGGCGGCGCTGAGAATGCTATCTTCTTCTTCTTCTTCAACAAACCCTAACCCTAATTCCAATTTTCACCACAATATGAACAAACCCACTTCAGAATCACCCTCAAACCCCCAAAAGATCAATCTTTTCGCCGAATCAGCGAACACCCTTTTCAATTCTCGTGCTATTGCACCCTCCAAATGCTTCTGTTCGAGCAAAAATCATGTTCATGTTAATGGGAGTAGTGGAGAAGAAGAAGAGTGTTCTTTGGTGGTTGTGTCGTTTTACAAGTTTGCTGATTTTCATGACCATGCTGATTTGCGTAAGCCATTGAAGGAGCTGTGCGAGCGGCTGGTAAAGATTTGATCTTTTTTCAAATTTTTCTGTTTGTAAGGAATATTTGAAGTGTGGGTTTTTGTCTTTAGTTGATTGGCGATGGTGATGTCCATTTATGCACGTTTTGAGATTTTTTCGATATGATAAAGTTTAGGAGTTTGTAAGAGTTTTGGGGAAGTTTTGGATTCTCGAGCATATTCAGTTTATTAGTTGCTCTTGGTGGTTGAATGTCTGCAAAGAATCTCTTAGGTTATGTCTAGCAATTTGTGTGCTTTCAGCATTTGAAGTCTGGTTTAGTTTTATGTGGTGTTGAGCTGACTTTGAATTGACTTGGAAGTCAATTTTATTAGCAGCTTGTTTGAGTAGACTAATTGAGTAGGAAGACAGAAATATAAGGCGAAGGTGGTTGTATAGCGGTGCTCTGAAGACTGAATTAGATTTTAGTTACTGAACTCAACAGTTTTTTAGTTATCTGCGTGTCGAGCAATTAAGATAATTAGAGTTATGCAACGGAAAGATGACACTTGTAATTGCTCGAGCAACCTAAGAAACCATGATGGTTGAAGAACAATTGACTTAGTCGCCATTTTGATTCGGTTTGTAGCAGACCATATAATCAAGTTTGTCATGTACTTCTTTCTTCTTCCTCAATTGCTAACCTGTTAAAGTTCAGGTTTCCCCTCATATTCCGCATTCTTTTTCCCTCAACTAGGTAACCTTTGCTTATTCAAAGTATTTTATTTATATATTTGTCGCCTGAAACTATTGACTGATATGCACACATGCGGTATTTAGGTATTATATTGCTCGTCTTGACACAATATGTGTCAAATTCTCGGTTGTGTCAAAGTATTAATCATGATCCCTGGCTTTACTGCCATACCTTCCATTTATATTAATTTTGTCTTCTTTTTCAATGAAGTGGCCCTTGGCTGAAGTAAAAGAATGTGGCACGTGAGAAGGAGATATCTGAGTTAGCAGCATAGGATTTTTACAGTATAAAGGCTTACTAATGGCATATACGTGTCATGTTATTAATCTACGTGGAAGTACTGTATAAATGTCCGATGCTTTTTTCTACGTGCGCTTTTGTGAATCTATTGACAAGCAATCTAGCAGGTTGATACATTCATCTGATGAAACTGGAATATTCCGCTCTTGAAGTTATTTAGAATTCAAAGAATAGAAAGTGGTGGTGGATTAACTGTGCGATGGGCTTGAAATGTGTTTACTGTTTGATAATGGGATATTTTTGGTTTCTGTCTCGTTTACTTCGTCCTCAAAACTCTAAAATGGTCTGTTCCTTACTAAACTGATATCCTCAGCGTGTTTCAGGAGGTATAATTCTTGCACCAGAAGGAATCAATGGAAGCATATGTGGGACCCGTGATTCTGTGGAAGAAGTGCTGACATTCATACAAAGTGATGAACGCTTGAAAGGGCTTAGGCGTATTGAATCACCTGTAAGTCCAGAGGAAGAAGCTATCCACCATGGACATATGAGCAGTTCTCCACTTGCTGCCGGAGAAGATGCTCCCTTTCGATGGGATCATGTGAGGGTCAAGCTGAAAAAGGAGGTACCCATTGTCTGAAGCAATGAAAATACTTTCAGAAATTTGCTGAAAAATTGATGCTTCATAATTTGTTGATTTTGTGCAGATAGTCACACTTGGAATGCCTTCTGTGTCACCGATTGAAAGAGTTGGAGAATATGTGAGTCCTAAGGAGTGGAATGAATTAATTAGTGACCCAGATACGGTAAGTAGGTTTATCATATTTGACTGATCTTATACATGCTGGTTTGTCGAATAACGTATGCAAAATTATGATTATTTGCTAATATTACTTAAATTTTGCCATGATCATATGAAAACTACATTGTGTGCCATTTCCTGTCTTAATATGTTATTGGCAATTTAAAGCTTATGGAACAAGATACTATATCATGACATACTCTTTTGCAATAATCATGACAATTACTAACTTGGGTGCCAATCCCAGTCCACGTGTGTAAATAAGTTCATGTAAATGACATATTAAAATACGGTTTTGTGGAAGAAGTTTTAAACAGTTATAGATCATCAAATGAACTGAAATACGTCGATACTTATCAAGGTACGTGAATAATTGGCAACACAGAGAATCTTTTCTCCGAAAAGATTTAATATTAAGCATAACAAAATTCGAATTCGTGAAGTTGTTTTAGTTATTGAAATACCCTTGAATTAGAAGTACTAATTTTAGAGGGCTGGTTATCATAAAAAACTAATGCATCCAGTGAGCTTGTAACTCCAAAGTCCGTCCCATGCATTTACTCTGAAATATATATATGAATGTAGAGTTCTTCTCTTAGTTTCCCTTGTGCGTATTGCACCATATATGTAGTAAAATACTAAAACGTCATCATGTGGCTTCCCTTAGATTTTCAGAAATAATTGTCTGACTTCATCATTCATTGTTAAGGTGGTAATAGATGTTCGCAATGATTATGAAACTAGAATCGGAAAGTTCAAACGAGCCGTTGATCCTTGTACAACTGCATTCAGGAAGTTCCCTTCGTGGGTGGATGAACAATTTAAATTGAATGAAGCAGAGAACTTGGTGGAGACTGCTAGTCCTACTGAAACAACAACAACAGAACAAAATGGGGAAATGGAAACGAAAATGCCCCGTGTAGCAATGTACTGTACTGGTGGTATTCGTTGTGAAAAAGCTTCAAGTTTTCTCCTAAGCAAAGGCTTCAAAGAGGTGAGACTTTTTTCATAGACAATCTTTTGTTTTTCTGAATTGAATTGACGTCCATTGCGTGTCACACAATAACTTTAACTTGTTCCTTGTCTTGTTAACTTGAGCAAAATGCAAAGAGTATCATTATGTTACCTTTATGCGACAACTGCTTCCATATAAGTCCTATTGCCAAATAGCCTAACAATATTTTGCAAATACCGACTTTCTGTTTTACACTCGCTCCAATTATATTTTGGGTTAAGCTATAGAAATGACATTTCTGCCATTTGTTTTGTTATTTCTGGTGTTTTCTTTTCTTTATCTTTCTGGGGTACCCTGAGCTGAGGTGGTTGCTTGGACGTGATCAAGGATAGATGTATTGAGCTGTGATTTGTTTTGGTGGGAGGTGGGTAGGGTGAGGAGAAGTGGAGGGATGAGAGGTTATGTTCTTCAAGGGTACTTTGTCTTTTTGAACAATAAATATACTGTTTAATTGCAAATAAGGCATTTATTGAAATTAGTTTCACAAGAGGGTTGTCGCCATTTAAAATTACAAGGAGTATTTGCCGAATAAAGAGAAGCCGTAGGTGGTGTTTTACAATTTACCCTTATAACCTACTTCGTGTGACTCACAGCGGGTGCATTTGAACTGACTATGACCGGTTATTTATAGGTTTATCATCTAAAAGGCGGAATTTTGAAATACCTGGAGGAAGTTCCCAGGGCAGAGAGCCTCTGGGAAGGAGAGTGCTTTGTTTTTGACAAACGAGTCTCAGTCGAGCATGGATTGGTACAGGGGACTTACAAACTTTGTTACGGGTGTAAGAAACCAGTGAGCGATGCGGACATGGAAGCTCCGGAATGGGAGTATGCTGTTTGTTGCCCGTACTGCTACTCTTCAAAGTCCGAAGAAGAGAAGGAGAGGGCACGAGCCAGACAAAGGCAGTTTGAGATGTGGGGTATAATTGGCGGCCCAGACAAGGGCCGTAGACCCATTCAAAAAGCTGAGAGTGAGGGAAAAAGTGTTGAGCAGGTACCGAGCTCAATATGATTCGTGTACGGTGGGTGGGCTGAAGTTTTTGGTGGGAGAGATGTGTTTCATGAATTAGACTAGATTTTCATTTATTGCCTGAAAGGTAAACTAAACTCAAGAATCTCTTAACTTTAGATAAAGATTTACTGCATCTTTTTATTACAGAATGGTGTGTTAAATTACTTAATGTTGGGCAGTACTTCATGATTTAGAGCTTGCTCGTGTGTTAAAGGATTTAGTTTGAATCTTGACTAAGCAAGTTATAGTCAATAAATTTAAGATATAGCTCTATACCTTGAAACAATTTTGAAATATCTGATAGAATTTTTCGGCTGAACCATCATTTAATAGAACGAAGAGGCTGAAATAGTGATTGATTAGTAGAGAGGGTACTAATATTTGATGGTACCGAACATGAAATGTTGTTTTGTATCATTACTACTCCAGAATGTAATGGATGATGATATAGAGATTATCATAGAATCTATAAATTCTTTTTAAATGTTGAAATCATATACCAATGCCAAGAATAAAAGGTATTTGTCAAAGTTGATTCTAGTTTATCAAATTTTTTGAATTGCTTTGCGAACTCTGTTAAAAAGCTAATAATTATGTTCAATAGAAAAAAATATTTACACTTGAACTACTCAATAATTTCTTTTAAGGTATCTGATTTGCTAAGTAGTATTTACAAAGGCATAATGTTAAAAGTCAACTACCTTGGTGTATCTAAATCCAATTCAGCAAATTAGTTATTATTGTACAAATCACCTAAAACCCAATCGTCAACACACAAATATATTCAAGTTAGTTTTGTTTGGTGTTTTTACAGTTATTTAAAGGCAGAAATGCAATTTTTGGGCACTAAGTTTAGCCATTTTCCACTTTTGCCCTGTAACTTTTCGGATCGTGGTTTTGCCCTGTAGGTTTTGATTTTCGCTGCAAAATATGCCCAATCGGGCTCAAAACAGGCTTTTTGCCTATGTAGACGCCAAGCTGTCAAATTATTTGTATAAGTGTAAAAATGCTTTGCCACGTGGATTTTGCACACCAGAAAACGTTTTTCTCAAAAGTTACAGGGCATTTTTGTAATTTCGCTTTAAAACTTAAATAAATTCAAAAAAAATATAGATAAATTACACAAACCACCCCTCATGTTTGAGAAATTACACAAATCACCGCTTTAATTAATTTTTGTTAATAAACCCTATTAGATTTAGTAAAATTCCATTAATGTCCTTGTAGAAAAACACCACCCCTCATTCTCATATATATTTTTAAAAAGAATTAAAACTTAAAATTTTCAGATTATTAAATTTATATTAAATGAAAATTAGAAAAAAAGTTAAGTAGAATTTAATACTTTAAAAATAAGTAATTAGAATTAGGATTAAAATCTAAAATTGCATCATCGTCTTCATCATTCATCCCTGCCCCCTCACATCGCAAGCCAAACCCTAGCCACCATCTCGAGTGTGTGCCTTCGCCTCCTCCTCTCGTCCAGCAGTCGGTTGGGAATTCCGGCAGTAGGTAGCGCAAGCAAGCCTCAATTTATGAATGATATGGTGGTGGAGGAGGACATTGGCACAGGAGCTCGACTCGAAACCAGGATTTGGAGGTGTTGGGCTTTAATACACCGCCAGCAGACCTGGACGATGCTGGGTGAGGGGAACAAGGTGTTGTTGGGGAAAATGAAGGAGGTTCTTTCATTTTTTATCTTAGTTTACTGATTCAATTTATTTTTATACAATAACAAGAAAATGAAATAATTGATCTTTAGTTATTTTACTTGTCAATAAATCTTGTAAAATAGAAAACTTGATATTCTTATTTAGATTTCAAGTTATTAATAAATTCAGGAAAAGACATATTTCTTTCAAAAATTATTATTTAGAATTTCATATTTAATTTTGTATAATTTTAATTAAGAAATAATATGTGAAATTTTGAAAAGAAAATATTAATAAATTTGAAAAAAAATTTCAAAATACATAAATTAAATTTTAATTTTTAATACAAGGATATTAATGGAATTTTACTACATTTCTTAGAATTTATGAACAAAAACTATTTAGAGGGGTGATATGTGTAATTTCTCAAACATGAGGGTGGTTTGTGTAATTTATCTATTTATTTTTTGAATTTATTAAGTTTTTTAAGCAAAATTGCAAAAACGCCCTGTAACTTTTGATAAAAATATTTTTCGGTGTGAAAAAATTCACGTGGCAAAGCATTTTTACACCTGTACAAGTAATTTGACAAATTGGTGTTTACATAGACAAAAAGCCCGTTTTGAGCCCGATTGGATATATTTTGCAGCGAAAATCAAAATCTACAGCGCAAAACCACGACCCGAAAAATTACTGAGCAAAAGCGAAAAATGGTCAAATTTAGTGTGCAAAATTTACATTTATGCCTTATTTAAATACTAACGGGCACAAACTTTAAGGGTGTAACTATAATCATTCTTCAAAGCTAGACAACTTGGAAGCTTCTCGAGGGTAAAATCGTAAACTTGAAATGACATATTTGTCAACAATTTTCCTTTTAAAACTCCTCTAATATCGTCAACACTTTGCTTCCTCCAAAACACACACGCAGAGAGAGTAAAACAAACGCAAATCAATCAAAAATCAAAACTAGGGCACACAATATTTTAGTGAATAATCGAAAATGGCATCATCAGGATCGATACTCTCGAAATTCGTTAAACCAGGCATGCGCCTCCAATCCACCGATATACAGGCCGCCACCTTCTGGGGCGTCGCCGCCGGCACCACCGCCATCTGGATCGTTCAGGTCCCCACTCTATAAATCCTCAAGATCTCTAATTTATTATATATATATATATATGTGTGTGTGTGTGTGTATATGTGTGTTTTATCTATTTGTTAGATCCGATTTTCGATGTTCTGTTACTTTAGAATTAGAGTCAATAGACATACATAGATACATCTGAAAGGTGAAATTGGCCGTTCTTGTCCTTAGATGGATGCGGTTTTTATAAGAATTGATGTTGAAAATCATGTTTTAATGTACATGTTTGTTCATCAATTAAGTGTTAAGTCTATATATGCCGTGGTTGTATTGAATAGTTAAATGAATTTGGTGCACCTAGTGATTGAAAATGGAAGTCCAATTCATTCTACCTTTAAAAGGCGTCTTTTTAATGGGATAAATAATGTAATGGGGCTTCAGTTGCTATCATGGTATCAGAGCCTACCCAAGACGGATGATGGGCTTGGAACCTGCTCATGTGATGAGACCGAAGTTAATACCGGCCCACACGTGTGGATATATGTTAAGAAGTGCCCCATATCGTTCGAGAGAGAACTTGACCTATTGTTTAGAGAGAAGTTTCCTCTCCACTTTAATAAGGCCTTTTAAGAGGATATATAATGGGGCTTCAGTTTCTATTGCCATGTAGTAAAACCTCCTCTCGTGAACCGTGGTATATATATGCCTTTTATTTAATTTTAAGGTAAAGGAGAACCACACGCTCTTATGTTTATATAGATGTGGCCTTACGGTGTGTGAATTCATGAGGAAATTATTTTATGCTTGCGCGTACATGTCTTAGTGTCACCAATCAAAACTTAGACTCTCTTTACTTCATTGTCTTATATGAAAAATTACGATGATGAATTGCGTCATATGTGGCCACTGCATGAAATAAATTTTTCTTTCTTGAACTGTAGAAGAAGTCGCGAACATGTTTAGAATCATCAATCGTGAAGGATGTCATGATGGTTATGCATAGAATTTCTTTTGCAAGGGTAACTTTAGCATGCTTTTAAGTTTGTCGTGAAATCAGAATGGTAATGGATGGTGTACATTTTGAAATTTATCCTCCAATTTTCTGTTTATTTCTGTACTTTTATTTAGGGTTTATATATTCCTACAATAACAGCTATGGATTTGATTTGGATCTTTACCTTTGTTTTTATATGTGCACGCAGCCTTTTGATTGGATTAAGAAGACCTTTTTCGAGAAACCCGAGCCGGAGCAGAAGTGATGAGAGGTGCAAGATCTTACTGATAACTTTTTGGATATGATTGTTGCTGATGTTCAAACTTTGAGCAGCATTTATTGGAATAATACCATTTTGTATTCGTGCTTCTAGCATAAAAAACTATGGTTGTTTTGTTTTTTTGGAACCATTCATTAACAAACTGAGATTTGAATCAGTCCAGAAACAATCTCTCTATCTTTCTTTCTTTGTCTCCCATTCGAGAAACTTAGAGATCGTACTCAGGACAGCAAGTGGTCTCATACAAGGTTGTTTGGGTTTTTTTTGCCTCTATTTTCATTGTTCGGACTCTCTTTCTCTGATGTGATGGATTTTTTTCAACTTTGGTCCCTTAATGAGTACTCATTTCATCTTTGGTCTTCTATTGAATGTTTTTGCAACTTTGGTCCTCTAATTTGTCTCACAATCCATGCTTGATCTTTTTTTTCACCGAAATCGTCTTTTTTTGGTCAAAAAATATCATGTGTCGTGCACGTGGTCGCATGAGGGTTGTTCTCATGTGGGAAAGAAGTCGCGATTCTTAAATCGCACCCTTCTTTCGTTGTTTTAAGGAAATGCTTTGCTTTATTAGAGGGCTAAAATTGCAAAAGAGTTCAATGGAGGACCAAAGATGGAGTCAGTACACATTAAGGGACCAAAGTTGAAAAAAAAACCTGACGTAGCCTATCTCTTTTGTTTTACTTTTTTGTATGCTACATTAGTTGGACTAATCGAAGATTATGTTATGCTCAAACTTCGAAATTAGGGTTCACGTGGTGCCACTAGTCAGGACCAGCAACCTCTGCGTAATAATCTGTGTTGGATTAAATATGTGTTGTAGGATGAATTTAAATTTCCGATATTGCTCTATTTGAGAAGTTCTGAGGACTCCCAAATTTTGTCCTTGCCATCTATAGGATTTCTTGATATGGTTTGTTTTCATTTAACTTTTGTTAAAGTGAGGAAATTGTAAATCAGAATGAAAGGTTTTAAATGGGTATTTGGGTATTAAAAAGTTGATGTAAACTTTTATACCTGTAGTTTTCTGTCTGTGAAGAAAAACCTTCTCTCTTCACTATGTAAGTGGCCTTATTTTTGCCGGAGCTAGGTCTTTGTACGTTGTGTCTATTATTATGCCTTACCATTCTATAATAAATTCTAATATTAAATGCATGGTACAATTGTGGCAATAAGTTTTTTTAATACACGCGAGGATTATTGACTCAAGTGTCAATAGAGCTAATATAGGTATAGATTTTTTCGGTAGACCATGCAACTCTTTTGAAAATCTTATGAAATTGATTTTTTGGAATTTGAAGCATTCTTCACTTTCTAAAATGGTTAATACCCATATTAGCCTAATGTAAAAAGTATAAAAAGAAAATATTAGCGTGATGTGAAACTTGGATGATATAACTCCTCAGTGTTTGAACAGTAATTACATTTGATAATACAAAATAATTCACCATTTCTTAATGCTGCGATACCTCTAAATTTTTTTTGGGGGGGGGAAATTTCAAGCTCTATTCGAATAAGACCTAAAATATGCAGTCAACGTACCGGAGCCTAAACCCTCCTACATTTTGATATCTCAATAAAACGCGTTGATAGTCAAGAAGTATCAACTCAAAACCCTCCTAGCAATAGCATTAGCAACAAAATTAACTACAAAAAATGTTTTCTATGCCAAAAAAGTTGAATTTGCTACATGGATGGATAAAAGGGCAACAAATTACTTAATATGATAAGGTGCCAAATACAAGTACACTATGGAACTCAAAATTCGCGGATATTGAATTTTATATTGATAGTAGGGTTTTTAGCAAACAATCTTGTGGCATGCCAATATACAAAGTACCCCGTAAGAAAGAAAAGGCGAGATATCAATGTCGTGTCGTGCCAATTTGCAAATTACCCCGTGAAAAAGAAAAGGCGAGACACCAATGTTGTGTCGTGTCAATTTGCAAATTATCCTGTAAGAAAGAAAAGGCGATACCAATGCGATTTCAAATAGTATTACAATATCCCTATTTATTTTGTGTTGTGTTATTTCTATATGATTACTAGTATTCTTTTGATATTTCTGGTATTTTCTTTTGGACAATTTCAAATTTAATTGTGGTATTTTGAAAATACATAAGTAAAAGCCTAAAATAAAAAATTAATATCTATTACAAATTGTAATTAATAGTTTTTTTAATTTTATTATTATTTAAATGTAGAAAAGAATATTGTATATTAATATATCTGTATATCGAAAAAAGGGGTATAATTTTGGGATAACTACAGCTACACCACCTGAGGTTTGGTCAAATTACAGATACCTCCCCTGTGGTTTGAGAAATTACAATGACCTCCCCTGAGGTTTGAAACCTTACACTTACCTCCCCTCTACAATTTAAGGGATGTTTGGGTGTAAGTCATGATAAAATTATCATTATTATACTTACACCTCAAAGTTTGGTATATTTATAAAAAAAAAAATCATTGATATTAGAAAAATTAAAATTAAATAGTCCAAATGGTTTCAGAAACTACTATATTATTAGCTAAAGATATTAAAAGCATTGAAATTTAAATTTAAAAATAAGTTAATCTAATCCAAAATATATTTTTGAATCAAAACACTCAAATTTTAGTTTTTTTCTTTAAAACAATTCCCGTAAATCTCAGTCAAAACTTAACTAAATACTCATCTTTATGCCTTTATTCTCGTTGCAATTTTAAACTAACAATTATTTTAGAAATAGAAGAAGATAACACATCAAAATTGGTTTCAATAAATATAGTGCATTTAAGTTGTTTATTTTGTCAAAAAGTTCAACAAAACTTGCTACCTAAAACCAGTGACTATGTCTGATCCAAGGATGAAAAATCTATTGTCACTGTTGCTTGCTGGTAATTTTGTCATCATTTTTCATTTTTTTAAAATGGGTTGTGATAATCTTGATTATTTCTTTTATATTTGTTAATTTTCATTGAGAATGAGAGTTCTTACAATTGAGTTTTCTATTTTTTGTCTTTTTTTATTCTTTTCTGAGATTGCACATATATGTTATTCTTTTATCAAATGCCTCTTTTCTTGTTGTGATAAACTGAAAATTATGTGGACACGATTAATAGTATTTAATATTGAACTATAATGAAATGTATGAGACTATTAAAAGTAAAATGAAAATGAAAAAAACAAACAAACAAACAAACAAACAAAAACAAGAAATTAAATATTTTTACAAAATAATAAAAATATTAAAATTAGATTAAATTTTTAAAAATAATTTAAATACTTTTATATTTTTAGATAGTCATATAGAGTTTCTAAAATAATTTGGAGTATTTAATTTTAATTTTTCCAACATCAAGGATAACTTTTATAATTTTAGAGGTGTAAGTATAATAAGCATAATTTTATTATGATTTACACCCAAACAACCCTTAAATTGTAGAGGAGAGGTATGTGTAAGGTTTTAAACCTCACGGGAGGTCATTGTAATTTCTCAAACCATAGAAGAAGTATCTGTAATTACATCAAACCTCAGGGGGTGTAGCTGTAATTATCCCTATAATTTTCGCTTTCTTTCCTAAGAAATCACACACCACTTTAATTTTTTTTTTCTTTTTTGGTTTTGATTGACTAGGCCCTCAAAGAAAGGAGAACAAAATTAAGATAAGAAATTCATCAAAGGATAACGTCATCAAAAAAAATATTTCCAGCCACCACACGTTTGCGCAGTGTTATTAAATCGGACCGGACCGACCCGGTTGGACCAGGACCCGGTCCCTTGTTCAGATACTGGTTTGATCGATTTAACCGGTTGAACCGAGTCGACCGATAAAACCATTGAACCGGTGCCTTACCGATTCAAAGCCACAATTCGATTTTAAAAACACCGGCGAGTGAAGAGTAATTTGCTACTTTTAAAATTACAAAAAGGAATAGTTTGCCTCTATATATTTAGAGAGAGTAATGTGTCAAATTAACATGACATAGTAGGTAATTTGGTAAAGCTCTTGTTTTTTTTTTTTGTTTGGCGTTAAGTTAATAGACGAATTAACTAAGTCCTAAAACCCCACCCAAGGAGAGATTATTAGGTGTAACGGCTCTACGATGAGGTGGTGCAACAAGTCGGTTATTTATATATATGCATGGCTGGGATGAGGTGTGGAGAAGTTACTTCCCTATAATTTAGAAATAGTATCTATACCACGTCACCATGCAGCGGCTGTACCTAATAATTTTTCCCACCGAAGACCACACGCACGCGAATTGCGAACCACTTGATTAGGATGTCCAAGAACACATCCTGACCGTCCAATCAAATCACACGTGCCTCGTTTATGTTTCCCTCCCAACAGATAAAACGCAGTCTCCCAAACGGAAGCTAGGGTTTTCTCTCAGTCTCATTTGCCGCGTTCTCTTTTCTCATTTCTTCAGGTTTTCATCTCTTAATAAGCCCATTTCTTTCTTCTTCTTCTTCTTCTTCTTCATGCTCTTATTACAGCTTATGGCATTTTTACGATCTTTCTTTTGCTCTAATTTTGTTTGTGTAAAGAACCTTTTTTTTGTGTGTCTAATTTATAGTCATCGATAAATGTACGATGTTACCAAGTAAATTTAATTTGCTTGAATTGGTTGGCTTTACGTACAATGTGGGATTTTTATATGGATTTGATTTCTTCTTCTCTTGGTTTATTATTGTACAATTTCACACTTATTTATGCGCTAAACTTTTTTCTACTAATCTGCATTTTTGCCGTAGCTTGAAGAACAATGGAGAAGGAGCTGACTGAGCTCTTTGAGAAGGTGAAGCGGGCCGCAGATGCCGCTCAGAACTCAACGGGGGAGGAGACTCGATGCCTTGACGTGTTACAACGCCTGAAGAATTTCCCGGTCAATTATCAAGTCCTCGTATCCACGCAGGTATTTTTCAGTCTCTTTTTGTTGTTTTGCAATGTGATCCTCAGTGTGATTCATTCAAGATTTTTCGAAAATCGGAGTGTAACAAATGTTATGGCTAATTTAAGAGCGTAAATTTGCAGTCTTCTTTAGAATGAACTGTTCTGCGCATGTCAACGTAATGAATCTACCGTGAGATGGAACTGGAGAATTACTTTCTGTCTTCAAGGTTACTTTTGGTTAGAAATGGCGATCATAAGGAATTGTAAGTCAACAACTGTGAGCAAAGAAATACCCCATCTAAGACCGCAACCTTTCTTCACAGTAAAAATATTTAGAATTTCTTTGTGAAAAGGTGTATCATCATCTTTTATCGCAAAACAGCAGTCATACATCAAGTTCAGTTAATTTTTAACCATATTGAGAAATTGCGATAGGCAGATCTTTTAACTTCCCAATGTGTCAGTTAATGGTTACCCCAAGGCGAACTGTGAATCGCTAAAGATGATATGATAATACAGACCCCTTACAGACTCCGATTTGCGCTAAGTGATAAGTGCTTATTAGCTCTGTGATGCACACTGATGTAAGTGCTTACATGGTATAGATTTGTAAACATTAAGCTTCTTACAACTTGTTAGCAGTGCTATTCTTTTTTTATTTTAATTACTCATGAGGCTGTGTGGCTATACATATGAGCCACTACTTGTGTTTGTCCCCATCTTTGACATATTTTCTTTTTGCACCCGACATGCCATCAGTGCAAGTACTTAATCTGATGATATCAAGTTATTTGGTTGGTTATTGGTAGATTTTTTTATTTTTTTTATTTATTAATTTTTTTGTTATGATTTTAATTGGAATTGTGCTGACCGTTATGCACTCTCATTGTCTTTTCAGGTTGGGAAACGTCTTCGACAGCTGACAAAACATAGAAGCGAGAAGATAAAGGCATTGGCATCTGAAGTGGTTGAGATATGGAAGAATATAATTGTTCAGGAAACTATGAGAAACAAGATGAATGGAACTGTTGGCAATGACAGCTCTGTTAAAGCTGAGCGAGCTCGAGAAGAAACTAATGAGGTAAAGAATATGAAGAGGACGAACTCCATCAAGGCTGAGCAGAAGTCCACAGTGAATAATGTTAAGGTGGAAAGGACCACCGACTCTGGTACTCTATCTTTTGAACAAACCGTGAAGTCTGAAACTTCCTCTACTGTCAAAATTGAGAAAGTTGAAACCGTCCAAACTGCAAAACATGCTGCTGGAGAGCACTTGCATGTTGAGAAGAAAATTAAATTGGATAAGGGAAGTTCTGATGTGCAAAAACCGGCATCGTACCCTGTCGGGCCACCAAAATTGACTTCTCTAGTTTACTGCAAAGACCCTTTAAGGGACAAAGTCCGGGAAATTCTTGCTGAAGCTTTGTGCAAAGTATCTAACGAGGTCGTCGATGATGACTTAAAGGAAAAAGTGAATAAATGTGACCCTTATCGAGTTGCAGTTATGGTGGAGACTGCAATGTACGAGAGGCTAGGTAAATCCACCGGTGCACAGAAGCAGAAATACAGGTCCATAATGTTCAACATCAAGGATGCAAATAACCCAGATTTCAGGAGAAAGATTTTGATTGGGGTTATTGAGCCACAAACCATTCTCGATTTGACCCCAGAAGAAATGGCCAGTGATGCAAGACAGATGGAGAATGAGACGATAAAGAAGAAAGCAATGTTTAACAGCGAGCGTGCGGCAGCACCAAAGGCTAGTACAGACCAATTCAGATGTGGTAGGTGCAAGAAGAAGGAAACTACTTACTACCAATTGCAGACTCGAAGTGCCGATGAGCCTATGACGACATTTGTAACGTGTGTAAACTGCAATAACCATTGGAAGTTTTGTTGAACATGGTTGGATAGGTTTGTTGCAGTTCTTGGCACTAGGCCATGAGCTCAATAGGTAGCTTAATTAAATAATAATTCCAGCCTTGCTCGATTCGTTCTTTAGTTAGTCTCCTTTTAGGCTTCTGAATGATAGCTAGAGCTAATTTATGTAGAAGTTATTGTAATGACTTATGTTACGGATTCTGTAGCATTATTTAATTTATCATTGTTCATCTTTAGTCATGGATTCTGAAATTTATTCTCTTGGTACAATACTCTGATGTTAGTGGGTGGTATTTCCTATTCTAATTAGTCAGGGTAGTCTTCTTGACTTACTGTGACGAACATTCACACGTTATAAGTAAAACACTTTTTAAAAATATTTGTTTACATGAAGGTGCATTTTTTTAAAAGAAAAAATTAAATGAACTTACGTTCAATCTCATTTTAAAATTTAACTTATTAACAAAGATGGACGGAAACAAGAGTCTGCAAAAAAAATAAATAAATTTAACAACCAAGTAGTTTTATACAACAAATAAACTACCATGGAGCGTTTTGCAAGTTTAATATGGGGCTCGACCCAACACCACTCAAACTCTCAAACCGACGAACATTTGAATACTTTTAAAGACACCCCACAAACCGTTTTTAGTTTTATGTAAAATGACACTGTTTACCTTCCAATCAGTATAACAAAATTATCTTGAAAAACTTAATATATGCAGAAAAAGCAAATGAGAAAGATACCCTTAAATATTCAAGTGCTCAATGGTGGATCAATCACAAGCAATCGCACAAGGGTCACACTCTTACCTTTATGCCCTTCACTGGTGGTCTTATTTTCATGTCAGGCTGGAATGAATCAAATCTACCTTTAACAAATTGGTTCTTGAGGAGGAATGCAATAAAACTTTTTATAATCAATATGAGTTGGGGTTTATCATGTGTGTTTAAATAAATTGGAATAGTCGTCATCTTTCAGTTAAGGAAATAAGATTTTTGACTAACAAAATGCAGAAGACATGCCAACAAACAAAACTCAATAGCAGTGAGTGCTAGGATCCTGAGGGAGGGAGGGACGGAGACCAAAAAATAGCGAATTCGAGACATCGAAAACAGCCGTACCCAGTCCAAATATTTATTCTTGAAACATTTTAATTTGACACTGTACAAGGGAGGGTCAAGCATGTTGCCTTCAATTCACAAATATCTTCCCAAATGAAAAATTTTACATCATAGATGGATTATTTAAGTTCAACGATCTTATCCCCAAGCCACTAGTCTACATTATAGTTCTCAAATATACAAAAGAAGTGATTCTGCAAAACATATGTACAAAAGAATGTCCTAGCATATACAAACTGAACTTCGTTGCTTGTCACTCGTACAACTCAATGACCTCTTTTTGGTGTATTCTCAATTTGCTAACATTCTGGCGACAAAATGACAACACGGACATCCGGTCAATGAGATTACGATTTAAGCACGCTTCTTCCTCTCTAGCCTGCCCATACGACTCTCAATTTTCACCGTCCATTAATCTTCTTTCGGCAGCAAGTGCAGCAGCAACAGCAGGCGGCAAATCTCTCAAGCTTCCACTAGGCATTTGATCTTCTGTAATGGCAGAAGGTGTAACTCTGAATAGGGACTCAACGTCTCTGAGTGTCAAACAAGGTTGATCCTGGTTTTTCCGGTTTCCACTAATGAAAGAACTCGTATTCCTACTCTTATTCAGTTTGTATAAGCTTTCCTCAACAGTATCTTTCACCTGCATGCAGATTAAAAAGAGAGATTATGGTAATAACTGGTCACATATAATTCGCAAAATGGCAATGGTCAGAAACTGGGAATCAATGATTTTGGTTTCACAACAGCAGTCACACTCATAAATGATGCACATGCTTCCGGTTGCAGATTTCAATTTATCTGTTGCCGTTTTGTGCGTCGATAAAAATTGAATAAGAGAGGTGAAAAGAGACGGGGTATCCAATATTACACTATATCCCCATCCCACAAGTGGTTTAAAGAAAAAAGGAAACTTCAAGCAAGGATCTACTTAGTTTGTCATGAAGTTTGACATCCTCACTTACATCATTACACCAATTATCTAAATATGGCTATCACATAGTCTGTCAGATTAGTAGCTGGAGTAAGATGAGGAGAAAAACTGACTAGTTGCCATTTCACAACATACATCAGTCACTTCCTCGACTGGAAGCAAACATCTACATTTTCCCAAAAAAGATCACTTACTGTAAGCCAAAAAGCCAGAAATTTTACAGATAAAATCTAACATCAGAATTTCCTTTCATAACCCGTAGAAAGGCTTCTACTCCTCGCAAATGAAGGATAACTCCTATTATGTAATGCCATAAAGCTAAGCAAAATATCATGCACAAAGCCCTCTGGTGAACTCAGCCTCTTGTGGAGGAAAGTTTTGACAGGTAGATAAGGAAATACAATATATTTAAAAAAGGGATGGCATTGGTGGTTCTAGGCCTTTTGTAGTAAGTTATCAAGAGCACATTATAGACAGAATTACGTACAATAAAGCGATGAACTAGTGTTTTTTGCTTCTGTCCAATTCGGTGCACCCTGCCAATCGCTTGTGCTTCAGCTGCAGGATTCAGCAGTGGCTCTACTAGAATGACGTGCTGAGCTTCTAAAAGATTTAGCCCATTGGCTCCGTGTTGAATTAAGAGCAGTAGCACTTGAATTGATTTGTTGTCTAGAAGCTTTTCAGGGTTCTTATGACTTTCTTTGCCATTGCTCTTTTGTCCCGTGAAGTCGCTAATGGCAACTTGCGCTTTCCTATGATATGACAGCAAGAAAAATTGCATTAGATAATTCATGACACATAGAGAATGCCAGAGCCTATGAAGTTATACAAGAGGCATTCAAAGCGAAATGCATCTAATGTCATATACAGCTTGTTGACTCGAGTACTAATACAAGACAGTTGCTAGGCAACAGCATTGTAAATGGATCCTTCCATTTATCAAACTAAAAAATCTATTCATCTGATTATAAGAAAGGAAAAATGATTTTTCTTGCCAAGGGTATTGGTTTTTATTGCTCAGATTCTAGTATCTCAAGTTATATGCATGTAAAACTAGTCTAGTTTTCTAATCAAATCATTTAATTTATTTGATGCAGAAAACATGCGTCAACTCTAAAATTACCAATAACTTAATTTATAAATGACAACGAAATCAACTTGACAAAATTCTATCACTTAATAATAAATTTATTCAAACTTATTGTGGTTAAAATTATGCCTTCATGCTCACTAACCAATGAGAGGAGAGCCAAGAGATTATTCTATTCCGTAACATAGCTTTTTAAGCACTATTTCTTCAAACTGATTCCTTTTGATCATATGTTTGAGTTGTGCAAACAGTTTTCTAGAGATGGAACAATTTGATATCTGAAGTTCATTATGGTCCTTATGGAGAATTTCAACTACATCATAGCAACTGCATATCAAAGTAAGTTGGGTATGATCAAATTTTATTTCTTACCTTGAACCATTTCTTGAATTGATTATTTATATAAATAATTGTTTCACTGAAATCCAAGCAGAACTGCAAATCCAGTTGTTAAATGGGTTCATCTCCTTAAATTGTCAAATTTCTGAATCTTGAGGGCCGTGATTGGGTTAATGTCCTTAAACTGTCAAATTCCAAATGAGAAGACAGAAATTGCTAAACTCAACACTAACATGACCAAATTTTACCAAATCTAAACCTCCAAAATGAATTAATACTTTACACTTGTCCTCTATCTGACAATCATAACTTGCATATCAACATATGCAGTGTGTCAGCCAGATCTTCTTTTTCGATCTTTTTCTTGGCAGTTGTCTGTACGCAGTTGCGATAACTATTCTAATCTAATGTTGAGCCCACCAGTGGTCGAAACAAAAGGAGAAACAAGACGTGCATGAGAATGTTGCACAATAGTTACAAGAAATGACATAAGATCTGCAAAACTAGCGCAGTGTACTTTTTAATATTTTGCAACTGATAACAATTTCGCACTTCAAATAACGTTTTGGCAGACAAGCACATACCTTCCTCCTTTCATCCTCACATAGGTTATACCATTGGCAGCAAAAGCATGTTGCAGCACATCAAGGACATCATTCCAACTGGAGAAAACGAGAACCTTTGCCTCCGGATCGCTAGATTTTATCCATAAAATTCTCCTTGTCACTGCTTCAATCTTCATCAGTCAACAAATGAAAATTTGTAAGGACTTGATGTCACAGGTATCTCATAACCAATAAATAAGAAAATGAAAGCATGATGGAAGATTGGAGCATTAGTAATAATACTGCATCCAGAGAGAAGATATTCTTACAAGTTCGACTTCATCATTTCAAGTCATTTTAGCACACCAATAAGGCTGCTAAATGCTTGTATAGTGAGTCGAGCACACAACAACTTACGAATTTGTTTCTTCAAACTATCATAAAGTGGTATAGCTAATACATGGAAGAAAACACACCATTTCATATCTTCAATTTTCTTTAGGAGCAATGTAGCCTTATGAAGTAGATATAACTACCATAACAAAACATTAGAAGCTGCAGCCAGAAAAGGTTATTTTGTCTTTATCTAAATGTGTAAGTATATACTCATTCTACATAACTACACAAATGTAGAAGGATAGAAATTTCTACTCCTTAGATATTAACACTTTGCAACTTCACTAAATTAGTCACTTGCATAAACCAACATTTATAAAGACAGAAGAGAAAGGAGAAGAAGAAACGAACTACAATTCCCCTCCCTCAGTCCTTTCTCTCCCATCCACCAAGAATGGATTCCTTCACACACGAGCAGCGCTCAGCCCCAATATTGAACCGACCCGAAAGCTGAGTCCCTTTAATTCACTGATTTCTAACACTTTTTCCAAACTCAACATTCACCATTTCTAGAACTGGAAATTTTAGCATGTTATATCTTGATCCTTATGCCAAAAACTTCACCAAGTGCAAACTGGGTAGGGGATGTGGCCACCTACGTCTGGGTCGAATAGGTCAGAATAAAGTTGGCAAGTTGGGGTCAAGGGTAAGGTGAGTGTGTTATATGTAGGAGCTTACCGGTGTTAGGGTCTTGGGGCTCTATTTAGTATAAGAAAGAAGATAATTTCTGGTTATTGCTAGTAATTAGTCTACCCTTACTGTTGAGTTGGTATAGAAACTTTTAAGTCTGGAAAATCTGAGAACTAGGCTAACCTACTATTAATGCGCATTAGCCTAGAGATTGAAAATTGATGTAAGTTCCACGCAATTTGATAAAGCTAAAGCAACAGAGCTTGACCGTTGAACAGAAACTCACATGTGAGAAGCAAGAAGTAAGACATCTGCAAGGTAAAATCAGAACAAACAGGCAAGCAACCCAGAATGCATTTCTGCACCTAAATTAGTTTTGTTTTAGACATGTCAGTATTTAGGTCATAAATACATGGGAAATGAGATTTACCTTAGTACTGTATGAACCTTGAACAGTTATAGAAGCTTCAGATCTGTCATTAGTGCCACATGATTCATCTTGTCTATCATCAGCAAATGCAATATTTCCAAAGTCAGTGGACTGTCTGCATGTTGGGCAAATCACCCTTTCATTGCTGTGACATTTTCCAGTTGGAAGCAATCTTTTCTCGGTCAGCACAAACAAACCTGCAACAATTTTCAGCATCAAACTTTACAAGCAATCAAGCATAAAAGCAACTATCGACATGACCACCTGGAAAAGAATTTATATGCAACATCAACATTAGATAATAAGGAAATATCTCTGTGCCAACCAACGTTACTGAGGAAACATTGAAGTAAAGCAACAGCAAAGCATTTGAGTATTCTGATTCAGAGAACGCCAGGAAGTTCTTTGACTCATTGTTAGAGCTGGGATTCAGAATGCTCAACATATGTCATATTTTTCACTCTTTAATAAAAAACACTCATAGACGCACACAGAAACATTCAGAGAGATCACGGCAATAAATTTGCGCATGGCTTATCAGTAGTATCTTATAAACAATTGCAGCTACAAAATATAAAAAATGAGTACTCACATGCTAAGTCTTTAAAACATGTTTATCAAGATGACAAAAGAAAGATCTGAATAAACAAAAATACTTCATGCACATTGCTTCTGGAAATTAGAGAGAAACATGAATAGGAACACACTTACATTTACAGCACATCACATGTCCACATTGGAAAACCATTTTCTGATTACCGAGCTGCTCCTGACAAACTGGGCATGGCTCTGGATCTGCTTTAGCTATAATACCGTTTTTTGATTGTAAATCCGCTTCAGATACAGTTGAAGCATCCAAGTTCTCTGATTTTGTATTCCTTTTAGATTGTACCAAACTCTGACACAAGATAAGTGAATAGCAGCAAATATGTATCAGTTTACTGTCAAGAGCTCCAGACATTGCATAGAATCTGATTATTACATCAGTGTGTTGAATATCAGCTGCAACAGAGCTTATATTGCATCACCTAAAGTAAAAGTTTTCCTGATTGAACAATGGTCATTTAATCAAGAACGACGTGTCTAGTATCCCAGGAAAAGAAACACTGAGGAAGTCATACCAGTTCAACTTCATTAAGGCCATGAACCTGACCCAAATCCAACATCTGAATATGAGAAAAGTGTAAGTGCTACTGATGATGCAGATTATGATTTGGACCTACCTATAGCTTTGAGAAAGGGCACTCGATCATGTACTTTCATCCCATTCAGAATTATCATTCCTACAAGTCACTATCTGCTGAATATTGTGCATGCCTAGCTAATATTGATCACATCCGAATTCCCAAAACAGTTCATGAAGCTCTCTTAGTTCCTAAACGGAAGGCTGCTATTTTTTAGGAAATGAAGGCCCTGGAAAAGAACCAAACCTGGGAATTGAAGACTTTGCCTTCAGGAAAGAGAATTGTGGGGTGCAAGTGGATTTTTTTAGTGAAACAAAAATCAGATGGTACAATTGAAAGGTATAAACCCGCCTAGTGGCAAAAGGTTACACACAAGTCATATGGCATCGATTTTCACGAAACTTTTGCCCCTGTTGTGAAGCTAAATACCATAAGGGTGCAGTTGTCACTTGATGCAAACTTGGAATGGCCACTACACCAACTTGACATAAAGAATGCATTCTTAAATGGGGACATTGAAGAAGAAGTGTACATGGACATTCCTCCAGGCTTCAACACTGAAACTACAGCCAATAAGGCGTGTGAGCTTCGAAACCTTGTATGGCCTAAAACAGTCACCTCGGGCTGGGTTTGACAGATTCTCTAAGGTTCTTGAAGGACATGGCTACTCTCAATGTCAATCAGATCACACGCTAGTTGTCAAGCATGGTTCCGACCGTTTTCATTTTGTATGTTGCTGAAATTGTGGGACCAAGAGACAACCAAGCAGAGATCACCTCCTTAAAGAACCATTATCTTGTGAATTCAAAGTTATAGACTTGGGAAACTTAAGTTATTTTCTAGGCATGGAGGTTGCAAGATCAGATAAGGGTATCTTTATTTCAAATAGGAAATATGTGCTTGATCTTCTTAAAGAAACAGTGATGCTACGCTGCTGCAAGCCTACTGACACTCTCATGGATCCATGCAACAAAATTGATCCAAGCTGGATAGTGCACCAGTTGAAAAAGGAGAATATCAGAGATTAGTAGGCAAGCTCGTATATCTATCTCACACGAGGCCAGACATTGGTTTTGCAGTAAGCTTTATGAGCCAGTTTATGAACAATCCGACTGAGGTACACATTGTAACGACCTAGAGTTTCGATAATGAAATTTGAATTAGCATGTTATAGGGCAGATTTCATTGCCTTAGTATATGATTTGTAATTATCCTTTGTATATTATTTGTACTTATCTTTTACTTCTTATTGATAATTGTTACCTAGTTCAGTGCCTATATTTTGGGGAATACGTACATACCCGCGTACATACCTGCGTACATACTTAGATTTTGGGAAATACGTACATACCCACGTACATACCCACGTACATACCTGGATTTTGGGGAATACGTACATACTCGCCGTACATACCCGTCGTACATACTCGTCGTACATACCCGTCGTACATACTCTACCTATTTTTTTCGTATTTACAATTAAGAACCCTATGATATTAAACCCATGCCTTAGAA
The DNA here is from genome assembly GCA_946800315.1 of Misopates orontium. Taxonomy (NCBI): domain Eukaryota; kingdom Viridiplantae; phylum Streptophyta; class Magnoliopsida; order Lamiales; family Plantaginaceae; genus Misopates; species Misopates orontium. The sequence continues at coordinate 43,376,948 of OX326947.1, read as the reverse complement.
ATTATCCGATTCTTTCATACCCCCTGGTTCACATAAGCATTCAAGCCGCCTTACCAAAGCATATAGTGCAGATTTGTGTAATGATTTCGAGTTTTGTCTTGGAGTTTAATTTATCACGCACTTGGAGTTCATGTAAGTAGTTCTTGATACTTCTTACTTGTCTTTTTAATATAAAACTATTGTAACTATTGCATTATGAAATTAATAAAGATATTGCTTGCTTTCATAATTTTCGGATTTATTTGGAAAGAAAGAAGAAAAGAGAGTTCTTTTGAAAAAAGATAGTTTTAATACTTTTGAAAAATATTGATCAGGCATGTAAATTATCTTCCACTGTTTGCATGTAAAAGAAAGGATATATTCGTTTTGAATCCATATATTGGTATTGTTTTGTTGAGCTCTTAGAATAGACCTGCGTTTGTTTTGGGCTGCCAACTTGCTTGAAGTTGGAATACGTTTGGGCTGCCAACTTGCTTGAAGTTGGAATACTTTTGGGCTGCCAACTTGCTTAAAGTTGGAACACGTTTGGGTTGCCAGCGGGCTTATCGCTGGATGGATATCCATTAAATTGCCGGCCCGTGCCACGGGTTAAAATAGTGGTCGTAGTGTTAGTCTATGAGCTTAACGTGTATATTTTTGAACCATCACTTGAGAAATTGATATTTTGCTCATGCATCAATATTTAATACTGTTATCTAAATCTTATGCATTATTGATTCTTTTCTAATCTCATGCCTGATCTTAAAGAGATATCTTGAACTACTTATTGAGTTTGCAACTCACCCTTTGCAATGTGTTATTTTCAGACTTTAGTTTATCTGCAGGGAGCTAAGGGATCCGTTTTAGGGGTTCAAGAAGTCAAGTACAGAGTCATGCATTGAGAGAATTGCATTCGTTAGCATTGTTGTTCGCCGTCTTTCAATTATCGTTCATATGGTATTGTTATTTGATTGTAAACTTTCATTGAGATATTAGATGCTCTGTACCAAGATTTTGTAAATGAATATTTGTTTTAAAGTTTTAAGGTATAAATCTTTTCATGTCGTTTTTAGTCATGACGCTTCCGCGAACTTTTAAATAAAAATGTTTTTATTCTGAGGGCTTCGTGTCGCTTTTTGTTCTTTTTTTGGCGACACGGCCATCACGCCATATTTTTCATGTTTTAAAATTTGGGGGCGTGACACACATAGAGGCTGCACTTCGTGCCCTCAGGTACCTAAAAGCCACTCATGGAAAGGGACTCTTGTTTCAGAGACATAAAGATAGAGGTATCAAGGTCTTCACTGATGCTGATTGGGTAGGATCACTAACTGATAGGAGGTCAACAACAGGGTATTGCACATTTGTGTGGGGAAATTTGGTCACTTGGAGGAGCAACAAGCAATCTGTTTTAGCAAGAATAGTGCTGCAGCAGAATTTCGTTCCATGACTCACGCGATGTGTGAAGGAATATGGTTACGAAGACTGTTGTTGCTTGTACTACAAATCATGCTTTCTGGACTTATCACTCTAATGTGTGACAACCAAGCTACAATTAGCATAGCAAGGAATCCTGTTCATCACGACAGGACAAAGCATATTGAGGTTAATTGACACTTCATCGGAGAGAAGATTGAACATCAAGATGTTGACCTTCAATATACGCTATCTCAACAACAGCTAGCTGATGTCCTAACCAAGGTACCTCGTAGAAATATGTTCGAAAATTTGTGTTCGAAGCTGGGAATGTACAACATGTACAGCCAGCTTGAGGGGGAGTGTAGAGTTGTAGTTACTAGTTTAGGTACATAGAGTTATAACTATGTCAGGTAGTAAATTAGGTAGGTGGAGACATAAGATAACATGGTATGGGTGTTTAATAATGAGGTATGGTTGGTGAGTTATGAGGTAAGATGAGTTAGTTAGATGTTTTTTCTCCTCTTGCATAAATAGGTAATTCTTATGATGTAAATAAACAAGATTAAACACTCTTCTTCCATTATTTTCTACAGAAATCACTCATAAGATCTCAGTTTTATGAATTAAGTAGCCTTCGTTCGTAAGGATCAAGTCTCATTATGCTCAGTGCCTTTGTTAAGGAGGGTAAGCAAGAAGTTCTTTGAAAAAGCTAGACTAGGTAAATCCCGACCCAAAAGGTGCGTTCACGGGCACCACAGAAAGATTCGCAGCCGCAGCTCTGAGACTACCTCAAATAAGACCTTTCCTTTTTTCGCCCCCATGTCGCCACACGGGGGGACATGGGGACGTAACAAAGGGGATCCTAACAACTTGTTCCGACCTACGATAATAAGCTCATGAGCTTGGTCTTACTTCACCGTAGAGAAACGAAAGCTTATAGTTATTCCAGGCTAATTCTGGCTCGTTCTGTGCTGTGATTTATTATTGGACTTGCTTATAGTTTTTCTGGTCTAATTATTACAGAATGGCTACCATGTGAATGCCATATTGCTAATAGGAAGTAGTACATATATGTATGATATAAGTCAAACAAGGGCACTGAGTTTGCATCAATACCTTCAAATAGCGTAGTTGTCCTTTTATGCGCGACAATGATGCCAGTGCAAGAAACTTTTCGCTGGAATTTTCAACACTTGCTGTGTCCAATTCTTCCAAACTTAAAGCATCAATGGCAATATCATCCTCGGTTTCTTTAAGGCGCAGTCTTGAGGTTGCCATCTTCATTTCATCATGAGCACGCAGGACCTGCGCCTGAGCAATTGCCAAAGACCTTGCAAAGGCATACTCCTTGCGCATTCCCTGATTAGCAATTAATAGCCAGATTAAGAATATATGGGTTTCCTAACCAAAATAAGCTTTTATTGATGTCCAAATAAGTTAACTTTAAAGAGTGCAACTAAAAACCACTATACTAAATAAAAAACATGCAGTATCAAAAATTTCGCATTAGCTGAATTCCTCCAAGCTTGAGCATAATTAAGCAGAGAAGTCAAAAATCCATCACAGTTAATATTTCACCAGACAGCAAGGATAGAACAGAAATATGTTTGCATACTTCGAGAAGATCAAGCTGCTGTCTGGCCGCCGAAATTCTCTCTCTCCCTAAGAATGCCCTGGAATTGTTTCTGATTATCGTCAAAACAACCTCCAAATCAGATGGTGACCTCGAGGCCTGCAAGGGAAAATCCATTAAGAAAAAACTATGGATGAAGTTCCACTTTCACCAATATGATATAATACCCTGCTCAAATCTTTGGGCACCAGTACCAAAAATTTATGCCATCTCAAAAGTAGTACAATGAAAGTGGCAATCTAGGATAAGAGTTTGAAATAAATGTACTTACTTTAGAAAAAAAATGAATTGCTGTTGGGCTCTCGGAGAGGGATGAAAAAGTGGGATTTATTATATATCTCTACCTTTTTATATTGGTTACAAAGCCATTGAGTGAACCGTGTATTTTATATAACAGTAAAAATAGATAATCACTGAAGGACTAAGGCTAACTGTAGATGCGCATAGGGGCAAAAATGAGCGACTAATGCTAAACCGAAAGGAAATTCTCCAAAATCTGTCTTGTATAAGATGTTTTATTTTGTGGATGAACCAACTTTTCGTCAGTAATAAAGTAGCAAAAGCAGCAGAGTGTTATGTTCATCTGATAGAATAGCTCAATGAATCTTTTAAAGACCTGGAGAGAGCGAGAGAAAAAGAGATGACCATAGTATTTGACAAAGAAAATAAAGCAATAACGAACCGTCACTTTGTCCGCCATGCTCCTCTTCTTTCCATTATCGTCCAAATTAGCAGCAGACAATGTCGAGTTCTTGTCCGGTCGTGACAAATTCTGATAGAATTCATTCAGTGCAGTGTTCTTCTTCTGTAGGTTCACTGCCTCTTCAACAGATGTAATCACTTCCCCATTATTGCTTTTGTTTAGACGAAACAGCCTAGCTTCATAAACCTGTTCTCAAGAAAATTTTGTAACACAAGTTATGATATTCACGTGCTAACATTATCAATGAATCGGCAAAAGGGACAAGTTAACATATAGCTACACACCTGAAATGTTCCATCCAACTCGCAGTGGGTGCATGCAGGACCATCACAATTAGAATTGCATTTTTTACAACATCTCACACGTACAATATCCTCCTCTCTAGGATTGTCCATTGTTTGGTCAATTTCCAAGAGCTTATCAAGCAACGTTTTTCTCGACTCTTCCAGAGCATCCAAACCAGTTTGAATATAATATTTTAGAGCTGTTAGGCTGCGAAAGCTGTTTGAAAATAAAAGAAAGTATCAATAAGTATTTTTGAGTTTGGTCTGCATGGTGATAATTATGATTGAAAATGCAATTATTTATTTATAAAAAGTTAATGTTGAAGTCATTCAGGCTCAGTCCAGCTCTGTTGTTTAGTAAAGAGATATATGGCTCATCTTGTAAACAACAAGTTAAGCAACTCTTTCTCCATAATAAGCTTTGATCTTGTGGAGACTAAAACAGGCTAAACATACATTTTCTCTTCAAAAATATCACTCGTAGTTGCAAATATTGCAGTACATAGAGTCTTGACTCGTATCAAAAAGAAAAAAGAAAAAGAAAAGAAAAAAGAAAAACTGCGAGTCCACCGAATTTTCTATTAATGCAAGCACTTTAAACCAGTAATAAAGCACCACAAACCAGGCAGAAGTTCTTGATTTCTTGTTCGAATTCCCAGAGAGAGCTTCTCCTATTTTTCCTATCAGTTCACTAGATGAATCATTATTTTGTTCAAAGTGATCCAGGACTTCCAACCACCAAGTGGCATGTTGATTTCTCCTTTTCCCCAAAGCATCAAAAACCTTCCAAGAGCAAAAGAGAAAGATAAAAGCATCAGGAAAGTAACAAAACCTACAAAAATAAAACTCAAGGCTCCCAGAGAAAAAACCGAGGATAGACTAACAAAAACTTGGGGGGGGGGGGGGGGGGGGGGAGTGGTACTGGAGATGTTATATTCATTTGAAGCTAGACAAGAGACAACATATTTAAAAAACGTTACAACATAGAACTAGATATGGTATTTTGTGTTATACTCCATGTAATAGGCTCAAATAGGTTTTTAAACAACAAACATGTGCACCTACGTCTCTATGACTTGGTAAAGCATGTACTCTGAAATAAATGCAACAAAACTGAAAATGTATCACATCCAGGTGAAACCAGAAAGATAGCACGCATGCTAGAGAAGACTATAGAATTATATTGAATAGTAACAAGTATGCCATGACATAGCTCCAAACCAACAAACCTGGCTGTATGATTTCATGAACTCCTGCTGAGCCAAGGATAACCTTGAACTAGACACTGATAAGAACTTCTGTTTTAGGTCTTCACACGATGCTCTCAAGTATCGAACATGTGTTGCTATATGTGGATGACTATCACAAGTTCTCTCACCATTTCTCCACAAGCAAGATGGAGCCTGAAGTGAGTTATCAGAACTTATGCTCAGACTAGGATCATCTATATTCATTTCATCTCCTTTCACAGCGCAGCTATCCTTTCTGCTAACATCAGAAATTCCCGAAAGTAAACTTTCAAAACTTGCTGGAACAGACTTCTCATGTAAGCTATCTACGGCAAGTGGCAAAACTTCAGCAAGATTATGAAGAACATGGATATTTAAAAGAGGATCCACACGAAAATCTTCAGAGTGCTCTTCAGCTAATGACAGTGCCTCTTTGTACAAAGATACAGCTTGAGGAAATTCTTCCTTGATTATAGCTATGCCTGCAAGTCCATTCAATGCAACAACTAATTTCCTGAGGGCATCCTCGCCTTCTATCTTTGTCTTGCCTACAAGAACCTGCAGAAAAGCATATCAAACTTAACAATAAAAATATACTTGGAAAAGCCATGACCAAAGCAATAACTTCGTCAACCACTATTTAACCTACCGACAAAATCTCCTCCATAGTCATGGTAGACTTCTGCAAAGAACGCAAACCAGAACTTCCTACTTGAGGATGGCAGCAGGCTTGCCGAAGCTTTAGAAGTGAGTTGAACAACTTTGCAGCCTCCATATTAGAAATATAGGGTTCAGAGAAAGTATCAGATGACGTAGAACCTGGAGAAGAATATTGTCACATTGAGATCTGCGATTTGTGAGGATGGAAAGAACTGTGTCGTAGAAGATTATTTACATCCTAATTTAGGTCATAAGTTTATAAATCTTAAGTATGATTGCATAACTACGGAACACCTTCAGATTTACTCTTCCTAACATCGTTCTTAAAGCTTTCAACAACTTCTCGGGCGTCGTCCACACAAGTTTCATGCTGTCTCTGATAGAAGTGCTCTTCAATTGGTGAGAGGACGAGCCAAGAGACAGATTCCTCCTGTGGAGGAAGCTGCAACTCATCCCAAACATGTCCTTTTGAGGAGCGCCACATAAGTTGCTTAAAGAACTTATATGTAAAAGCCATAGCTCCAGCATCTCCACCCTGCAAAATGAGCAGCTAAAATATACAATAGAGAAAATAAAAAACACCTGACCTGCATACAGGATTTTGATAGCATACTAGCCAATATCACAATATTGAGCCTACAACTCATCCAAGCAACAGGTTGAATGACAAGCATAAACAACAGATACATCATTAAATCCACACTTTTCAATTATATGACAGATGGGAGTACTAAATATCTTTGCGCCTGGTAGAGCAAGCAGTTTCACGAAAAGAATGACATATTACTGCCTCTCAGGTTTAAGATTTATCCTGCTTATGAAATTTTATTGCCAACAAAGCACTATCCTTTGCTTTCTCACGTATATCACATAGTACCTGACCTGCCACCCCTTCATGAGCACCACAAGCTTCAGTTCATCTTTACAACCATCAATCCAGAACCATCTGTTTACGTTTTTATGCTTTCATCCAGATTCTAAATAATATAATCTTAAAATCATTCTCATAAATTATTAGTGGCCTCTATAGAAAATATAGGCACATTCAGAAAGAGAATCTACCCTAGAGTATAACTTGGGCAAGGACAGAGCTAATCAATTGTTTGTTTTAAGCAAAAACACAAAGACTAAAGCACCGAATTATATCAGTAGGCGTGTCAAACGCGTGAGTATGCGTGTGTTTGATGTAGCCAATAAGGCTGCTGGTGAACAGCTATTGTTAGTAGGATATACATGACGAAACGGTGGGTGAACTTAGAAATGTGTGCAAAGTAAGATTTGATAGCGTGGGAGGATACAAAATGATAAACGTCTATCCTCTGTACAAGCTTAAGCTTTTAGATGAAGCAGCGATTCATTACGGTATTTGAGCCAGGCCAAGCTGAAAAGAGGTTATGTGTACGAATCTCACAAGCACCCAGTAATCAAAAAATTATCGTGTGCCAGGCTTCAAATAAAGATTACAGCCTGCGTGTTTCAGGGAATATTTGGAGAATATAAAATGATAAAGGCCTATCCTCTCTACAAGCTTAAGCTTTTAGATGAGGTTGGAAATATATTGTTTTATAAATATTCTCCAACAAATAATAAACTAATAACAGGGTGCAATTATTAGTCAGCAGTTGGGAGAAGCAGAATGCATAATTTATTAGCAGTTGGGATATGCTTCTTGACTATTTCATCCGTATAATTATAACACGTCACATTTATTGCGGTTGAATTAAATGGGTTACAATCATGAAACTATTATGGTACACGCTGTAAAATATGCCAAACTAATCGTTGTAGACTTGATTGGTTATGTGGATCCTATGGCAATGACCAATAGTTTTATATTATAAAGTTTGAAATGAGCACAACTGAAGAAACCTATGCAAGTAATGATTTATTAGCTAAGGTCACATCTAAAATCAATGAGATCACACGCCAAATTATATTTCCATGTAAAAAAAGATTTTTTACGATCAATAACTTTCAAATTAGAGCTTTCATAAATTCCTACAGCTAATTGTATTCCACATAAATATTAGTGAATATAACATCATATTTGAAAATTAAGCAAGCATGTACAAACTGTCTGCAAAATCGTTTTCCATAACTATACTGAATAATATGCAGCCACTGAGGTGATAAGGCTGTAGTTGATCAACAAACTGCAAAAACCTAAGCTTCGGCTTTGTAATTTTCATCAAGAAAAATCAGCATTCTACTATATGCATACCTCATATGGATTACAAATCACATCAGTCCACCATCTGAAAACATCAAAAGGACTTGCTTGAAGAAATCTCAAAAGTCCATATAAATCATCCAGTTTTCGTTGTATGGGAGTTCCTGTAATACACCAACGATGTTTTGCATGTAGGCGCAGCGCCAATTCTATGGATGCAGCAGCATTACCCTCCACCATTTGAGCTTCATCTAGACATATTCTCCACCAGAAGACTCTGGTCAAAAGAGTTGGAACAACTGGGTATCTGCAACATAAACTCAGTGTAGTGAAGAACGCTGTACGCATCAACAATATAGTTTATGCTGAAGCTACAGCAGATGCAGTAGATTAAACAACACCTACAAATTTTCAATCTAAAGGTGAAGAGACATTTTCCTCTGAAAAAGGAAACCAGGCGTGGCTTACGGGCCTGTTAATGGCACCTCATAACGGTACCTGTGGATCTCTGCAGCATCAAGTAGCTAAGGGCGTTCATCTAAGGAATCCATAACAAGCATAGACGCGATGGTAAAACATGGAAAACTTGGATCTCTTGGCACTATGGTCTATATATGGTAACAAGAACAGAGAAAAATTTAAGAATTTTCGTAGTACTATACTCCCTTCTTACATCATCCTTCACAAAAGAGGAGATTCTCTTTAATTCTGAAATTCTATCTTGTTCAGACCAAAAAACTTGTTTTTAATGAGAACATGCTCTGCTGTTTCTACGGCAGCATTGAACATTCTTATGCTTTTTTTCGTAAAAGGAGGATCACAACCCTGGGATATCTCAAAGAATCAGATATATAAAGCAAGATCATTTTCCTCCAGCTGACAATATGAAGCCATGTCACTGAGCATTATACTAAGATTTATAGGTATAGTTAGTAAAATACTATGGACATACATGTTACCTAATAAGTATGAGTACAAAACATCAACGTATATAAATAATTCAGCAAAAACTTGTAGCTGCTACAGACTGTAAACAATACATCCTGATAATGAGAAAGTAGATACCAACTATATATTTCTTTATTCATCAACTTATCCCAGCTTAAAGTAATCCCTCAAAAGGTGAATTACAATCAATTGCGGCCTTGAGACTATAGATTCGCAAATGCACATATAACAGCACAATATGATTATCATACTCTGAGTGCATATACATTTATTCATGTGCATATCACTATATATTGTTTACACATTCACAGATAACATAACATCACATATTATCCAAAAATCTATAAATAGTGGCCTGATTATACTTACATACTTGTAAACTCTTTAGCTTTTTTGCAAGTAAACAATAATACTTGCAGCTTTTGCAATGGCCCTTGCTATAGACTTCTGTGAAGTGATAAAAATACATAACACAATGTGGAGGTTAATAAAGTTCAGCAGGCCATTAAACATGTGTAGAAAGTAACTTATCTTTATTATAGAAGAGAAGATATCTTAAAGTCAGTGGACATTGGCAGAATTTGAGGCGAAAGATTTGTTCTTTCTCAATCGGCCACATTTATTATTATGTTATTGACAGAGATATCTATGTTGAAAATAGTTTGCATGTTTACCAGCAAAGGTCTAAAAGAATCCGAAGCATAGCTAAGCGGGGGACCAGTCTATTTCATAAATTATCTGGAAACAAAGGGAGCAAAATAGTATCATTAATTTATAGCATGACACAACCACATGCTAATATTCTGCACGAATCCATTGGCATGATATTCAAGCAGCGTTAGTATATTGTCTGAGTAACTTGCTCCTTTGATTCTCTCAAATATTATATGTTCAGTAAATATTCAAAGTTTTATACTCCACCAAGAGACCCATGCCCAGCAATAAAAAGGGAAATTTTATGGTAAACGGGAATGCCATTTTTCAAGAAGCTAGACAGTAGGGAGAATAGAAGGGAGAATATAATTGTGAAGAGGAAGCTCGATATTCAACAAGCTACACAACTAGGTCAGTAAATGAGGTCGAAAAATCAATCTCTCAAACATCAGTGTCTAATGCAACACCGCAGGAAACATAATCATGGACACGTGGAAAAGGAATAACATGTGTGAGAAGCATCAGTGTGAGATATGCCAACAATAATTTCACAAATATTACATGAATAAAATAACAGTTCAGTTTCATCATTGGAATGCTGTCTCAGACAATTCAATATTAACATAAAAAGAGAAAAAAATTGAACCAAACAATTGGTATCCCTTACCTACGGTGAAGCTCAAATTCATGTTTAGCTCCATGCACAAATTTGTTACACGATGCATGTGAAAAACCAGGCTACAAAAAAAAGGAAAAGAAAGGCTACTTCAAATTACACAAGAAATTACCTCTTCTGGTATCTCATAAAGCGGCGATCCCCTTCATGTCTCTCAGCATCATGTGGTAGATCCTCTTTAAGTACATCATATGTTGTCAAGACAATGTCAGCACTTAGAAGCTCATTGATATCAATAACTGGTTCATCAGAAAAGGAAGTGTACTTAACTCCTTCATAAACACATATTTGCAACGAACCAGGACTTGTATGACTGTTAAGGCAATGGGGGCAACAGAATAAAAGATAAGGAAGAGAGAAGAAAGAGGCAAGTAAAAGAACATAAAACGTACCAAGAATGATGTTTTTGTTTTAGTAAATATACTCACACACATTAACAGATATTTTTAACTTTTCATTTCCAATATTTCACAATGTCGTGCCCCTCAAAGTGAAAAAAACAAACATTCCTTACAAAATTGTAGCATACACAAGAAAAAACAAACATGGATGAGGGGGTAATGTGCTATCACATAACACGGGTTGTTATGCCTAAAGCCCTACAATATACATACAGGAACTTAGATATTCCTCTGGCCAACTGTTAGATTTTTCTCAAACAGGGGGCATTTTCGTTGTAAAGAGAGAGGTGAACAATAAGGTGTTTGTGCAATATAAAATTATGTCGAGGATACACTACAACTATCAAAGGAAGAAACTTTGCAGCACTTGTAATTACAAGGCGATTCAAAACCAAAAAATTAAATTGTATATTTAGTATGCAGATATGTACTCAAACAGATGACATATACACGTGCATGCGCACACAAACAAGTGCTCACCATAGAGGGGTGATCCAACAACTTAGCCCTTAATCAAACCATGTAAGAAAATTGTTAAACCACTCAGTAGCTCTTCCACAAAGAAAAAATATTCCGATAAGCAGTAAGAACATTTCTTCACATATCTTTTTTAAAGTTATCTTTCTGAAACTAAGTTTTCTTGGAGAGTACATGCGTGTTTTAATAAGTAAAGTGTGTTTAGCAACATGGATGCAAACATGTTGTCATATATGTCTGAAAGACACACATCATGTCCATAAATCACAATTAAGATCAGTAATGTCAAACAGCTATAAGTAACTACACAGAGCAACAAGAGAATGGAAGAATTACCGAAGAATCTCAGCATGCCACTGGGGCAATATAGGTGTTGGACACACGATAAGAGTTGCACCTGTAGCAATTGGAGATTCTGTGGCCTGGACCAGATCTGAACAAGTTTGGCATACATATTCTCCATCAATTTCATCAACTTTAGGGTCATTCTTCTTTCTTTTCTTATACTTTCTTGAGCTTCCATTTTGGAGTTCTGCAAATTTTGCTTCTCTATCAAGTTCCCTAACTTTGGAATGTTTCCTTTTCGCCGAATATCCAACACAATCTGCATGTTGCCAAGCATCACAAAAGTCACACTGCACCCACAGACCTTTATACCTGTAGCTCTCAGTGACAGCACCACATACACACTCTACTCGCTCCCTTTTCAGTCTTTTCAAGTTAATCTTTTCAGACCTTTCAGCTTGCATGGCCTTAGAAGAACCAGTAGCTTCTGATGATGGCAAGCGATGAGCCAAAATACAAGAAAGCAGCTCAACAGTTTTTCCCAGGCCCATCTCGTCTTTTTTATGTCATTAGCAATGCAACAGAAACAACTGGATCCATCAGTTAATCCGATATACCAGACTTAACTATAAAACTAACAGCAGAGAGAAAACCCAATAATTTTATTCATAATTTTTTGATTTATTTATACTTAAAAAAGAACAAAGCAAAAGTAACATGACCCCGAAATTCACAACATCCGGATGTTAACTCGTTAAAGCAAATAAAAAAACTGGAAGCACCTTTATACTGAAAAAATTCAATTTCTTGACATGTAATGGAAGTTTCATTCTCATGATTGTGGCGATCAAGGACGAGACAAATATTCAATATTTCAATCATATTGGTTCAAAAGACAAGAACATTAGCCGGCAATGACAAAATAAAAATACTCAACCTGATTATCTCTCTCGGAGAAAATGTGGAAATACTCCCTAACATACTAATCCAATTCCTAACATACTAATCCAATTCCAATCTTGAAGAGTGATTATTGGTTGTTAGAAAAAGGAACGATGACAGGATGATGACGCAAATCCTTAACGGGTTTTCACAAGAACAAACTCATAATCCCAAGTTTATATAAAGCAGGCCTGGAGCAACTAGCAAAAGAGCTAATAAAAGAATATGAAGGCAAGAGAAAAATTGGAGCAAAAGCAAAAGGACAGATAAAATTAGAGAATAATATTAAGAGGGTTTACAAGACTCGCAAAACCAGGTTTTACATTATCAAGTTCAAGTCAAAGACAAATTCACTTAACAAGCTCGCATATTGCCACAATTAGTAAGATTATCCATCCTAAAAGGCAACAGTTAAAGCAGAAAAGTAGGTGGTCAAAACTAGGCTTTCAGATGCCAGAACAAATCATAAAAAGTCGTGTCTTTGGTTCTGTGCTTTGCTCCATAGCTGCAGGTTCCAGCAGAATTTAGCACATGTAATATCATGTATTCCTTCTTCATTTCTACTATTATATGTTACTTACTCTTAATCAGAGGAATTATAATGGGAGGGAGAAAAACCTACCAAAACTTAAACTAAGTATGCAGTATGCACGAGAAATTTCTTGGCCATTTGGTCTTTCTCTAGCAAGGACTTTCCAACATACGGAATTAAAATGCTCAAGATTCAGTGCCATCAATGTGACACATTAAAATTTCTTGGTCAAAAACCAAACAACTTTAACTTGAATACAAATACAAGAAAGCTAAGGAAATATGATCTGTAACTGTAACATGGAACTGTCAAAAGTTGGCTTACCAGCTAGAATTCCACCAGAAACATACGATGATGAGAAGCTCGGATGCAATGAAACATTTCCACTGGGATAGAAAATCCAAGATTTAGCATTATTTCAGTAATTCAGATTTTCCAGAAAAAGGCCCACGAAAGTGAGAATTAAAAGAAAGTGAGACTAGGTCTCAGTCAAGTGTGCAAATAATAACACATTCAAATGTTAACTCAACCAAAAGTCCTAGCTCTCTGACCATTTACATAAGTAATTGCAGCAGGTTTGACTATGATTATATTCCAGAGAAAAGACTATAGAGATAAGAAAAGAGGAACCATCACCGCGTTTGTGAAAGATTCACGCAATTTCTATTGCTCGACAAAACAGAGAAGAAAGAAATATTTTTCATGTAAGTGCAAGGTACATGATAGTCTTTTTCAGTAGGGATTTGCATATGGTTTTAATCAACTTAGAAAAAGCCTATAGTTAAGTAACAAGAAAGGTAGTATAGTGGACTTCGGTAAAGAAGGGGGTCCCCAACAAGTGTATCAACACAATCAAAGATATATATGAAATGTGGTGGCAAAAATTCAAACTTGTGGTGGTTTCACAAACGCCTTCCCTGTCACGATTGTCTTACATCAAGGATCAACTTTGATCCCTTTTTGGTTTGCTATTGTGATCGATGAAATCACTATGTTATCTTGATGTATGTTTTTGCAGATGATATCTTAATTGATAAGAGAAGAAGACGCGTGAATGTCAAATTAGAGCTATGGAGATAAACTCTTGAAATCTTGAGGTTTCAGTCGAACCAAGACGGAGTATCTTGAGTGTAAATTTAGTAAACAAAGGATATCCAATGCTAGTGCAAATTTAGTAACAAAGGATCTGCGATGCTGATACTATAACACTGGATGGACAGGAGATACCGAGAAGCTACCAGTTTTGATATGTAGGCTTAAACTCAGGCAACTTAGTGATGTCAACCATCGCATTCAAGTTGGCTAGATGAAAATGGATGAGCGGTAGAGAGATTTCGTGCGACCAAACTTTCTTCTAAAATTAGAGAGAAAGTTTTACCGGACTGCTACCAGGCCTGCCTTGCAATATAACTCCAAATGTTGGGCCATTAAGCAACATCATCCACATGAGATGAGTGTAATTGAAATGCGCATGTTCTGTGCAAAAGCACGAGAAGAGATTAGGTAAGAAATGAAGACATTCACAGCAAATTCGGCGTGGTGCCCCATCAGCAGGACGCAAGGAAATCGCTTTCAACGGTTCAGTCATATGAAACAAAGACCCCGATACGACGTGTTGAGCCCTCGACCTACGGCAAACTCATAGAGCACGTGCACGACCCAATGAAATGTGGATGGAAGTCATACGAAGAGACATGAAGCTCAGAATCCTAGATGAAGACGTTCTACTAGCCGAGAAGAGTGGAGGAGGAGAATGCATGAGTCCGACTCAACGTGATTCTCGTTTGGTTCATATAGCCTACCCCACTATCAGAAATTATAGGCTTGGTTGTTGCTGTGTAAGTGTGAGGTAAATGAATGATTGAACCAGTAAAAATAGGCAAAATCCAATACTTGATGATCAATAATAATAGGCAACATCTTCATGCTGATCAGTTCCTTAATAATTACCCAGAAGTATATCTCACCACCATTTTGGTGTATACCATAAACTTAAAACATCAACAGAAAATTCTGATTAAGAAGGAAAGTACCTAAAAGGATTGTAATAAATTCTTGTGTTGCTATCGATCAAAGTTATAGGCATGCATAAAGGAGAAACTATCTGACTTCTTCCATTTCCATCCAGACATTCAGAATCACCTTTCTCTCGTTGTACCATCCAGTAAGCTGCACGGCGCTGGTAGGGTCGTAGTTCAGGAAGCAAGTCAGGAAACTCATCCTCCAGCATTGGCTCCTCCCTGATGTAAAAGTAAATGGGTGAGCTAATGAATACACACCCAACTCAAGCATCAAAACCATGATGAAAGATAATATGAACTTCCCATCAACACTCACTTTGATGGCTTAATAGCTTCGTAAAAACTGGAAACATCGAGCGTCGCTCGTTTTCTGAATGCAGAGGAATCACCATCAGCCGCAATGGGTTCATCAACATCCATATTCGCCATGGCACTATACCCATATCTAGCTTCGGAAGTCATAACTTCAGGCCGCAACCATGCCATAACATTCATCATACTCTTTTTCCAAAGCTGCCTAGAATTGTCAAGAAGCGACTCACACTCGTCAAACACACCTTTCAAAATCTCAACCCTGACAGACATTGACGACATGCCCTCGAAAACCTTGATCCCTTGAGTCACCCTGAGAGTTAGATACTTCAAACTGGCCAAATGAACAAGGCCTGTAACTCCTTCATCCGGCCCATCAACGTTTCCAGACGCCATCACGACGACATCCGTCTCTGATCCCTCTTTCATCACAAACTCCAAAACAACGTCACTCTCCGACAAAACCGGCCAATGCCCCAATTTCATCCGGTCAAGATGCTCGCTCACGTTACTCAATCTAAACCTCAAGAAACATTTCGAGCCCCCGCAGAACTCCTCAGTCAATGCATATCCATCGAATTCCTCATTCACCTTCAAATTCAACAAAACAATCTCCGAAACATCGTAATGCTCCTCCAAACCCCAGCTAGACCTATCAACTACGACGAAAAACGGTTCGTTGGTATCGACCAAATCATCATCCTTCTTCAATAACTTATTCTTATTTCTGCTGTTCAGTGCTGCTTCAGATGATTGCCTCTCTACTATTCCAACAGACCTATTCGGCCTACTTTGCTTCTTTCTGCCCATAACTAATCATGAACTACTACTGCAACAAAATTGTGTGATTTATTAAACTAACTACAACTCAAAATCAACAAAAAAGTATATATAATTATGTGTGAATAAACATACATTTTAATACATACATATAGAATAGAATCTCAGAGATTCGATTAATTGGACAAAACCTGGGAATACTCGAAGAGATGTACGTACTGAACAAGTTTAAGATTTTGCGCAAACTAAAAAACCTACGAAGGTTCGGTTAGTTTGTTGTTTGTACGGTCGCAGATACTCGATAGAATCTTGTTGTTTGTGAAAAATATGTAACCTGGGATTTGTGAATTAAATTTAAATAATTATGAAAGTTTTGGATATAAAAGGCCGATTTTTTTTTTTTTAATTTTTATTTGGGTGACTTAAAGGTCGAGATTTGGATAGACATTACAATAAATGTGTTCGGTCTGTTATTTAGGAAATTGCAATTTGAGAAGTACGATGATGCACTGAAAACAAGTTCACAAATTAGAAATTATTAAATTTTTGGTGAACTTGCATTGATTTTTCTGTAAGATTATTTAATATTAAACATAATTTTAGATATTATTGTACAACGTACATTAATGTTTAAAGTGTAAACATGTTTATCATCATAAGTCAAAATAAAGCTATACCGAGAGAGTTAAAACGATGCCAATATTCTTTTTTAGATTATTTTTCTTTTTCTTTTTCCACAATGTTATAGGAATTAAGAGAGACCTTTTTCCTTAAGGTAACATTTTTTTGACGTCATTAACTATTCAACTTTTTCCAAAAAGATATCAATCTTCAAACAATGACGTCATGATAGTAAAATAGGTTAATTATAAGTTATAACTTATATAAGTTATTTACTCGTCGAGCCAATAGCCAACAAGGACTTCTTTTCTGTCCATTCCCAGGTAAAATTAATTATAACATCCTAAATTCATGTAATTTGTATTGCATATCATTGCTGTCTAACTAACAAACCGAAGTTGAGGTGTTGTTGGGTAGGTTAAGTATGAATCTTTTTTTGTCGTTGAAAATACTTACCAAGATCAACTCTACCAAAGTATCATAGCTTTTAGGATCATGGGTCAAAGTTTTGGTTTCTAGGTAACATTCAGTTAGCTGTAAAATTTGGAGAGTTTTTCGAGATGTTTCAGAAGATTCAAGAAATGGTTACCGCAGTGAATGGAAAAATATTTCATTCCTTGGAAACGTTTCGGTATGCTTCGTGGAAACATTAGGAAATTTTGATCCATGATGTGGCAAAACTTTGGCACAAGGTCTAGAACCTAGTCGAATTAAGAATTTCCGTGGTGGTGGTGGAAAGGTACAGAATGGTATTGGAAGACTATGGTGAACTTACATGTGGTTCTCCCAATAAATATCGGTTGAGCCGTGAGGTGTAGCTCATACTATGGCGGTGTATAAACGTCGATTGTGATAAAAAACTAAACATTTACTCCTAACATTAGTTGGAGTAAGTTGTATGAACAGTGAACTATAATAAGAAGCATGTTAAGTCATTTTGCAGTGAGAATGAGAGGAGGAAGGAAGAATCTCAAGAGAGCAGTTGGGGAAGAAATGGCAACTCTTGAGCCTGGTCAAAGCATAATGCAAGTTCTAGATCTTAGAGGCTCCAATCTTCTTGAGGTATATGATTTCTTCTCTTGCTTATAGTTTTCAGTACATGTGCCAAAACACTCATGACTCGGTATTTGAAGGTAATGGACAGAGAAGGCCAGAAATTGCTAGCAATTTTCCCTGCTAAGTTCCAAAAAAGCATGTGGATCAAACGAGGTATGATCCATGAACCTTCGATGAATTTTTGGAACCTAAGTTACCAGAATCTGGAAATTTTCAATCATGTGTTACCTACCCCTAAATGGTTTCGGCATCAGTTTTTCTAAAATATACGTCGTTTCTTAAAGTTCTGTATTGTTTCTTAGGAAACATGGAAATCCATATAATTCAGATGATTTGGAAATTTTGATTGCTTTGTTCCTCACAATGTGATTAGGGAACTTTATAGTGGTTGATGAGAGTGGAAGAGAAGAGGCAGCTGAGTCTGGTAGAAAAGTGGGGGGCATTGTTACACAAGTGCTTTATCACGAAAAAGTTCGTCTGCTCCAGAAATCTCCAGAATGGTGTGTATTATCACTTCAATTAGCTTTTTGTATTTCTTCTCCTTCCTGCATTAACGGATACGATTAACTGAATGATAGACCTGATTTGCAACATTCCAAGATTTTACTTTGATACAGATGAATTTGAAGGTCTTTTCAAACATCATTGATTTGATTCTGTGTTCCTGTCCATCTCATTCTCATTAAACCAATAGAAGATATAATCATGAAAACAAGCAACATTCTAACCTTTATCTGTATCACCTCATCTAAAAGTTAACCTTCTGTACAGAAGAGTCATATAATACAAGGGTTGATTACATTTACAGTGGCACAATGTTCTTATTACTTACACCTCCCCCAAGGTATAGAACCACTCCTTGAAGCTTTCGAAACGTGAAAAGTTAGGGGCTTATCTATAATATTTTGAGACTTAAGAGAGACATTGTGTCAGTAATTATCAAACCTCCGTAAAGCTTATCTTTTAAATTTCAAATTGCTGTTTATGTAATTATACAAACAGTACGAGAATATCTGTGATGTTATTGTCTCAAACAATTTGCAATTGCTTAGATGCATCATAAAAATCCCTGCTATAGTTTTTACATTGCAAAAGTTCTGTTGACTTGTTTGAGCTGTAATTTTAGACTTAACACTTTTAACCATGGTCCCTCTCCCCCCTCACCGCTGCGTACAATATAGTAAGGATTTTTCACAGTAACTTGATTCAAGAAACTTGTTTGTACTATTTTTGCCAAAGTTGAGGTGTCTTAGCAGGATTTGTACGTCATTTACATTCATAAAATTCTGTTTCCATATATGTATCCTAAAGCATATTCTATCGAGTCTATTAATAACCTAAGCAAAAATAAAAATTCCATCACCCCTATTTAGAAAGGAGAAACTGCTTTGCGGCTCTTGCTTATGTTTGTTGCTGCCTATGCATCCAGGCCTGATATATTCAAATCCACACCCCTAGAAAACTCAAAGCAAGACAGCCTATAGGTCCCAGAAAGATGATGGAAGTTGTAGCAGTGATGATGACGATGGACTTCCACCTCTGGAAGCCAATACAAACAGACTAAATTCTCTCCTGTCGCACTTGGATACTGAACCCGAGTCTTGTTCAGATTCTGATTTCGATTCATAGCACATTAATAGAGCAGGCATGACTCAGTTTTGTAAGCATACACAGGATATGTGAAAATAAACTATATGATTAAGTTTTTCACTGATTTCTAACATGTTTGTGTGCCTTTAATTCAATCATCATAAAGTGCCTCGTGCTGGTGATTGATTATTGATCTGGTCGGAACATGACATATACTCCTTTAGGCCTTTTATTCTATTTGTCTACCTTCTTCTAAAGGCACCTGAATGTTTCTTAGGTTGCCTTGACTAATCTAGGCCTACAGCTATATTTGCTTAAGCTTTATACTATGAGTTATCCTTGTAGTGATAAAGATTTATCATCAAAAAGGCTTCTTATTTATGCGAATCTGATCCTAAGTCAGTTCATCTTCCGCAATCTAAACTCTGAATCAATTCAGTTAAGCATGATATTTGTTAAAGTACCTTAAGCAAAAACACTGCATGAACAATTAAGGCAAAATACAAAAATGAGTAACTAAAGTACAACTGCATCTTCTATTACTAATAAAATTGGATCTCCAGTGTATCATGAATCACTCCAAAGCAATAATAGCAGCATTGAGATTCAAAATGCTGCAACTTGCAAGCTTACCAAAACGTTTAGAAAATTGAATAAAATGCAATACTGTAGAATCCACAGGCAACTAGCATAATGCCAAAGTTTTTAAACACATAGATATCAAGTCTTATACTTTATATATAATCTAGTTGAGCTTCAGGAAGTAAGTGCCACATCAAAGAGACCACGCGCCAGGGGCTGCTTGCGTCCAACATATGCACTGCGAAGTTCCTCGTATACACTTCTGAAATGGTCGATTGAAAAACACAGTTGCCTTATAGCCTCCCTTTTCTCTTCTTCTCTCTCTGAGATCACAGCTCTCTGCATTCCCAACTCTTTCTCAAACTCTTTGATTCTTGACTTAAGTTCAATTGTTTGCTGATTTGCGGATTCAGATGTGGCACTGAGACGCTTGTTCTCGGAATGCAACTCCTGTAGATTGTATTCCAGATGTTGAATTCGATTTTCACGGTCACTTATTTCAGCATGAAGTGTCTGTAACATGGAACTGACCTCATCTTTCTCAGCCATTAGGATGTCATGCTTGTGTTTTAGCCCATCAAGATTCCTATTCAAAGTGTCGACTAGTACATTTTTCGTAAATAGCTCCTGCTTCATGCGTTTGATATCATCTTGCAGCCTGATTTTCATGGATTCTTGCGATTTTTCCATCTCGTCTTTCCCAGCTTCATAATTTTTTATCTCATCCGCTAGGGAATCAAGTTCCATTTGCAGTTCTTCGGTTCTTGCCTCATGGAATGTCAAACGTTCTGACAACTTGGAGATACAAGACTCCAGTTGCCATTTCTCCAAAGCAAAATTTCCCGAAGCATCTTGGAGGTCAGCATTCAATTTCTGTATCTCAAGATCACGAGCTGCTAACTCTGACATGTATTTTTGTATGTCCTCCTGCAACTCCAGCACTTGCCTTTTCTCTGACTCGAGTTTTGCTTCTAACTCAACTATTTCCCTTTGGAGTAACAAGGATTTTTTGTTCTCTGTGTCGATATGAGCCTCATGAAACTTAATCTGATTCTTTGCTGATACAAGCTCAGCTTCAAGGCCATCCATTTTGACAAATACATCTGCATTGTTCTCCAGTTCATCCTTCAGTTTGGCAATTTCTTCTTCTGCAGACTGAAGTTTTTGGCTAGAGACCTTCAACTCTTCTTCATACATTGAGCTTTGTTTCAACAGTGTTTCATAATCTTCAGTTTCTCCGACCTTTATCATGTCATATGCATGCTTATTCTTGGTCAGGTTATTATCCTCTTCTTCCGATACCAATTGCTCCATGTTCCCAATTTTGTATTTTGGCATTTTTCTGGAAGAAATTGAACTCGAACCCTCGTAGGGAGTCAAGTAAAAAGATTCTGAATCGGAATCTGATGATAGAGCTGAAGATCCAGAACTTGCATTGGAAGAGGCCTCAGAAATTCCATCCCCTGAGCTTGGAGAGATATCTGTACTAACCACTTGACCCTCAACATTTTGCACACCTAGCTTCTTATCTGGAGTTAACAAGGATGGACTTTGTTGGGAACCAAAAAAGGTTCCGTCAGAATTCTGCATTCCAGTTGCTGACTGCATGTAACTATGCAGCTCCCCTGTTATCTTCCCGTAGTGGTCAGCTAACAAATGGTGCCTGTGGGAGATATCCTTGAGGTGAGTAACTAGCGCAGTTTGATTCAAATTACTAATGTCAGCCTTCTCGTTGGAATCATCTCCACCTTGTTCAAACAAATGCAGCAACTCTTTGACACTCTGATCTACACCTGCAACACGAGAATTGAATAGTATCTTTTTCATCGATTTTGCAAGGTATTATGAGGTGCACAGCAGGTTGTGGCTAAGAGGTTACACATAAAGAAAAGATAATACTTGACTTATGTTTTGCCACAAACAGGAACTTGGATTAACGCTTGAAATAAAGATTGGGAAAGAAGTTTTCTATAAGATGCTTACTCTTGACATTTTCTTCAACCCATTCGGTATCTTTTTGATAAGTATGATTGTTCCACCATGGTAAATTTGAAGACTTCACCTCATTCTCCATCTTTAAACTGCAATCATAGCTTAAAAGAGTGAGTAACACAACTGATCAAAATAATGATGTTAACGTATCAGGTGAGAAAGAGTGGAATAATTTATGAAATATGGCCTCTAAAAATGCTTTTGAATCATAAAAATTACGAAGAAACAGATATCATAAGGTTAATCATGTATGCAGGTCCAGAAAACCAGTTTTCAGTGCTGTAAATTATATGGAAGAAATCAAGAGACCAAAAAGCCAAGAGCTTTGCAAACTCGACGAAAGTGAAACATGGAAAATGAAGAGCCACTTAATTTCCATAACTAAGATTCGCAAGGAAGATTAAGCGTTCGAAGCGCATGAGTCCAATACACAGATATGAGATACCTTTTTTAAATATAGCAAAACATTCAAAATTAGTGAATTCAATACAGAACCACTTACACTAAAACAAGTAACTCTTATACTTTTCTTCTTAACCCTTCCTATCGAAAGTTCTTGTAAGATAACTAACCGCTTATGTTCAAGATAAATAATGTTCACAACCATCTTCCTCATCTTTTTATTGACTAAGATCCAAAAGTAGCCTTATTGGGGTAATAAAAAGAGGAGACGAGCTAAGAAAAGTTCTCGTCGTAGCATATAAATCATCGGGAATTTGCAAATAAGTTAGCAGAATAAGCAGATCCACGAAGAAATCAGAAAATCTATTAGAAACCTGCATAGAAATGAAAACGGATAATCTGAATCACCTAACAACAGATCGTCACACTCTGTACACCAACAAGTTAACGGAACCGTTGCAACGGCAAAAAATGCAAACACGCTCAGTGAAACATAACAATCATGCTGAGTTACCGAAAAAGAAAAAAAAAGCACAGTTCACTTAGAATTAAAAGATTGCTGCAGTTAAGAACATAATAATCAGTAAAATTCAATTCTACAAAAAGAACATAAAATGAGAGGGTTTATGTGAGCTAACCGTGCTAGAGAGAGAAATGAACTGAAAACGGATGAGAGATGAATGAATAATGAGATGGAATTATTATTGATTGCAAAGTGAAGTGAAGAACAAGAAGAAAATGACGATAGGAAGAAGAAAAAGGGCAAAAGATCGAGTAGTGGGGTACCACCGTGTTTCCCGCCTAGTGGGGGTTCAAATTTCGATTTGCCCATTTTTTGCCAATCCCAATTTTAATTCGCCTTTTTCCCAAAAATAAAAATAAATTAATTCGCCTTGGATTCTCCCATTAATAAATATTTACATATTTGGAACAATTCCAGAACAGAACATCCCCATTAATTATGTTTCATGTCATTTGTATCAATCGTTGGAAAAGTTACAAACATATCCTTCAAAAGGAAAAATTATTAAGTGCGGTGCTGCACTTGCATGATGACGTGGTTACAACTAAAGGTTTTGTACTACTTCGCTGCGCAATACATAATTATCTCTCCTTCAAAAATTCAAATTTCCAAATAATAAAAAATGCTCCCGTGATTAAATCCAAAAACCTTAGGGATACAAGTGTACATATCCATAGTATTGATGTTTTTTTCTCAATTTTTTGCTACATTAAATATCATTATTGAACTTGGGCCACGTGCTACATATGAATAGACATGTCTCTAGTCATGGATTATGGTTTTAACCCTTACCCTGTTTATAGGGTAAGGTTCGGGTCCAAACCCTTACCTTTACCTTAAGAAATTAAATATTAGGGTAAAAGTCTGACTCGGTCCTTACCCTACCATTTTTTTAAATATGTGTGTTTAATTGTTTATTTGTCTTAAATTGAGAGGCCTAATGTAAAATAACAAACTTTGAGGAACTAAATTGCAATTCTCACCCCCAAAAAAATAGAAATTACGATTGAAATTTTGAGATTTTAGAAATTAGGGTTCGATTATTTTATCAAGTTGAACGAAGCTTGACAAATGGGAAATAAGAATTTCATTGAAAAAGTCAATTTTTTTTTTGAAAACACATTGAAAAAGTCATTTAAATCGCACAAAACAAGTAATAATTAATCAAAGGTTTAATTAAATATATTTCGAAATCGCACAAAACAAGTAATAATTAATCAAAGGTTTAATTAAATATATTCCAGAACATATTACAAAATTTATGTAACATAAAGAATAGAGTTTAAAAAAAAAAAAAAAAAAACGACCGGGTAGGGTAAGGGTCTAGAGATCAGGGTCTCAACCGGGTCCGGTTAGGGTAAGGATAAGGATCCTGCCACAAAAATCTAATAGGGTATTAACAGGGTATGGGCAATGGGTAAGGTAAAACCCTACCCATTGCCAGGCCTATCGACATGGATCTTAGTCTATTTATTTCATTTTACTTTACAAATTTAAATGGCTTCGTGATTTATGTTTACCTCACGCCCTACTTGTGACTTGAGAAACGAGAATAACATGGTGCAAAAATAATGGACCATCGCATAAACTAATGCGATAGTTGACTCATTTCTGATGAGCGGTTAAAACTCGGCTAGAGATATTACCAAAATACAAAATGTTGTTGTCAAGGAAGTTTTTAAGTATGAGAATGCAAAAATCTTGTTGTCTAAATCTTGAAATATTAATTTCTTAACTAATATTCCTTGATTGTAAATGTTTGACTATTCAAATTAATACATTATTAATTTTCTCTTTCCACAAAATTCTTTAAATAGAAAACATTCATTTGATAATTGACAGTAGAAAAATATTATTAGAACAAAAGGTATGGTTTTAATGGGCTGAACTAAGAGATTGAGATATTATTTATTATTGAAAAAAAATTACATATATAATAATCATGATATATGAGTGTCAAATTAGCAAACACATAAAGAGTAGGATTATTTATGAAAAACATGTTTTGAAAATACATTAAAATGCTTTATATATGAAACGTGATCTAAAGCATAAGCTAACATTAATTTATTTTTATTTTAGTTGTCCTCCTTATGTGAACTTCAAAAAATATAGTAGAAATATATCATTCTCACGATCTTGAGTATTATGAATATGTGAACATCTCAAAGTTAATTTTGTTAGTGTACACTTAAAATATAAGTTTATGTGAATCTAGATTTAATTTAGAACATTTAATTGTGCTTCGAGTTTACTGAAAAGAATGTAATAGTAACACGGAATATAAGTTTTGATAGAATGAATTAATTATCTGTAAATGGGTTTAACTATCAAAATCAGTTATTTATTCAAGTAAGCTCTTTAATTAAGAGATTTTCTTTGTCGACAAAACCGAAAAAGAAATTATAATTAAATTAAAAGTAAACTTCTTGTTACCCAATAAATAAGATAAACTTGACTTTCTAAATTCGCAACTTGAAACTTATTATAGATAAATTGTAAGTTCCAAACTAGAACTATATCCGTATGGCCATATTTGAACTAAAAAGGAAAGCTTAACTAAAAATTAAAACAAAAAAAAGAGATATGGATATCTTTTATTTGAAAAATGAACAAATGCAATATAATCGTAATATCGTCGAGAAAAATGTTCGACTTCCGACACATAATTTTTTTTTTCACAAGAGACTGAAATAGTAAAGGGATATAATTTATGCCTTTACTAATTTATTTAGCCATTTATGGAATGTATTGAGTAAGAAAGAAATTAAACTATGTAAACAATAAGAAGGAAGATTGAGTTGCTTAATGAATCAGTAATTAAATTTCAGGATATTACGAGATTCTTAGATTTGATTTATATATTGATTGATAACGAGGGATTAAGGGAAATAAACTTAAAAGAATTGTTTTGGCAACATTGCCATTATCGCCGGCCTTAAAATGCTCATGCCCTCATACCATTTTACTTGTCAAATATCAATCTCATTAGTTTCTCGTTACTTCTTCATCCGTAGTATGTTTCGTTCTTATAGTATAACCACATTAAAAAATAGACGTGTTCGTAGATTCAATGGACTAGTCGATAAGGAAAATTCAAGTGTGGCTAAATTTCAAGCTTCAACAGTTTTCTGCCGAATCATGTGCCATTTCATGTATTAGTATAGGGTAAAATATTGGGTTATTGTCACGTATTATATATGAATGTTCGGTCAAAATTTAACATGAGATAGTGGTTAACTATAAGAACGAAAAAAAAAGGATCATTGTTTTTACCAAGTGGTCTGAATTTACAAAAAAGAAGAAGAGAAATACTATATTGTTGACTAAATTAGTTAGGCAGACCTCTATTATGCATCAATGGACTTTTTTGTGCCATATACACGAGTGAACTGATAAAGTATTTTGATTAAAAGTTATCGTGTCAGTTAGTATAATCTCATGGATAACGATGAATAGTTTATTTCTGTGATGAATTTTTGGATAAATTATTGAAATAGTCTTTGGCGTGTAAGATAAGTTTAACACACCAATTGCTAAATAACGCCAATAAGGTCCGACGTTCTAGTATAATTACAAGGATATAGAAACAATTTCCGGTGATACGAGTGATCCGTATCAATTATATGCTTGAGACACTACTAAAAGATAAAAATACATAATTGAAGTAAGCTAAGCTCTGCGATCTTATCGCATGGTGATAGTTACATATTTTTAGGTTTAGTTGAATTAATGTAATATGACATTTATTTTTTCACATATGTTTCTGTAGAGTTTTTTCATTTATATAAACTATGATGGAGATCAAAAACCAGAGAAGACGCGTGTGACAAATGACAATTCATCATGTTTTAAGAAAACTCCAGTTGAACTACATTTGTATAGTTTTAAGTTAACTACAAATCTTTTCTTTTATATGCATATAACATATATATATATAAAAGTTAGAATACTAATTTTGCGATTGTCATAATAAAGTATGACCTTAAAGTCTAAACGAACTGAACTAAGCAAGTAAAACTATTTTCAAGATTCCATATATATATAATATATTTGTGAATGATTAAGATTAAATGAGTACAATCAAAGAATTCTCTATGTTTAATCTTTTATATTCAGTTAGGAAGTCGGAGAATTTAGTGGCATGCATACGGGTTACGGCTGTCGCGCTCTTACAGAGACAAAAAACAGCTGGTGAGTGCATAACAGTTGGATGGGAATGGCAATTGGAATGGGATGAGGATGCATGGTCCTTAATTATTTGACAACTTCCACAAATACTCGGGATCCTATGGTGTCTTCCTGCAAGCTAATTATTATAATTTTACCACTTTATTCAAAAAAATTGCAAACATAAGGATAATCATATTTACAAATTTTGTGTAATTATAAAAAAGTTAACATACTGTTTGAAAAATTATATAACCACCTCATAAAACGTAAAACAATCATGCACATGGTGTCTAACGTTTGAATAATTACCGAAACAACACTTACGTTAGAAAAACATTATAAGTACAGAGGTTACCCCTTGTTTTTCCATGTCTTTTTTTTTCTTCACAAGGTACTTTTGTAATTATATTAAAACCTTGGGGGATGTTTTGCAAATAGAGTAAACGGTAAATTCCGTGGGGCTGTAAATAACGATCCCTCACTATGCAATAAAATTATAGTGTCAATATTTTTTAAAGTATGGGCAAAATTATGATCACGAAAACGCAGCAAAACTTAATTAAATCTGAAATAAAAAGTTCCGTTGAACTTTGATCGAAGTACGTCAATTGTCTTTTTATGTGTACATGTTAGGACATCCAAATTATTTTTAAATCCGTGTTAACCGTATAATATACAAGTAATTTTTAGGATATCGAGTTCCAAGTTCACAGAATTAATACTAGTTTGTCGTGTAGAGTATCCCGTACACAATTGTTTAGTTGCAATCAAGTTTGTTGTTTGTTCATGCATAAAAAAAAGCTTTTAATTATCCTCATGCAATCCGATTCCTAAACACTTTATTCCAAAAAAAAATTTAATTTTTCTTTTATGATATCTAACCGCGAGTATGGGAAATAGGATAATATGAATTTTAGCTAAATTTTGTGGAAATCACTTCTTTAGTTAACTCGAGAACTCAAAAACTAATTTAATACATGAAACTACAGCTAGCTTGTCATTCAAAACATCTGCTGTGACCCAGTTATCTAAAACAGAGAAAAATGTAAATTTCATTTACCTTCCGTAATGTATTAATTGTTTCGATGTACTTGCTTTAACTAACTATGGATTAAAATTTCTACACGTTTTTTCGAAAACCACCAAAACGTTTCTATTTTTCACTTTGTTGAAACGAAACATAGAAGTAGTTTTCAATTTTGTTACAACTATAATTTTTGCGAAATTTAGGAAACATGTCCAAAGCTTCCGAAAAACTACGATATGTTTCCAATATTTAGGACATCGGAATATATATGGAAACCGAAACTTTGATCCATGATTAAAACCATGTCAAACGATAGTTGTTGCAATATCAATTAATATATTTTTAGTCTAGACTCACAATATATATTTGTTAAATTATCGGGTACAGAATAAATGAAAACTATTGTTTTTTACTAAACACGCCATGAAATTAAAAAAAGCTAAAAGAAAAATACACAATAAAGAACAGCTTTTAAATTTAACTCATTTACATATCAATGTTTATAATTGTATTTGAAAAGTGCACATTAATACATCATATGTTGTAATCTTCAAAATTTTGAATAAATTAAGGCCATAAATTTCAAAAGAGAAATAAAATAAAATATCGATGTATAAAAATATAAATCATTGTCCCTTCATTTTATAAAACTGATACTATAAAATTAATTCTAAATTTTTTTTATTATATAAGATAAGTATTTCTTAAGTAACTATTTTACGTGTATGAACATATTATAAAAGCATATTATTATAATATTACTTTTCATTTCACAATTGACGAGTAGTCAACTTAGAGGAGAGAGTATTTTGTAGTTAAACCCATTGTGTTATGTTAAATTGACAACTTATCCCCTTATGAAAAACAAATAGTAAATACACATGTTGTGATTTTAAAAAGTTGCAAAATGCCCCATGTTATTTTTTTAGAGTATTTCTTATATTTTAGTGATCAATATACCCTTGTTATTTCTATTTTTTATATTTACAAATTTAATAATATCATTTCTTAAAAAAATTATAAATAAAAGTATCCTACAAGAATAACATATATCACAAAACTGTAACTTATTTTTAGTTTTACTTTTTATTTATGTTTTTTACAATATCTATAGTATATATTAAACCAATTTTTTTTTTTTTTTTTTTTTTTTTTTGTTGAGAAAAGTATGTATAAATGTAGTTTTTCGCCTACAAAACCACCTACACTAACAATTTTGGGCTAGTAAACGACACCACCCTATATAAAGGAGCCATTCTTTACTTTTTGAAATCACGGGAGAGTAATTTGCATTTATTTTTTATGTAAGGGTTATTCTTATTTGTCAATTTAGCGTAACACACGAGTAAATTTTCGAAACCTCTTGAAAAAATGTGGGTGATCCCACTTCACGATTTAGATACGTGAGCTCGATTTCAATTGGTTTTTAAATGAACCATACTTTACTATAACATGTTATGTCATGATTCAATTTGCTTTATTTGTATAATATTGCCTTTTGCGACTTTTATCTAGATGCATGACAATGATATTCATTAGTTTCTCACATAGTTAATCTCGACCGCAGTAAGATATGCAATTTAGAAAAAAATGTAACATCAAATCCGTATGATTAGTATGATTAGCTACGAATTAATATCTTAGGCAACCTAAGGGGTCGTTCAATAGGTCATCTTCGTGGAAGAAAACGCCGGGTGATTGCTAGTCAATCTCGGGTTTTTTTCAACTTTGGCCCCTTAATGAGTACTGATTTCATCTTTGGTCCCCTATTGAATTTTTTTGCAACTTTAGTCCCCTAATAGAAAAAAGTGTTTCCTTAAACCAACAAAAGAGGGGTGTGATTTCAGAATCGCGACTTCTTTTCCGCATGAAAATAACCCTCATGTGATCACGTGCATGACACGTCAATTTTTTTGACCAGAAGGGACGATTTCAGTGAAAAAGGGATGAAGTATGAATTGTGAGACAAATTAGAGGACCAAAGTTGCAAAAAAATTCAATACGGGACCAAAGATGAAATCAGTACTCATTAAGGGATCAAAGTTGAAAAAAACCCGTCAATCTCGATCTCAATTTGACACTTGATATGTACAGACTACTGGAGAAAGAAAAAATTCATTTGTTCGACTGAGGACGTGATTTTTGTTTAGTTCATATAGCCAGATTCAATTACTAGGTTTACAGCTTACTCTAGATAAATTGGAGTTACATGCTTGATTTTGATTGTTATTGTAGGTCCGTAGGCGCTTCATTAACGAGAATAGAAGAACAAAAAAATGGAAAGACAAGCACCATATTCATTGACTTATGGTTCTGTAGTGCTAATGATATTTTATACTTTATTGCATCACATAAATTTGACAGCCAAAATGGGTATTGGACTATTGGTTAAAGACAGTATGGCAAATTGGCAATGCTCTATTTAGAGTGCTCAGTTTGAATCATCACTACATTCAAATGAACTGTTTTCAGTTGTGAGAGTTAAAGAAGCAGCAGAAAAAATCATTAAAACCTAATGAAATGCCACTATTCATGTTCTTGTAGTATCACATGATATCCATATTCCTCACAATGCAAAAACTATTGATAAACATTTTGCACCGTCTTACAATCGGCGAGAGAAAGGAAAAAAAGGAGATAGAAACCTCATTGCTAGGACCTTGTATTTGATTGATCAGCAATGGTCATGACCTTCTTATGAAGCTCCGCTTTACTCGCGCCCACGAGCTTGTCAAATTGCCGTCCATCTCTAAGGAAAAAGAAGGTCGGGGTCGCTTTGATGTCCCATGAATTACTGAATTCCTGTGCAATATATAGTACATAAAACATTGGTGCATTAGAAAGATTTTTTTTTCGTAAATCATCGATGCCAATGCTCTCCTTTTAAAATACTAGAAAGAGTTTCGGTAAAAAAATAGAGTAGGAGAAGAAAGAACTTACCGCTAACTCATCAACGTCCACGGTTATAAATAAAATCGAAGAATATTTATCAGCAAGTTCTCTGTAAGCTGGTGCTATCTGTCTACAAGGATGGCACCAAGATGCACTGAAATTCACAGCCACCTGTTGGAAGAACACAAACCAATAACAGATCATCACAAAGAGACGAAAACATCCGTGATATTCTAAGACAACATTTTTGAAATGGAAGTATTGTCTACATTTTTCTCCATCAAGATTCATATCAACTCAAGAAATAGAAGCATTGGACACGACTCGCTTCTTTCGCAAAGTTCTACGAAATTTCGCTAGTAACAACAGGGACGGAAGTGTATGAAACGGGAACTTACAATTTTTCCTTCTTTATTTGCCTCTGATGTCTTCTCCTCCCACTTTTCCATTGTAGTTATAAGGTGAACGTTCCCGCCTGCAAGCTCTACTTTAGTATCGTTGTTGATCTTTGTTTTGCGTGACTGCACCAAATAAAAATGTTGTTATCCACGACTTTTGGTCAAGTTACAACAATCCCAGACGTTTCAAAAGTTGCGTAAAGCATGTCAGGTTAGATAAACTTCAGGAGTGTCGATGTGATTCACTTCAAATTAAAAAAAAGACGGTAACAGTTACAATGATATGCTCGTACACGAAAATATATGTAATATCCATTACCTTAGTCCAGCACTGCCCCATTGATGCGCAGCTGAACCCTGGTGCTACAGCGGTGACCTTGAATCAAAGTCCATTAAAACTATTTTAGATTTAATGCATCACATCTATTCAAAGATTGCCTATCCTGAGACTGAAGTCATTGCCATTGATATCTCTTAAGATGATTGAAGAAGCATAGATTAACCGAAAAAAATTGTCAATTAGCCGTGATCTTGAACTCATACAACTTTTAAGAAACATAGCCCTTTCATTTGAGCACTCAAGTTCCAAAAATGGATATATAAACTGAAAAACAAGTCATAGATGTGCCTTCACTCCCTTTTTATGCCAGGTTTAATATTTGTCAAATAATTCCCTCTAGCTAACCCCCTTTTGTATTCTTGAAACCTCAGAAAAGTGTAGAACACATACCAACTTGTCCTCATTTCATATTATTTGAACTCTATCTGCTCATAATTCATTGCTAAATACGACTGCAAGTGTCTTATTTTCGTTCCCATTATCGGTAGAAAGGTATTAAAAAGTACGGTCTACCACGACCATTACAAGCCTCCGTAATTTGTATCAGCTTGGTAATTTAAATTTTCAACAAATCTTAAACAAGGGCAACAAAACATTCCTTATGATCGATATTCATCTTATAATTTATATAATTTCCGAAAAATCAGATAAAAATTCCAAAACTATTTTCCTACACATGATACAACACAAATAATCACAGAAAACAATGTATCCATGACCAAGAATCCAAGACTGTAAATTGCGATAAGCTGAACTAATTTGCATGCATAACAAACAAAACCAATGGCCACCGGAAAGACATTATATAATCATTAAAAAGAGTTAGCCAAATGCCAACATAGTAACAAACCCTATAATCATAAAATAAAAGTGGAATGTCCCTCTAATTTCTTTAACAAAAATGAAAATTAAGATACAATATTTTTGTGTTCCTAGCTATCCTCATTCGATCAGAAATTAGGTTTCAAGAAAACCATGATGGAAGAGATAGGGTACCTTATGTTTTTGCGTTGCTGGAAATTAGCCTTTGATAGAACAACATTTTTCGGCCAAAAAGGTGGTCATCAAAGAAAGAGATAACACGACGAAAAATATGCGGAAAATGGAAAGAAAAATGGAAAGCTACCGTAAGAGACATGTAGGATGAAAATCATTTTTTTTCTTTTTTTGGGAAAGTTATGCTATTTTACCAAACTACCCTCGTGGCACCAAGGCACTATCATGCACCTAAAAGCGGGTATATTCCATTCACCTCCCCTTAGGTTTCTTCTCTCTCCTTCCACATTCCTCGAGTTGATATTCCATCTACCTCCCTTTCCTTAGTAGATTGCCGATCAATAGTTTAAATTGAGGGGTAAAAGTGTCAATTAATATAAGATTAAAATAAAGATTAATGATTGAATATCTATTCAAAATACAACCAAAAAACTTAATAAACTAACAATTACTAATATACAACATTAGATGTAAGTCTTCTATTTAAATTATTAAACTTTAGTAATAATATAAATGTTAATTGCAACCAAAACATAAATATAATAAATGTACAAACGTATTTTGGGCTTACATCAACATAAAATAAGAAGAAAATAAATAGATTCACGAATATTTAGGCGATAATCAAACCCAAACCATGTTTAATTTAGGAGGAAAAAAATAGAAATACATGAACACCTTTTAGCGTAAGTATCAAATAGACTTGTACCCTGATTTTAGGGCTAAACATAACTATATCCTATATATACCGTTTCCATAATTTCATTAATTAAATATAACATGTTTTGTTTTTTAATATTTTTAACTGGATACCATATATTTTAGTCATTGCAAAATTATTAAGTTTCTTAGATCTATTATAAATAGATTCATATAACTAATAATTTAATAGATCATATATCTTGTAAACGACATAAAAAAAATTAATATAGGCATGCACAATTCAATGGCTTTTAACTAGTTCATAAAAATGTAAGTTATGTGAATTATTGAATCATTAAGTTAAATTAACCTAATTATTTTTCATCCTGAGGTAAACCCCAAATACATGTAATTTTTCATATTTATTATGTTTACGTTTTGTTTGCAATGAACACATATGTTATTACTAAAATATAATTATCAAAATACTAGTTTTCATATAATTTTCATCATCCAATATTTTATATTAATAATTCTTAATTTATTAAGCAATTTGGTTGTCTAGTAAATAACAATTCAATAGCTTATTTCTATTTCCTATCAATTGACACTTTTGCTCCTAAAAAATAATTGTTAACAAATAGTCAATCAACCCAGGGGAGGTGGATGGAAAAAATCCAAATCAGATGGAAGGTGTGTTAAAATCCAAAGTAGAGGGGAGGTGGGTAGAGAGAGGAGAAACCTCATCGAAAGGTAGATGAAACATACCCACCTAAAAGAATATAAACAAAAAAGTGTAAAATTAAATTAAGACGTAAAACTGCGAAAAAAATTGTATAATTTTACAAGAGAAAATGAAAAAAAGGAACCCTAAGTCTCTAGCTTTTCAGCTTACCTTTGTGGTTTAGGTCAGCATTTTTCCCTTCTTCTTTATATTCGTGGTCTTCATGGCATGTTAAAGACAGAGTGGGAACAATCCCTGAGCCAAGGCGAGCATAAGGACACCCAACAGATAAGTAATATATCTTTTATTTTATACCAAAGTACTTCAAAAAAATTATCTTTTTGTTCATTTGAGTGGTGACATGGTGTCCTAGGCCTTGTCCAGACGTCTATGACTCAGCTGCAGTAAGAGTATGTTGCACGGATACGACACAATACAGACACGACGACACAATTTTTTTTTAAAATTACAGGATACAATATGTCCATGATACGTTAAATCTTTTATATTAATAATTTAACCTATATCACAACATAATCAAAATAAAAGACTGCCAGTTTCTTTAAAAACAAACATATGGATGAAATCAAAGTGTTTGCAACTTAAAAATTGAAGCATGCTACTTCTTTTTTTCGTTCTAGCAAGAACAATGACACCCCTTTGTTATGTTGTATCTTTCTCAATTAATCACACCTTTTTTTTGCTTTGCAACCTTGTTTGGATTAGAATTTTATAATTTTAAATCCATCTTTTTTTTAATATTACTAAGTAACCCCACCCCATATATTCAAGAAAACTATCAAAACTTCTCACATAATATCAAAACGTATCGGATACGCCCACGTGACGTGTCTAATACGCGTATGCAACAATTAAAAGATAAATGAAAAATTGGACACGCCACGTATCCCACACATATCCAGCGAGTATCGTATTTGATACATATCTGATACTGTATCGAGTGTTTTTTTGAAGTATCCGTGCATTATATAGTAAGAACTTTCCCTAAGTAGAAGTTGGGACTTTAGCTCACGAGGAAACAAGATGTTAGAGGACTTGGGGTTCTGTGGGAGCCATGTGTTGCAAATAGGGCATGAAACAAGCAGTTGACAAAGGTGTCCATCTCTCGAGGAGCATCCCGGAGCCCATTGTGCTTAGGTTTAGGCCAGTGGGCCTTGAGTAGATTTTGGGGCGATGGGCCATGAGCAAAGCTTTCAGGTTGATGTTCCTTTGAGCGAAGTCGTGTTGCACGAACGAGGACATTCATGGGTTTTAGTGGGGGAGAATGACATGGCCTTTGGGTTCACCCAAGCTCATACAACAAGTGATGTTGTTAGGTTGGGTATACGGAAATGTTAGCCCCGCACAAGCTAATGTTTGAGGCTTTGAGTGAAAGGACTCTCGGTCGTGCAAATCCCTTTATATTGGAGAATCTTGTTGATGTGTGGATCATCACCACCAAGTTTGAGAGAAAAACGAGTTTATTTGAGTAGTAAGCCGAGCGACCCTCAACATTTAGGCAAAGCTATGAGAATTTATCAAGAGGGGACTTAATTAACCTGAAATGGACTCCAGTAAAGCGCACGGAAGTTGAACTGCAGGGTAGGCAAGAGCAACGTACTATGCATAGATGCATTTTGATGTTTGAGTGAATGCGCATTCTGGAGATGGCAAGTTGATCATAAATTTGTGGAGAACTTGTTTGTTGCACGGGCGAAAATCATCCAGCTGTGTTACAAAAGAGTCAGCCCAAGACATACATGCATGGTGAGAAAAGGAAATAGTGGGATGAGATTTCTTTCTCTCACCTTTTATTTTGCAGGCTCCCAGTGGGGCTCGACATCATGTTATTACTAGTTAGTTTAGTGGTAGAGTTTTCCTTGATATTGAGATGTTTTGTGCGGGCTATGAGAGCTATTAGCGATATGCATAGTTTATTTATACACATTGATGCTTGACTTGTATATTAGTATGACGTACTCATCTTGTTTGAATTGGAGTTTGAAACCAAATCACTCCTTAAGAGGGCGTAAGTCTAACTTTAGATTTATTCGGAATATTCAGCTATCAGATGAGATCACCATAAATCCTCTCTTCTCGAGAATTTGTACATCTCTTACATGTTTATACACTTATCTCTCGTGCACAAGCGGGCTTAATTAACTACCATTATAAAATAAGAAGGTGGTTGTTTTATTTTCTTTCCGTTTTCTATAAAAAATATTTAGAAATTATTTGTTTATATAATACATTATAAATTATGCTATTAGTTCTTAACAGAAATAACATTTAGTAGTTCGGAAGTTAATGCATTAACAATGGGATACGTATGTTTCTTTGGTTCTCATAACTGGGAAATTCACAACAATGTTAATATCAATGATTTTTTTTTTGAAATAAAAGAATTTATAGTTTAGGAAATACTAATGGGCTTTCTTGTGATGATGCTCGAGATAAACTAATGAGCATAATATCCTCGTGAAAAGAAGTAAGTAAAAAAAAAACCGTGTGCATCTTTGTATCATGCAAATGAGAAAACCTTCTATACATGTGTGCAACTTTTAGAGTTTTTTCTATCATGAAAAAGACACATCATATCCTTTATGCCACTATTGTGCACCACATTTATGCACTTAGTAATCAATCACCCTTCATTATTAAGATCCAGTATATACGACATCGTCACAACTGAATGACCCACAAAATAAAACATGAAGTAATATTATAGATAATCCTTACCATGAAAAAGAAGTCACGTGTGCTACTTCTTTTAGTTTTTGTTTTACTTTTTCTTCTTTCAGTTTCAACTTTCTTCATGTTACATAATTTCATCATTAAATGTCAAAATACTTACTTTTTAATTTAGTAGGTAATGAACTATTGTTAGAACAAAAAAAAGAAAAGCATGACGCTGTTGCTAATTTTATCAAAGATTTTTTTGTATTTCTGAACCAAGTTTTTGCTATTAGTCTAGGTTATTGCACTCATTAGTGTCTTTAAATATTTTCAATCTCTTAACTTTTATTCCAAAATTACATCCTAAATTAGTTATAATGACTACATGCAGATTACAAATTCAAGACTAACGTGAGTGTCTCATTAGTAATATCATAAAAATTCAAAAGACTTGAAATCATGAGGTAAATATTACACTCGAAGTAACTGATGAACAAATTATAGAGTAATAACAATCCAAAGTAGTTTATGGAGTAACACATATGGAACTCATTAGTGTTTCTAGTTATTAAGGGTAAAAAGTGTCAAGCTTCCCATGATAAACCCCTTCTTGCAAAGTGCATCATATCGTTCAAACAATAAAAACTTGCCCTCTTCCTATTTAGAAATGTAAGGACTACCTTTTTATCATATTTCCAATCATTTTAGGCAGAATATTTCCTTGAATATTCCGCATTTTGCCTTCCATGTGTTTCTCGTAAAGGTGATTTCATCCATTTAGGTTGGGCGAGTGATCGAGATTTAGTTAAACACAAAATTAGAAAAGTTAGGATTTTGTAAAAATTGTTTTAGGTTTGCAAAAAGCATTTGATTTTGTAAACAAATATAAAGATTTATGCACTATTACAATGAAAATAGATTAGAAAATGATGGAGAATACGATGAACTATCGTAGTTAAAATGCACCTCACTACATTAAGTTTCAGGAACCACTCTGAATCAAATATAAAAATAAATTTGTTTCGATGAATATGTAAAAATTGAGCACCTTGAAGGCATCTCACGTCAATTTGAATAAAGAAAAAGATAATTTTGTCGCCTAGTTGGAGATGAGAATTAAACCTCTAAAGTAATAGCTTGCCAGTCTCGATGAAGAAGATGACAATGGCAAACAACCTCCCAAAAAAGAATAAATTTGGTGTTCCTTTTACGTCTAGACCTTTATCGCATGCCCCCTAGTCTTCCAAACTATATGACGCCTCTAACCAACTAAATGAGAAAATCTTTACATGAAATGTAGATGTACTTTTCCATCCAATATGTTTGGAAAGTTGACTAGGAGAGGTCCACACAATTTTAAGTAGGTTGGGAAACAAATTTCTCCTTTTAAAATTGGTCATCATAACGGGGCATACCATGAGAATTTTGATTCCTTTTACCCAATTATTAATTAGCATAGAATTATATCATCTCGTTATATATTTACATCATGAATATCATATAGAATCATTGAAAAAGTGTGATGAGATCTCTACGTTGTTAAGCAGACTCCTAGTTGAAGATTTATTAGACTCCTAGTTGATGATATATTTCTTTTATTGTAAATATAAAATATCAGTAAGCATATTAGTACTAGGACTCTGTAATAGTATATATACCTTTTCTGTGATTAATAAAATCATTCGTTCACTTTAATAATCTTATATGGTATCAGCAGGATTTATCTCCTAAAAGAGTAATTCGATCCCTATGTCTTCCGCAAACTCTTCTAACCCTAGCTCCGCCGAGACGCCCGACGCCGCCGCCGCGTCTCAGCCGCGTGAAGCCCTGCCGACCGTTCCGCTTCCTCCACGCGGCCCGCCTCTTGATCCGATTGTTCCGATCAATGCGCATACTCATCTTCCTCTCCAGCTTACGTCTGGCAATTACTCCTCCTGGAACGCTCAAGTTCGCCATGTGTTTTATGGCTATGGAGTTTTAGGGTTTCTTGACGGCTCTACGCCGTGCCCTTTTTGCGGTGCGACTCGGCATGAGATCGCTGCTTTTATTCATTGGACGAGACAGGATGCTCTCCTACTTGCCGCCTTGTTTGGCTCCGTTTCCGCGGAGATTGTGCCGCTAATCTCCACCGCTCTGACGACTGCTGATGCGTGGTCTACCCTTCAGCGTCTTTTTGCCAACAAGTCACGATCCCGGGTCATGCAGTTGAAGGAGGCTTTGTCAACCATGACTCTCGGTTCCCTATCCGTCACTGAGTTTCTTCATCAGGTTAAACTCAAGATTGACGAGCTCGCCATCATTGATAATCCCTTATCCGATGATGATGTCACCTTGTTTGTTCTCAATGGTTTGGGTGCCTCTTACCGGGATATTGCCGCTCAAATCAATGCTCGGGATGATCCTCTCTCGTTTGCCGCCCTTCATGACAAGCTTGTGGCTCATGAAACCTACGTGCGGCGGCTTGAATCCCAATCTGCGTCACTTGTTGCCACGGCCAACACCGTTTCTGCCGGCGATCCAAATCGTCAACGTTCGAATCAGCCACTTTCGACCAATGGTGGACGCGGCCATGGCCGATCAAATCGCCGGGGGCGTGGTCGCAACAATAATCAGGGCAATCAGGGTGGTAATTACTACTATAATCCGAATCAGGGGCCCAACTATAACAATCAGGGAAACCGTCAAGGACAGCAAAACTATCGGCCTCCACTCATCTGTTAGATTTGTGGTATTCAGGGTCACGGCGCTCGTACTTGTCGCCAACTGCAGTTCCCTATGGCTAACATGGCGGCATCTCCTCTGCAACCGCCTCCCTTTCGTCAGAATTGGATGGTGGATTCTGGTGTTTCCCACAATTTGACTTCTGATCTTCAGAATCTTTCCGTTCACTCAGAATATGACGGACCTGATGAAGTTCAAATTGCCGATGGTTCAGGTTTGCCGATCACTCATATTGGCTCCACGTCTTTCTCTGTTTCTGATCGTACTTTTCATCTTGATGATGTCTTGTGTGTTCCGATGTCCCGTCGCAACTTATTATCCGTTCATCAGTTTATTTCTCGCAATAATGTTTGTCTTGAATTTCATCCTTCGTGTTTCTTTGTTAAGGACCCGCGTACGGAGGTCAAACTGATGCGAGGAACGTGTGATAATGGCGTCTATCATCTGAATTTTTCCCCATTGGCTCGGCGTTTCTTTTTGGCTAACGTGGGTGAACGGACGACGGCGGCAACATGGCACAGTCGCCTTGGGCATCTCTCAGATAGCATTAGTTCTTTGTTTTTTCGTACTTTTGCTTTACCTTGTGATTCTGTACTTGCTAAGTCGAACGATTGTTGTTCTTTTTGTTTATTACATAAGAGCCACCGATTACCGTTTTCTGTTACTTCTTTGCACTCTTTCCATCCGTTACACTATATCTATGCTGACGTTTGGGGCCCTTCCCCTGTGTGTTCATTGAATGGAAATCGGTACTACCTGTTACTTGTTGATCACTTTTCCAAGTATAGTTGGATTTATCCTATGTCTCACAAGTCTCAGGTTCTTCCCATCTTCCGGGAGTTTCGCAGATTAGTTGAGAAGCAGTTTGGGTCCAGTATTAAGAATTTTTATTCTGACAATGGTGGTGAATTTGTGGCACTGCGTTCTTATCTGTCTGAACAGGGTATTAGTTGGCTTACCACTGCTCCTCATACTCCTCAACAGAATGGCACTGCTGAGCGACGTCATCGGCAGTTTGTGACTTTGGGTCGCATCCTCCTGGGTCACGCCTCTCTGCCTCCGGATTTTTGGGATTTTGCCTTCCAGACGGCGGTGTACCTCACGAACCGGCTCCCTACTCCGATTCTTCGGGGTTCTTCACCGTTTGGGGTCTTGTTTGGGCGCCCTCCTAACTATCTCAAGCTTCGCACCTTTGGTTGTCTCTGTTTTCCCTGGCTACGCCCTTACTTTCCGGGAAAACTTGACGCACCGTCCAGGGCTTGCTTGTTTGTTGGGTATTCCACGTCTCAGAGTGCCTACCGTTGCTTGGATCCCACGTCTGGTCGCATTTATATCTCCAGACATGTTCGGTTTGTTGAAAATCAGTTTCCGGGTTTCTCTGGCATACATCCGACACCGGCCCCGCCTATCTGCCGTAAGCCCCTCACCGCCGCGCCGTTTCCACTCGGCCCCGCGCGCGCCCCGCAGGCCCCGGCTCTCTCGTCTCGCGCGCGCGCGCGCCACGTCGCCCGCGGCCCCGGGCTCGACAGGCCCCGCGGCCCCAGGCGCGCCGGGTGCTGATTTCTCGCCCGCGGTGCTGCCCCTTTCGCCCGACTCCACTTCGGTCGCTACGCCGCCGCATGATTTGTTGTCGGGCTCCGCTCCACCGCCGACCCGAACACATCCCATGACCACCCGCTCAATGAACAACATATTTCGGCCCAAAGTTGTTCACTCTGCGACCAAGCATCCGGTTCAGGGTCCGATTGAGCCTGCCTCCGTCACTACTGCTCTTAAGGATCCTACATGGCGGGCGGCCATGGCTGATGAGTATACGGCCTTGGTCAAGCATGGTACTTGGAATCTTGTCCCGGCTCCTTCTCATGGCAATGTGATTGGTTCCAAGTGGGTTTTTCGCATCAAGCGGAAACCTGATGGCTCCATCGATCGCTACAAGGCCCGTCTCGTTGCCAAGGGTTTTCATCAGCGTCCGGGCGTGGATTACCGTGAGACCTTCAGCCCTGTTGTCAAGCCGGTTACCATCCGTTGCATTCTTTCTATCGCCACTGCTCGCTCGTGGCCAATTCGCCAACTTGACATCAGCAATGCCTTTCTTCACGGTGATCTTGCAGAGAATGTGTTCATGACTCAACCTCTGGGCTTTACTGATGCCAATTTTCCCAACCATGTTTGCCATCTTCGGAAATCATTGTATGGCCTCAAACAGGCCCCTCGGGCTTGGTTCTTGGCGCTCAGTACGGCCTTGGGGTCACTTGGTTTCTCTCAAAGTAAGTCTGACACTTCTCTCTTCATATTTCTTCGGGCTACTGTAACTATTTATATTCTCGTATATGTGGATGATATTATTGTCACTGGCACCGACTCCTCTCTTATCACTCGCATCATTGCCGGTCTTAGTGAGCGGTTTGCCGTAAAAGATCTTGGTGATCTTACGTACTTCCTTGGGGTGGAAGTTATTCGTTGTCGTGAGGGTTTTTTTCTTTCTCAACACAAGTATATTGGTGATGTTCTTTCTCGGCACAAAATGGATGGTGCTAAACCGGTCGCCACGCCTATGAGTTCGACTCCTGCCGTGCCCGGTTCTCCTCCTCTCGTTAGTGCCACGGAGTTTCGTCAAGTCATTGGCGCTCTTCAGTACTTGACTCTTACTCGTTCGGACATTGCTTTTGCTGTGAATCGTCTTGCTCAGCGTATGTCTTCTCCTACTGAATCCGACTGGGCTGCCCTTAAACGTGTTTTACGGTACTTGAAGGGTACTATTAATCATGG
Organism: Misopates orontium; assembly: GCA_946800315.1. Taxonomy (NCBI): domain Eukaryota; kingdom Viridiplantae; phylum Streptophyta; class Magnoliopsida; order Lamiales; family Plantaginaceae; genus Misopates; species Misopates orontium. Next base: position 43,334,719 of record OX326947.1, on the reverse strand, counting down.
TGTTTTGCATCGTCGGGATTCATCCTTGCATCTTACGGCTTATTCAGATGCTGATTGGGCTGGCGATTCTCTCTCTGCTTCGTCTACCTCGGCATACGTTGTCTTTCTTGGGTCAAATCCGATATCTTGGTCCTCTCGTCGGCAAAGGGTTGTTTCTCGGTCCTCGACCGAATCGGAGTATCGTGCTTTGGCAAATGTTTCGGCCGAGGTTCGTTGGTTGCAGCATTTGTTTGTTGAACTTGGTTTTTCTCTGCCTACTCCCCCGCGTGTTTTATGTGATAATCTCGGTGCTTTACGTCTTTCTCTTCATCCGGTTCAGCACACTCGCATGAAACATATTTCCGTGGATCTTCATTTTGTTCGGGATTTGGTGAACAAAGGTTTTCTCACTGTTTCTTATGTTAGCACTGTTGATCAGCTTGCTGACCTTCTCACAAAACCTTTGTCACGAGTTCGTTTTCAGTTGTTAAGATCCAAAATTGCCGTTGCCGATAGGACGTCAATTTTGCGGGGGCGTGTTAAGCAGACTCCTAGTTGATGATTTATTAGACTCCTAGTTGATGATTTATTTCTTTTATTGTAAATATAAAATATCAGTAAGCATATTAGTACTAGGACTTTGTAATAGTATATATATCTTTTCTGTGATTAATAAAATCATTCGTTCACTTTAATAATCTTATATACATCATATGATGGTGTCAGTATTTGATAACGATCTTGAGATACATTTTCTGTCATGTCTTTTGGCATCACATAAAGTTTGTGACTTTTTTAGCCTCCAACTCGAGACAAGGAATAATTCTTCCTAGTGTAAACTAGTTATTGCACGTGCAGAATGTCAAGAACTTGTAGGGCAGCTAAGTGGAGAAACTCAAACCATGTTCTATTTTGAGCGTCTACTGAGGCATCTCTTGCTCAAACTCCAGATCCAAGTTATCGAACACGAAAACTGCAGACAATCTCATAAGAGAATGGATAATTGGTACTTTATCTAAAGAAGCCGTAGGAATTGTCATCGAATATGAAACATCTGCTCATGTCCGGTTTGACCCTAAGTCACAAAATCTACTAACCCTAGCTGCCACTCCAACTCCTCTTCCTCCTCCTCCACCTCCTTAGCCAAGTTTTTAGTTCGGCAATATAAAACATGTGTACGAAATTAATGTATTTTTTTCTTCACTATGATTTTTACTCCAATAATAAAAGTTTCCACATCATAGGAAAGTTAAACAACCAAAAAGAGGGTTTTATGATAATATATGTCCATGTTTTAATTAAACGATAATTGGTTGTCATTAATGTTTTCTTGGATTAAATCATTTTGCCTAATGGAGAGCTTATTAATAGAGTCCCCCATTGAGATAAAATGCACACATCATAAAAGCTTAGCACGGATCGTCGTCGGCATCTTCACCTTGTTAATTGGCGCATTGTCTGTCTTCCTAAAAGATCGGGGTGGGCTTGGCTTTATACCGATGGAAGATATGAACAAGGCTATTTTTATGAAACTTCTTTGGGAGCTTCTCCAAAAAAGTAACACTCTTTGGGTTAAAATGCTACTTGCAAAATACACGACTGATAGTGATATTTTAACAGCCAAGAAATCAGCAGTCTTGTCCCCTTTTTGGCGTCAACTTTATGGATGCATCGTATCTTTTAGTCGGGGTTTAAAATGGCTGGTTCGAAATGGTTTAACTACTCAGTTTTGGAGTGATTGGTGGGTAGGAAAAATTCCTCACGATTCCCTCGACCTTCCCTTTGCGGCTTTCCTTGATGATAATAACCAGTGGGAATGGCACACAATTCAGCATCTCTTGCCACTTCGACGTATTGCAGAAATTGCTAGTGTCCTCGTTAGTAAATCTGAACCCCTCCCCGATTCGACATGCTGGGGCTTTACGAGTGACGTAAAATTTTCTGTGAAATCTGCTTGTGAATTTCTCAGAGTTGAAGATCAACCCTGTTCAACGATTTGGAATCTTGCTTGGCGTCTACAAACTCGACAGCGTATTCGTACATTTATGTGGCTTCCTCGTTGTGATAATAACACAGAGTCTCTCCTTCATTTGCTTCGCGATTGCGCCTCTAGCCGTTCTATTTGGCTTGGTCTGACGGTCTGACCCCTCCAGGTGATCATAATCATTTCTTTTTTTCTAATCTCAAAGATTGGTTAAGTTTTAATCTTTCCCAAGGGTCTCGGCCGAATGATGTTGATCCCCATTGGGCTACTATTTTCGGCATTGCTTGCTGGAAATTATGGAACTGGCGTTGTAAGAAAGTATTCGAAAATCGTGATCTTCAAATTACTCGTGTTATCAGCTGGATTCGCCAATCGGCGCATGACGATGCTAACGTATGGACAAAACTTGCTAATATTCATCATCCTAGTCGCACTCGGATCGCTCGATATTTGGGCTGGATGTGTCCACAACCTGGAGTCATTAAGATAAATATTGATGGTAGTGGCTATGATAATCCGCGAAATATTGCTTGTGGCAGTGTCGCTAGAGATTATGAAGGCAAATGGCACTTCGGTTTCACGACGAATTTGGCTATGGGAGTATCACTGCCGCTCAACTTTGGGGCATATATTACGGCCTTTCTGAGGCCCTGCGTCGCGGATTCTATCATGTTCTTGTGAGTTGTGACTCCAAGATTGTTGTTCACCTGCTGAAGTCTTCGATTCCGGATACTCATCCACATCGTAGCCTTATTAAATCTTGTGGCCAACTCCCTTCTCATCTTCATTCATGCGATATTCGCCATGATTTTAGAGAAACAAACATTGTTCCGGACAAGCTTGCAAATCTGGGACATTCTAATGGATACGATCTTCATCCTCTGGATTATCCTCCCAGCATGATCGCGCCTTATCTTCTCCTCGACACTGTTGGCGGCATTACTCTTCGTAGTATTAGTGAATGATTGATCCCTAAACCCGGGGTCCCCCCTCCCCATTGTACCCGAAAAATAAAAGCTTAGTATAAGATTATAAAACAATACCTCTTTCTTATTCTCTCACAATTATATCCTCATTATTCAAATTATATTTTGACGTCACAAACAAAATAAAAACTCTTTTCTTCTAGAGCACACGTCTCACGTGGAACATATAATAAAAAACAAAATAAAAACTAAGCTTTAAGATGATTAACGCTCACTTCAACACGACTTTAGCAAAAATTGGATAGTATTGAAAGTTTTACTTTTCCAATTCAATGGCTCTCTCAGCTCCAACTTTTTCTCTCAGCAGCTTATTCTCCAATGGCCCAAGACGACGTCGTTCTCCCTGCACCTTCACGGTCAGAGCAACCGTGGCCGTCGATTCACCGTCATCCTCCGCCGCAGAGCGCGGCGGCGCACCGAAGCTGTTGCTTGAAGTCAAAGATCTCTCAGCCGTCATCGCTGAATCCAAACAGCCTATTCTCAAAGGCGTCAATCTCACCATTAAAGAAGGGGAGGTACACACTAATTCTCACTAGGGTTTTTGTCTATGATTTTAAAGATCCGATTTTTATTGAGTTTTGAATTGAATTAGGATAAATTCTTGAATTTACTTATGAATCTGGTGCAAAGATTAAGTGGTAGGAATATTTTTTATGCTACCGTTGCACTATAGCGAGGGGCGTGTTATTCGGTTATTGGTGTAAATGCACGGTTGGGACGGGATTACGAGGAAGTTAGCGCCCACAGTTTAGGAAATATCGTTAACCTTAAACTTGGTTGCGTCATGTCACTATGCAATGGTTGCGTAAGATAATTTTTCTTATAATAGGGTTCTGATATTGCTGCTGGGGTTTTTGTTGTAAGGTTCATGCTGTGATGGGGAAGAATGGTTCCGGGAAGAGTACATTTGCAAAGGTCAGTGCTTTAACAATATTGGTTATGTGGTTTTTTTTGGGATCTACATATGTTGTATTTTCAGTGTTATCTTTTGAATGAGATTGAGCTTAGCCTGCAACATATAGGTAGCTGAACAAACTCGAGCTCCAATTTAATGAGTTTGATTATTTGGTGGAGCCAACTCGGGCTTATACGAGCTTTTCTCATTTGAAATCCAATCAGAGGATCAAAACTGAATTTGTTTGCATAACATATATCTGCCAGTGCTTTAGTCTTACACATGCATTAGGAGACAAAAATCTTGCTTTCATGAGGTAGGGTACGTGTGTGGCAGTGTTGTATTCACAGTGATTTCACTCTATCTTGGCCAGTATGTAGGATGGGTGGAAGAATATGGGCGGTTTACTCACTTGATTGTTGACCAAATTGTGTTACTTACTGATACATAAAGTTGTAGTGACCGACTTCTCAGGAAAGATGTAGTTTCTCATTGGTTGACATTTTTTTATAGTTAAAACAGTAAAGCTAAGGGAAACAGTTCAATTCATGCTTACCATCTGTTAAACGGTTATGTGTTTTTATCATTTATTTTTGTATTTGTGTTTTCTTGTATGCCATTATGGTTGTACACATATGTAACATTGAGAAACAATTTGCTCTCACTACTGCTATTCTGATCTTTGCACTTCTCTATTATACTGACATTTAACGAAAAATTGGGTTCTTAGATTAGTGTGTAATTTTAAAGTGCGAAATATGAACATGTTGTTGATGCTAAGTTTTTGGTTTATTTAAAATTAGAATAGCAAAAACAAATTGTTACTTGATCAGTAATAGTGCTCTTACTTCATCTGGTGCTTGTTATAAATGTGCTGTTCTGATGTACAGTTGGTTTGGTTGGTGCAAATTTAATTGGAAAGAATATTAAAGCTATAGGTTTAACTTTTTTCAAGCTGCGATTTGTTTCTTTATTGAAATCTAGTTGATGTTTTGAATTGCCTTAGGTCCTTGTTGGACACCCAGATTATGAAATTACAGAAGGTAGTATAACATATAAAGGTCAAGATTTGCTAGAGATGGAACCAGAGGAAAGAGCTGTAGCTGGATTGTTCATGAGCTTTCAGTCCCCAGTTGCAATCCCTGGAGTTAGCAATATTGACTTCTTAAATATGGCATATAATGCACGCAGGAGGAAACTTGGTTTGCCGGAGCTTGGCCCAATTGAGGTATTGTTTCGTATTTAAAATTTAATTTCCATTTTAGTGCATCTAACTTCATATGCGTATCACCACCAACGCTGTTTTCATAAACCATGTTGTCCCCATCCCCCTTATCTATCTGTTTGGACCTACCCGTTTATTGTGGAGGAAGAAAAATCTTATTCTATGATTCAGAGTCTTAGAGCATACTTTCATTTTTTAACCTCATAATGGCATTCATGGATGCAGTTTTATGGTTATGTTGCACCTAAGCTGGAGGTTGTGAATATGAAGATAGATTTTTTAAACAGAAATGTCAATGAAGGATTCAGCGGCGGAGAAAGGAAGCGGAATGAGATTTTGCAGCTTGCGGTACGAATCTAGACTGCACAAACACACACCTCCTCCTTCTCTATATAATTTTTGTCCTTGGCAAATTTTCCTACACTTTGGGTGCGTAAGAAAAGCCTTATGAAGATTTGTTACTATCAGTAATGTAACAATAACATGAACTGCAGTAATATAGCAATCAACTTAACTCCAACTCTGGAGGTGAAAGGGCCAACAAGGTTATGCGGAATTAAATGCTTATTTTGGATGTTAAAAAGTCTCATTCCCTTCACAAAAATGAATTGTATCCTATTCCAGATATCACCACCTAATGTATTGCTAAAAGATCGGCATTTCCCTTATCATATTCTAAATGGATCTATTAGTGAGTATGCATGCCTTGTGGCTTTATTGTGTTTTTCATTATGCATTTTTCATGGTTTAATTGAGATTATGTATAGACTGCAGCTGTTATAGAACAGTGGTTTCCTACTTTTCCTATTCATTGCAACTTTGTTATCTTTGGAATACAATTCTGTAATGCTATGAAATTGCCTTTTTTGCCTTCAAATTTATGCTGGCAGAAAGAAAAGGAATAACAGAAGCTCCTCTTTGTCACAGGTTCTAGGTGCAGAGTTGGCTATATTAGATGAAATTGATTCTGGTTTAGACGTTGATGCTCTTAGAGACGTTGCAAAAGCGGTTAATGGACTCCTTACACCTACAAATTCAGTTCTGATGATCACCCACTATTTACGTCTTTTGGAATTCATCAAGCCAACCTATATCCACATAATGGTACGCATGTCATGTTGTAGCTGTGAATAAGTTGGCAACTTTATATATTCTAGGAGACTTGTAGGATGGATAGCAGTCTATGTGAAATGATATCCTTTCCTCTTTCTCATGTTTTTGACCTTGTGGTAATGTTGCCACTAATCATTTACAATTGCAGGAGAATGGTAGGATTGTAAAGACCGGGGATATTTCCTTAGCTGAAATTTTGGAAAAAGAAGGCTACAAGGCTATTTCTGGCGCATAGTTCTGGCGCAATAGCTGGGCCTCTCCTTATATCAGAACTCTACGCACTCCAAACGACTTGTGCCTAAATTACTAACTTGGAGGTGCTTATTCTTTTGGCTCTTTCTGGATAAGTTCTATGACATAAGAAAGTATACTGTTACTTGGATAGACACCAAATGTAGTGACTATATAAGTGTTCTCAGAATCTTGTTTGACGGTAAAGATCACGTGTTGTAGAGTATGTATGACCATTCCTCTTTCATTTTCGTTATTTTGTGAAGAGAGAATTTTTGTAGTTATTTTTGCGAGGAGGAATCTGTTGTTTTGTTTATTTAAATAAATCAAGTTTAATTCCAATATTGTTACTCCATTTAACAGTGATATCCCAGCCCCACAGCACTAACATGTTGGCTTCCATGCTCTTAATTCACCTATACTTACATTTTTTATTACTTTGGCTGTCTAAAATTTTAACCCATCATGGGTCTATGAAGAATGATGCCGAAGACTAAAACCTTTTCACAATTAAGATATATAAGTTTGGGGTATATGGTTGAACCGCCTTTCCTCATCCAACCAGCCATACTTCGTTCTTGAGCAAATTGTGTCATGCATGTATAGAGTATGGGCACATCAAGGTACTCTTACCAGAGAATGGTAAAGAGAAGAAGATTAGTAAATAAAGAGAGACAAATGATGTATGAACTAGTTTAGACAAAAATTGGGGAATGAAAAATTCTCACCATCAAATGAATCAATATTAAAGACCGACTTAAATAACTCAAAAGAAAATTAGATAACCATAAATCGTAACAACAGTTGTGCATCAATTTAATCGATAACAATGAATTCAAAATAACTCCCAAGCATGAAACAAATCCTAGGACCCCAGATAAATTGGAAAATTCCTTAAGCTGCATTTGTTTTCATAATTATTCCTGAGCTCCATTATACTTTTTATTTGAATTATGAAAATGAACAACAAAAGTACAGTTTCAACAAAAAAAAAAAAACAACAAAAGTACAGAGAACAAGAAACTCCCACATATTCCTGATGTCTAAGGACTATGTATAAGATTATTAGGAGGCATAAATCTCTGTCAACGACCAATCATATCCAGCAAAACAACATAACAGCTCAAGCTGCTGAAACAGAAGCTTCCAAAGATAAAAAACCAAAGGCTTCCTTGCGAAAAATTAACTCCGAAATGGAAAATGTGAAAACGGGGAATCCAAGTGAAGAAAACAAGATGGGCTCATAAACAGCAGCTACTGACTGTTGGCTTTTTCAAGCTTTTCGGTTTCTTCTCGATGCTTTCTTTCAGCTTCCTGGAGTTCCCTTTCGTCATCCTCTTCATCTTCCTTCTGGTCACGAGCTTCGAATTCCTTAGCTGCTGCCAATGCTTTGACAACAGGATCACGCAACTCAGCAATTAGACCACCACCAATTCTGTACTCTTCTTCGTCCCCAATCAGAAAAAGACGCTGGTCAGGTCCATTTGACATGGGGATGTCCACCGCCAATAATTTCAGATCATACTGCAATGGTTCAGACATTTCAATGTAAGCATGAGTAGGATTTTTGTGAAGTTTCCATATATTATCATAAAAAGAGAGGGAATTTTTCCATTTCTTACTCAATAAAAACAAAATACGAAAGATATTTTCTAAGAGCACAACTATATATGTAAGTTTCTAAAACATTTGGAAAAGCTTTAGAATTTTTTATTGAAAAGTTTGTCATATTTACTGAATTAATGAAGCACACCTAATCATGAATAATAGACGAGAAACTTCTGGGCGACCATTCTACATCAGATATAACCTAATTAACCAGTTGTATTTTACCTATGTAAAAGGATCATCAGATTGACTGGTAAAGTGCAAGTTCGAATTTCTGCAAATATGATGCATAATCATTGCAAAAAGCATATCACAATGTCACAAAGAAATACACTTTTCTGGGGGGACAAGATTTTCCCCCGAGAACCGGCATGATGTTTAGGCAGAAAAGTTATACAGTCACGTAGCATTTCACTTGAAAATGAAAAATAGACGTGTCGAAGAAAACCTGGCCTTTCTTTTTCTTGACTTCAACGCTGACTAATCCCTTCCTTTCTGAACCTCTTATAGGAAAGATTAAGAAACACCTTTTGCCTCTTAGCCTCAGATTAAAATTCTTCAGGGAGACACCCCCTCCTGACATTACATATGCTCGCAGATCCGTTCCTGTGAGTGGTGCACCCATAACCTCAAGGATTCCAGCTGATGTATTCAGCCTCCTCATGGCCATTCGATAAACTTTATCTGGATTTATGGTGAATTTTGAGCGGAAGTACAAGCCCTTGACATAAGCAAGACATGGTACTATCAGTTTTGATGATTGCACAATTGAAAAACAGAGGGCTAATGCTTTGGTAAACTTGCTCTAGCAGTCGGTTGGCTTAATGGTGAGAAATCGGGGTAAAAAGTGCAGCACTATCAAGTTTAGAGATGAAAATAAAAAAATAAATGGTGAGATACAACATACTTATATGGTTATCATAGTAACATGTCCTAGAAAGTCATTTTCCTTTTCCATATCATCAAGTCTGCAAAACAAAATTCATGGGTAATATTTTATCATTCATTTTTTTCCTTCACCTTCGAAAATACACATTCACAACCTCATCTCTCTAAGAAACAGTGAGAGAGAGTATTCAGAACATGTCAAACCCCAAGCAAATTAGACTCTAACTAAATATCTCAAAGAGAACAAACAAACTTGAATATACGCCGGGTTATGCAAATCTACAATCAACGTTCAGCTAAAAGGACATATTAGTATGAAGCACTAAGCTCCTTTATCATTTGCACCGATAGCAGTATGCAGTCTACTTCATCACCACAAATCAAATCACCAAGTTTGATCGTGCCAAAATGCAATTTAGATATAGAACCCAGCACTTATACAAAAGGCACCTCATGCAAACCACGGTATTCATAGCTCATATTCATCATCAAATCAAATCATTAACCATAAATCAATCACCAATCACAGAACATAATCCAGTAAAACACTCCCTAATGCCAATAACCACAAACACTGAACAAGAAACACTCACAGTAAACGCAACGATAGCCGACGAAAGAGCCAAAAATCCATACTTGGCCATGCCCTCGGAGAAACCAATAAACGTATTCGCAATTCCGAACAAAACTCTCCACAACACAATGCACACCACAAACCCACCTGCACCCAGCAGCACCAGATAATTCCTCTTCCAGAAAGCCTCGATCTGCAGCCCCACCGCCTCCCTGTACCGCGAAATCGCATTCTTAACGGACACACCAGGGTTCTTGACAACATTTTTGGCAAAATCCTTTTCGAAATTCTTGAACGAAATGTACCTAAACCCTAAAAAACTCCTATTCGGTGACAATTTGGCGTGTGGATCCAATTTCCCAAAAAACCCAGGAATATTTGGCGATGATGAGAAATGGGTTCGTCGAAAATACAGCGGCCATGAGAAGGAAGATGGGTTTTGGATGTTGTTAGGGTTTTTGGCGATGAAATGTGAAATCCCACTGGTGCTAATGGGATTGCCACTCGTTGAGGGTTTTGATGCGATGTGATCGAAGTACCTGATGATGAACCTCGATGATGATGAGGGTTTTGCCATTTTCTTGTTTGAATTGGGCAAAGTTCAAATTTTTATGGGCAGAAAATGTGATTTTGATTCACGAGAAGCACAAACTCGAGGTATGATTAATTTAGCTGGTGAAAGTAAATTCCTGTGTTCTTTGGTACAAGTCTTTTGAGTATATAGAAAGACGGGATCACGAGTAAGCTCGTGGGAGTGGGTGCGAGAGCGTGAGTGCCACTGCGTTGAATTAGATTTTTACAAATATTGTTTAATGCGTATTATTGCGTCTATTGAGATTAAATAAAATATGTATACATGATTATCTATTAGTTTGGTACCTATATGTGACACGTTTTGGAGGGGTTATGTTTGTATGAGTTGGTAGATAGGTTTTGAGAGTTAAATGATGCAAATAAATGAAACTTGCTCGACTTGCCAAACTTATATGGATCAAATATTCAAATCTAATAAAAAATTATATGTCACTGAAAAGCCAAAGATGTTTATCTTTCAATGCAAAAAGCATTTTGCCAGTTCGACATTATAGACAAAGTTGTAATCATAACGGAAGTCACGTAAAGTTAAGTACAAGTCGAAATTCGATCAACATGCCTTAATTTCGACCTATTGTGCTCAATTTGAACTATATTTCAACCCATAGACCCTAGCCTACGGAGATATCTATAAATAACCTAATACACGGTACAAAAAGATGAGGAGGAGGAGAAGCTCTCACGACTTAATTTTGACCTACTAGTTCCATTTTGAATTCTATGAATCTACACCTATGGAAAGCTATTGAAGTCTAGTTTTTAGATAAAAAAACAGATTGCGATTCTGACATCTAGAGAAGGGGATATAGCCAAAATGGTGAAGTCAAATAAAGCTTAAGCATATTTCAAATGCTACATACATGTCTTTGTTTTGACCTAAGGTCCCAAAGTTGGCCTATAAAGGAAAAAATCAATCAACATATCTTTATTTCGACTTAAGGTCCTAAATTCTGACCGATATGCCTTTATAAGAATAGAGTCACAGATTTTGACCTAAATGGGCAAAATTCAACCTACATACCTTTAATTTGAGCTAATGTCCCAAATTTTAACCTACATGCCTTTATCTCGACCTAAGATCACAAATCGTGATCTATATGCGCAAAATTCATCCTAAAAGTTTTGTGAATCTCATAAACTAATGTTTCGACCTATTCAATCCCAAGTCCATTGCACTCCGATGATTGAGGTAATAATTACCCATAAGTACACCTAAAATTGTCATTACGAGGTATGTAATTCTTACCCACAGCTTAAGCTTTTGACCTACACTCATATTTTGTCCTATCTACTTTTCACCCATAAGTTTCGACTTGTTGCACCTAGGTCCTTAGTCAAAGAATTCGAACAACACTATTTTCTACCTATCAAACTTTCGTCCCAAGATTGCTTAAGTTTCGACCCATAAGTTTTGACTTATTGCACCTTGGCTCCTATTTTTGATATTTTGACCTAAGCTCATTGTTAAACTCATAATAATCAACCTAAATCAAATAATTGACCTATATTTGAGAATATTCGACCTAGCTGAATTGTTTGTGAAACAAGTCTTTTGACTTACGCATCAGAGTGCCTACGGCGAGTAGGCTTCAGCTTAGTTTACGTTTGTTGTTTTACTGCGCAGGGTTTTGGACTCAAAAGCTGTCTCATGATCCAGCATGGACTGAATCAACCTCACGTGGAGTGTTTAATCAACGGACACATCATTAGACGAAAGTTTAGCGCATGAGCGACGTCGTCTGTGGAAACCTAGTGAGGCACTTGATTAAGGACGCCATGGTAGGAAAACAGTGACCGACCACTACCCACGCCGAGCAAGCTCGAGCGAGAATGAAGCACAAGATGAATAGAATGCCGAAGTCTCAAATAGCGCACTAGTCCCTGCTCTAGCCAACCCGAGGACTTACCAACCTTGGAATTAACAAACTACGCCCATGGATCAAAATTTCCATACGTTTCCTTGAAAACCACCGAAACGTTTTCTTTTTTCACTTAGCCGAAACAAAACTTAAAAGTGGTTTCCAATTTCATTACAACTATAGCTTTTACGAAATTTCCGAAACTTGTTGAAAAGGTTCCGAAAAACTACTAAATGTTTCTAATATTTAGGAGACCAAAACATACATCGAAACCGAAACTTTGATCCATGACTACGCCTACTTGTTGAACATGTTGAAAGAATGAATATTGTTGATCCTCGTTATGGATATTATGATATTGTTCATATAATTGATCGTTTTGATCTCTTTGATGATTGTTCTTTAAATAAATGTGAACAAATCTTGTTTATTGTTGATATCTATGTGGCTGAATATTTTTGTCGAGATAATATAGTTGGACCATTATTTTATTACTTGTTATTGTGAGTCATATTGAGAAAATAACTAATAATGCGATACATAGACGGAGCTATGTCGAACAATGTTCTAGAATCGCCACTATCCTTGTTGATGATTTACTTAATATTAAAACATATCGAGACTGATATTGTTGAAATCAAATTTAAGAATAATTTAAATATGAATCTTCATTGACACACATCATGAATCATGAAAACATATCATTTGAGTGAACATAACTTCGTGGTGCTAGAAAATAGATGCAATTTAAATGTCATGATCATGGATTAGTGGTGTCGTCGTAAATATGTATATATTAATTAACTTGAGATGATGGCTTAGTGGTACCGTGAAGAGTTGAAATAATGGGGTCGTCTTGGTTTAATATGTTATAACTTATATTGATTAATGAGTGAAAAGAAAATGATTTCTTGAATGCGCATCAAGATGTGGATATATGTTGATCTAGGAGTTGGTCATCTATCAACCTATGATAGTTAGTATTTCTTCATCATTAAAAATACTATAGATTGAGAGTCAGCAAGGAGAATATCAACTTCTTCATCGACTTCTTTTTTGTTTTTTTCTATGGAGAACATTTATCAAGATAGCCCTAAACACTTTAGCTTGGAAAATTTATAAAATCCTAAGATTTTAAATATGTTCATATGAAAGTAACGTAAATATTATAAATTTCTAACCTAGACAAACACTTAAAAGTTCATATGCCTTACAACTCTTAATCGACTGCTTTTTGTTCTTTTTTATGGAGAACATTCATCAAAAGCTCATTAAATCCATCGAGGAACTACTAATTTCGTAGAAACTCCATCCAGTTTCAGTTCTATCTTCATTATGTTTTAAATGTTTGCCGAGTATGAGTATAACTAAATTGAGAGTATTATTGTGAATTTGGGGATCGTAACATATATAATATAGTCTGATTTTTCTATAAGTGTTCATCAATAGTGAAAAGACACGATTCTTTAAAAAGTTGCAATCCAAGTGTTGCAAAGATTTAGAAGATCACTTAAGTAATTTATTAAAATAAATTAACACCGGTCACCTGGTTGAATGTTTGTTTCTTTTCTTTTCTTATTATATAAAAGTATTACTCTTCAATAAATCAATTTCTTGTAGGACCCCTATTTATTGCAGCTTTCCAGCTATTTTTTTCTTTTTTTGATTTAGGCCCTTTTAACACCCATGAAGTATTTGCAAAATCTGCATTCCGTCATATTAAATCTCCATAACATAAAGTAGAGTGAAAATTAATATTGGCGATGATTAGAGTAGTTAAAAATCAAAAAATATGGTACAAAGGTTAGTTGGGAATCAAAGCAGTTGCTATGTGGAGGAAGAGACAACCATAATATTGAAGGGGTGAATTGGGGAGTGTTTTTTCGTTACCGTCCTTCCAAAACTTTAGGGTATTTTTGGGAATCACGCCTAAATGAGATTAGGTAGGGGGGTTGCTTGTCCATAGCCAAACACCTAAATTCTAAGTCCAAAATTCAGTTAGTTATGGTACTAGAAGTTGGCATTATGTACAACCGAACCAAATTGGGCCTTAGATGAGAGTTACTCCTATCTTGATCCAGTCGTCCTTAGACCTACCCTATTCTTTCTCATGTTATCCTTTATCCAATGTAACACATGATCTTAAAATGGATATGTCTGAAAAAAGGAACAATTGATATTTCACTTGCAAATTCAAGAAACTGAACAAACAAGACCTTATCTTGCCAAAAGAAAATTAAAACTAAAATCTGAACTGAAGTGAAATAAAATAAATTTTTTTAAAAAAAAAAGTGAAAAAAATGGTTATGCCCTACTGGACTCAGTTTCTTCATTCATGTCTTCATTTTCACCTGACATTTCCTCCAAGGACTTTCCTTTGGATTCAGGCACCAAGAAAGTGAATAATAATCCCAAAAGATTGATCACACCCAATACTATGAGTGAATTCTTGACTCCAATTCCAGGTGAGTAGCCAGCATCCGTCTTGCTCGGGTCTTTATTCTGTGCCAGATATAAGAATCCAAAAGCTCCAACCATTGCTCCTAACTTTCCACTGGCAGCCGATATTCCATGGCAGGTTGACCGTAGCCTGGCAGGAAAAATCTCGGCCGGCACAACAAATGTGGTTGCATTTGGCCCAAAATTAGCAAAGAAGAATGTAAACGAATATATTACCACGAATGCAATTCGGTTGTCTGGTTGAGTCCAGTGATGGTACGGGAATGCCAAAGCAAACATAAATACTGTCATAAAGAAGAATCCTATCATTTGGATGGCAAATCTTCCAATTACATCTATCAGCGCCACGGTAAACCAGTATCCAGGAATAGTGCTGCAAAGTGCAATCAAGGTTTGCGCTCTCGCAATTGTGAACACTTCTTCGATTGCATTCATAGTTTGTGCCTTGGGGATCCAACCAATAGCACTGAAAATGTCCTTTTGGAACAAATTTTGACTGTAAAATGCGATATCAAGCAAGAACCATGTGCTACAAGTTCCAAGCAAATGCAATCCATGGCGTTTAAGGAATTCCTTTGAGAATAAACCGTATGAACCTTTCGGCTTTTCAGCTATTGCCTCAACTTCAATTTCCATCTGCAAGACCTTTGACATGTCTGATGCTGCCTGTTTTGCATCCTTAGCCACAAGAGCAGTGTACCTAGCTGTTTCTGGCATCTTCAACCTCCAGTAGAAAGTAAGCATAGCCGGGATGGCACCAACCATCAAAATAATCCTCCAAACGTAATCCGCTTGTGGCACTGTTGAGGCTCTTGGGTTGACCTCATATGATGGTGCCTTGAACTTAGCCCGAAAAATAGCCGACACAATCATAGCAAATAAACCACCACCTAGGATTCCAAACCCTTGCATCGCAAACACCGCAGCAATGAACGCTCCACGCGTCTTCTTGTTGGCATACTCTGACATGATTGTTGCTGAAAGAGGATAATCTCCTCCAATACCAAACCCAAGCCAAAATCGGAAAAAACATAGAGTAGCCATAACAGACTTGGGATCATGCCCAAAAGAAAGACCCGAGGCAATAGAGCAAATGCACATAAGCATAAGTGTTGCCCCGTAAACCTTCTTTCTTCCCATCTTGTCACCGAGCCAGCCGAAGAACAGTTGTCCTGCAAGAGTTCCGCAGAAGGCAACACCATTGATAGTAGCTGATACATTAGGTGGCAGTGAGCCGGGCTTAGGAGAGCCCTCAACGTGGTAGTAAATGCGGCCTAGCATCTTTGTTACCAAGGATATGCAGAACAGATCGTAAGCATCGGTGAAGAACCCCATTCCTGCAATTATAATTGCAGTGAAATGATACCACTGCGTCTTCGCCACATCAAGTGCATCTAGCACTTTTAAGTTTTCCCCTGCCATTGTTATTTTCTATGACACTCCCCGTTTTTAGCTGAGATGATTCCTCACTTCTCTCTTCTGCAATAATTAGAAACTTTAATTTAAACATGACTATACTGAACTATATATCAACAAAAATGAAGTATATCAAAAGAAAACATCAAAGAGTTATCATAAGCAAGAATCCAGTTACTTCTTATTACATAAAATGAGTAACAACATGTGGAAAAAGAAAGAACCATATATTATTTGATACAGAGAATTCTCCAAATCTCTAACATGATAGCCATCATTAAATTATGGCTGTTAATACACGTGACATATATAAAAGCAACGTTTTTAGAACACCATTCTCAAAGTCTATTCTGCAATCGTCTTTTGTAGAATGGCAAATAAATTTGAACTTAAGCAACCAGATTTTATTTTTTTTCAGGAAATTTTTTTTCTAGTACCCTCTAAACATCCGGTCTCTAATTCTGACTAGAAAAATCAGATATATGTGCATGGGAAGAAATCAATTTATTATCTTGACAGGATAATGAATTTTAATTTCTAATGGCGAATGAAATTTTGAGACATTCGAAGAAGAATATTACTATTAAGAAACGGCGCTGCATGAGAATCATAACTGGAAAAGAATTTTTTCAATCTTGGATCTCGAAATAAATTGGCTAATATATTGAAAGCATAGAGATATTATATCAAATAGTAGTCTAAAGTTGCATGGTTTTACAAATTGCACCAAAGAACAATCGTACGTAATCCTTGCATGGAACATGATATACGTACATCAAAAACCGGCGTAGGCTGCATGAGAAAAACATACCAACATTATTAATCCATGAAGAACAAAAGAAATGTATGGATGAGATCTCTAACCTGCTTCTCTGAAAAGACAGAGAAAAAGCGAGAATCTTGAAATTGATCAGTAATGAATCGTATTATTTTTCTAAGCTTTGTTCATGGGAATGGTGAAATGGGACAATGGCAGAGGGAAATTATATGTTGGGGAATTACAGTGGCAATTTAGGATCTTTGCCAGCATATTCTCTTTTTTTTCTTCCGATCTTCTCTTACATCAGTCAAGTTTATGACCTGTTATTTTGTTCCTCAGGTTGCGGGTTTCATTCCACATTTTATTTGTGACGTAGTATATGCGATTATTATGCATTCCAAAGTCGTAATAGTTTATAGGGGCATAGCCTGGATTTTTTTTTTTCTCACTTTGAACTATGCTTAAATACTAAGTTATTTAAATAAACAAAACTGAAAAGAATCGAATAATAAATGTCTAACGTGTAATAAAGAATATCTATTATTAGACAAAAAAGAAAAATCATAAAACATGATGTTATCATACAAATAAATGTAAATGTAAGGTAACATGCATATATTACCCTTCTTTTCATAAGCAGCGTCAAACTCCTTTCAACAAAATGACCTACTGGAAGTAAGTTAATATGAATTATCAATTTTACCCATCTTGTAAAACTTTTAATTATTAGAGGCGGGTTCAAGAAAAAAAAATAGTAACATTATATAGGGGTTTTGCAGCAGGTTTTTTAATAATATGAATTTGATGCAGGTCTGAGAAAATACAAAATAGAAGGGACTTTTTATGCATTTCGTACTTTAAGGTATATATTTTAGTTAATTTAGTAGGTATATAGAAATTTAAAAGAAATAAACGAGTCTCATTTAGCAATTGCCATGCGTGCTTCATTATATGTAGTTAGATAGGTAATATAATTGCATTATTCTTATATCATATGCTACAAGAGAGATTTTCTTTTTATCCATATTAACTAAACAACAAATAAAGAGATTTTAAGTTGAAAGTTATTTCATGTGCAAAGTTATCTTACAGCTATTATATCAAGAGTTAAATTTTTCTATCTCATAAACATAGAAAGTAAAAAACCTAGCCCTCTCCCCCTCTCTCACGACAGATCTGAAAAAAATGGCTAGCGAGGGTCAGAAAAATTCTAACAGGAATGAACCGTCCAAGCAAACCCTCGTTCCAATGGTCAAGCTCAACATCTATTCTCAGGTGTCCTTTCTTTGCTCCTTTTTATAGAACTTTTACTTTTAATGTCGAAGTTGATAGTTACCCTTAAATTGTTGAATATTAGAAATGAGCGAAAATTGAGTCGGGAGAGAAGATCGAAAAATTAGGGTTTATTTAGATCAATCGATGGGGTTTGATAACTTGGTTAATACATGATTCTTTCCTATTAGTGGTAGGATTTGGTCGGATTGAATTTGATTCGATTTGGATCTCTGAATTCAAGGAAAATGGTACTAATACTACCCAATCTAATCTGGTATTGCAGTCAGATGCCCTATTGGATTTAGGTCCTAAACCTATTTAACATCGGGTTTTTGTTTCTCTAGTGGTTTTTATTTTACTTTATACACTTTAATCCACAAGTTAATAAACTGAATCATAGAGATCTATCTTTAGATTTTAGATCTAGAATAATATTATAGATATAAGGTAAAATTCTAGATCTCTAGCAGTGGTATAGATCTCGGGTACCACAATAATTTTGTACAATAACATTAAGAAATGTGGTTTAGCCAACACAAAATTAGTGTAAAAATGTAGTTTGCACCTGAATATTTCTTCAACGATGGTGATAGTTCAACGTTTTTGGGCCAGGGGGTTTACCTTTGAGCACTATGCTTGTTGTTGGTAACATTGAAGAGCTATTTATTACTAGCTTCTCTTACATTTTTACACAAGATTATCAATATTATATGAATATACACATGTTATAAATCCATGTTGTTGTAGAAATATTGATACAACCTTGCCACATTAGACTTGAAGTGCCTATATTATGTTTGAATGTATAAATTATAATTTTATCATTTTTGTATTTATGTTAAGCTTGTGGTTCAATAGATTGTAAAAATACCCATAATTGTGTTTACATGATTTAGTCACAACATCTGACATTTATACTAATACTAGTGATTGTGTTCGTCTTCTGATTGACTTTAGGATGGAGATGTGGTGCATTATGAGTTTCCGCGCAACAGGAGATTCCAATACTTGTTCCAGAATTATTGTAGGGGCAAGCATGTCGAGTACTACACCATGGCCTTTATTTATCATCGTCGGCAAATCAATTCATCAAGTACTCCTGACGAGGTGAATTACCAATTAACTCACTCTTTCTCTATAACTTTGCAGAACATAAATGTTATATTGCTTTGTTTATCATTCAAAACGGGCAACATTAGTAAGTTTGAATATATGATCAATATGATGACAAATATATCAAAGAGTATTTCATTCATGAATGAAAGTTGCTAAACCTAGAAAATTAAAGAAACGTTTCCATCTTTGACTGTATTGAAAAGAAACGTAGAAGTAATTTCCACTGCATTATAAAAACTGCTTTTATTAGGGACATATGAAAATATCTCAAAACATAGCTAAAATTCTATATTTTTCAACGGATCGAATCACGGCTTAGAATCGTAACTTTGGTCCATGATTTTATGTATTTGATCCAAGTAAAGAAAAATGTTTCTGACATAACAGGAATGCACTTGATAATTTAATTTCTTATTCCACAGCTTGGCTTAAGAGACAGAGCTACTATAATGGCTATGATGCATCAATTTGGAGCATGAAACACTATGGCGATAGAGAAACTCGGGTCGTCACTGGAGCATGAATTACTCATGGTAGATAGAGGCAAAACGCTTCCTTTGGCGGATTTGGATTTTGAATTTCTTATAAATGTGAACTGAACTTGTCTAATATATTTCCTTTGATTATGTTTTTCATGAGAACAAATTAATCTTAGACTACAAGACTCTAGTACAAGTAATCTAATGCAAGGGATCTTTTCATTGTTTGCGAAACATCTCAATGCTAATATGAAATCATCTTTCTTTAGACCTCTAGTAGCAGCAAAATTGCTCCTTTCTTTATAGTTGGCCCAATAGCCAAAATTTCGACCCCAGTAGCAAATGGATTCAAAAGTTTGTCGTTTGTTGTAACTTGTAACTAATTGTTACTGCAAGCAAATCTGCTTCTGGTGGCTATGATGCGAGGAGAATCATGCATAGTTTAGTTCTGGTTTTGGTCTCAAACCGGAGTAATTTAATTATTTTTGAATGCAAAATATAAATTGACCTATTGGATCAATCATAGAAAATTGTATTCCTTTTAACTGTTTTTAATATTCTAATGGAGGACAAATAAAACAATTAATGTCGTAATTCCTGTTATCATTTTTTGCAAAAATTAGTGATAGGGGAGGCATTGTAATAATGATGTTTCCGTAATTACCTCAAGCCTCAAGAGGTAATACTTGTAATTATCCCTAACTAGTAGTAATTAATAGTGATATCAGAAGAACTTACGACATCGAGCCTTCACACAAGATAATGGTATAATAGTCTAGTCATGTCGATTGAGATGGCTGTAATTTAATATAGAGATATGTACATGCAATTGGCATGAACAGAATGATGGACCCCGAACATTATTAGAACATTTTTCTTTTTTCGTGAAACAGGTTGTTAGTTTTGCAAAAGCTTTCTTCTACTTCGACAAAATTACTCCAAAAGCACATTGAGTGGAGAACTAGTCATGACTACCTGTATATTTTCCTGAAAACACAGTGTTTTATGCTTTTCTCCTGATAACGCTATTGAAGTTGAGCCCTGCAGGTATTTATGAGAATAAAATTCATCTATAATTATAGTTGATATCTATAGTTTCAACTCTCTCTTCAATTTATATAATCATAGTATTTGCTACAAAAACCTTCATCCATTAATATTAAGGAATGTTAGACGATCTTCATAGATTAAGATCTTTGTTCTCGTGTTGGGGTAGAAACATTCATGTGTCATTTTAATTGTGTATTTTATGATGAATGAGTTGTAGCATCGTATTTGGGCTGCATGTAATTACTTCCGAATTGATGGTCAAGTGGAATTTTCAGTTGGATGAAAAAAATAATTTGTTAAATTGAGTTTAAAAACTTGTGTTTTTAATACCCTTTAATCAATATTGAATTGTGATATATATATATATATATATATATATATATATATATATATATATATATATATATATATATATATAGAGAGAGAGAGAGAGAGAGAGAGAGAGAGAGAGAGAGAGAGAGAGAGAGAGAGAGGGAGAGATGTATTTTAGAGTTTTAACCCCGACTGTAGCCCACCCCAGCATTTAGGGTGGCTACGCCCGTCGTTACAATTATATTTTCTGCTGACGATATAGGCAGAATAAATTTTCTATAAACAAAGCAAATTAAGGTAGAATTTCTCTTTTAACCTTCTCAAATCAAAGCCAAACCAAAGATTTGTATACTTGTTAGTATACACGGTTATTATGCATTATTCCAAAGTAAAAATAATTATGTTATACAAAATCAGATTATATCTCCCTTTACGAATGAATTGCAAAACTAACACCTTGAGAAAAAACAATTTCACGACTAACACTCTTAAAAATATAATTATCACAAATAATACTCTGAACAAGTTATTCCTATGTATTCTAATATTATTCTTTCTACAAATAGTTTTTTTTTTTGATCGGCTCCAAGTAGTTGTCAAAATAACAGTAAGATTTAAGATTATGCGTACATACCAACGATTCTTAAATATTTATTGCAAATATACAAATGTCGATTAAATTAAAATAAATAAATAAATAAATCATCTTCCTCATCCAATTTTCCTATGGTTGCAAATGAAACTCTTCTAAGTTTGTGATAATA
The DNA here is from genome assembly GCA_946800315.1 of Misopates orontium. Lineage (NCBI taxonomy): Eukaryota > Viridiplantae > Streptophyta > Magnoliopsida > Lamiales > Plantaginaceae > Misopates > Misopates orontium. Next base: position 43,313,151 of record OX326947.1, on the reverse strand, counting down.
GTAAAATTGCACGAAACAAAGGAATCAATGGTTCAGAGTACGTATTTGCACAATTTCTTCTTCATTTTCTAATGCCTCGGCAAATTTTGGGTAGTGCATACGGGCTCATTGCTCCTTTTGAGTGAAGAAACAACTCTGCTTTGAGCTCCATGTGTATAGAAACGAAGGAATAAATAACTTTTAGAAAGCAAAACCCGATGAATTTTTCTCGACTGCGCTGGTGAAATTCAACGAGCCACGGGTCCTCTTCTTGATCCACTGGTCATAATTTTTCTTTAGTAAATTTTTGTTATATATTTACGGTACATTTCAAGATATACATAAATGTGCATAGGTTTTTCAACAATTCTTTTCGTATATACACATGAAATTTATGTTATATTGCCAATTATTTCGCCACAAGATAGTGTTAGAATGGGAACAATATGTTCAAAATACAATTTTAGGAATTATTTTTGTAAAACTGTTAGTTTGAGAATTTTTTTTAAGGTGTTAGTTTGACATTGCACTCCTTTACTAATGTGTTTCAAATAGACATCACCAAAATACTTTACGTTACATATTAACGAATTAACTTGGACTAGTTAGCTTAATTGAGGTATAATCTCAAACCTTAAAATTCCTAAACCACATAAAGAACGAGCTGAAACTACAATTCAAAGAATATTCCTAAGGTATTCATTTTATAGTTGGTTTTTGCATTTAATTCGCACTTAGGCTCCCGATGTTTCCGGGACTTGTCCAAAGCTTTTTTAACCCCAAAAAACACTATGAGGTAGCTCTGTGAAGCTTATCTTCATGGGATTTACGCCCCATAACTTAATGCGTATCCCAGAGGCACAAAACACATCTTTTTCGCCTCAAGCTATTGGGCTTGTACCATAAGAAATAAAGATGATCTTCTCTAGCTATATCTAATTTTTGTTCTTATTTTGCCTAAAAATAAATAATATTCTACATAAATTACAAGTATATTGAAAGATATTTGATATTCTTGGTAGATACTTAATAAATATAAAATATCATCTTAATCTTTTATGATTTTAGTCACATAAATTAAGTTTATGGTAATTCTTTTTTCAGTTTGTTTTGAGTTATTCATTTAGCGTTTTATGTTTCAACTCTGTACTTATCAATTTATTTTATAATATGTGGAATATACTAAAGATTTAAGAAAACATCTTTATGCAACTTATATGATATGATAAATAATATATGTGAATAATTTTCTTGTGATTCCTATACTTAATATTGACAAAAAGAATTCTTCTTAAATTTATTTATTGATATCTCAACTAGTTATTATGTTATTATTTTATTTTTCATGTTTTAATCATATATATATTTCGAAAAATTAAATATCCAAATTTGTACACGTCCCAGGCTAACGCCTTGCTTCTAGTCCATGAAACCCCTGCCCTTGGTTATTAGTTTTAATTTTTTATGTTTTAGTCTCCATCTCTCTCTCTCTCTCTCTCTCTCTCTCTCTCTCTATATATATATATATATATATATATATATATATATATATATATATATATATATATATATATATATATATATATTTCAAAAAATATTAAATATTTAAATTTGCACACATCACGCTAAACTCCTTGCTTCTTGTCCATGAAATGCCTCACCCTACGACTAAACCCCTGCGTGTCCGCAAGAACACGCATAAAAGATGTTAATAGTTCTTTATGCTATTATGTATAAGACAATGAATGATTCCCAGTTGAGGAAAACAAATCGAAGATAAATGTCCTCTTGTGATGTGATAGCAACTTGCTCCATCTTTATCCTTTTGGTGTATTTTTCTTTTGAGAGACTAAACTGCTCTAGATAAAGATTGTTATATAAACGTAAAAACTTCTGGAACTATTTTGTATTGTATTTTCTATATTTTCTACATTATTACAATTTTATTGCTTAATTTACGTATATTTTTTTTCCATATGTCGAATTTTTAAGTGTAAAAGAATATATGCTCATATTTCTAATAAAACTATAGATTGTATTCTTAAACTTTGGTTAAAAATATTTTCTTAATTTTATCATATGTTTTTTCTCTTCAATATTTCGTATACTGTTTTTAATGCGTACGAGCAAAAAATCATTTTTCTTGTAAGACCACAAACATATTCTAAAGTTCTCAAAGTGAATTGCACAGTTTTCACTCTTTGAATTATTTGTTATAACCGATGCACCATGTCATTACATTTGATTGGTTCAACCAGCCAATTCTAATTTTAGACGTCGAATTAATAAATCCACGTAGGCATCTTCTTCCACATCCATCGACACCACTTTCTCTCTCTCTCTCTCTCTCTCTCTCTCTCTCTCTCTCTCACACACACACACACACATGTTATTGAGGATTCACAAACAATTCCTTTAGCCATCAAAACAACAATATGCATATTTCTTGTTATCATATTTATGATTATTATTATTATTTTTATAATTTTGTGACTACTTCAATATTTTTGAGTTGTAATATTTTTTTATAGTAATACATTTAGATGTTGATAATCATGGGTATTGCAGTCAATTTATAAGAAATCAGTAGAATCACTTTTTTTAAACACTCTATCAGGAAAAATATCAGCTTTTAGATTGTTTTCCAAACACCTTCACCTCTTGGCTTGAAATAGTTTTTTGAAATTTACCTTAAATTATGAACTTCTGCTTCTTGAGAAGAGTTTGTAAGCACCACCTTAGGCATCGTGATGTTGTCAGATCCCACAACATCGAGCCTTTTTTACAGGAGGTATTAAAGACTATTAGATGAGAATGTGGCTGGATTTGATGTAGTCCTAAGTTAATATTAACTAGGTGTTTTGCAATAATTAATGAGTGACTTTTTTCATTTAAAACTTTTAGTATACCATATCTTGCAAAGCATTTTGAGAAGCCCCTAACTCTGCTTTGTACGACTGTGCTTTTTGTTGACTTTTTAAAGATAAGTAGAAGCAAAAGTTAATGCCGCAAAAGATATAATATTTATAACTATCATGTTTTTCTTATCAAAATATATTAATCTCATAAGAATCAATCCAAAGTCAGATTCTTTGACCGGAAAAGATATGGCATAAATCTCTCAATACCTGGAAAAATACGCAAAATCCAAAAACTGAGTCGTAGTTCACCATATTGTGTTTTCGTTAGTACACCTTCTCCCTTCCTCAGGAATTTCACAACTTTAGTCATTTAATGTGTAGCTCTGCAACTTTAGTCATTTAATGTGCATTTCCGCCAATTTGGTCTTCTAATCTGCAACTTTCACTAATTTAGTCCTTTCTAGACGGAATCCTAAAATCTGGCCAGCATAATGCACACAACATAAACAACACTTTCATAAATACCAAAAAGACGTTTTTTAAGTTTAAAAAAAACAAAAAATAAAAAAAATGTTTTAAAAAAAGCTCAACGTTTTTTTAAACTTTCATAACCCAAAACCCCCCTCAACCCCCGCCCATCCACCCCCAAATCGATCCCCGAAAATACCCCGAACCATAATTCCTCTCTAACCATGGGAGATGTAGCGGCTGCACAATGAGGTGGTACAACAAGTCGCTTATTAACGTAAATGCATGGTTGGGATGAGGTGCGGTGGAGATACTTCCCTACAATTTAGGAACTATGTTTAATCTCAACTTTAGGCTGTACCACGTCATCGTGAAGAATTTCTTGAAATCCGCCCTTAATTTGGGTAAAGTTTGGATTTTTTGAAAACTTACGGGATTCTTCGAATTCATTAACTTTTAAGAAATTAAAATGCTAATTGTGAGAGATAGAGAGGTGGCGACCCTCTATTTGAAGAAATTAAGGGCAAATTTCAAGAAATTGTTCGTGAGTTTGAGGATTTTAAGAAGTTAGGTTTCATGGTTAGAGATGAATAAGTGTTCGCTTTTTCCTCTTGTGGGTCGATTTGGAGGTGAATGGGGTGGGCTGCGGGGGGTGTTGGGTTATTCAGATCTTCAGAATGGGTTATTCAGATCTTCAGAATGTTTAAAAATAACATAATTTTTGAAAACGTTGCTTGTTTTTTTTTTTTTTCCTTTTTAATTTAAGAAAACGTCTTTTTGGTGTTTATGAAATTGTTTTATGTTGCACGCTATAAACTGGCATGTGAGGGAATAATTCAGGCGACCACGTTGTAGCTATAAGATTTCGAGTCTTTAAAATAAAAGACAAGAAAAATTAGAAAAAATAAAATTTATATTCGCTCAAAAAGAATATGGGTTAAAATCTCAATAATCTTCTGATTCTTTTCAAGAATATACAAACTTGAAAAACTTGGTAGACTTGAAAGTGGAGGTGATTTCGATCTCTTCCACATGGCTTCAATTTAAGCGTCGATTCAAAGGCGTTTGAGCTTGATCTCGAATCAACAATTAACTTGACTTGATATTTGAGACGAGCAATTTGATCTTCGTCTTGAATACTTGAATTTGTTGAATATATAGAAGCTCGATCTACTTCAGCAGAAGCACGATCCTCAAAAACAGTTTTTCCAACGGCTTTACAGCTTGATGTTGAATCAAAAGGAGCTTTTATTTAATCCTCGTGAAGAACAATCTTGATCCCCGCCAAGAACGCCTCGAAGATGATGAATTTGAGGGAGAATTTCCGCAACTTTAATTAAAGAGAGATTTTCCACAGCTTTAATCCTCGTGAAGAACGATCTTGATCCCCGCAAAGAACTCCTCGAAGATGATGAAGTTGAGGAGAGTTTCGAGAGCTTCTTCTCTTCAAAATATGATATTTATGTTGTGAATTTTCCTTGAGTGAAGACCTCTATTTTTAGGTGTGGGTGTAGAGTTTTGATAAGATCGACTGTTGAGGTGGAGGCATAATATTGGTTCTTCCATTTTTCAAGATAAATACAAAATAAATTTGTATTTATCAAGAGGTATTCTAATTAGGAAAAACACATCATATTTACCACATGCCTTGATTTGATTGGCCACAAACTTCAACAAGATTCTATTGGCTTGAACACCTCACTTTGACACTTGGCACCATTTAATAGGTTAACAAAATATATTAGAAAATGAAGTAATTTAACTATTTCATATTGGAATTTAATTTAGTAGAATTCCAATTTAAAATAGTAAAAGCAGAAATTTTAAGTGCCTACACACGTACCGCACGTGGGAGGAAACGTGGTCGTTTTCCTCCTAGATTTTAGGGTTTCGTCCATAAGGATTAAATTACCCAAAATTACACATTAGAGGACCAAATTTACAAAAATACAATTTAACAAACAAAAATCGTAGACTATATCTATGTCATATATACATTTAAAGGACTAAAGTTACCAAATTCCTCCTTCGCTAACTTAAAACAAAAAGTCCCTTCCTAACAATATAATATAATAGCATTCTTCTTACAATCGAATAATAATAATAATAATAATAATAATAATAATAATAATAATAATAATAATAATAATAATAATAATAATAATAATAATAATAATAATAATAATAATAATAATAATAATAATAATAATAATAATAATAGTCTTTCTCTCTCTCTCCGAATAGTCCTTCCCCCCTCCCCCAAGATATTTTTCTATCTCCATTTCTTGTCTTGACTAATTCATTCATCATCAACTCACTAATCCATTAACATACATACATACATACTAATCCATTAACATACATACATACATACATACATACATACATTTTTTCTCTGATTACTCACAAACATGGAGATATCATCAAATTCCGATGATGCTCTAAACACCGATACACACCTCTAGTTCCCCGTCCTCCGGTTCCTACAGTCCCCTATTTCATCCCTACTCGAATACTCCGGCGTACTTAGGGTTCAACAGCCTCCTCCTGGATACCGCCACTACTCTCAAAACCCTAGCTATTTAGATGTCGTTACTGACGGCGTTAGTGGTAACAGTAATAGTAGTAACGACGACGAAGTTTCGATTAGGATTGTTGGAGAACAGGATAGGGTTGGGGCTGGTGATGAGGATGAGGAGTCTATGGTGGATGATGTTGATGATCATGGTGTTGTGAATGATGGTGTTGGTGGTGGTAACAGTAATAATAGTGAGGGTAATAGAGAATCAGTAACGTCGTCGTCGACGTATCAGAGATACGATATACATCAGGTGGCGAGTTAGGTCGAGCAGATTCTGCCCTTTTCGTTGCTCGTGTTGGTGGTTTTTATCAGGGAGCACTTTCAAGGTAGCGTTTTTCGTCGTAACGAATTTGGTTAGTCGTCTTATGTTGAGGATTGTCGAATTTGTTGTTGCCGGCGCTTGTTATTGGTTTTGAGGCTAGAAGTTTTTTGATAAATTTGCGGGTTGCCAATTTGTCAACCCGTTAAGTTAAAAACTAAACCATGCGGTTTGCAGGTTGGACGGTTGAACAGGTTGCGGGCGGGTGGCGGGTTTAAGTTGTGAGAAAAATATAGTAATATTTCGGTATAAAAACAAAAACTAATCTATTTTGCGTTCTAAAAAACAACAAAAACAACACCCTAACTTAATAAAAATATTTAAACCACAACTTAACTTAATTAAAATAATATTATATATATAAGAATGTAAACGAACATTTTATCCACGCATATTATAAAAAAAAATTTAAATTGATTCACAACTCAAAATACAACTATCAGACAATATAAACTAACAAAAAAAATTATGTTATAACAATATTATGAACATACAACTATATGACTTTCGAAAATTTTATTTGCTCCCTTCATTCCTCTACAAATACAAACTAAGTGTGTGTGTGGGCGGGTTTTGGCGGGTTGTATTAAAAATTTGATCATACCCAAAAATTTGCGGGCTACCAATTTATCAGTCCGAACGGGTTAAGTTAAGAACTAAATCATGCGATTTGCGGGTTCGGCGGGTCGGGCGGATCATGAACACCCCTAAATATTCTACATAAATTACAAGTATATTGCAAGATATTTGATATTTTTGGTAGATACTTAATAAATGTAAAATATCATCTTAATCTTTTATGATTGTAATCCCATAAATTAAATTTATGGTAATTCTGTTTTCACAATTCAGTTTGTTTTGAGTTATTCATTTAGCGTTTTATGTTTCATCTCTGTACTTATCAATTTATTTTATAATATGTGGAATATACTAAAGTTTTTAGAAAACATCTTTATGCAACTTATATGATACGAAAAATAATATATGTGCATAATTTTTTTGTGATTCCTATACTTAATTTCACAAAAAGAATTCTTCTTAAATTTTTTTTATTGATATCTCAACTAATTATTATGTTGTTATATTGTTTCTCATGTTTTAATCATATATATATATATATATATATATATATATATATATATATATATATATATATATATATATATATATATATATATATATATATATATATATTTCAAAAAATCAAATATCCAAATTTGTACACGTCTCAGGCTAACACCTTGCTTCTAGTCCATGAAACCCCTGCCCTTGGTTATTAGTTTTTATGCTTTGGTATATATATATATATATTTCAAAAAAATATTAAGTATTTAAATGCACACGTCACGCTTAACTCCTTGCTTGTAGTCCATGAAATGCCTCACTCTACGACTAAACCTCCGCGTGTCCGCAAGCACACACATAAAAGATGTTGATAGTTCTTTATGCTATAGTGTATAAGATAATGAATGATTAATTCCCAGTTCAGGAAAACAAATCAAATATAAATGTCCTCTTGTGATGTAAAATGATAGCAACTTGCTCCATCTTTATCCTTTTGGTTGGGATGAGGTACGGAGGAGTTACTTCCCTCCAATTTAGGAACTATGTTTAATCTCAACTTTAGGCTGTACCACGTCATCATGCAGCGGCTGCACTTAATAAATTTTTCCTAACCATGAACCTAACTTCTAAAAATCTCTAAATTCGTGAAGAATTTCTTGAAATCCACCCTTAATTTGGGTAAAGTTAGGATTTTTTGAAAACTTACGGGATTCTTCGAATTCGATAACTTTTAAGAAATTAAAACGCTAATTTTGAGAGATAGAGAGGTCGCGACCCTCTATTTGAAGAAATTAAGGGCAAATTTCAAGAAATTGTTCATGAGTTTGAGGATTTTAAGAAGTTAGGGTTCATGGTTAGAGATGAATTAGTGTTCGCTTTTTTTTTTTCTTGTGGGTCGATTTGGGGGTGAATGGGGTGGGCTTGGGGGGTGTTGGGTTATTCGGATCTTCAGAATGTTTAAAAATAACACATTTTTTGAAAACGTTGCTTGGTTTTTTTTGTCCTTTCTAATTTTAAAAACGTCTTTTTTGGTGTTTATGAAATTGTTTTGTGTTGCACGCTTTTAACTGGCATGTGAGGGAATAATTCAGGCGACCACGTTGTAGCTATAAAAATTTCGAGTCTTTAAAATAAAAGACAAGAAAAATTAGAAAAAATAAAATTTATATTCGCTCAAAAAGAATATGAGTTACAATCTCAATAATCCTGTGATTCTTTTCTATAATATACAAACTTGAAAAACTTGGTAGACTTGAAAGTGGAGTTGATTTCGATCTCTTCCACGTGGCTTCAATGTAAATAATTCAAGGGCGTTTGAGCTTGATCTTGAATTAACAATTAACTTGACTTGATATTTGAGACAACCAATTTGATCTTCGTCTTGAATACTCAAATTTGTTGAATATATAGAAGCTCGATCTTCTTCAGCAGAAGCACAATCCACAAAAACAGTGTTTCCAATAGCTTTGCAGCTTTATGTTGAATCAAAATGAGCTTTTATTTAATCCTCGTGAAGAACAATCTTGATCCCCGCCAAGAACGCCTTGAAGATGATGAATTTGAGGGAGAATTTCCACAGGTTTAATCAAGGAGAATTTCCGCAACTTTAATTAAACAGAGATTTTCCACATCCTTAATCCTCGTGAAGAACGGTCTTCATCCCCACGAAGAACTCCTCGAAGATGATGAAGTTGAGGGAGAGTTTCCAGAGCATCTTCTCTTCAAAATATGATATTTGTGTTGTGAATTTTCCTTGAGTGAAGACCTCTATTTTTTGGTGTGGATGTAGAGTCTTGATAAGATCGACTGTTGAGGTGGAGGCATAATATTGGTTCTTCCATTTTTCAAGATAAATACAAAATAAATTTGTATTTATCAAGAGGTATTCTAATTAGGAAAAACACATCATATTTACCACATGTCTTGATTTGACAGACCACAAACTTCAACAAGATTCTATTGGCTTGAACACCTCACTTTGACACTTGGCACCATTTAATAGGTTAACAAATATATTAAAAAATTAACTATTTTAACTATTTCATATTGGAATTTAATTTAGTAAAATTCCAATTTAAAATAGTAAAAGCATATTTAGTAAAATCACAATTTAAAACAGTAAAAGCACAAATTTTAAGTGCCTACACATGTATCGCCTCCCAGATTTTAGAGTTTCGTCCAAAAGGATAAAATTACCCAAAAATTACACATTAGATGACTAAATTTACAAAAATATACATTAACAAACCAAAATCGTAGACTACGTCTACGTGTACATTTAAATGACTAAAGTTACCGAATTCCTCCTTTACTACCTTAAAACAAAAAGTCCCCTCCAAAAAAATAAAAATAAAATAATAGCATATTCTTCTTACAATCGAATAATAATAATAATAATAGTCTCTCTCTCTCTCTCTACGAATAGTCCTTCCCCCCTCCCCCAAGATATTTTTCTATCTCCATTTCTTGTCTTGACTAAATTCATTCATCATCATCAACTCACCTAATCCAATATACATACATACATACATATACATACAACTTTTTCTCTGATTATTATTCACAAACATGGAGACGTCATCAAATTCCGATGCTGATGCTCTAAACACCGATACACACCTCCAGTTCCCGGTCCTCCGGTTCCTACAGTCCCCTATTTCATCCCTACTCGAATACTCCGGCGTACTTAGGGTTCAACAGCCTCCTCCTCTACACCGCCACTACTCTCAAAACCCTAGCTATTTAGACGCCGTTAATGACGGCGTTAGTGGTAGTAGTAACGGTAACGGTAACGACGGCGAGGTTTCGATTAGGATTGTTGGAGAACAGGATAGGGTTGGGGCTGGTGGTGAGGATGATGAGGAGGAGTCTATGGTGGATGATGTTGATGATGATCATGGTGGTGTTGTTAATGATGGTGTTGGTGGTGGTAACAGTAGTAATGGTGAGGGTAATAGAGAAGCGGCAGCAGCAGCAACATCGTCGCCTTATCAGAGATACGATATACAGCAGATGGCGAGGTGGGTCGAGCAGATTCTGCCCTTTTCGTTGCTCTTGTTGGTGGTTTTTATCAGGGAGCACTTCCAAGGTAGTGTTTTTCTCGTTGTAACGAATTTGGTTAGTTTGCTTGTGTTGAGGATTGTTATGATTATTTTGATGATAGGACAAACTTGGTTATTTTGGATGATTAGTAGACATTTAGAATTGAAGATGTGTGTTTAATTTCCTTCACCGAGGGGATTAGACCGAGATGTGTCATTGAGTAGATTACTCTTTGAGAAACATACAAAGTTATTGTTGTTGGAGTGCTTTAGCTATTTATATGGCTCACAGTTGATAACCTAGCATAGGCCTCATGTAGTTAGTTGTGGCTGACAGAAATGTTATTCGCTGCTTGTTAGATTGAGAATTGTATGGAGTACTTGACTAAGTGTTAGGGGACATACTATCTTCTATTCAAAATACACGGTTTGTAAGAGGCTAGTTGAGGAACAAAAAACCTGATTGGGATGTCTCAAGTTGTTGGTGCAAACCTTTCAGCTTTGTAAGGTTATGAGATTCTATTCTGAACCCCATTGGATAGCAAATGTGTATGAGATGAAAATAATCTGCTTATGGTTGCTGCCTGGCGTTCCTCTTAAGTCCATCACAATCACATGAACACACATTCCACTCCTTGTCTTGTTTAAACCTGCCCTTTTGTCCAAATAAAGATGAATCTCTTTTATCAGTTTAGCAATGTGACTCCTGAATAATTAGTCCAATTGGTTTATTCTTAACCTGAAATACGTTGAAAGTCTGACCTTTTTGTTGCTGATACTAACTTATGTTTTGCTCATATGTCTTGTTTGTGTGTTACGTGTGGTTCTCATATGTGGAGGAGGTATGAATATCAATTATTTAACAAAAAATACATGCTTCTGCTTTGGAGATATTGAATTTTCTTTATTATATTTCCTTTGCTGAATCATGAGAAGTAATTTCAAGTACAGTCTTTCACTCTGTGAACTCCATGTCTTTTTATTGGATAATGAAGTTCGAAAAGCTGAACTTTCAACTTAAGAATAAAAGACAATTTTTCCCTGTGCACTCAGTTGATTGGTATACTCACATCACATATAAAAGTTATGATTGTGGACGCCAAAAATCCTCTTCACTCACTCGGTGACATGCCAACACCCAATCCTCGTCTTGTGGAAGATTCTGTTTATACTATTGACTTTTTGCGAATTTGTTTTTTCAGGATTTTTTGTTACTACATACATTACCGCCATCTTGTTAAAGTCTAACGACATTCTCCGGAAGCAAACAGCTCTAAAGGTTAGATTCATTTCCTTGTGCCCAGTCTTTTGCTGCATTCCCTACTAAATGAAATCAATATTTAAGCCAGTCCATCTCTTGTTAAAAGATTATTGAAAGAAAATTTCTGGGACTTATAACGATGGTTATTTCAGGGAGAAAGGAAAATCTCTGTCCTTGTTGGCTATTCGATCATCTTCATACTGCAAGTATGTGGAGTATACTGGTGGCACCGTAAGGATGATCTTTTCAATCCACTACTCATGATTCCTCCAAAGGCAATCCCTCCGTTCTGGCATGCAATATTTATTATCCTTGTAAATGGTATGTGTTTTTTCTACTTGTTTCTTTCTAGAATTGCATTCTTGAGCGAATTAATGTTATAAACGGATTAGCATATGTTCATTTGATGTCTTGGCCAAAATTACTTTGGAGTTGATTGATTAAAACATTGCTCTATGTTAATTATTCTCATATGCATGGTTAGATTGGCTGTGTGGTTCTGTTTGTTGTGACACAACCATAATCTTCCGAGTGGATCTGAGTAATGACGAACATTTTGGAAAATAAACATAAAATGCTTGTTTCTCTACCTGGTCTCTTGGTTTGGCTTTTGAAAGTGTTCTATGTTTAGAATATTATGCCCCTTTTGTTTTCATATTCACCAAGCATTATGCTCGTACGTGCTGCGTTGTCTTCTGTAGCAGCAATAAGCAGTGATTGCGATAACACCTTGAGGTTATTTTTACATCATTCCTCCGCATTCATGTTTCCGTTGTTTTGGTGTGTAGGAGGAGTCGGGGGTTTTGTGTCTGTGTGTGGGTGGGGGGGGGGGGGGAGGGGAGTGTTCAAGTTATATTGACAAGGTTCCATAATGTTTTATTAGCAGATATATCTACATTAAGACACTGTAATTTTCACTTTAGATACAATGGTGCGGCAGGGAGCGATGGTCTTGAAATTGGTTCTGTTGATATATTATAAGAATGGAAGAGGCCATAGTTTCCGCAGACAGGTAATGGTGATTTTGGAATTATATGTCGTCTGCTAAAGTACACTTGAATTGAATAGGGTCAATTTAGGCAGTTAAGTGACATGAGAACTTGTGATAATTTCTTGTCATGCAGGGCCAGATGTTGACTCTGGTTGAGTACACTCTACTGCTTTACCGTGCGTTGTTACCCACTCCTGTATGGTACAGATTCTTTCTTAACAAAGAATATGGGAGTTTATTTTCATCACTCATTACGGGTTTGTATTTGACTTTCAAGCTTACATCAAGTTTTGAGAAGGTAAAGTTTTGACAACCAGTTTGTCTTTACTTATCTTGTACCTGAAATTTATCTTGTATCTGTAACTAGAAGAATTCTAAACTTAGTTGACACCTTTTTTGTATCACTCGTGCTTTTCAGATTCGGTTCTTCTTTTCTGCCTTGAAGGCTTTATCAAGAAAGGAAGTCCATTATGGCTCTCATGCTACATTAGAACAGGTGAGTTTTCTCTAGCCCCAAAATTCCTCTATACAGTGTTCACATGCCAATGTCTTCATGTTTGGCAACCCGTTATTTTCGAGTCAATTTAGTGCTTGGCTCTGTTTTCTCAAGACATAAACATTGATAAATCTGTGGTGCTTCAGTTTACCATGTGTTTAACCTTAAATCTACGTTCAGAATTCTGTCAGCCCTGCCTAATGATCAAGATGATATTTGTTTGAATAAATTCTGAGTCTTGAAGGAACCAGAATAGTCATGCTTACAAGCTAATGTCAAATTTATGCACCTAGCATTAGCAGTCAGATAGTACTGCAGACAAATTGAAAGGCAAATGTACTTGTTCTCAGTCTGGTAAATAGCTGGAGTATATCATTCCATATAATTTTTATCCTATTGATGGATAAGTGGAAAAACCAGAGCCGAGCCCTTGATGAGGTCAACTAATGTCAATTTAGTGGGGGCTATAAATTAATCTCATAACATGTTAAGAGTTTAAGAATACCAAAGGATTGCATTATGTGCTAAGAAAAACATTTTAATTTTTTGTGTAGGTGAATGCGGCAGGAGATCTATGTGCTATATGCCAGGAGAAGATGCGGTCACCAATTTTATTGTGCTGCAAACATATATTCTGTGAAGACTGTGTGTCAGAATGGTTCGTTTATTTTTTCTATTTCTCTGTAGTAACTCTGTATCTCAATGTCCCTCACAACTAAATACCTTTTTTCCTAGTTTTAATTTTTGTGACTATGCTTTATGTTTTCTTCGTGCCTGTGAGCATATAAAAAGATGTAGCTAGATTGTTAACCATGGTTGAGGAATCTGTTGAAGTCAAGATGCATCAAATTTGTAGGGCTTCTCGGGAAAACATTTTCTATCTTGGGTGTTCCATTTTGGTGTACTACGAATATATTGACTTTAGTCAAAAAGGTAAAAAGCTGTTTGAAAGGAGTTCTGATGTTGTGATTTAGAATGACAGGTTAAGGTTAGAAACTAAAGTAAGAGAAAATGTTCCCTGATGAAAAGGAATCAAGATTAAAAAAAAGTGGAGCTGGCTTAAAGCAAAAAATATGAGTTTTTGTATTCGTTTGTGGATTGGGATTCAAATCTTTTGCTTTGTCTGGTTTAGATGGTGAGGGTGTTTGGGTGCTGTTTTCTTTTTGTTATTCTTATTGTCTGAGGTCTGAAGACGTCTTTCAGGTTGTATTTCTTATACCCCTACTTCTTTGCTCGTCCCTCAATAAAAGTTGCTCTTTGCTGACCAAAAAAAAAAAAAAAAAAGAAAGTGGGATTGTTTACTGATTTTAAATTATATGAAATTTATGATTCTCAATGCAAAATGCCATTGCTTCTTTCAGGTTTGAACGTGAGAGGACTTGCCCTCTATGCAGGGCACTCGTAAGACCCACTGATCTTCGATCCTATGGGGATGGATCAACCAACCTCGTCTTCCAAATGGGTTGAGTCTGACAACAGCTCCTCCACGGGACAATTTTCTCAGTTGAATGTAAGCATTTTCTGACACTTTCTTGTAAATAGATGAAAAATGTTTAAGCCTTGTTTGTATCTTCATTTGGACACCCTGGTGAAACCTGTACCAGAATTGATTGTAAACCGTCATGTACGCTTGCCTGATATATGTATTAAGCAGGTGTATTGAAAACTTGAAGAAGTTTAGGTGGTTAAGAAGGTATTGGGTTCCATCATTGTGTAAGTATGTTTTCTTTTCTTTTCAAAAATTGTTACGTATTAATTAATTACGACTTTCTTATTGTTGTATTGTACCCTTCTGCCAAAATAGTTGCTTCAAGGGCCACACATACACCAATTCTATTGTGAATTTTACGAAGTTGTAAAATATTCGTTTAAGTACCAAACCCAAATGAATTGGCGGTTATGTTTTTTTCTTCTGTATCTCATTTTCCTTTTTCTTTTTGTCGTATTTTCTATATGGCAGATAGTTCAAGTAATTTCACGTCTTTGATTTATGCCAACTTCGTAGACGTGACACTTAGTTGTAGCATATAAGTTGGGTTCAAGCCCAAATGTGGATATTAGATTTTGTTTTGGGTGGTGGGACGAGAAGCTGTCTTCAAATTTCAACAATATATCACCTCTTGAGAGAGATTGCGAAAACTGCCTTTTAAGAATAATAACATAGTAATAATTGCATAAGAAAAGAATCACATAATGAATGCTTTGATGGTGGAACTGTTACAAAACGACAAAACACATGCATGATGTTGTCCAATTTATACCTTCTTTACAATTTTTTCCAACGTCTTCTTTTACGATAACACTCAAACCTATTAAACAATGTGCAGGACTTCCTGAAACTGAATTTCGCATTTTTGCAAACATGGCCAAATTCAAAATGAGAAATGTGGCCGAATTCTTATACAATATGCCATTTGTGCTAATGTTTGGAAAAATAGAGGAGTAGAAGAATGACTTAAATATTGATTGAAATGTTCCACCTTTTGAAGAACAAGAAGGGAAAGAATGTTAAATTTGAATGATAGTAAAAATGGAGAAGAAATTGTGGATATAGAATAGGAAGTAAAGAGGAGAAATTTTCGTTGGCAAGCACTTCTTGATGTGGCCCAAATTTATCTACGCAAAAATGAAAAAAAATATTTTGAAATGAAAAAGACAACAGAAGTGTATCAATAGTTGCCAAATGGGTCGTCCCGAAAAAGGAGTAGCAGTAAAATGGGTGGTGGTGATGGATTTGTGGTACGGCGATCAACGAGGGCAAGGACAAAGGCGATGTTGAACAAAGGTTTGAGACTCGGATCATGAGATCGCCGTACCACAAATTCATCACCACCTCCCATTTTACTGATACTCCTTTTTCGGGTCGACCCATTTGGCAACTATTGATCCATTTCTGTTGTCTTTTTCATTTCAAAATTTTCTTTTTCAATTTTGCGTAGATAAATTTCGGCCACATCAAGAAGCGCTTGCCTACATAATTCTCCTCTTTATTTTGTATTCTAAATCCACAATTTCTTCTCCATTCTTACTATCGTTCAAATTTAACAATTCGTTCCCTTCTTGTTCTTCAAAAGGTGGAATGTTTCAATCAATATTTAAGTCATTCTTCTTCTCCTCTATTTATCCAGACATTAGCGCAAATGGCATCTTGTCGAAGGATTTGACCACGTTGCTTATGTTGAATTTGGCCATGTTTGCGAAAATTCGGAATTCAGCTTTAGGGAGTATTGCACATTTTTTAAAAGGTTTAAGTGTTATTGTAAAAGAAGACTTATGGGGAAACTTGTAAAGAAGGTATAAGTTGGGGAACTTCTTGCATGTGTTTTGTCGTTTTGTAACAGTTCCATCATCTAAGCATTCATTATGTGATTCTTTTCTTATGCAATTATTACTATATTATTATTCTTAAAAGGCAGTTTTCGCAATCTCTGACCAGAGATAAAATATTATTGAAATTTGATGACAGCT
Source organism: Misopates orontium (assembly GCA_946800315.1). Classification (NCBI taxonomy): domain Eukaryota; kingdom Viridiplantae; phylum Streptophyta; class Magnoliopsida; order Lamiales; family Plantaginaceae; genus Misopates; species Misopates orontium. The sequence continues at coordinate 43,296,621 of OX326947.1, read as the reverse complement.
TCTCGTCCCATCACCCTTAAAAAAATTTAAAATTTACATTTGGCCTTGAACCCAACTTATATGCCACAATTGAGTGTTATCTCAACAAAGTTGGCATAAATCAAAGACCTTAAATTACTTGAACTATCTGCCGATCGCCATATAGAAAGTATGAGAAAAAAGAATAAGAAAAGAAAAAGAAAATGAGATGCAAAGGAAAAAAACATAACCGCCAAGTCATTTAGGTTTGGTACGTATTAATTAATTACGACTTTCTTATTGTTGTATTGTACCCTTTTGCCAAATAGTTGCTTCAAGGGCCACACATGCACCAATTCTATTGTGAAGTTTACGGACTTGTAAAATAGTCGTTTAATTTGTTAAATTGTTCTGTACCAAACCCAAATGAATTGGCGGTTATGTTTCTTTCCTCTGTATCTCATTTTCCTTTTTTTTTTTTGAGTCATATTTTCTATATGGCGATTGGCAGATAGTTCAAGTAATTCCAGATCTTTGATTTATGCCAACTTCGTTGAGGTGACACTTAATTGTGGCATATAAGTTGGGTTCAAGTCCAAATGTGGATATTAGATTTTGTCTAGGGTGGTGGGACGAGAAGCTGTCTTCAAATTTCAACAATATATTATCTCTTGATAGAGATTGCGAAAATTGCCTTTTAAGAATAATAACATAGTAATAATTGCATAAGAAAAGAATCACATAATGAATGCTTAGATGGTGGAACTGTTACAAAATGACAAAACACATGCATGATGTTGCTCAACTTATACCTTCTTTACAATTTTTTCCATAACGTCTTCTTTTACAATAACACTCAAACCTATTAAACAATGTGTAGTACTTCCTGAAACCGAATTTTGCATTTTTGCAAACATGGCCAAATTCAACATGAGAAACGTGGCCGAATTCTTATACAACATGCCATTTGCGCTAATGTCTGGACAAAGAGAGGAGTAGAAGAATGACTTAAATATTGATTGAAATGTTCCACCTTTTGAAGAACAAGAATGGAAAGAAATGTTAAATTTGAATGAGAGTCAGAATGGAGTAGAAATTGTGGATTTAGAATAGGAAATAAAGCGGAGAAATTTTCGTTGGCAACGCTTCTTGATGTGGCCCAAATTTATCTACTAAAAAATGAATAAGAAAATTTTGAAATTAAGTAGACAACAGAAGTGGATCAATAGTTGCCAAATGAGTCGACCCGGAAAAGGAGTAGCAGTAAAATGGGTGGTGGTGATGAATTTGTGGTACGACGATCAACGAGGGCAAGGACAAAGGCGATGTCGAACAAAGGTTTGAGACTCGGATCGTGAGATCGCCGTACCACAAATTCATCACCACCTCCCATTTTACTGCTACTCCTTTTCCGGGTCGACCCATTTGGCAACTATTGATCCATTTCTGTTGTCTTTTTCATTTAAAAATTTTCCTTTTCATTTTTGCGTAGATAAATATCGGCCACCTCAAGAAGCGCTTGCCAACGTAAATTTCTCCTATTTATTTTGTATTCTAAATCCACAATTTCTTCTCCATTCTGACTCTCATTCAAATTTAACAATTCGTTCCCTTCTTGTTCTTTAGAAGGTGGAACGTTTAAATCAATATTTAAGCCATTCTTCTTCTCCTCTATTCGTCCAGACATTAGCGCAAATGACATCTTGTAGAAGGATTTGGCCACATTTTTGATGTTGAATTTGGTCATGTTTGCAAAAATGCGGGATTCACTTTTAGGGAGTACTGCACATTTTTTAATAGGTTTAAGTGTTATTGTATAGAAGACGTTATAGAAGACGTTATGGGGAAACTTGTAAAGAAGGTAAAAGTTGGGGAACTTCATGCATGTGTTTTGTCGTTTTATAAGAGTTCCATTATCTAAGCATTCATTATGTGATTCTTCTTATGTAATTATTACTATATTATTATTCTTAAAGGTAGTTTTCGCAATCTCTGACAAGAGATAATATATTACTGGAGTTTGATGACAGCTTCTCATCCCACCACTCTAAAAAAAATCTAATATTTACATTTGGCCTTGAACCCAACTTATATGCCACAATTAAGTGTCACCACAACAAAGTTGGCATAAATCAAAGACGTGAAATTACTTGAACTATCTGCCAATCACCATATAGAAAGTATGACAAAAAGAATAAGAAAAGGAAAATGAGATACAGTGGAGAGAAACATAACCGTCAATTCATTTGGTTTGGTACAGAATAATTTAACAAATTAAAAGACTATTTTACAACTACATAAAATTCACAGTATAATTGTGATACACGAACCAACTTGTATTCCACATCCAAGACTTGGTCATCAGTCTGTTATTTACTTTTCATTCAATAAGCTAGTGGGTACTAGACTTTAGCATGATATTCTGTTAACTTTGTTATTATGAAGATAGGCATGTCCTAGTTTATAGCATTGTTGTTATTTTCAGCTGTAAAGACTATTATAAATAGTCAGGATTCTTATCAATAAAGTACAACATTATTTTCCAGAATTCCTCTTTCATCTTGTTCTCTTCTTTAACCTTATCATCTGGTCCCAGAGCCTCAAAAATCCTGATAATGGACACTCGTGGACTTCCAGACGATGTTCGCCTAGATGTCAAAATTAAACAACCTAAGTCCTTGGTGGGTGTGATATGTGTTGCTCGACTGATTGAAGAGCGCAATCTACTGCAAAAGAAACCTAATTACTCAAGTCGCTCCCAACTTAAAATAGCAGCGCCAAAGCCAAGTTTCCATTCTGGTTCTGGATTGTTGGGGCCTCCACCTGTTCAACGTGTATACCAAGGTACGAATGCTAATCCATCTTCCTCCCGTCGAATCACCAATCAGGAGGTAAGAGAATGTCGAGAAAAGGGATTATGCTACTATTGTGATGAGAAGTTTATCCTGGTTCATCGATGTGCACGACCACAATTGTTCATGATAGAAGATGTGGAATCAAGCTTTACACAAATGAACAAAACAAGGTTGAAACTGATAATCAAGACACCATGCCTGAGATTTCTTTTCATGCAATTTCTGGAGCCAATCACCCCCGAATGATTCGTGTACTCATTGATGGTGGCAGCACCCATAAGTTTTCCCATAACGTCTTCTTTTACAATAACATTCAAACCCATTAAAAAAATGTGCAGTACTCCTTCAAACAGAATTCCTCATTTTTGTAAACATGGCCAAATTCAACATCAGAAACGTGGCTGAATTTTTCTACAAGATGCCATTTGCCCTAATGTCTGGACGAATAGAGGAGAAGAAGAATGACTTAAATATTGATTGAAATGTTCCACCTTATGAAGAACAAGTAGGGAAAGAATTGTTAAATTTGAATGAGAGTAAGAATGGAGAAGAAATTGTGGATTTAGAATAGGAAATAAAGAGGAGAAATTTTCGTTGGCAAGCGCTTCTTGATGTGGCCCAAATTTATCTACGCAAAAATGAAAAAGACAACAGAAGTGGATCAGTAGTTGCCAAATGGTCGACCTGAAAAAGGAGTAGCCGTAAAATGGGCGGTGGTGAAGAGTTTTTGGTTCCGCGATCAACGAGGGCAAGGACATAGGCGATGTCGAAAAAAGTTTTGAGACTCGAATCGTGAACCTCCCGAATTTTGGTCGGATTATTAAAACCGAGAAATATCAGTTGGAGGCGAGCCAAACGAAAGTCCAAGTGATAAATAATGAGCTATTATTTATATATTCAATAGCTCATTATTGATCACCTGGACTTTCGCTTGACTCGTCTCCAACTGATATTTCTCGATTTTAATAATCTAACCAAATTCGGGAGGTTCACGATCTGAGTCTCAAACCTTTGTTCGTCATCGCCTTTGTCCTTGCCCTCGTTGACCACAGTACCAAAAACTCTTCACCACCTCCCATTTTACTGCTACTCCTTTTCCGAGTCGACCCATTTGGCAACTATTGATCCATTTCTGTTGCCTTTTTCATTTCAAAATTTTCTTTTTCATTTTTGCGAAGATAAATTTCGACCACATCAAGAAGCGCTTGCCAACGTAAATTTCTCCTCTTTATTTTGTATTCTAAATCCACAATTTCTTCTCCATTCTTACTCTCATTCAAATTTAACAAGTCTTTCCCTTCTTGTTCTTCAGAAGGTGGAATGTTTCAATCAATATTTAAGCCATTCTTCTTCTCCTCTATTTGTCCAGACATTAGCGCAAATGACATCTTGTCGAAGGATTTGACCACGTTTTTGATGTTGAATTTGGCCATGTTTGCGAAAATGCGGAATTCAGTTTCAGGGAGTACTGCACATTTTTAAAAGGTTTAAGTGTTATTGTAAAAGAAGACGTTATGGGGAAACTTGTTAAGAAGGTATAAGTTGGGGAACTTCATGCATGTGTTTTGCCGTTTTGTAACAGTTCCCTCACCTAAGCATTCATTATGTGATTCTTTTCTTATGAATTATTACTATATTATTATTCTTAAAAGGCAGTTTTCGCAATCTCTTACAAGAGATAATATTTTATTGGAATTTGATGACAACTTCTCGTCCCACCACCCTAAACAAAATCTAATATTTACATTTGGATAACGAATGGCGTTTTTCAAAGTCCTATCCAGACTTTTTCCTTGCGGACAAGGTTCTTTAAGGAGGGGGGAATGATACGTGAACCAACTTGTTTTCCACATCAAAGACTTGGTCATCAGTCTGTTATTTACTTTTCATTCAATAAGCTAGTGAGTACTAGACTTTATCATGATATTCTGTTTACTTTGTTATCAGGCAAGCGTACATGACGGTTTACAACCAATTCTGGTACAGGTTTCACCAGGGTTGTCCAAATGAAGATACAAACAAGCCTTAAAACATTTTTCATCTATTTACAAGAAAGTGTCAGAAAATGCTTACATTCAACTGAGAAAATTGTCACGTGGAGGAGCTGTTGTCAAGACTCAATCCATTTGGAAGACGAGGTTAGTTGCTCCATCCCCATAGGATCGAAGATCAATGGGTCTTACCAGTGCCCTGCATAGAGGGCAAGTCCTCTCACGTTCAAAACCTGTAAGAAGCAATGGCATTTTGCATTGAGAATCATAAATTTCATTTAATCCAAAATCAGTAAACAATCCCACTTATTCTTAATCTTGATTCCTTTTCATCGGGGAACATTTTCTTTTACTTGAGTTTCTAACCTTAACATGTCATTCTAAATCACAACATCAGAACTCCTTTCAAACAGCTTTTTACCTTTTTGACTAAAATCAATATATTCGTCGTACACCAAAATGGCACACCCAAGATAGAAAATGTTTTACCGAGAAGCCCTACAAATTTGATGCATCTTGACTTCAACAGATTCCTCAATCATGGTTAACAATCTAGCTACATCTTTTTATATGCTCACAGGCACGAAGAAAACATAAAGCATAGTCACAAAAATTAAAACTAAGAAAAAAGGTATTTAGTTGTGAGAGACATTGAGATACAGAGTTACTACAGTGAAATGAGAAAAATTAAATGAACCATTCTGATACGTAGTCTTTTCACAGATATATGTTTGCAGCACAATAAAATTTGCGACCGCATCTTCTCCTGGCATATAGCACATAGATCTCCTGCCGCATTCACCTACACAAAAAATTAAAATGTTTTTCTTAGCACATAATGCAAACCTTTTGTATTCTTAAAACTCTTAACATATTATGAGATTAATTTATAGCCCCCACTAAATTGACATTAGTTGACCTCATCAAGGGCTCGGCTCTGGTTTTTCCACTTATCCATCAGTAGGATAAAAATTATATGGAATGATACACTCCAGCTATTAACCCGACTGAGACCAAGTACATTTGCCTTTCAATTTGTTTACAGTGCTTTCTGACTGCTAATGCTAGGTGCATAAATTTGACATTAGCTTGTAAGCATGACTATTCTGGTTCCTTCAAGATTCAGAATTTATTCTAACAAATCTCATCTTGATCGTTAGGCAGGGCTGACGGAAATATGAACGTAGATTTAAGGTTAAACACATGGAAGATTGAAGCACCACAGATTTATCAATGTTCATGTCTTGAGAAAACAGATTTATATAAGCTGGAAGTCTGCAATTATAATGCACCTACCATGTCTACAAATTATCTTATGCAGTATTAGGCATTGTTCAACACGATGACACGTCATGTGACATGTCGGTGAATAAATAAACAAAAAAAAGTACAGACATTGTGTCAGATACGTTTGAAGTCGTGTCTGTCCCACACATTTTGAACACGTTTAAGTATATACTGTTATATTCTTTTAATTATTTTGTAGTAATGTATTTTTTATAATTCAAAAAGGTTACAAATAGAAAACTAAAGAAGCATCACTTTCTTAAAAGTTAAACAACTTAGTAAAGTAATAAAAAAGAGAAGACGAGCAATTTTAACTCTTTTATCCTTTCAGCTTCGCGCTTAAGCTTTCTACTTGTTTTCTTCTTGGTCGATTCACAGCCAAACGAAAGTTGCTTCTTTGCTATTTACTTTTACCATTTTTAAAATATCACATTTTGAACATGATTGAGTATACTATTATAATTTTTAAATATTTTCTAGTAACGTAGTTTTTTTTTTTTAATTCAAAAAGGTTACAAACGGAAAACTAAAAAAACAAAAGAAACATCACTTTCTTAAAAATCAAACAACGTACTAAAGTAGTAAAAAAAAAAAAAAAGAAAAAGAAGAGGAATTCTAACTCTTTTATCATTTCAGCGTCACGCTTAAGCTTTCTACTTGTTTCCTTCTTGGTCAAATTCACAGCCAAATGAAAGTTGTTTCTTCGCTATTTAAGTTCTACCTTTATTAAAATATATGAGTTTGCCTGTATAACTTCTCATGACTTATAGTTTCATTTGTTTGTCATTATTTCTTATTTTAAATATATTAAGCATAATTAATTTTTCTTGTTCCTTTCTAATTAAGAATTGGACTTATAAATATTATTTTGAAGATTTGGATGATATTTAATATAAATAGTATAGTTGTGTCCCGGCTAGCATGTCGTGTCTTGTAATGATTAAAAATTTGTGTAGTCGTGTTCGTGCATCATAAGTTTACCGTAAATAATATTCATTTCGTTGATCAGAGAAAAAATAATTAGACATTACACTCAATCAAATAATAATATTCAAGTAATTTTAGTCAATGAACAAGTATATTATTGATTAAAATATTATTTCTATAACCATCGATCTCATTGATTTGATGTTTTATACACCTATTTTTCTTCTCACAACTCAAACAATGAAACAACATCAAAATTGTATTCAAATTTCTGACACGTCTTTTAAAATATATTTCGAACACTCAAACAAATGTGGAACAAACTAAATGGATGAAACTACATCCAAACAAGGCCTAATCATCAACAAAGTTTAGCCCCCTAAACTATATTCTCCTCTATACACTTGCCTTTGGAAGAGAATATATATACACACACACACACAAACACACACACACACACACACACACACGCACATATATATATATACATATATATATATATACATATATAAATATATACATATATATATATATATATATTTATTTATTTATTTTTTTAATCAAAACTAAGTATTGTCAAAATGGTGAAGCTACAAAAAGCTGAAGAATAAGTCAAATTCGACCTATGTAAATACAGCCTCTACATTCAACCTATGAGTCCAACTCCAAATTCTATACTCTTATACCTGTTGAAAGATGTTGAAGTTTAGTTTCCAAATAAAAAGCGCATGAGATTCCAACATCTAGAGAATGAGATATAGTAAGAACAATGAAGCCGCGCAAAGTTGAAAATGTGTCGAATCTGACCTATCTAAATTTGACCTATATTGACCTCATGGATCAATATTCTGTTTCGAGCGTATGTTTTCGTGTGCTATATATTAGATTATTTCGCTATGTTTCAGCACATATTTGACATGTCAAAAAGTTGATACAATTTTTTGTTGAAATGGACGTAAAAAATACATGTATGTTTCATTACCATAAGGTCGAAAGTGGAAACATTTCAGTACTTTCGTGGAAACATGTCAAAATTTTAATCGACGATTAACCTGTATCTTCGACCTATATGAATCCGACTCTTAATTCAATGAGTTTCGTGGAAAATTTTGCAAAAATAGTCCTCTAAAATAGCACATTTGTATAATTAATCCGATAATTTTTTTTTTCCTGAAATTTTCGTCCTATAAATTGCTAAGAGTTTCAATTGGTCCCTCGATCAATTTTCTGGCGATTTAGGCCGAAATTCTTTTTTTCTTTTAAATTTCTATTTTATTTAATTGGCATTTAATTTTAGTTTTCTTTTAATTTTTCTTTTTTTAGTTTCTCACCACGTCTTCTCCCTAAGATCTTCGTCGGTGCCAAAATTTTCTTGTCAGAGGCCCGTAAAGATTATTCTCTGCAAAATCTATGATTTCAACTTTAGGCAGCCCCATATCTCAGATGGAATCCGATCAGATAGCCCATTTTTGTTGACCCGAAAATGTATTAGTGTGGTGTAGTTAGCGTAAGTATGACATGAGGATTTGGCCGGACAAAGTATTTTTCGACACATTAGCGAAGAGAAATTCGGACGCTGGCCCATAAGCTGATTTTCGTAAAGGGATAAGCTGACCAGATTCCTAAATCACCAAGCTTAGAAGGGATCTCACCTAGGGGCGGAGCCAGGATTTTAAGTTGGGGGGCGAAATAGAATCGAAAAATTATTTTATTTTTTTCTAGCTATAAACATGAAAAAATCGTATAAATAATTTCATATATTTTTTAGAAATTAATAATCTACCATAGCTAACATGATTAACTTAAAAATAAACACTAAGTACGATAAGAGAGTTACTAACATAACTCTAACAAATGCACAAGTGAGCGAGCGCACGTGCCCCCCGCACTCACACACACACACACACACAACACACTCTCTCACACAAACACACACACGCATATATATATATATATATATATATATATATATATATATATATATATCTATATATATATATATATATATATATCTATATATATATATATATATATATATGTCGGTTTCAATGTATGTTTCAGTCATCTAAATATTAGAAACGTTTCGTAATTATTCGGAAGCTTTTCGACATGTTTCAAAATTTTCGTAGAAGATATAGTTGTAATTAAATAGAAAACTACTGGTCGATTTCGTTTTAGCAAAGTAAAAAACGGAAGCATTTTGGTGGTTTTAGAGAAAACGTACGAAAATTTTGAACCACATGTATATAGAAAAATATTAATATTAAAGTACATAAATAACTATAAATAATACACCCAAAAGAATAAAAATATTGCACATACATGTTCTCTATGAGTCTATTGTTTAACAGTTAAATACTTTCAACTTGCCTCTGACCATATTAAATTCGTACTTATATTGTAGACTAGTTAGTAACTATTTGAAAAAAAAAATCTAAAAAATATATATATATATATATAGACAACGAAAATCTAACCAAATATATAGACAAACTTCTTTACCGCATGAAAAACTCCATATGCCATTATTATACGGATTTAACTCCTATTAACAAGGACTTACTTCCTATCAATAACCACACAAAAGATATATTTATATACATTATACATATATAAGACCAATATATAAGGAACTAATGAAAAGTTAGGGAGGGGGGGGGGGGGGGGGGGAGGGGTGGCCACCATATGCGCCCCCTCCCTCCGCCTTTGATCTCACCTGAAAACTGATTTGTGAAAAGCTGTTAACTTTTCAGCTTATTCAAGAACTTGATTATCAAAAACTTTCCCCGGAATCGTTGAAAAACTCGAGATTGATCAACATGTGTTTACTTCTGTTTGAATCATCTCTCTAAATTGGGACCTCTCATGGTGGAGAAAGATAAAGTTAACAAGATCGACCATTTTCTTGAATGCGTACTTCCATTCAATTTTCCATCTTTGTGCAGAGAGAGAGAGAGAGAGAGAGAGAGAGAGAGAGAGAGAGAGAGAGAGAGAGAGAGAGAGAGAGAGAAGAGAGAAGAGAGAAAAACTGCTACACTTTTCTTTTCTTTTTTTTTTAGAAATAGACTTTGAGTGTTTTTAATAAACCAACTAAATAAATAGAACTTGTTTTTTATGGAAAAAAGAAACTTCAGGCCTAAATTTTCGAAAATTGATCGGAAGACCAATATAGAAACTTGTGGCAACTTATGGGACTCAAAATGTCGATAAAAAAAACTTATAGGACTAATTTTACAAATGTACTAACTTAGAAGACTATTTTTGCAGAATTCCCGAGTTGAATACATATGGACAACTAATGAAGTCTAGTTTTCAAATCAAAAAGGGGATGAAATTCCGACATCTAGAGAAGAAGATATACAAAAACTGTGCAACTACACGAAGCTAAAGAATATGTCAAACTCGACCTAAAATTTGACGTATATGCCTATAATTCAACCTAAAGATATATAACTCAACCTATAGGCCTAAAAGTCTTAAACACTTATAATTTGACGTACATGCCCTAAATTCAACCTTAAGTCTCAAAATTTGACATATAGGTCCCGCTTTGTACTTTAAGGGCCCGATTCGACCTATACTTCAACTCAAATGTCCTGAATTCAACCGAAATACCTATAGGGCATGTGGCATCCCATCAAGGGATAAATAGCCAAAACAACAAAATGGATAAAATTCGACCTATTGAAGCGATTTGATTTATTTTGCTATTCTATCTGACCTATCTCAAAGTCAACATTTTACATATTCGTGGTAATTCGATCCTGAAGGCCTGAGCCTATCAACGACAGCCCCTAACTTCGTTGAAATGCCCTCGCCACGTCATTAATACTTAAAGAATCTCACGACGATGAGTTGTGGTCCCATACATTGCTTTCCACTTACCATTTTACCCACAGTTTTTTGTCACTCTCAAAATCTTACTCGTAAAATCTCTCATTAATTGTCTCTCAATTTGGCCAAAATCAGAAAGACCAATTAGTACTTTATAGTTACAACGACAACTAATAAACTGTCATAAAAACAAGAAATTCAAGCGTAGTCTTGTAGGGGCCATTTGCGCTTATGTCTGAACGAACAGTGATAATGATGAAGAAGAATGGCTTAAATATTGATTTAAACAATCCACCGCCTGAAGAACAAGAAGAAAAAGAGTTGTTAAATTTGAATGAGAGTAAGAATGTAGAAGAAATTGTGGATCTAAAAGAGGAAAGAAAGAGTAGAAATTTATGTTGGGAAGCGCTTCTTGATGTGGCCCAAATTCATCTACTCAAATATGAAAAAGAAAATCTTGAAATGAAAAAGACAACAGAAGTGGATCAGATGTTGCCAAATGGGTCGACCCCAAAAGCGAGTACAAGTAAAATGGGTGGTGGTGATGAATTTGTGGAACGACGATCAACGAGGGCAAGGAAAAAGGCGATGTTGAACAAAGGCTTGAGACTCGATTCTTGAACCTTCCGAGTTTGGTCGGATTAAAACCGAGACATCAGTTGGAAAGGAGTCACGTGAAAATCTAGGTGACCAATATTGAGTCATTGGATTTATATATATATGTGGCTTTGTTGATTTTTCTTTTACAAATATTAGATATAATTATGTTGTTTTAGAGTTGAGCTTGTGACTTTTCATTCTAGGTATCTGTAGTTTTTAAATCAATTGCTTTTTGAAAGTGGATTACTACTTTATAATGAATTGGAGAAGTAATTATGAACCTCATGTTTATAAGTGAAAGACAAAATCATCAATAAAGCTTAGTCCGCGAAACTATATTCTCCTCCCTGCACTTGCCTTTGAAAGAGATTATAGAATTTATTTATTTATAATCAAAACTATGTACACTCAAAATGGTGAAGCCACACAAAGATGAAGAATAAGTCGAGTTCGACTTATCTAAATTCAACCCATATATCCGACCTATGAGTTCAACTCCAAATTCTATAACTCTTATACCTGTTGAGAGATGTTGAAGTTTAATTAGACTCCAAATGAAAAGCAAATTAAGATTCTGACATCGAGATATAGTCAAAACAATGAATCCTTGCTAAATTGAAGAATATGTCGAGTTCAATTTGAACTACATTGACCTCATGAATCAAAGTTCCATTTCGAGCATATGTTTCGGTGTTGAATCATTATTATCTCTGTTCGTTCAGATTTTGAATTTAGTCACGTTTTTGCATTTTTGTTCGTTGAATTTAGCGTTAGGAATAGTTCACACATTTTTCAATTTGTCAAGGAGTTACTTGTAAAAAGAATGCGTTAGAGGACAATTTGTGAAAAGGGATATAGGTCGGAGGTATAATGGGATTTAGCCTATATTTATTTTGGATGCTCTTAGTTTCCTCGTGTTGCTGAAGATGGTATTAAGGAAATTTCTCTTAGAGTTTTAGCTGATGAACGAGTTTAGCTGATGAACAGGTAGTAGGTGGATCAAAACTTGCTAGCTTCTTGTTGGTAATTGGTTCTCATAGTGATAATGATATCCTACCCTTCCATCTATTCCAAATTATCTTCTCTCCGCTATTCCACACAATATTTGTGATCAGTATCATTGTCAAATCTATGATTTCAACCATAGGCAGCCCCATATCTCAGATGGAATCCGACTAGATAGCCCATTTTTGTTGACTCGAAAATGTATTAGTGTGGTGTAGTTAGCGTAAGTATGGCATGAGGATTTGGCCGGACAAAGAATTTTTCGACACATTAGCGGAGAGAAATTCGGAGGCTGGCCCATAAGCTGATTTTCTTAAAGTGATAAGTTGTCCAGGTTCCTTAATAACCAAGCTTAGAAGGGATCTGACCTAGGGGCGGAGCCAGAATTTTAAGTTGGGGGGGCGGGGGGGGGGGGGGGCGGAATAGCATCGAAAAATTATTTTATTTTTTTCTAGCTATAAACATGAAAAATCGTATAAATAATTTCATATATTTTTTAGAAATTAATAATCTACCATAACTAACATGATTAACTTACAAATAACCACTTTTTGGACCGTGGTTTCGATGTATGTTTCAGCATCTAAATATTAGAAACTTTTCGTAATTATTCGGAAGCTTTTCGACATGTTTCAAAATTTTCGTAGAAGATATAGTTGTAATTAAATTGAAAACTACTCGTAGATTTCGTTTAAGCAAAGTAATAGACGAAAGCATTTTGGTGGTTTTAGAGAAAACGTATGAAAATTTTGATCCACATGTATATAGAAAAATATTAATATTAAAGTACATAAATAACTATAAATAATACAACCATAAGAATAAAAACATTGCACATACATGTTCTCTATGAGTCTATTGTTTAACAGTCAAATACTTTCAACTTGCCTCTGACCATATTAAATCATACTTATATTGTAGACTAGTTAGTAACTATTTGAAAAAAAATAATCTAACAAATATATATATACATAGACAACGAAAATCTAACAAATATATAGAAAAACTTCTTTACCGCATGAAAAACTCCATATGCCATTATTATACGGATTTAACTCCTATTAACAAGGACTTACTTCCTATCAATAACCACACAAAAGATATATTTATATACATTATACATATATAAGACCAATATATAAGGAACTAATGAAAAGTTGGGGGGGGGGGGGGGGGGAGGTGTGGCCACCGTATGCTCCCCCTCTCTCCGTCTTTGATCTCTCCTGAAAACTGATTTGTGAAAAGCTGTTAACTTTTCAGCTTATTCAAGAACTTGATTTTCAAAAACTTTCCCCGGAATCGTTGAAAAACTCGAGATTGGTCAACATGTGTTTACTTCTGTTTGAATCATCTCTCTAAATTGGGACCTCTCATGGTGGAGAAAGATAAAATTAACAAGATCGACCATTTTCTTGAATGCGTACTTCCATTCAATTTTCAATCTTTGTGCAGAGATCAGTTGGTAGTTCAGTGTGTTTTTGAGAGAGAGGAGAGAGAAAAACTAATACACTTTTCTTTGGATTTTTTTTTTAGAAATAGAATTTGAGTGTTTTTAATAAACCAACTAAATAAAATAGACCTTGTTTTTTATGGAAAAAAGAAACTTCAGGCCTAAATTTTTGAAAATTGATCGGAAGACCAATATAGAAACTTGTGGCAACTTATGGGACTCAAAATGTCGATAAAAAAACTTATAGGACTAATTTTACAAATGTACTAACTTAGAAGACTATTTTTGCAGAATTCCCGAGTTGAATACATATGGACAACTAATGAAGTCTAGTTTTCAAATCAAAAAGGGGATCAGATTCCGACATTTAGAGAAGAAGATATAACAAAAATTGCGCAACTGCACAGAGCTAAAAAATATGTCAAACTCGACCTAAAATTTGACGTATATGCTTATAATTCAACCTAAAGACATATAACTCGACCTATAGGCCTAAAATTTGACTTAAACACTTATAATTTGACGTACATGTCCTAAATTCAACCTAAAGTCTCAAAATTTGACTTATAGGTCTCGTTTTGAACTTTAAGGTCCCGATTCGACCTATACTTCAACTCAAATGTCCTGAATTCAACCAAAATACCTATAAGGCATGTGGTATCCCATCAAGGGATAAATAGTCAAAACAACAAAATGGATAAAATTCGACCTATTGAAGCGATTTGATTTATTTCGCTATTCTATCTGACCTATCTCAAAATCAACATTGAGCCCATCAACGGCAGACCCTAACTTTGCTGAAATGCCCTCACCACGTCATTAATACTTAAAGAATCTCACGACGATGAGTTGTGGTCCCATACATTGCTTTCCACTTACCATTTTAACCACAGTTTTTTGTCACTCTCAAAATTTTACTCGTAACATCTCTCATTTACTGTCTCTCAATTTGGCCAAAAATTAGAAAGACCAATTACTACTTTATAGTTACAAAGAAGACTAATAAATTGTCATAAAAGCAAGAATTTCAAGCGTAGTCCTGTAGGGGCCATTTGCGCTGATGTCTGAACGAACAGAGATGATGATGAAGAAGAATGGCTTAAATATTGATTTAAACAATCCACCGCCTGAAGAACAAGAAGAAAAAGAGATGTTAAATTTGAATGAGAGTAAGAATGTAGAAGAAATTGTGGATCTGAAAGAGGAAAGAAAGAGTAGAAATTTATGTTGGAAAGCGCTTCTTGATGTGGCTCAAATTCATCTACTCAAATATGAAAAAGAAAATCTTGAAATGAAAAAGACAACAGAAGTGGATCAGATGTTGCCAAATGGGTCGGCCCCAAAAGCGAGTACCAGTAAAATGGTTGGTGGTGATGAATTTGTGGTACGACGATCAACGAGGGCAAGGAAAAAGGCGATGTCGAACAAAGGCTCGAGACTCAATTCTTGAACCTCTCGAGTTTGGTCGGGTTATTAAAACCGAGACATCAGTTGGAAACGAGTCACATGAAAATCCAGGTGACCAATATTGAGCCATTGGATTTATATATATGTGGCTTTGTTGATTTTTCTGTTACAAATATAGATATAGTTATGTTGTTTTAGAGTTGAACTTGTGACTTTTTATTCTAGGTATCTGTACTTTTTAAATCAATTGCTTTTTGACAGTGGATTACTACTTTATAATGAATTGGACAAGTAATTATGAACCTCATGTTTATAAGTGAAAGACAAAATCATCATTAAAGCTTAGCCCCCGAAACTATATTCTCCTCCCTGCACTTGCCTTTGAAAGAGATTAGAATTTATATATTTATAATCAAAACTATGTACACTCAAAATGGTGAAGCCACACAAAGCTGAAGAATAAGTCGAGTTCGACCTATCTAAGTTCAACCCATACATGAGTCCAACTCCAAATTCTATAATCCTGTTGAGAGATGTTGAAGTTTAATTAGATTCCAAATGAAAAGCGAATTGAGATTCTGACATTGAGATATAGTCAAAACAATGAAGGCAAGCAAAATTGAAGAATATGTCGAGTTCAATTTGACCTACATTAACCTCATGAATCAAAGTTCCATGTCGAGCATATGTTTAGGTGTTGAATCAATATTATATCTGTTCGTTCAGATTTTGAATTTAGCCACGTTTCTGCGTTTTTGTTCGTTTAATTTAGCGTTAGACACAGTTCACACATTTTTCAATAGGTCAAGGAGTTAGTTGTAAAAAGAATGCGTTAGAGGACAACTTTTGAAAAGGGATATAGGTTGGAGGTATAATGGGATTTAGTCTATATTTTATTTTTGATGCTCTTAGTTTCCTCGTGTTGTTGAAGATGGTATTAAGGAAATTTCTTTCGGAGTTTTAGCTGATGAACAAGTAGTAGGTGGATCAAAACTTGCTAGCTTCTTGTTGGTAATTGGTTCTCATAGTGATGATGACATCCTACGCTTCCATCAATTTCACATTATCTTCTCTCCCCCATTCCACACAATATTTGTGATCAGTATCATTGTCAAATCAGAGTTGCAAATCTCAAGCAATTACCGATGAGCAACAATCACTTTTATGTTCAAGTCACAATGTTTGCCAGTGGACTATACTTTTGAGTACATTTCAGGTTTATATAAATGATAATCTTGTATTCATTTTTGTTGCGAAGATAAATGAAAAATGGTGGCTTGGGGTTGAAGGATAAAGTTGTCTCGGGCTTGAAACACAAATATTGGTAATAAAAAACAAACACTCATCTTTCCTCCCACGCGAGTACTAATATTTTCCACAAGTGCTAAATTACATGTAGTCGTCCCAAAATACATATAGTACAATCAAAATTGTCAACCGCTCCAACTAAGTATCTCTATTTGTAAAACAAGTGAATGGTATCTTGCACTTCACTTCAGAATAGGGCATTGTACCACTTTGGATGATGCTAAATGTGTTGAACTGATCAAGGTTAAAACCTGGCTATGGGTGAAGGCAAAATTTTCAGATTTTTGTTTCTCTTTTTCTGATTGGTGTTCTGTTCCTTCTTGTATTTCTTTGTAAGGATCTTCTCTTGGCTAGTACTACTTGTACTACCGTCTACCGCTGTTTCAGTCTTAATAAAATTTCTTTACTGATAAAAAAAATAATATTCAAGGGTCACTCAAAACATTCCAATTTATTTCTCCGAACGCCATTTTCACTAGTACATATTCGACGGTAATAGCATGGATCCTTCACCTAGCTAGGGATACTTAGAACTCTTACAACACATAGACAAATATTTTCTCTTTACTACCTGCTACAAAACTAAAGCATCGATCTTATTGCATCCTGCTTATCGACAACAATCACGATTTTTCCAATTGCTTTCCTATCCCTGAGCGCAGCGAAAGCCAGATTCGCCTACGTACCAAAACCAAGTAAGTAAATAAGCTCAACCTAATCTGGTTAGGAGCTAGGTAAGAAGCTCTTCTTCTTGTAGAAGAAAAAAACCTTGCTTTTTTCAAATTAATAAGCTGGAAAATACAAATAGTTATATGTTTTTGTTACCTCTGCAAGGCTAAAAGTATGGGATATCTTGATATTAACTAGGCCCTTCGACAACCAGGACAGTGGCTCATTTAGTGAATCTTGCAGAATAGGCCTTCCAAGTACTTTATAATTTCTCCAGTACAATCCGTGAACTGTCCAGTTCTATAAAACAAATCAAGAATGTGATCATGAAAAGCTATAAATCTGCAAACCCCACAACCGATTTTATCAGATCACCAGATGTTTCATATGATGAAGCAAACAAATTACCTTAACAAGAGCAACATTTGTCGGTATTATAGGCACTTCATTGCTTGCAAATCCTATGACCAAGATTTGAGCTCCCCAGTTCAACAACTTCAATGTTTCTTTTGTAAGTTTACCACCAACTGGATCATACAAAACATCAACTCCTTTCAGCTTTCGTTCCTTAAGAAATCGCTTCACGCTTTCAATAACGTTTTCTTTGCTCAAATTAACAACATGATCCACACCCAATGACTTGAGAAATTCGACCTTCTCATCACCCCTGCCACGCAGCAAACCAAGAGTACTGAATTTATACCACTACAAGTTTTGAAAATAAAAGAAAAAGGGTAAAACGCAATTTTAGTCCCTTAAATAGAGGATGGTTGCAGAAGTAGTCCTTAGTTTTCTTAACAAGATGTCACGATAGTCCTCTATCTCCTTGTGTTTAGCAATTTACGTCATTTCACTCTAACTTTAATCCGTATTTTGATAAATTGCAAAGAAGTTTTGTCGTTGGCAATTTATGTCATTTTTCTTAAATTTTAAGCTTGACTTATTTTCATAATTAAGTTTTACTCATCAAGTACGAAATTCTTTAACTGGTTTCTCTCTATTTATTTTTAGTGGCGAGCCAATCTTTATTTAAACAAAATGTTTGATCAAAAAAATTATTTTTAATTTCTTACGTTGAAATTAAAATTAATCAATCAAGATAAATTATCGATAATTTTATCTACAAAGTACATAATTTACTAATATGTGAGGTGTTAGGACTATAATTGGACTTACTAAGATTAAATAAGAACTAAAATTGTGATGTGACGTAAATTAATGTAGCTATATATATATAAAAAGTAAAAAACATTTTTTTTGTAAGTTATAGAAAAGCAAGGACTATTTTTCTACCGCTCCAAAATTAATGGGCCAAGATATCCTTCACCTGCAACTTTGTGCACTCAAATCCTCTTTAACTACTAATTAAGATTAATGGATTACCTAGCGACTGCAATAACAATTGCACCACAGATCTTGCCAATTTGTACTGCCGATGCTCCAACTCCTCCAGCTGCACCAAGGACCAGCAACACCTACGTTTAATGCACATACATCTTTAGTGCTTCTTTTTTAAAAAATTATTTATCATGGAAGATATATAGAATCAAGCATTTGTACATTCATGCAGCTTATCAACTATCAGTACGTACCTGACCAGCTTGAAGTCGTGCTCTATGAACAAGTGCGATGTGAGACGTCCCATACGCGATCGGCAGTGCAGCAGCGGCAACCATGTCACATCCACTAGGAACTCTATATCTGCAGATAATAAAGTAAAAATATTGTTAGGATCGAGAGAGACAATATATCAATCCACGAGTAGTTAAAGTGAGAAATTTACAAACTTTTAAAACTTTGTAAATTGAATTAATGAGAAAAAAAAAAAAATGCATGCTCACATGTCGGATTCATCCATGACAATGAATTGCGCGAAGGAGCCGAGTTCAGAAACCGCGCAAACGCGATCGCCGACTTTAAACTTGGTGACTTTGGGGCCCACAGCGTCGACTATGCCGGAGAAATCAGCGCCTGGAATGAACGGAAGCGGTGGTTTCTCTTGGTACTTGCCGAAAATTTGTAGGTAATTTAAGAAATTAAGGCTTGTAGCTTTGACCCGGACCCGAACCGAAGTCGGGGATTCGAGTTGAGGAATCGGGTGGTTCGTAGAGATGATCAGAGACGAGTTTTTGCCGTTGGGGGCGACAGTCGGGTCGCCGAGTTTTCTGCAGACTAAAGCTTCCATTTCGCTAATGATTCTGTTCTTGATGTCTGTCCCTTAAAAATTGAATAATGGGTTTAATTTGGTAGCTATTTATAGCAGCGACAGTGAGGTTGCTTCCAAAAATTCAAATGTGTATACTTCTTTTAAAAAAAAAAAAGTACTTTACCAAATTATCAACAAATATATGACTAATTTGTATGGTTAAATTTTATCAATTATGTTTGATGCATGAATATGAATATAGAGAGATAACAGGACACGATTTCGCACTTGACTCTTATATTATATCCCTTTTTCATACGTCATCTCAAAACTTATCTTTCTATATACAATTATACAGGGGCGTGGCCACCCCAAAGGCTGGGCTGGGCTACGGCCCGGGGTAATTTTTTTTAGTTCTTTATTTATATATATATATATATATATATATATATATATATATATATTAATTTAGTCCAACACAATTTAATTAAAAAAATATTAAAGGAACATAAATATCTTAATGCACTTTAACAAATCAATTTTAACTAAAGTAAAAACTTATTTCACCATCAATTGAGTATGAACTCAACCACAAGGCTATAACTAATTTACATAATAAAATACACAATTTAAGTGATATATTATTTCCATTTGCATAAACTCTTCGTGTCTCTACCGCAAAAGAAAAAAAAAACAAAAAAAAAAAAAAAGCATTTGCAACTATAAACATTATTAAAACTGTGTATAATAATATGATGGAATAAGATTTTTTTAGCAACGTTCATTTAATTGATTATATTTTCTAAAGAACTGCATGACTCAACTTCAATGAAATGTTCGGAAAGAAATACATAAATTCCTCCATATTTTTAAAAATTAGCACCAAACCCCCTCGTGGTATTAATTTTCAAAACTGCATCATGATACCAAGAACTTCACACGGAACCCCCTCTCGGTTTTGTTATAATTGTGTTAAATTAGACTAGTTTTCGTCTTTTAAACTTGTATAATTATTAAATTAATTATAATATCCTAATAAAAAATGCATAAACCTCATTGCATTTTTCTCAAACTTGCACAAAATCACCTCATGTTATCAAAAACATTGCACCAAACTCACTCGTGTTACTATAATTTGGACCAAGCCGCCTTCCATCATGAAAAACCTTGAACGAAACCAGTGCCTATAATCAAATATCATGCACCTAAATTTTATAGAAGAGTAAGTTTTGTTTTAAAAAAGACGGTTTTATGCACTTTAATCAACATTGCCATTTGTTTGTTTGATAGCATATAGTTTTCTACTATTATTATTCTCGGTCAAACAATAGATTTTTTCACTATGCTTTAGATATTTTATAGTAAAAAATTTCAATTTTTTTTTTTAAAATTTACTTAGTTTTTAACATAGCCCAGGATACGAGAAAATCCTGGCTACGCCCCTGCAATTATACATTTGTAATTAACGTAGAGAGTAAGTGCATTGTCTCGTGGATAAAAATAGGGATATTTACAACTATACCTTTTAAAGTTTGGTGTCATTACAGGAACCTCTCATATAGTTTAGAAGTTATGATTATTTCCTCTAAAACTCACGGTCATGACAAAAGTGCATGAGATTTTCCAAAGTAATATTATAATAAATTTCGATTTTGTTCCCAGTCAATTAAATTTCAAGAATTTCGGACGGGGACTTTAGTTTGTTAATGTCGGCCCCCAGTGTCTACTTTGTCGATTTTAGACTGTGATGTAGCTTGATTGCTCGTTTTTCATTTGTTTATCAAAAAAAGAAAAATTAAATTTCAAGAAGTATAGACGTAACATGGGATGTATATAGATGTAAGGTTATATCAAATTTGCCCAGTATTATTTTGAAGTATCTAAATTAAATTAAGTTATTTTGTAAACAACTCTTAAAACTAAAATTAATATACTTTTATCTATTATCGCATATACTAGTTTTACTTCATTATTTAAATTTTAAAAATGAATTATTTTAATATTTTAGTTTCATGTTATTAAAAATTAACCTAAAATAGCTTTTTAAGTTTTTATATTGGATTTCAAATTTGAACTTAATATATAAGAAAGTCAATAGTTTATGTTTTCATTTATTACCTTTTTGTATATCAAATTTAAATTTGTAATTTCAAAAATATCAAATTAAGATAAAATTTATTTAATTTATCAATAAGTAATAAAAGTAAAAACATCATTCTAAAATTTTTTATCTTTTTATATTTTATTAATCTTAAATAGAATCTGATGTACCATATTTTGGTACCGCCACGTCATAATATCCGATACGATACCACGAACGTATTTCGGGACATATTATGCCACGTTAGCACCATTATTTTTTAATGCAAAATTACAATTCAAGGCAAAACTCGGAAATCGGCCCAAGTAGGCCCAAATTGAGCCCAAGCGAGATCTATTTGGGCCCGAAAAGGCCTAATTCGAGCTATATCAAGCCTCGTTTGAGCTATCTGGGGCCAAATTCGATCTATTTGAGGCCCAGAGGCCCAATTCGAGCTATTTCAAAATAGGTCTAATTCGACCTATTTAGACTTATAGTTCGACTTGGATTGCACTTCTAGCTGAATAAGGACTCTTATTACTATATAAGGGGGTCCCATGCCTCATTCTAAGGTACGTTTTAATTTTCCAAGCATTTAATTTCGAGCTATATACATCGAATTCGAGCTATAGAGCAGTAATTCGAGCTGTTTGCAATAGCTCTTGTTCGATCTATATAGAGTGTATTTCGAGCTATTTGAGGGTATTTCGACCTATTCGGGTGCCTTTATCTCGGTTCTCAATACCATTTTGAGGTGTGCTTATTCGACCTATTTGAGCTAAATTCGAGCTATAAATTCGAGCTATTGTCTCTCACGACAATATCTCGCATTCCGACCTATCTGACTTGAGCGTCGGAGTGCCTTCGCCGGAGAAGGCACCGGCTTAGTTTACGTGTGGTGTTGAGTGCAGGTTCTGAACTCAAAAGCTGCTTAAGCATCCAGCAGGAACTAAAGCAGTCTGACGTGGAGTGTTGGAGAGTGGACACGTATTTAGACGAAAATACCCCACATCAGAATCTATAATCTAAACCCGTCGACTAAAAGACTCGTTGTTTTTAACAACTTCAAACTATTGTCCGAAAAAAAATGCATTTTTTATAATTTAAATATTGATAATTAAACTAATTATCTATACGTGAATTCAACAAAATTATATGTATGTTAATTAGTTTTTGATTATAAAATTGTCAAGAGATTTTAGTTAATATCCTATTGTGCAATCGTAACATAACATTATGCACACATTTTAAAACTTAATGAATAGATTAGATATAGGAGGAAATTGCCCACTGACTTTGGCGATTTGGCACTTTTGCCTAATATCTTTTCGGGCTGGACTTTTACCCTGTAGGTATCGACTTTTGCCGCACAATATGTCCAATCGGGCTTTAAACGGGCTTTTTGCCTACGTGGATGCCAAATGGCCAAAACGTCAATCCATGTGGAAAAACGCATTGCCACCCGTATTTTTTCACATTCAAAAACGTTTTTACCAAAAGTTATAGGGTATTTTTGCAATTTTGCTAAAATAACTTAAATAAATTCAAAAAATTATTTTCAAAATTAATTTTTTAAAGATAATTTCAAGAGTGTTTTTTCCTAAAATTTCAACGACAATCATTATATTCTTAATATAGTAGATTTTATTTTTACAATGGAAATGAATAACTCACAGGTATTCTTTAGAAGGAATTAAATCTTAAATCTAATTTTATAAGCATGTTTTAATAATTTAGAATTAAGGTTGAATTAGTTGATTTAAAGTTAATCTGTTGATTTGATAAACAAATCAAAATAAAAAAGAGATTAGGTCGTCTTCTTCACCCGCGATGCCGAGACATACATCTGCCGAGAACGAATTCATCGAGAAGACGACTTCCCAATTTTCTTTTTGTTTTGGCTGTTAATATTAATACATTAATATGAAAAACCTTTTAAGATATTTTCAGTAAATTACTATAATCTTAAAACAATCTGAAATCGATAACTAAAAAAATTAATTTGTGAAGTTTTATAGTTTCTTTTTGAATTTCAATTTGTTAAATATAATTTGGAAATACAATTTTGGAAATAATATTTTGAAAATAATTTTTTGAATTTGTTTAAGTTATTTTAACAAAATTGCAAAAATGCCCTATAACTTTTGGTAAAAGACGCTTTTGAATGTGAAAAAATACGGGTGGCAATGCGTTTTTTCCACGTGGATTGAAGTTTTAGCCATTTGGCATCCACGTATGCATAAAGCCCGTTTAAAGCCCGATTGGGCATATTTTGCGGCGAAAGTCGATACCTATAGGGTAAAAATCCGGCCCGAAAAGATATTGGGCAAAAGTGCCAAATCGCCGAAGTTAGTGGGCAAATTTTGCATTTCCTCCTTAGATATATACACCTCTTGTTACGTCTACACAATAACAGTTACGTCGCCTGTAATTTTTAGTTGACTTGAGACAAAATTGAAAGTTTATTGTAAGATCATGATCACATCAGCAAATTTCATTTACGTTATTAGTGGTCGTTAGTTTGAGGGAACGCCATTACAATTTCCCAAGCTCCATGGGAGGTTTATCTAGTCACAGGCTAGGGCTGGCAATGGGTAGGGTCTTACCGTACCCTTACCCTAAAATTAGAGTGTGGGTCTGAACCCTTACCCTGCCTACAGGGTAAGGACTGGGTCCAGACCCTTACCTTTTCCCTATGAAAATTTAATAAAAGGATCTGGGTAGGGTAAGGGTCTGCTTACCCTACCCTATGGAATTATTTATTTAACTTAAAATCAGGGTAAGGGTAAGGGTCAACCCTACCTTTTCTGACAGAGTAGGTAAGGGTATGCATATCTGGGTCCTGACAGGATAAGGGTAAGGGTAGGGTAGAGATTCTGCCAAAAAAAAATTGACAGGGTATTGACAGGGTCTGGATAAGGGTAGAGTAAAACCCTGCCCATTGCCAACCCTATCACAGGCTGTAATTAATCCAGGGGTATAGCTGTAATTGTACTTGAAATATACATGGTTCATGTTGGACAAAGAATGTTTTCAAAAGTGGCTTGCTGCTACTAGCTAGTCAAGTCGTATTGGGCAATAATACTGAACTGTTTTAAAAAGCGGTTGGCGCCCGTCAAATTATCTCCACGCAATGAGAGTGTACTCGTTAAGAAAAATGCTTTAGGTCCACTTTGAGGACTTATCCATTACACATTTGTTATTTGCATAAAAATAACATGCAAATCTTTTTTTTTTTGTGTGGGTGGAATCGCTAACATGAAACTTATATAAAATTTGGTAAAGTAAAAACTAAAAATAGAATTCTTAGAAATGAGAATCCAAAATTATGAAACATATATCAACTAAAGCTGGCATTAGATTGAAACTTGCAATAATTTTATTTCCTTTATTTTCAAACATGATAATGTAGGATGTAAAAGTCTGAAGTATAATAAACTATATTATCCTTTTCAAGCTTAAGAATATCTATTGATCTTGAAAGAAGTATCTACAGTTTCTGGCTTTACAATTATTAATTTCTGATTGAAATTGAAAAAAAAAAGCATGAAACCACTTTTGAAGTATGATTACAAAAATATTTATGCATATTATTTGATGTAAGTAGGAAAAAAAAAAGTATTTACATGACTAATTTTGCCATTAATTTTGGTCAGTTCATGTTTCTCAAATATTAGTGGAGACCTGTATAATTAGACAGTATGGTAAAAATGCAAATGCAGTTGAACTTTTAAGAAGTTTTAGCAACAAAGATAGGTTGCAAAGTTTATTTTTATGTCTTCGTAGGTTTTAATTCATATGATATCTTATAGTCAAAAAAGGATGCCAGTGACTAGAAAGAGTGAAAACAACTTTTTCATAACGCTTTTGTCGTGAAGCAAAAGGCAACTATCTCAATGATATATATTTAACTAATATTAGGTATACATTTATGTAATTTTTATTTTTACTGCAAAATTTTGTTTATATAGTTCCGTTCAATGACATCAAATTCAACTATATGATCGGAACCTTATATAAAAGATTATCCTTTTATAGACTATTTTGTCCTGCGGGATAAAATATTTATGTTCTCGGGGCATTAAACTGTTTTCAGAAGTGGCGGCGCAATCTTCTAAACGATGATCATTCAATTTAAATTTTATTTATTATTAATAGTGCTTGAATAAAATATTATTTCTCCACGTAAAGTTGTCATTTTGAGATTTAAAGAGAGCGACAATTTAATATAGTATGAGTCCAGAAAATTAAGAGGAGGTCTAGGAACAACTACTGACTTATCAATACTTTGTATTTTCAATTCTTCTAGATTCAATTTTCGATTTTAACCAACAGTGAACCCCTTAGTGCTTATTATACTAGGATAGTATTGTTTATAGTTCTTAGAAATAACGTAATTAGAGGCGTATCTTCATTTAGCCCTCAAGCTTTTGAACAACCCTTATTAGTTTAATTTATAAAGGATCATATCACTCACACCCCCTGAGGTTTGACGTCATATCAGAAACCTCCCCTGAAGTTTGTTTTAACATATCAAATAGGTCCACTATACCTTTTTTGCCCCTGGACAAATTTGTCCACCTTGTTAAGAGTTAAGACCTAATACATCCATTTACTATTCAAATAAAAGTCAAAAAGAGAAAGAAAATTTATAAAAAAACTTTTGCATAAATATTGAGAATTTAATTTATATTTTTGAATAAATGTATTTGAATTTTTTTTTATAACAAGCAAAAATTAAAAACCAAAAGAAAACTAAGAATTAATTTTATGTAAATACCTAAAATTCAAATCATTTCCGGATATATGTTATTTGATTATTAGCAGATTATGTTATTTACAAAAAATATTCAAAAAAATAAGTTCTTAATATTTATCTCATAATATAGATGTCATATATAGACCTATTCCTTTTTAATAATTTTTTTCTGCACTTGTGAACTCCGCTGAAATATATTTATCATAGTTAGACCGTAATATTTTCAAATACAATACTTGTATTAACTTATGAAAATTTGAGTTAAAATATAATTCTACATCAACAATTGTCAAAGTTGTAAATACACATCAAATATACACTTTTTAATTGAATATTAACAAGTTGGTCAAACTTAAAGTAGAGCCAGGGCAAAAAAGGAATACTGGGTCCATTTAATATGATGTTGCAAACCTCAAGAGGTGTCACTGATATTACTGAAACTTCATGGGAGGTTTATATCACGTCAAACCTCAGGGGGTGTGAGTGATACTATCCCAATTTATAATTAAAAAATTGCCTTAGTCTATTAGTAGCTCATTAACTTTATATAGAAAAAACAAGAAAAAACCAGTAAAATTTGCTAAAATCCAATTTAGAAAATTTAGAAAAAATTAAACAAACATCCCCTGAGGTATGGGCTAGTTACAGGGACACTACCCTCATATTTGAGAAATTATACAAGCACCCCGTGTGGTTAAATCTCGTTCAGAACTTGCCAAATTTTGCGGAATATAAATTTGTGTCTTTCATTTATCTAATATAATACATGAAAAAAAAAACCAAGTTGCTAAGAAAATAAAAAGAGTCGCGTTTATTCTGTTCTATAAATGAAAAAAACATGAAAAACAATGTGTATTTTTGAAAGATTTTGTAAGTTATTTGTCACATCATTTTTGACTTTATGATCTAACATCAGAAGCTTGTCTATTCGATTAAAAACAAAACCCAACAATGGGCGTTTGTGTAATGAGATCCATACTACATGGGGTGTTTGTGTCATTTCTCAAACATGAGGGGTGTTTCTGTAATTAGCCCATACTTAGGGGGCATTTGTGTAATTCTTCCTAAAATGTATATGCTTTCTTAAACCAATTTATAAACTCATGTAACTTATTTTTTTTTTTTTTTGATGGAAATTAAAAATGCATTAAACTAGAGAATAAAGTCATTACAAATGTTCAAAATAGGAAAACCTCCAACACAAAATGAGACATTTGGGAGGTTTTGGTCGTTGAAGTGGGTCGACCAATTAGACAAAAAAGCTCATTTAGCAATATTATGGGCCGCAACGTTAGCATTACGGTTGACAAAAAAGAATTGCCATAAAGGCCATTTGTTCCAATATTTCCTAATACGGACCACAATGGGGTAAATGGTCCAAGGGATCACCGAACTTAGATCTTTGACAGCCTTGATTAGGATGAGACAATCTGACTCCAAGACTGCCTTACAAATGCCAGCTTTGTCTAGGCTTTGACAGGCTTGAAGGAGAGCAAGGGATTCCGCCACCGAGGCTTCCATGCAGAGAAGCGACTTAGAAGCCGCAAAGAGGATTGTGCCGTTGCTATTGCGAATGATAAAAGCTGAACAAGCTTTCCCATCTTTAAAACTTGCATCACTGTTGGCTTTAATCCAGCCTTTAGTGGGCGGTTTCCAGGAACGCGAGACTGGTGCTCGTGAGGATAAAGAGAGAGTGAGTTGAGCCTCCCAATGATCTCGTTCATTTGCTCCTGCTTTGAGAACCAATTCCTGGACAGTTAGAGCAGGAGAACCATGAATAATGGAGTTTCTATTTTGCCAAATCACATCACAATAAATAGCAAGAGAAATTAGACACCTATTCTTAACATCAATATTAACAAAAAAACTCCCTGTATTAAGTAAGAACAGCTGCAGAAATTCCTTGATATCCCAATTGTGAAAAGCCACCAGATTTAAGTGCCAAGGGGAGAGGAGCCACATTTGTGAAGTAATCGGGCAGGAGATAAAGAGATGCTCTAAGGATTCAACACCACTATTACACACAGGGCAAGAGGTGTCATTAATAGTGAAGATAGAATTAAGCTTAACACGCGTAGGTAAGACATTAAAATAGATTTTCCAAAGTAACAGCCTATGTCTACCATGAATGCGAGAATTCCAGAGATTTTTAAGAAGAATGGACTCATTGGAATCGGAGATCATAAAACGCGTTTTTTGATCAACTAGATAAGCACTTTTGCTTGAGAACACCCCTGTCGAAGAGGGGATCCAAAGTGGGGACGGGCTCTGCTCAATTGGGGAGATTTGAATTTTCATAATCTCCTCAATTGCGAGTTGATTAAACACAATTGAAAGCTTGGCAATATCCCATCCAAGCTTATCATTTGTAAAGAAGGAATTGACCAAGGAGAATTTGTAATGAATATGGGAAGAGATGTTAATGGAAATGGGCTTGAAAGAGGGTATGGTAGGGATCCAAGGGTCTATCCAAGTACGAACCACACAATGACTAGAAATCGGATAACAAGTCCCCTTTAAAAGGAGCTCCCGGGCTGTGAGAATGTCTTGCCAAGTCCAAGATGAAGAAGCAGAGGCAGAAGGGGCCGAAAAAAGAGAATAAACTCTAAGATACTTAGCTTTAAAAACCTTGACCCATAAACAATCAGAGTGCCAGTAAGCTTCCAAGCAAGTTTAGAGAAAACAGCTTTGTTAAAATCACACATGCGTCTAAAACCCAGACCTCCTACAGATTTAGGGCGACAAATAGAGTCCCAAGCTTTAAGAGCAAGGAAATTCCCATTACAATTTTCTCCCCACCAAAATCTACGAAGCAGGGCATCAATGCGATTGCACATGTGGATAGGAAGGAGGAAATTGGACATGATATAGACCGGGAAAGACATGGCAACCGAGCCAATAACAACAGATCTGCCCGCTTGGGAAAGAGAACATTTTTTCCAAGATGAAAGACTTTTCTCTAATTTACACATGAGATCCGAAAAGGCAATTTTGCGAGACTTCTTTTTGCAAAAAGGAAGACCTAAATGAGAGGCATTATGGGTGCATTCACTGACCTCAAAAAGGTCTAAAATATCCTGTTTAAGAGGGGAGGGAACATTAGAGCTAAAATGGATGAAAGATTTAGAGTAATTGACCTCTTGTCCCGACCACCTACAAAAAGAATCCAGAGAATTTTTAATATGCAGAGCATTGTCAAAAGAAGCATGACCAAATAAGACTAAGTCATCCGCATACATGAGGTGGGAAATAGAAGGGCAAGTTCTAGAAACTTTTAGCCCTTTCAAAAGACCATCGTTTTCTTTTTTGAGGATGAAACGAGAGAGAAGCTCAACAAAAGTAACAAAGAGATAGGGCGAGAGGGGGTCCCTTGTCTAATCCCACGGGTAGGTTTAAAGAAACCGTAGGTAGAGCCATTCACCAGAATCGAAAACGAGGAAGAAGAGATGCACTTTTTAATCCAACCCACAAAAGTAGCATTAAAACCAAGGTTGGATAAGATACAAAAAAGAAGATCCCATTCAACCCTATCAAAAGCTTTAGCCAAATCAATTTTAAAAGCAAGCGCCCCTTTAGACCCTTTCTTACGGTGAATAAAATCCATCATTTCATGGGACAGGATCGTATTATCCTGGATGCTTCTATTTTTAATGAAAGCAGATTGATAGGGAGAAATGAAACGGTTTAAATGAATTTTAAATCTATTAGCCACAATTTTGGAAATGATTTTATACGTGATATTACATAGGCTAATAGGTCTAAAATCATTCACCGAATGCGAGTTAGGCTTCTTGGGAATTAAAGCAATCAAGGAATGATTAATCGACTTCAAATCGGTTTCATTTTTAAAAAAACTAATCACAAACTTGATGATGGCATCTTTGGTGGTGTGCCAAAAGTGCTTATAAAAAGCAGCCGGAAAACCATTCGGGCCTGGACTTTTGTCCGAGGCAAAAGAGAACAGCGTGTTCCGAATTTCCTTAGGCGAGGGAAGCCTACAAAGGAGCTCATTATCAGCAAAATCAATAACATTGGGGAACAAATCATCCAAATTTGGAGGGAAATGGGGGGCAGTGAGATCAAAAGAGGATGAGAACAAAGATTTAAAATGATCAACAAAACAGGAGCCAATATCCCTCCAATCAAAAGCTAGAGAGTCATCAGATTTTTGAATAAAGTCGATCCTATTAAATCTAGAGTGAATAATGGTTTTGAGATGGAAATAATGGGAATTAGCATCACCTTCTTTTAACCACTTTTCTTTAGATCTCATGTAACTTATTTCGTTTTATAGATATCAACCAACTCATATTTTTACGGACCAGACTCTCTTCTTTGTATATAAAGTTTTATCAACTCAGATGTTCAATACTTTTATTGCGTTATTGAGTGATTATTAAGAAAGATTACTATTAATAAACTGACATTACTTTTTATAATATGTGCTGACTTTTTTATGAAATACTAGGTTTCACTTGTTTAAACAAAAAACTAGTTATATGAGGGCCATAAGATTTTAATAAGAGACAAATCGGCATTGCGAGCAGCTTCGTCGTGACTTTACGGAGGAATTCTATGTAGTCTAGATCAGGAACAGGGACACACAACGATGGAACAGCCATTTCTTGAGGAGAATTAGGGTTAGGGTACGGTTGGGGTTAGGGTTTGAAGCAGATATCTAAATCGATTTGGGGTTTTTTGGAGTGATTGTGCGATTTGGGAAGGTTAAGTGAGGGCAATTTTGGAATTTCACTTGTTATCGGAGTTATGGACCCAGGTAACAAACGCCAAATTGGTCTCAGAAATTTGTGCAATGATGGCCCAAAGACATAATAACGCCACAATCTTTATGGGCCTTGCAAACTAATAAGTCCATAGTTATCAAGGGCTTGGTTTGAGGGTGCATCCAAATTGGTCCTATTGGTATGTGAAGTATTTAGACTTTTGATAATTCAAGAACATTTACGTCTATTTTAAAAGTATAGTTATTATTACAACAATTTTTTTTTTTAATATATGACCAGTTGACAAATTAAGGATGTCATCCATATAAATTGACCTACTCTTCCGTTCCATCAATCTCACATTATCTCCAGTTTCCAACAACAGTTATGAACTTATGATCAGTCCTCTCTGAGATCAGAGTTGCAAATCTCAATTCAAGTGACATTGTTTGCCTGGACTTTTGGGCTTTTTCAGGTTTATCTAATTGATTATCTTATATTCATTTTATTTGCGAAAATAAATGAAAAATGATTGCTTGAAATTGAAGGCAATCTCGGGCTTGAAACAAAAAATATAGTCATCGAAAACGAAAAACTAATTTTTTTCCCGTACTAATATTTTCCACACAAGTACTATAATCACATTTAGTTCCAGATGAATACTACCATTAATTTAGTCTCGGTTTTTTTTTTTTTTTTTAAATTTGTCATCAGTCCCATCTCTATTTCTTGAACTGGTGACTGGGTATTCATTTCAAAATAGCTTATTGGTATGCAAACATGTGTATTTTCAGTATATCTTTAGTTATTAAGTAGTTGTCTCTGTGAAAAAATTGTTAAAATTAACATCAGTAAATAATATATCAAATTAATATTAAATTATCATTAACTATATTTGTTTAAGCAATTAAACAAGTAATTTGCTACTAGCTCTATAATAAAAGAACAATTAATTTCGAGGGTCAGTCAAAATGCTCCCATTTATTTCTCCAAACACCATTTTCATGAGTACATATTCGACGACAACACCAGGAACCTTTCACCAAGCTAGAAGATATATACTTGAACTCTTACAAGTTACAACGCATCGCGATTTTTATTTTTCTTTAGTAGCCATTGCAAAACTAAAGCATTGATCTTACAGCATCCTTCTTATCGACAACAATCACGATTTTTCCAATTGCTTTTCTATCCCTGATCGCGGCAAAAGCCAGATTCGCCTACGTTTAAAATCAAGTAAGTAAAATGCTTAACTTATTCTTGTTAGGAGGTAGTAAAAATGCTCTTTATTCTTGTTAAGAAACCTTAATTTTTCAAATTAATAAGCAGGAAGATACAAATATTTATATACTTCTGTTACCTCTGCAAGGCTGAAAACATGGGATATTTTGATAGTAACTAAGCCCCTTGTCAACCAAGATAGCGGCTCCTTGAGCGCATCGTGCCAAATACGCGGTTCAAGTATACTATAGTTTGTCATATACAATCCATGAACAGTCCAATTCTGCCAAAAAAGAAAAATAATCTGCTCAAAACGATGAAGCACCGCAATCAGATTCAACAATATAATCGAGATTATGTTTTCTATCGGCACCATGAAAACATGAGTACCGAATGAACCCCAAAAACGAACCGTGTCACCACAATGTCCCTATGCAACCATACATAATGCTAGTACTTTCAAACCAACACTAGATGTTTACTTATATATAGCTAGCCATCAAAATTAGTACCTTAACAAGAGCAATATTTGCGGGGATTACAGGTACTTCACCGCTTGCAAACCCGATAACCAAGATCTGTGCACCCCAATTCAACAGCTTCAAGGATTCTTTTGTAAGCTTACCACCAACTGGATCATACAAAACATCAACTCCTTTCAGCTTTTTCTGTTTCAGAAATCCCTTCACACTTTCAGTAACATTCTCTTTGCCCAAGTCTACGACATGATCCACGCCTAACGACTTGAGAAATTCAACCTTCTCGTCTCCCCTGCCAGACAGCACCAAGACTATATATGTGTAAGATTTTTACTAATATCCTTCACGACCAACTTAAAGTACTCAAAAACTAAACACAAATACGAGGTAACTAGAAAGTATATATATGGTGGGTATATTCGTTCACCTCCCCCGCGGTTTCACATCTCGACAAATACCACCCTGAAGTTTGGTATTTGGAAAATACTTCTTTTCATCCTATGACCGTTATTCAAGAGTCTTTGATCTACAGTTCATTTTTGCCATGTGTCTATCTTTTCATCCATTAAATTTGACACCAGGAGGCGAATTGCACATTTTCACAAACGTTAAGGGGCAAAGTGCTTTTTTGAAATGTTTGGGGGACTTCGCAAAACACTCCAAACGATACGGGGTGATCGCAATTGATCCAATATATATATATATATATATATATATATATATATATATATATATATATATATATATATATATATATATATATATATATATATATTCGCATCAACCTTTTGCCAAGTATTAGACTATTATTTGAGAAAATCACATTTTTGGTGCCTTAACTTGGCACAAGTTCTTTTTTGGTGCCTTAACTTGGCACATCACGTTTTTGGTGCCTTAACTTGGCTTTTTTTTCGATTTAGGTGCCACGGTGGCGGCGATTTGAAAAAGTCGCCGGATTTTGCCACGCTGGACGGAATTTGGGGATTTTGACTCAGTCAAATGTCCACGTCATCTCTTACGCCTACGTGGCACGCCATGTGGACATTTATGAAAGAAAAAAAAAAAAAAACCAAAACAGCGATTCAAAAATTGAAGAATGGTCGTCACCTTCAGGCGAACGGATCGCCGCTCTCCTCCACCAGCGATCACCGCCAGACGCAGGCGACGAATGGCCGACACCTTCAGGCGAAGCTCTCTCCAACAATGGCAGCACCAATTCATCCCCAAATCTACTAAAACCCTAACAACCGCCGTCGCCAGTCGCCACCGCCTCCTCGCCCGTGCTGCCGTTGGATATGGCATCCCAAAGAGCTCCGGCCCTGCACCACCATCTCCGATTTGGTGGTGCAGGTCGAATTGACATCGGAGAAGACGATCTTCCCGGATTGCTCCCCGATCGTCTTCTCCGATTTCAATTTTTATTTTTCAACGTTTTTTTGTTAATTTAAAAATATATTTTAAATAATTTCAGAAATTTAAATAAGGTTAAAAATTTGAAGTAATAAATTCGAAAATTATAAATAGTTAAATTTTATAAGAAATTATTTTTTTTCAGAAAATTATAAATAAGATTACATTTTTCAGAAATTATATTACTTTTTTTTTTAAAATTAATCCACATGGCGTGCCAACTCAGCCTTGTGGTGACGTGGCATCTTGACTGGGTCAAAATCCCCAAAATCCGTCCACCGTGGCAACATCCGGCGAGAAATTCAAATTGCCGCCGCCGGGGGACCAAAATCGAAAAAAAAGCCAAGTTAGGGGACCAAAAACGTGGCATGCCAAGTTAAGGCACCAAAAACGAACTTGTGCCAAGTTAAGGCACCAAAAATGTGATTTTCTCACTATTATTTAATAAAGAATTTTTTTTATAAATATATTACATCAAATATATTTTGTACAACTAGCTCACATGCATCTTAAACATATAGCATCCAACCACAAATTTAATCATTGAAAAAAAGATCATACGATGGAAGACGGTGTTTGTCAAAATTCCAAACATCGGGGGTATTTGTCGAAATGAAAAATCTCATTAGAGGTGAATCAAAAATACCTTACATTATGGTTTTACGTACCTAGCAACTGCGATAACAATAGCACCACAAATTTTGCCAATTTGTACTGCCGACACTCCAACTCCTCCAGCAGCACCAAGGACCAGCAACACCTACACATAATACCCATACTTCTTTATGCGTCATGGATAATATGAAAAATGTATATTGATTCACAGGTAAACTAGCAAAAACTACCCCTGTTTTATTTCTAATTGGCAAATAACCCCTGTGTTATTTTTATGGGTAAAATGCATCAAACCTCCCAACCTATACCCCTTTTTACAAGTTGTCACCTCCTACCTAACCTTTATTTTTTTGCAACTGACCCCCTAACCTATTGAAAAATATGTAAACTGCCCTAGAAGGCAAATGCAACGGACAAAAATGTAGAAACGTGGCCAAATTCAACGGTTGGATTTAGGTTCAGGGGGCAGTTCGAACATTTTTCAATAGGTTGGGGGGTTAGTTGTAAAAAATAATAAGTTAGGTGGCAACTTGTAAAATAGGGAATAGGTTGGAGGGTTTAATGGGATTTACCCTATTTTTATTGGCAAAGAAACCCCTTTGAAATTTGAGAATTAGTTAAAATTCTCCTACCATTATACATTTAGCAGTCTGTATCGATAACTAACAATCTTTATGTGGGTTAAAATTTAATATCACGCATAATTTATTCAAATAACTATTATGAGTTTCATAATTTTTTTGAGTTCTTTTTGGAATCACTTAAAAGTGTTACAAAAATAACTAATACCGTATTTTTGTTTCTAAAGATATATATATATATATATATATATATATATATATATATATATATATATATATATATATATATATATGGGATAATATCAGTGACACCCCCTGAGGTTTGGTGAAATATCAGCAACTCCCCCTAAGGTTTCAATAATATCAGTGACACCCCCTATCATTAAAAGGTGTCAAAAAGAATTAAAAACAATACATAGAATGACTCTTTTATCCTCATCAATATCTAGACAAAACTGAAAGGGAAACTAGATCAATTTTTGTTTTATCCTATTTACCCTTATGTCTCTCTTTATCTTCTTTCAACTTTCATTTCATCTTCCATCTTTATCTTTCTCCCATTCTTCACCAAACTCCGGCTTAAGCATACTCCAATAATCATTGAATTACAGAAGTTTTTTAGCACCCCACAAAGATGAACAATTAGAGACCCATATCATTAACTTTTGTTTTAAATTTGTGATGGAGTTACTCTCAATGCTAGTCCCACGAGAATTTACTCCCAGTTAATCACCAGATTGATGTGCTCATCAATCTTACTTTGTAATTTCATTTGTGAGAAAACTGCTGAAAATATTTGTGATAGTACCAGTAACCATTAACACAAGAAAGAAAAAAATATCCCCAAGATATCTCGAGGAAAGAGATCAGCATCTCTTCTATACTTAAAGCTAAATTTGGGTAATATATATTGTTATATATAAATTGAATATCTTACCTAATAGTTTATCTAGTAATTTAATTTGTGAGAACAATTGCCGAAAATAATTGTGAAAGCACTACAGAGTAAGCATTAACATAAGAAAGAAAACATTCTTTCTGTTTGTCTTATATTTCAAAAGGACATAAACTAAGGGTGATCTTATAATTGCCTAGATTCATGGAATGAATCTCATTGGATGCTAATTAATCGTATGATTTTTTATTTTATTTTTTTGATTTTCTGAAGGTCAAAACTCAAAACTAAATTTTGTTAGTTGTTGTTCGTTTGCTCCACACACATATATATATATATATATATATATATATTTCTTTATTTATTTATTTTAAGAACATATATAAGAGATGTGCTCAGCATATGTCATTGGGAGCTTATATATCCATAGCAAAATCCCTAAATCCAGAGCAATATTTGTATTATTTACTATTTTAACCTTTCTATTCTACAGAATAATTCATTTTTCATTTTTGATTCCTTAATATCTCCCCCACTAAAGAAAGCAATCTTGTCATGTATTAGTGATGATTGAGGTTTCCTTCTTTATCTATGCAAAAAAAAAATCAATGAACTCCCCAGCAAAATCATCTTTATTCTTATAAACTTCTAAAATTCTTTGCCCACAAAACCTGCTGAATTTTTCATAACAGTTTTCCAACAAAAACTTTCGATGAAAACTTAGTATTTGAGGATACTTACTGAGTTCTTATACCGTTATCTTTTAAAATTTGGAATAAGAAACTATTTTTCTTTTTACTGAAGTTTAATAAGTGTGGATAAAGTTTGAAAAGAATCGACTTCTCCAGAAATAATTTTCTAGAACAAAGTTATTTTGTTTTCTTTTTCTTTTATACATATGTAGATCTAAGTTAGCTGGCATGTGTAGATTATTACATTACAATATTTTTTATTAATATTTAAATGAATGACAATGATCTACAGTGGGGATCGGAAGAGACTTCCATAAAGTGGTTAAACGTTTCAAAGTCAGTCATGGGAGTTTAAGAAAAAAAAATTCAAAAAAAAAATCTGCCATTAATGAAATTTGACTCCTTTAAAATTGGTTTTGTAACATTACAATGGAACTATTGTATGTGCTACCACCATTTGCTAAATGTGAAGAAAAAGTTAAATTGAAGAAGATTTGCTAATTATCATACAAAAGGAAAGATAATATTTCCATGTTATAAATAGGAAATAAGAGGTCTTTGTTAAAGTTTCTAAAGATTTCAAATTATTGGCATGCATTAAAAATAAAAATGAAGTTGAATAATTAATGGACAAAGGGTACATTAGAGAACAATATCTTTTTGCTCTGGATTTAGAGATTTTGCTCTGTCTATATCATTTCCCTATGTCATTACCTTTACTTATTCTTTACTAATGATTTACAATAGCATAATAACACAAATTGAGTAAGCGTAACTATTAAAGAATCTCCATTAAAATCCACTCCTCATGCAACAGAGCATGTAAATTTACGAGAAATATAATTTTATTAATTTGTAAAAGTAAAACATCATTTTCTTCAACAGATCATAAAAGTTTTTAATTTATATTAAGAGACACCCTCCATAAGTTGTGTAACATATCAATAGCACTCCTTCCAAAAGTTTAATTAACAAAAAGGGTAGTTTGATCCTTAAATATAAGTCAAAACCTGGATCAAACTTGACCAAGGGTGAAATAGGAATTCTATTAAAAATATCAGCTTTTATATCATAAATCAGTCACGTATATTAATGGAGGGGGCTGTGATATTTCATCAAACCTCGGGGGTGTCACTGATATTAATATATATATATATATATATATATATATATATATATATATATATAAAAGTAATATTCATTTCAAAATAATTGATAAAAAAGTACGTGCGAAATTCAAATTGAACAACACTAATTCCATACACATCAAACATTGTTATCACTTTCAATACATACTGCTTAAATAATTTGTATAAGGTGCTTGTTTGCTAATTTTTGAATTTTATAGTGAACTTTTACTAAAAAGAATAACACACGATACGAGGTTATTTGCCAATTGGAAATAAATAACATGGGTAGTTTTTGCTATTAACTCATTAATTCAGTATGTACGTACCTGAGTAGCCTGAAGATGTGCTCTATGAATAAGGGCCGTGTGAGAAGTCCCGTACGCGACCGGTAGTGCAGCAGCCGCAACCAAGTCACATCCTCCCGGAACAATACTTCTATATCATGTTACATTAATTATTAAAATATATAACTAACTTAACTCTAAATTTTTTTCAATTCCAAAAATGCTTACAACTCGGATTCATCAGCGACAATGAATTGAGCAAATGATCCGACTTTAGCAAATGAGCAAACATGGTCCCCGACTTTGAACTTGGTCACTTTGGGGCCCACAGCATCGACGGTGCCGGAGTAATCTGACCCCGGAATGAACGGCACCGATGGCTTTTCTTGGTACTTACCGAATATTTGGAGGTAATTAGCAAAGTTCAAGCTTGTGGCTTTGACCCGGACCCGGACGGATGTCGGGGCATTGAGTTGGGGAATCGGGTGGGTCGTGGACAGGGTCAGGGCCGAGACATCGGAGTTGTCCGGAGCCAATGTTGGGTCGCCTAGTTTTCTGCACACTAAAGCTTCCATTTTTTGCAATAATTTTTTGTTGTCTCCAAATGAATAATGGTGTCTGTTATTTATTTAAAGGGTGGGTTGGTAATAGATTAATTAATGGGTGTGGTTATGGTGGAAGTCATCGGTTTTGATATACAATTTATTAACTTAAATTTGAGCTTTTTCTATTTAGATGTAAGTGTCGCTTAACTCACTTTTTTTTTTTAACAGAGTTTTGGGATATAGATCAATAGTTTTTTTTGGTCTATTCTTGGCAGTTTTTAGCTTCTTAATTTTTTCAATGGCGTGAAGAAAATAGTACTACTACAAAATCCAACAACTTGTTACATACAAGGATCACATGTAGCAATGTACTCAATATCGATCTATTTGTGTCACTAATTAATTAAAAGTTTAGAACATTATTGTTATTATCGGCATGCATATGAATAGGAGGTAAGAACAATTAATCTCTAAGTCCATTTTTGCTAATTTCACTTCTCGATTTGCTTCCGACAGCTAAAAGTCAACTTTGGCGGCCAGCACTTAATTAGAATAATAAAGCATAACAGCAAAAGAAGAGTAAATTAAGGCCAGCGATTTTATTTTTTAAAATCAAGATAGAGTTATTAATTAGCAAAGTTCAAGCTTGTGAGTTTGACCCGGACCCGGACCCGGACAGGGACAGATATCGGGGCATTGAGTTGGGGAATCGGGTCGACCGTGGAGAGGGTCGGGCCCGTGTTCTCGGAACAGTCCGGAGCCACTGTTGCCAGTTGGGTCATTCTACATGTAATTAATTTGAGTTTTTCTACTTGCGTAAAAGTGTCACACCAGTTGTCACTTACTCAGATTTTTTTAACTCATTAGTGTACAGAGCTTCGAGCTATAGAGATCAATAATTTTCGTCACCTATAGTTAGCTTCTTAAATTTTTAAATAACGGGAAGAAAATATTACTTCTAAATCTAACAACTTATTACATACAATAGTTAATCACCTGTAGCAGTGTCTACTGGCATGCATGGATGGGAGGTAAATATAGCGTCTAGCACTCTATTTTCAGCATTGCTAATTCCATATCTCCATTTCCTTCCTACAACAAAAAGTCAACTTTGGCAGTCTTACACTTGCACGTACCCCTTGTGGCTCTTAGAATATTATAAAAGATTATGATATCGGGTCTTAGAACATTAAAGCACATTAAAAGAAGAGTAAACTATGGCTAGCTACGTTTTTAAAATCAAGATAGAGTTATTTAATATTTTTCCTTTCACATGGACATTATGTATAAGAGGTATAACCTATGATGTCCCCTGCTTCTAAAAATTGATTAATACACCGTGGTACACAACTCCAACACGTGCCACGTGGCGTATTTATAAAGAAATATGTAAAATAGTTATAAACACTATGTCACACACGTTTGAAGGTTCTGCCCTATGATGCACGGATACTCCAAAAAATCGCCCTGTGCACGTATCGGATACTCCGATACTCGAATACTCAACCGATACTCCTTGAATACGTATCGGATACACCACGTGGCGTATCGAATTATTTAAAATAAATAAAAATAATCGGATACGTATCGGATACTTTAGGAGGACGTATCCGACACCTTTTGGGACGTGATTTTGATGGGTTAGAAGAAAATTTTCAAAACTTCAAATATATTGTAAATAACGAAAAAAGAACAAAAACCGAAGAAAAAATAATAGGCATATTGCGTAAGCATGAATTTTTTTTTTCGTTTCTGACTTCCTCTTAAGAATAGCAATCGAAACCAACAACAGTCAATTGCTAGGAATATCTTTAAACTTTATCGTACTCTTGTTTTTTTCCATCATCTTGGCGCTCAAACTTTGTTATATTTCGTAGTTTTACACTTCAATTTATAATCTATGGTCTATTTTGAAAAATCTAAAATTAAAAATTGATGTAAATGGAGAACAAAGCAGCCCTTTGTTATTGACTTAAAATCGTAATGTGTTTAGTTGTTTGCTATGTTAGTTTGCAGTAAGATTTAACTAGGAGATTCAGTGCATTGCGTATTCAATTTTAAATGATTGTCGAAGTTATTTGCTTGAAATAATATTAATATAATCTCATGATTTATACTTGTATTATTGTATATTATAAGTTAGATTTTCAGATTTATTATATAATATAAATATTAATACAAATACGTAAAGCCGTATCCTCGACGTACCCGTATCCTATATTTTTTAAAAATCCGTATCCCCGTACCCGTACCGTACCGTACCCGTATCCCCGTATCCGTATCCGTGCATCTTCTGCCCGACACTTTTTAGATATATTTGAGTATACTTTCATTATTTTTAATTAGGTTGTGGTTATAACCTATTTTTCTTTAGTGAAAAAAATATAAATGAAAGTATTAGTTTCTTAAAAATTAAACTACTAACCAACTTTAACAAGGACAAAAATGGAAATTTAACCTTCTTATCATTTCAGCTCAACATGTCTGGTCTTCCTCTCGGTTGTTTGCATAGAATCTGAATTTTTGAGGAGGGTGGTGCGTACATTTTCTTTCTTAATTCTATTTGATTTTTATTTGTTGCCATAGATAAGAGGCATAAAGATCCTAGTGGTTTTCGAAATGGACAATCAGTTATTTAATTTCTACCAATTTTAAAATATGAGTTAGTTTTTAAAACTTCGTCTTGACTTATAGTTTCATCTATTTGTTATTTCTTCTCGATTTGAAAATATTTGAGAATAACTGATATTGCTTCTTTTTCCTCTTTAATTAAGAATTTGTCTTAACAATGTTATCATTGAATATTTTAATACAAAAATATGGTTGTGTCCCTGTTGTATTGGTAAAGTTTTTAAAGTTCGTGTCTCATGTTTAGTGTACGTCTCCCTACACCATTGGGATTCTAAAAATTTAGTGAACCATGTCATCCTGGCAAGATGCGTATCATTTGGCACCAAAAAATCTGAAAAATTACCCCTATAAATGATTTCAAGGTTTAGATTTATACATGGTGCTCATGTCTTTTGTACAAGACAATGAGCTACTTTTTCGATATATAAGAAGGTTCTCTAATATTTTTTTCTTTGACATGGAGCAATGTGTTTAGTTGGCCGCATAACATAAAGAGGTAAATTATTATTAGCTCTAGAATAAATAACAATTTAGCTCAGGGCAAAATGCTCCCATTTATTCCTCTTTCAAACACATTATTAGTCCTGCAGTTTAACAATATAACTTGCTTTGACAAGTAACACCATGAATCTTTCACAAAGAGAACTTATATCTTTTACAACAAGCCAAGTTTGAGTCTCCATGCATCTGTAATATTTTCTCTTCACTGCTGCAAGATTAAAGCTTAGACCTTACAGCAGCACTCTGTTTGTCGGGAACAATCATGATCTTTCCAATTGCTTTTCTATCTCTGAGCGCAATGAAAGCCAAGGTTGCCTATCAAAATCAAAAAAGAAAAAGAAAATTTAGCTCAAGTGCATATCTCTTCGAAGATGAGTAGCTTCTATAGTTAGAAACACCAAACCCCCCATATGTTATGTTAGTATGAGGCGATGTAAAATCTCAATCTTTCCAAAAGATCAAGAACTTAAAATCAAGCAAAACAACGAACATATAGTACGAAAACTAATGTGGTATTTGCAAGCGTTTATGAAAAAGGTCATCGGCGTTGGACCATAAAAACACTTTGTTTGCATCAATCACTTTTGCTTATTTTGGAAAACCTATAAAAAGCATAAGCTCAAGAGGTTGGCTTTAGTTTCCTTCTCAAATTACTTATGAAACTATGGTATTTTAGAAAGTTTTTGAAAGGAATGAGCTAATTCTCATTAAATATTCCAAAGACCTGAGTAATGCTTGAAGTAGTTTTTTAAAGAGTCTACAAACGCTCACAAGTTTTAGACAAAAATGACTTTGTAGTAATTTTAAACTAAAGTAGTGAAGAAGCGGCTTATATAACCTTGCACGGAAAGCGAACGATATATCATAGCCTAGCATGTGGAATATCTCATCAGATCTCCTTCTGGGAAAAATCCTTTTCTCTATCAAAGCAGGAAATAGTTAAATTTTACTTACCTCTGCGAGGGTGAAAGTGTGGGAGATATTGATAGAAATTAAGCCGGTCGCGGACCAGGAAAGCAGCTCATTTATTGCATCTTTCACAATATGCCGTGCATTTTTCATATAACTCCCCAAGTACAGTCCATGTATTGTCCAATTCTGCAGTACAAAGAGTGCTGAAACCTATGAATTACTGCCAAACAATGTTTAAAGATCATATTCAAACTACAAGATTGTATGATTGTTGAATATTCCAATTCAACAATAGAATCGTAAAATGATTCTGCTTTCTATCAACAACAATGAAAAGAAGATTTGATCCATTAATCAACAACACTGGAAACAATATCAAACCTCAAAATCGATTCTTTCACCACAATATTCATGATTCAGAACAATCAATGCAAGGATTATAACCCCCATGATAGCACCCAACGCTTTATATTATAAAGCCATCAATGTCAGTACCTTAACGAGAGCAATATTTGGTGGGACTACTGGCAGTTCACCGCTTGCAAACCCTATAACCAAGATCTGTG
Source organism: Misopates orontium (assembly GCA_946800315.1). Taxonomy (NCBI): domain Eukaryota; kingdom Viridiplantae; phylum Streptophyta; class Magnoliopsida; order Lamiales; family Plantaginaceae; genus Misopates; species Misopates orontium. The sequence goes on along the minus strand of OX326947.1, from coordinate 43,253,159 downwards.
CTCCCCAGTTCAACAACTTCAAGGATTCTTTAGTAAGCTTACCTCCAACTGGATCGTACAAAACATCAACTCCTTTCAGCTTTCTTTCCTTAAGAAATCGCCTCACACTTTCAGTAACATTCTCTTTGCCCGAATCAACAATGTGATCCACACCCAACGTCTTAAGAAATTGAACCTTCTCATTTCCCCTGCCAGGCGGCAAACCAAGACCGAGTTATACTAATACAAGGTAGAAAAAATATATATATGTACTAGCATCCTCCTTTAACAAGCTAAGCTACTCAAACACCGAACACTAATCCATTTTAGCATCAAACTATGTAATGACGAGTAGTACTAAATGATTAATTACCTCACAACTGCAATAACAACAGCACCGCATATCTTGCCAATTTGTACCGCCGACACTCCAACTCCTCCAGCTGCACCAAGAACAAGCAATACCTACAATACATACATATACTCTGTTTTCATGGCAGGTATATATATAAAATCAAACATATACATTCATCTACACCACATCCGCGCAATGAAAAACTGTACCTGACCAGCGCGAAGCTTCGTTCTATGCATAAGTGCGATGTGTGACGTGGAATACGCGATTGGCAGTGCAGCAGCGGCAACCAAGTCGCATCCTTGGGGAACCTTATGTCTGCAGATAATTAAGTAAAAACATTGTTAGGAACCAACAATATACCAATCCACGACTTAAAACGAAAAAACACAATAGTCCACGACCCAAATATCTTAAGTCAACGTATCATACTCCATACTTTGACTCTTTTTTTTAATAACAAACAAACTATTAATTTTTTGATTCAAAAACTCTCACAGTTGTGATTCATCAGCGACGATGAACTGGGCAAATGAGCCCACATCAGCAGATGAGACAACTGGATCGCCGATTTTGAACTTGGTGACACTGGGGCCCACAGCGTCGACTACGCCGGAGTAATCGGAGCCCGGAACAAACGGCAGCGGCGGTTTCTCTTGGTACTGGCCGAATATTTGGAGGTAGTTCAAGAAGTTGAGGCTCGTGGCTTTGACCCGGATCCGAACGGAAGTGGGGGATCCGAGTTGAGGAATCGGGTGGGTGCTGGAGATGGTCAGAGCTGACCCGTCGACGTCCGGCGAGACTGTGGGGTCCCCGAGTTTTCTGCAGATTACAGCTTCCATCAGTTGACTTTGGTTGACTCTGCTTCAAATTTTTCAATACTGGGTTTTGGTGATTTTTTATAGCGGGAGTTAGGTGCAGCTACGGTTTATTATTCAATTTTTTATTTTATTAGTAATTTGTTTGCTCACCCAAACTTAGACAATGTGATTTACTCCTCTAGTTAGTTAGATACGATCTACTCATCTACCTAAGCAATGGTGTTGGTTTATTAATTATTGCTTTATTATTCTAGTTAATCAAATGAATAGTATATATATATATATATATATATATATATATATATATATATATATATATATATATTTTTTTTTTTTTTTTTTGGAACTGTATTGGAAGTCTTAAAATGTGGGAAGAATAAACAGTACATTTGTAGAATACTTGAATGCATTTCTTTAATATTTTAGAATAGTCTAAATACATTTTGCTTAATATGTTAAGAGTATGGATGTGTCTAGAGTTATTCATACTTTACTACTAAAGAATATACTTAGAATAGATCTGAAATATTCTTGTAAATACTTATAAGATTAATCAAGGATTCGAGAATAGTGATGTTGAGGAGGATCTAGAATTGTCCTTTCTTCACGACCTATAAAACAAATGGTTTTGCTAAACCATAGGCAATATACTACACAAAGACATCCGGTCGAGCTGTCCAATGAAAACTATAAGAGCGACTTACAATCCTAACATTAGAAAAGCAGTTGAAAAGTTTTAATCTAGATGTGAAGACAATATTTTTGAACGAAAAACTAAAAGAGGAAGTACATGTTGTGCAACTCAGACATAACATAGCTCTCGGGGAAGCCTCACTTTAAAGGATCAAAATTATACAAATTTAAAAGAACTTTCATATCTATAATCGGGGAAGTCTTTGAAAATACGAGCGATGATTACATCTTATATCTATTTGAGCTTCATAAAAATATTTCTCAAAGAAAAAAGAAAAGTAGAATATCTGGGCTAATTTAAAACTTTGTGGACTAGATCGAAAAAATCTTTAAACATTTTGGGGGTTAAAATGTATTTTCAAAAGTATGAGGACTAAAGTGAAAATATGAAATACTTCTATTTTCTTTCAAATTCCAAGGGCGTTAGGCATGTCGAGCAGTCCTAGGACTCATAGGAAAAGGAAGATAATTCTTGAAATTTATGAAAAGATTGTAAAAGCTTAAACAAGTATTAAGATCCTGGTATAATAAGATTGATGAATAGTTTATTGATCAAATATTCAAGAGGAGCAAGAGGAGAAACCAAGATGAAATATTACCCGACGGAAGAACGAGAAGTTGATATTTTCGTCGAGCCACTTCTAAGAGATCAATTTCAACTCTTATGGAGTATCATTGGAGTATTCGAGAAATGCATCAAGAAGGAGTATTGAAGTATGATGCGTATTCCTAATATTCTAGAATAGTCTAAATATATTTAGCTCAATATTTTACAGGTATGGACATGTCTATAATCATTCATACTTTACTAGTTAAAGCTACTAAAATACTTATAAGATTAATTTAGAATAATGATGTTGAGGATGATCTAGAATTGTTTCTTCACCTATAAATACATCACTATAGAGAAGTTTCTAACAAACTCAAAACATGTGAGTAATACATTCTATTGAATTTGGAGATACGTTACCCATTTTATAAGGTCTAAATCTAGTATAGTTGAAGAGAAGTGCTCCAAATTATATTCTTATACTATCTAAAATATTTTATATATCTACTATCCTAGAAACACAAATATCCAACCTCTATTTTCTAACAATCTCAAATGAGAAAAAGCGAGGGAAGGGTTAAGATGAAGATGAAGATGAAGTCTTTTTATATTTTGACATTTGGATGTTTGGATGCATGTGCGTACATGAATTATCCATAATATTTAAGCTGATGAGTGGCAAACGGGTCACTCGGATCTGGATCCGGATCCAATCTAATAGGATCCGGTTCTTTGACTCGTGATGCTGGTTCCCAAATGGGTCTAATTGGATCCAGATCCGGATCCAGATTTATATGGAACCATGGATCCACATAATTCTTTTTAGGAACCATTTAGTGGATCCATATATTGATCCAGTCATGGATCCACCATTTCACCCATTTTTTGCTCATATCCTACCCCACCCCCATCCTACCCTACCCCCACCCCAGTCCTACCCCACCACCCCTGCCCCTACCCACCCACTCCTACCCTACCCCACCCTTACTCCCCACCCTATCCCACCCATAAGATACATGCATCAACATTAAGCAAATTGTAAACACGAATATAACATTAAAAAGGAATTAAATTCACAACAACAAACCCACTTTACAATGAAAAAAAAATCAGTTAAGAACAAGAAACCCACTTGAGATTTGATGACAAATCATCGATATCCATGGTGGTGATTCGGTGGGTCGCTGGTGGTGGGTCACCGATGGTGGGTCGTCGTTGATGTTACATGTGGTGTCTTGAATTTGAATTTAGTAATTTAGGGTTTAAAACTTTCAATTGTTTTTCTAGCAGCAAGTTTCATTCGCTATGTTTTTTTATAATTTTATTATCAATTTTAATTCTTTTTTTTTTAGGTGTTAGGATCTGGAAGTGGATCCGCGTGGATCTGCAAGTGGATCTATGTGGATCTGGAACCCACTCAATCCGGTGGTTCGGATCCAGTTCTGGATCCTTCATGGATAGGATCCAGGTAGATCCGCGGATCCGGATCCATTTTGCCACCTGTTTAGCATTCAAATAAGGGAAATTTCGCAAAACTGGTCATTTAAAGTGACCTACATATAAGAAAGCCTCTCTAAAGTGGTTAGAGCCAGTTTGAGTCCTACAAAGTGGCAACTGACCCTGTTTTAGTCCTCGATTACCGGAGTCAATGATTTTGACACAAATTCAACCATGATTTTCATGTGATCCAAATTAATAGATCTTTTTTTGTGAATTCATCATGTCCACGTGCGAATGCACAAACTCAACTCATATGAAATGGTATTTTAACGACCCGCCTAAATTAAATAAAGAAAAGGAAGAACGAAAAAACTCTAACTAGCAGTACCCCTCCTAAACAACCTCCTAGCAACTCATTTAAATCAACCCAATTTAGGAGAAGCCTCAATTCCGTATAATCCTAATTTTTCAAAACAAATCTCACCACATTCTTAAACTGATCCCTTAGTAGACACGTCTTGCGACTCCAGTTCATTGTAACACAATATTTGATCCACTTAAAGTAGGCAACTATTACTTTATCATCTAACTCTAATTTGTTGAACCCAAATAATTCCTTCCCCTGATTTGTTGAGCCCACATAATTTTCGTCAATGTCGAGCATATCCCAAATCAGGGATGTAAGCAATAGCGACGAACCACCTCTCATATGGTAAGTGTATGAATTTAATTGTACATGGTTTATTAAATATGTTTGATAATAGGGTTTTTGTCAAGTGAAATACGTGCACGATGGTTTATTAGACGACCCCCTATTTATATCTATTATTGCTCATCAAATATTAGATTATTAGATAAATCAAATATCTACCAACACATGGCAAATTAAGGGGTAATACTTATCTTCCCCACCCTCGAACACTTGTCATTAACATCACATACACTTCTAGCACATACACCAGTACTTAACAAGTGACAACCAGTGTTTTCAGAACCGGATGGGATACTGAACCGGTGAGGTTACTGGTTTCAGGTTCAACCGGTTTAACCACTGGTTCGAACCGGTGAAGGTGTATTTCCATGCAATATCATATCTACGTCGAGGGTTTGATTTTTGACAACTTTCCGATTAAACTTGAGATGGAGCATTAGGAGTACTTGAAGTATTTTCTATCATTTCCTATTTAAATAAATATGAAAAGTTAATAAGAACTAGCATAACATATATAAAAAGGAAATTTAATCATTTAGTAATATCATTAAAACATTTGGTTAGTAAATATAAAAATATTAGTTACTAAAAAATATATATTTCCATTTCAAATATTGTAGTTGGTCTCCTTTGCTTCTATTTTAAACATTAGTTGCTTAAAAAAAATTCTTGAAAATATAGCAATCAATTTTAAATTTAAGGCTTAATAGTTACTAAAAGTGTATAGTTGAAAAAGAAAATATCATAAAAACAAGTGTTCTACAAAATATAAATTGAATGGGACATAGAATTACTTCTAACTTGCTAAGTTCTAAAGTATTCTATATTATGGAATAGTGTCCAATCTAGGATTCTCTTCCATCACCGTAATTTACTTTTGATCTTGTTTTCTATTATTATTCTTTCCTTGTATATAGTGATTCTGTTAGTAGTTCCCTTGTTTAGTTTTATGCCTTGTATATATTATTTTTTTGGTAATTATCCATTGTATATTTATACGTGTAACTATTCTTTTCAAAGCAATATATACTGAAAAATAATTCTTCTTCTCCTTCGTTATTCTCCTCTGTTAAAAACTTAGTTACTACATTCTATACAAAAACATTTTGGTGATTAACAAACATTAACAACTAACAAATTTTCATAAGGGTAAAATGCATCGAACCCCCAACCTATTGGCCATGTGCGGTTTGCCCCCCAACCTATAAAATTTTGAAACAACCCACCCAACCTATTCAAAAGTGTGTGAACTGCCCCCAGTCATCTTTCCGTCAAAAACTAACGAAATATAAGAGATATTCCGTTAGTATGAGGGTAATTTCGTCCAACCTTTCCCGCTTTGTAATATTACACTTAGGAACAATCAATTAGGTTAGGGGGCACTTTCAAACCTTTCAACTTCAAGTCTCATAAAAGGCGAAAAGGCTAGGGTTTGCTATTTCTTCAAAATTATCACTGATTGTTGTTACAAATCACTCAAAAATGGTGTGAAAACTTAGGGAAAAGGACGACGACATTGCAACGGGGAGAAACGCCCCAGATTACGGTATGGGGTTCTACTTTTTGTGGCATTTTTGATACATTCAAAAAGTCCTTTTATTTTACTGCAAAAAGCTATTATACATGGGTTTTTGTTGAAATTTTGGTCGGATTTTTTGTACTATATCCCTTCATAGTGACTATGTGGTCCCTTATGCTTTTTTGTGTGTTGGGTAAAGTGTTGTCATATAATATATTGCTTATTTGTACGTACGCATCAATACTTGAGCAATGTACGTACCATATTGTTCTGGGTATGTACGCAGAAAAGTAGACAGAAACTCTGGCGTATGTACGCTGAGTATATACGCAGAAGAAGTAGACAGAAACTCTAGCGTATGTACGCATAGTTTACGCAGAAGAAGGAGACACAAATGAATCACCTAAACTAGGAAATAGAATAAGCTATACAAAAAGATATATAATACAAGGAAATAAAATAAATTCTTATATAATCTTTTGAGAGGAGGAGTCTGTAATAACAATTGCATTGATTTTCCTAAGTTATTTTTTAACCTTTGTTTGTGTGTTTGAGAGCTGAAGAAACAAGCAAGGAAGGACAAAAAAGAGAAATTAACAGCTAACACATTGATGGGGTCGGCAATTGAAACAGGGACAAAAGTATCTGCGCCACAAGTGGAGGAGAGAAGAACCACCCGTAGCATGGCCAGTCAATCAAATGAGGTGGGGGAGACAATGCAACAACTAGTTACAAGAAACAAGTTGGCTGTGAAGAGGGCAGATAAGGGGAAGGGGAAAGTGAATGATTGATAATGTATAGCTTGGTTGAACTTGTTTTGTGGCTTTTGGTTAAATGATGCAACCACAATGGAGTAAATGATCATAGATTTGGTTTGGTAGTTTTGTTTTGAATGATGAAATGGTTGCACATGACAATGATATCATCTAACTTATTTTATTTTGGACATGATGTTTTGGTGATTTTGTAGTATTTGTGTGATTTTTATGTCACTTATTGTCGTTCATATTCGTTGTATGTTTAATTTACTCCATTTCGATGGAATGTAAAATTCAAAAATCACGTTACACGTCTACATGAAAAATATTACAGACTTGTAAATTTTGATAGCATTACTAAAATAGTCAGGGTGTGTTCAATATATCCAAACGTTGGGTGGTAAGGTTAATACAGATATAAACATTATGGGGTATAACTAAATAAAACATATACATTGGGTGGTAAGGTTAATACTGTAGCAAAGGTTGTGATGGTCAACCATATTAAGTATAAAGGTTGGGGAGTGACGCTAATATATCTCATAAACGTTAGGGGGCAAAACAAATACTTTACATAAACATTAGGGGGCAAGCCTCGCCTATTACAATAGGTTGGGGGGTACTTATATAGAAAAGGGGGCATTTTCATACATCTTGTACAGGTTAAGATGTGACTCTAAAATCCAAGTAAGTTAGTGGGTAATTTCTGGGAAAATTTAAAAAAATTTAAAAGTGATAGGACAAAAATACCCTTTACTCAATCACGTGTTTTGCACGAGAAGGAATCAAAAAGGGAATCTTCCGTGGATTTTTAACGGAAAGTTGACTAGGGGGCAGTTCGCACACTTTTGAATAGGTTGGGTGGGTTGTTGCAAATTTTATAGGTTGGGGGGCAAACCGCACATGGCTAATAGGTTGGGGGGTTTGATGCATTTTACCCTTTACATAATAAACAAATAACAATATAAAACTTAACAAGAATGAAGAGGAAGTGATTACCTGAGTTGGCAGCGGCGGGATCGACGGGATCGGCTGGAGGTAAGAGGAGGGGCGGCGGCGACGACGACAAAGGGTAGGGGCGGCGACGGCAAGAACTTTTCCCTCTTCTTCTTCATCTTTTTCTTTTAAGTTTTTGTTCTGTTTTGTTTTGTGTGTGCTAACAGTCTTTTTTTTTTCAATGGACCGATTTAATAACCGGTTCGGTTGACCGGTCCACCCCGGTTGAACCAGAAAAATCGAGGGGCGAACTCGACAGAGGGAAAATCGGTTCAAAGGGTGCATCCGGACCGGCCGATTCGGTCCGATTTTAATAACACCGGTGAAAACACACTCTCTACATTTGTAACACATGCACACGCACCCGTAACAAGTGGCACAACACTCTCTAACACTTGCAACACATGCATACACCAAGCCCTTTTATAAAAAGGGGTCTTCTCTCCTTTAGAAAAATAACTCTCTATAGCCCCTACCAGAATACTCTCTCTAAGTCACTTTCTCTACATCTTCCACTAAGATACACACACACACACACACGTATATAATATAATATATATATATATATATATATATATATATATATATATATATATATATATATATATATATATATATATATATATATATATATATATATATATATATATATATATATATATACTTGAATTACAAGTGCATTGATTCTTCTCGTAAGATAAGTACATATATCGGAATCTCTCCAATTCCACTAGTACATCACAAAAAATTACTTGTACGCCTCTCTAAAATCCTTTCTTCGGTCAGAATCGACATTCTAAAAACAAACTTGAGCAATGACATGTGGTAACCTATGCATGGTGGGGGAGATATACATGCATCAATTTGGCGCCATCTATGGGAACACTAGTAAATCTTTGAGTAAACATTAGGAGACTCATCGGCTATGGCACAACCAACAAAAAAAATTAGTAACACCAAGCTCACTAGGGTATGAAAGCTAGGCGTGATGAAAGAAGTGAACTCAACAAAATATACAGATATCTTTGAAGAGAATGTTTGCACATTAAGGTAACTCACAAGACACATCTCAATGTTGGTAAATACTATGCTCATACTTCTACACAATACGTATTACCATTCAGTTAAATGATTTATTGATAACATTATTTCTCCAAAGTAAATACGGGCACGATGTTTCGATAGATGACCCCTATTTATAACTAATATTTCTCGTTAAATAGTAAAATTATAAGTTAAAACTAAATATCTACAAATATATGACAAATTAAGGGATAAGACTTGTCTTTACCACATTTCAACACTTGTCATTCACATCAACTACACTCGCAGCACATGTACTGCTCACTTATCGAGTGGAACCAAACTCTCTATACTTGTAACACATGCACATGCCCCCTTAGCAAGTGAGACTCCACTCTTCAACACTTGTAACACGTGCACACACCAATACCTCTATTAAAAAGGGGGTCTTCTCTTATATTCACTCTAAGTCAATATCTCTACATCTTTGCCTAACTCTCACACCACTCTAAAAACACAAGATAAGAGAAGTCTATCTAAACCCTATAAACATTATATTTTTACCAAATTCCTTAAAACACACTTGAACTACAAATGATTTGATTCCCCTCATGGGGATAAAAGTTAGGATATCTTTGAGTTCTAGTTGTACATAAAAATAAAATAAAATAAAAAAAACATTTGCACCCCTCACAAAAAAAAGTTTCTCGACTCAAGATCGGCGCTCCGCGCATAAATTTGAGTATGACGCATATAAACCTATCCATGATGGAAGGATATACCTCATCTATCTGTCGTTGCCTATGTGATTGGTTGACAGATATATAATATATATTCTCCCACCATGGATAGATTGACATGTGTTATCACTATAACTTATGTTTGGAATGCCAATTCGGACTCAAGTAAGAATTTTAATGAGGTGTAAAGGAGTGAAGACCCCATTATATAATAGGCAATGGTGTGGACATCTGTTACGAGTGTAACGAGCATGATGCCACTTGTTAAGTGAGTAGTGCACGTGTTACAAGTGTATGTGATGTGGAAGACAAGTGTTGGAGGGTGGTGAAGACAAGTCTCACCCCTTAATTTGCCATGTGTTGGTAGATATTCAGTTTAGCTTTTAATGTTTCTATTTGATGAGCAATATTAGTCATAAAATAGAAGATCGCATGTTGTACCACGATGCCTCAAATTATACATTTAATTCTCAGTACAATATAATACTAAACTAGGAATTTGGAGATTGATGATAACGTATTTCCTCAAGGGAAGTATGGAAATGATGGTTCGATAGAGGACCCCCCGCCCAATTATAACTTATATTATCCATCAAATAGTAAAATTATAAGCTAAATTAAGTATCTACCAACAAATGGCAAATAAGGGGTAAGATTTATTTTCACCGACCTCCAACACTTGCCATTCACATCACCTACACTTGTAACACATTCACTCCTTACTTAACAAGTGGGACCAAACCTTCTAAACTTGTAACACATGAACACACATCCTTAACAAGTGGTACCACACTCTCTAACACTTGAAACATGTGCATAGACCACGACCTCTAGTAAAATTAAGGTCTTATCTCCTTCTAAAAAAGCAATTCAACACTCCTCGCTAACACTCCCACACTCATTCTAACTCATTTTCTCTATATCGTTAACTAACTCTCATAGCACTCGAAAAACAAAAGATATCTCTCTCTCTCTCTCTCTCTATATATATATATATATATATATATATATATATATATATGTGTGTGTGTGTGTGTGTGTGTGTGTGTGTGTTCCAAGATGCCTATATATATATATGTGTGTGTATATATATACCAAAATACACTACACTTACATCACACCCCCTAAAAACACACTTGAACTCAGAGGGGCTTGATTCCCGTGTGAGATATGTAGGCATCTTGGAATGTGTCCAAGGTCAAGCCATCATCCTAAAAACCTCCACTTGCCTCACTAAAACTCTTCCTCAATTCGGACTCAGCATTCCAAACATAAATTTGAGTGGTGATGCATGTCAACCTATCCAAGGTGAGGGGATATAAGTTATCAATGTCAATGTTAGTTAATTAGGGAACTTCGTCAATTGGAAATGTGTAGATTATACTAAGTTGTTCAATTCACGTCTAGATTTAAGAAAATCCCTATATTTTGGATACCTAATTAATTTTATTTTTTTTTGAAAACTCAAATTTGAAATGAGAATCTTAATTTGATACGCAAACCATAATTGTAAATGTGAAATCTCTAGTTTGATATGCATAATTATGAATTGAATTTGAGTTTTTCAAATTTCTTATTGTTATGTTTGAAATCCCCAAATCGGACTATTTGAGGTCGATTTTATTTGTATTTGTCAGATAATGGTGTATGCAATTGCAATTAGCAGTTAGTTACTTGCATTATTAGATAGTTATCGATAGTATTGTAGATGTATAATTAGATAGTTAGCGTGCTTACCTAATTGTTACAATCACTAAGAGTAATTGTCTGCACTCTTTGGATAGTTTTTTGCTTAGCTATTATTTGCATTTTTGATATATTTTTTGCTTAGCTATTGTTTGCACTTTTCATTGTGTGCACTCACTAGTAGTCATTGTATGTATTTAGAAATTGAGATAGCTATTAAATCCACATTTTCATCTTCACCTATGCTAATTACATAATATGGCTAATTTTTTCTACTACAGGATTTTGCTTGCATATTCACTTTTGCAAAATTTTTGCACTCATTATTAATAATTTAATATTCAAGATGAACTTTGGACTATAGAATTCTACAATATAGCTCCATCTGTAAGGATTAGAGATGGGGAAAATCATATACTCCCCTAATCCAAAATATGTTCGTGGTCTCGGCAGGGTTATAAACTACGTTGGGAAGGAGCATATTAGCAGTGATGTGATACTATTGTGGAGGATGCCGGAATAATTATTAAGCTATTATTCTACATCAAAGATGACTCGGGTGTGTTCAACTTGTAGTAAATGATGATGATCTTAAGCACGAAGTCATTAGGGTGTACATGAGTTAGGATGCTAGGTGGTCTTATGTTTATGCTATTATCGAGGGTGGAGACAATAATGATGCTTAGGATAATGATGAATATGAAGCTTATGATTAGAGGTAAGATTACTACCAGATAGTGATTTTGAAGGGGCAAGCGATGCTGATGTACAAGTTACATTAGACGCAGATGCAAAGGCCATTTAAAGGATGAAGCAAGTTAGATACTGGACATGGGGTAGATGACAATGTGAGGAAAAAAAAAGGATAGTAGAAATAAAGGTGAATCTGATTTGGGTGAAGAAGATGTTGTGAGTAGCATGGATGATTTGAATAGCCTTTAAGGACCTGACGAAGAAAATAACGACTAAATGAGGATCAAATATTCTAGTGACGGTAATGTCATGCATCCCAAATTTGAGGTTAGGTTGAAGATTCATTTTAAGAAGCTATTTGGAGATGTTGTTTAGGTGCACACAATGAACACTGGGAGACGCTCGAAGAATGATAAGAAAAAATCCACGCCAAGTGTGAAGGTGGTGTCAGTTCTATGTGGAGGTTTCATGTTATGTGAAAGTCCTTTGAAGAAACTTATATAGTGCAAGACAATCACACACAAAAAAATATGTAGCCATGAACCTGAAGAATGTCAAGTCAAAGTGGTTGGCAACCAAGTTCCTACATCATTTTAAGTCTAGCCTGAACAAAAACATTAAGGAGGTGGGGAATAGATGTCATCAAAGAAATAATGGTCGATTTCTCAAAACAACAAAGAGATAGGGTTAATTCAAAGAACAGACAAACTTCTGTATGACTACATTGAGGAAGTAAAGAGAAAAATTCGGGAATAACTCTGATGTTGGATATGGTTAATTCAAGACGAGTGCATAGGTCTCACATGATGTACATATGCGTAGATGCATTGAAAAATAGGTATAAAATTTAGGTGGATTCCAATGATTGGTATTGATGTGTCTCATTTGAATAGCCCTTATAGAGGAGTTTTTACTTCAGGACCCTAACAACAACACATTTTCCATTGCATATGCTGTCATGAATAAAGAGGTCATGGATACATGGGAGCGGTTCATAAACTTAACTTATGATGATTTGAAGATTGTTACCGTGGTGGATTACACAATGATATTTGATAAGCAAAAGGGTGTGATATAAGCTACACTTGAGGTGTTCTACGGTTTTGAGCATCACTTATTTGTGAGTCAGATGCATGAAAACTTCAAAGATGCAGGGTTCAAAGGATATTTGTTTAAGTAAGCTCTTTGGCAAGCTGCAAGAGCATGCGCTGAAGAGGAATGAGAAGTAATGCAACAAATGGCTATTCTAATTGTGGAGGTTGAGGCATGGTCCCATGATAAACCTTATGTGCAATTGAGTAAATCAATTTTCCGTAAGGCAATGCAGACACGTTGTGAAAGATGCTGAAAACTTGCAAGTGCAAGTTTTGTGATGAAATTCAACACAACTCTAGGGACTGCAAAAAGAGGAAAGATTTAGTACATCCTAGACATGTTAATGGTGCTTATGTTGCATACAAAATTTGGTGTAGGTATGCACGATTTCTTTTGCCTACTAGGTAGATGATTAATGCATGATGTGGTTGGAGATCAAGATCAGAATGTTACCTGTGAGAGGGGAGAACAAATTGTTGTGAGTAGTGGGGGGAATCTGATTGATAATTGTGCAAGCGGGTATTACACGACATATGATGATATATGCGGAGTATGAATTTTTAATCATACCCATGAATCAAACTCAGCTTTTAACCTTGTAGTTGAAGGTGACGAGACTGCTCCGAATGTTTATAAGCCATCCAAAGCTAAACTGAAGAATTTATATTTCCTTCAATCTAATATATTGACCTTTAGGTCGATCTTGTCTTGAGAAGATACTAACGATCGAGTGCATTGGGCGGTGGGAAGGGGTTTCTTTCGGGGAAGATAAAGAATCTTGAATTTCTTCTTAATTTATTGTTTAAAATCTAGTTATTAGTTATTACTAAATCAAATAAAATTAGAAAATAATATAACTATTTTTTACATAAAGAAAAAATACTAGCAAATTGGTTTATTTTATTTTTGGGGAAATTGAGACGAGGAAGTTGGAAAAAAATTAATAGCATAACATAACCAACTAATTATTTATTATACTTATATGAGTGCTTAAATTAACAATCAAATTGCTGGAAAAAAATGAGCCAGTCTTGGTTGCATTTACTAAACAACATATATTAGGGTACAAATTGTTATAATCCATTTTGTCTTAATTAAGATAAAAAAGCACTTTGCCACCCTATGTTTGGCCGGAATTGCGTGTTATTAACCAATCTTTCATTTGGTTATTTTTGACTGCCAATCTTAGGGGAAAAAAGTATTTCGAGATTGCTTTTTCTAAAATGAAGTCAAGGGCAGGATAAGAAAGACGGTACTCTTTTCCCGCCCCCAAACAGATCAGTTGATGGAATGTCCCCATCCATCTAATCGGTACTAGTTGAAGCAATGAAAATTATCCCCTTGATGAGAAATGTGAAACGGAAAAGGATCATCTGTCGGGACTGACAGGACTTGAACCCGCAGCTTCCTCTTTGACAGGGCGGTGCTCTGATTTCGTTGGCAGACGGGACATCGTGACACTTATGAAAGTCGGGGTGTGTAAGAGCAAATGTTCAAAGTTTAGGTAGCAAACGCCAAAATGTTCTAAAACCGAGGCAACAAAGTGTATTTTCTCGCTAAATAGTTTCATTCAAATGAAGTAATGTGTAAAAAGGAAATCTTGTTGATTTGAAAATTTTAGGGTAAATTAAGAAATTTCTTGTAATACAATCAATTTAATATTTCAATTCTAGAGAAACTAAAATGGTTTTTTTTTTTTTTTTCAAACAAAACTCCAGCTTTTATGGAGCATTACAAAGATTACGACTACCTTGATGTGGTGAAGGAAAAGCTTCAATGTAAGTTTTCTCCATAGAATGATTTAGGATCAAAAATTTGTAAAACATAACAAAATTTCACCTATAAAGTATAAAATTCTAATTCTAACAAATTTACGGATAATGTCATGTTGAACCGACAATAATCCAGATAGAATAGTTAAAAAATGTCATATCGGGTGGAAATTCTCAAAAAAGGAAAAATGTGTACACCGCACTCACATTTATTTCGCAATGCCTAACTTTTAATTAACCAAATTGAAAAGTAATATTGAAGTCCAGTTGTACAATATATAAATCGGACTGTATACTTGTGAGAGACTTCTCTCACTCTTTGTATCTCCGTATTTATTAATTTCAGTGGCAAAATCACCATCCTTACCCCACAAGCATAGGTGCACCACTTACATTTATTTCACGACATCTAATTTTGAATTCATGAAATTGAAAAGAAAATTGAAGTCCGAGGGTACAATACATAAAGCTGGTCATATAATTGTGCGAGACAGTCCACTCTTAGTCTATTTAGCTCATTTTACTCGCTCTCTTCTTTCTTGCCCTACTTCACCCACCGCCGCCTACCGTTCAATCTTCATGGAAACGTCATTTTTTTTTCTTGTCGCTTGGCGCTCAACTCACTCGCTCCCTCCATCCTTTTGCGCCCGCCGTCTCCGAGAGTCCTTGGCCATTTATGGCCCTCTAAAGGTTATTTCTTTACTTATTTTCCATTTGCATTACATTCCACAAGGTGATTGTGTCTTTCTTTATATTCTCATGTCATATGTTGCACGTGCTTTAATTGGAAATTGATGCACTGATGTTATACACATGAATTTATGCTTTTGCATGTTTTGCTTTGATTTGTGTTCGGATATGACTTCAATGGATTTTTCGTTACGAGGCAACTCGTCGTTTATATATTTCGTTGGAAACACATGGTTAAATTTGTAAAGCATACATTTGCTATAATTTATGTGGTCCATATTGTATATAGGTATAACTGTAGTTACATCCCTTGAGATTGGATGTAATTGCAGAAACCAATCCTAGAGCTTGAAAAATTACAAAAACACCCACGAGACTAGCTTCCGTTAAATATAGCTAATAGAATTGTGGGAAAGACAGCGATACACTCTACTAGTTTATTATAAAACCTCAAAACTCAAATAAGTTCTAAAAGACAAAAATAACCACGATAAATGTAAGCCCATGCCAAAGATTAGTTCAAATGTTGGATGCCAAATATTAAGCTTCTAAGTTATTAGAACTCTGAGATGAAAACCATCATAAGAAAGTGGGAGTGAGAAAAAAATTAAATATAAAACCTATGTTTGTTATGGAGCAATAGAATAAAATAAAAAGTTATATACAAAATAAAAGGCGAAAAACATCATGACTTGAAAAAATAAGAGGAGAATTTTTAGCTTGTTGTTTATTTTAAATTATGGTGGTTAGGTTGTGGCGATGCCCAAATATCCACCATCATAGATAGCTTCAGTAGAAGCTCCAAGTCCTTGACCCTGTGCATGCATCAGAACTTAGGCCAAAAAGAAGGATCCCGGGCATTTCCCATTTGTACAGAGCAGCTTCAGCACCGATACTGTTACTGTACCTTTCAAATCCAAAACCTTGATTTATCTCGCTTAATGCAAGTGCGTGGAAATGTCGATGGAATAATCTGATCATGTGACTTCAGGTTCCTCTTTTCTTGACCATCTTTTAATGTTAGTTCCACAACTTTTGAATCAGAACTCTGCTGCTCATCTCCTAGACCAGAACCCTTTGCAGCTCAGTTGCTGCGCTATATAACAAGCCTCAATCATCATCATATTAAACTTCTTAATATATTCTTTTAACTCTTCACAGGTGGTATGGCCTTCCAATACTCACCACCCTTCTCAAGATATTATAAAGGACCACGCCCCAATAGTTCCCGATTATGATGAATATTCTAAGTCTGATGTGAGTAACGATGTTGATAATAGTAATATTTATTTAGACAAAAGACACAAGAAGAGAAAGAAAAGTAGGTGGTTTAGGAATCTATTTGTAGGTCTAGATGGCTTAACAATTGAGCAAATTAACAATCTAGAAAGACAATTAAAGGAAGTCCGAGGGCTATCGATTTGTATTGTGGCCTGGAGCCCAGCCTAATTACTCATGCAAAGGCTAAAAAATCAAAAGGTCCTGTGGTTGAAGCACAGAGTTGCCAAAGAACACAGGAGAGAGAGAGAGAGCAGCATAAGGTTTTTTGACAGTGAAGTTGTGGTGAATGTGGGTGAAGGATAACCGGTTTGATCAAAATTGACGAGAAGGACTGAAGGAGGATGCAATGTTAGTTAGTTGTTCCTGCTGCTCTAAGGTTCACAGGGTCAGTACTTAAGTTTGTCAATTTCAGGCATTAGTGGGGGGTTGAGTTAGAGAATGCAACTATGAAGGTGTTGGGAACTCCAGACTCCAGAGACCAGAAAAAAAAAACGAGTTGAAAATGTCAAAGAAGATTTTTACCAAAGTGATAGAACTTTTTGAGACTGGGATCCCCAGTTTTTCACAATGGTGGGAAGAATGTAGTCTTTAAATTCAAATAGTATACACACTTACTTTTGCTTTTCTTTAAGATTTATGGTATTTGATTCTCAAGCATAACTGTTTTAATCGCAGCTTTAGAGCGATAGATAGATATGACATCTTATGAGTAACATGTGCAACTTTAGAAAAATAGATAGCTTCAGAAAATCTAAGTGTTCACTTTTCTAGAGTTTTTCGTTTCAATTGTTCGAAGATTTCGATGCCTGAAACTAACATGTTATTTATGTATTGTATCATGATTTTCAAGCTTATTGAAATTGGTGCTGCTGGTTTCAATAGTTGAGAGAGAATATCTTATTGGTAGTAAGTAATTAAACGATTAAAATACATGAAATAAAATTGAGGCAAATATTATTGGAGAAATTAGATAATAATATCTTTTCAAAGCTTATGCAATGGAGCTCGGAATATATCTTCACGATGCATCAGAAAAAAATTGCTCAGACTTTGCGCTATATATTTTTTTGACTTTTCTCTCAACTCTCGGGTTCATCAATGCTACGTCCTAGTTTCAGCATCCTGTGAATTCTGTTCCCAAAGTGTTGGGATCTAACAACAACATAACCATTGGGGTTCTGAGGATTGATCTCCATGGTCTTCTTGTTCGACATGTATCCGGCCATGCTCGAATCCCTCAAAGCCCCTGCCTTCATGATCCTCTCCATGTTGGCAGTCCATCCATATTCCCCAGTAACCAAACAGCAAGGAGAATCAACCACACTGTCAGAGAAGATATACCTTCTCAACCTTTTCGATACCACATATTAAACTGTTAAATTATAGAACTCTGAGATGAAAACTGTCATAAGAAAGTGGAAGTGAGAATTTGATAAAAACGACTCATGCACGCACTATGCGGAATATATAGGATAAAAGTATCGTCGTGAAAAAAAAATTGATATAAAAACCTTTTATGCATAATAGATTAAAAAAAACATGTAAAAGAAAGAGGTGAAAACCCGGTTCGTTGTAATAATAAAACGAAAGGTTTTAGCTTGTTTTTGTTTTTAGATTATAGGGTTTATTTTTGCCTCGTTGTTTTCACATGTAGGTTTTTGCCTATTTCTAGTAATACACGGATTTTCTCAGTTTTAGCTCTAAGAAAGCTCTAAGAAGTTGCACAATGTTTTCGCTTTCTAAATCATGTAATCTCACTTGTTCATGGAGAAGTCCATTATGTGTAATACATCTTGTCTTTCAATAGAAATTTGTATGTCCTGCAAAAATTTGCGTTTACATTGTCATTACTGGCTATTGGAATCAAATTACTTTATATTCAAAATCTTGAATTACATCCTAAAATAGTCTTTATGAAAAAGTACATTTGGTCTAGTCATGAGGTTCATCGATGCTAAGTACTAGTTTCCGAATCCTGTGAATTCTGTTCCCGGAAGTGTTGGAATCGAATAGCAACATAACTAAGTCATTTCACAGACTTGTCGTCCTTGTCAGCATCAGCCCTTTTCCTCAGTACTCCATCCATGATGGGGTTCTTAGGATTGATCTCCATGGTCTTCTTGCTCGACATATAACCAACCATGCTCGAATCCCTCAAAGCCCGTACCTTCATGAGCCTCTCCATGTTGTCGTCCATCCATATTCCTCAGTGTTAAGATCTTAAGTCTACAATTTTTACGTTTTAAAATCACCAGTCGTGAAACCTGTCGTGACAGTACTAAAAACAGTAAAGTAGACTCGCATATTTAACGTGGTTCGGACTTCGTCCTACTCCACGAGGCTTTCGCCCAAGAATTCAAACTTCTTTCTTATGAACAAAAGCTATTACAACTACTGGAATTTTTACTCTAACAACTAGACTCCCTATATAGTTAAAAACCACTAGAATACTTTTTCCACAATACTCCATTTGAATTCCGAAGATCAACTCCCGTAGATCTTCTTGTGAAAAGCTCTCAAGCATAAAGCACGTACGTTGGACTCCCTCCAAATGGTGCAATACTTTCCCGTTGAACTCCCTTCAATTCTTGATCGGCTTCTTCACGTAAAAACGTTAAACACAAAGAATAAATCTATGGAAAAACTTAAACACTGAAAACCTATACAAATATGCGTTATACACAAGCGTTCTATGTCTAAACCCTAGATTTCCACTATTTATAGGATAGCACTCCTTAAAAGATAAGTCTTGCACTGGAAGTCTCCTACTCCAGTCAGGACTCATATCTTCCTAAAATATCCGGATTCTTTCCTTTTGATAAGATCTTGCAATCTTCAATATCTGCACAACAAGGAACGAAAAACACTTCCACATGACAGCTATTAGACCGGATATAAACAAGAGATAGATATAGATTTACTCTCTAAAAGATATTCAAGATATTACTAAATCTATTCCTACTCTATCAAAACATACCAAGATACTCCTCCTTTTAGAATTCTATTCCCATACAAACTCAAGGAAATATTTGGTAATTAAAATAAATCATTTTTTCTTAAAATAACTTTCCAAAACTCGTAAATCAAATCCTAAGGACTCACGGTCCTAACACTCAGTATCCAAACGGCAAGGAGAATCAACAACACGTCAGAGACGATAACCTTCTCAACCTTGTCGCTGAGAACTATAAGATAACAATATTTATTATGTAAATATTTGTTTCCTTTTCTGTATTTATTCTGTAATTATCTTTTCCTTAGTTTTAGGAGATTAGTTAATTATCTCTCTTTTGTAATTGTACAAATACTCTGATCGTTAATGAGAATCGAATCATTCACACAATATCATTCTATACACTTATATGGTATCAAGAGGCCAAATCTCTCACGAGAATCTTGATCCTATGGCCAACCAAAACTCGTCCACCACCGCCACTGACGCCACCTCGTCCGACGCACCTCCCCCGGTCTCGTCGTTGACTCCGTCGCGGATTCCTTCCATGAATAATCCCGTCGGTCCTACTGGTGATCCATTGATTTCAATCAATTCTCACCATCTTCCGCTCCATCTCACCGGTAGCAATTTTGCGTCATGGCGCTCACAAGTGCGTCACTTGTTTCACGAGTTCAGACTTTTTGGTTATTTGGATGGCTCACTGTTGTGCCCTCCTCGCGAATCCACATCGGATGAACTTGCTGCTCATCTCCATTGGACTCGGCAAGACTCTCTCATCCTGTCCGCCTTGTTTGGTTCCGTCTCCACGGAGATCGTTCCTCTCATCTCCTCTGCCTCCTCCTCATCGGATGCATGGTTCACGCTCCAACGCTTGTATGCGAACCGCTCACGATCTCGTGTGATGTAATTAAAAGACGACCTCAACACCATGAAATTGGGTTCGAAGACCGTCTCTGAGTTTCTTCAATCCGACAAGGCCAAGGCGGACGAACTTGCGGTCATTGATCATCCCCTCCATGACGATGACATAACTCTCTATATTTTGAACGGCTTGGGTCCGGCGTATCGTGATTTGGCGGGACCGATTCGTGCTCGTGAAAACCCAATCCGTTTCAATGAACTTCATGATCTCCTTCTCGCTCAGGAATCTTTTCTTCGCCGTGTGGATGCTGAATCCACCAACCTGGTTGCCACGGCAAACTATGGTGCTGCTCCTGGTCGCAACAACCAACGCGGTGGCTCACAACCCAATTCTGGACATTCCCGTCAATCCAATTCAGGCCGCAATCGCAATAATCAGGGGCGAGGAAATAATAGGGGCGGTGATCAGCGTTTTCACAATAATAATCAGCGCTCAAACTCTCGTTCGAATGGAAATTCGAACTCCTCCAACCGTCCACCAATCGTGTGTCAATTGTGTGGATTTTAGGGACATAGCGCACGCTCATGCCGTCTTTTTACTTCTCCTTCTGCAAATCTGGCCGCTTCTCCCACGCCCCAAACCACGACTGGGAACAATTGGTTGGTTGATTCGGGCGCATCTCATAACTTGATCTCTGACCTTCAAAACTTGTCAGTTAAATTCGGAGTATGAGGGCCCCGATGAGGTTGCTCTTGCGGACGGTACAGGTTTGCAAATATCTCATGTTGGTTCCTCAAATATTATTTGTTCTGATCGCCGTTTTACTCTGGATAATATTTTATGCGTTCCACAATCTCGCCGCAACCTTTTATCCGTTCACCAGTTCACTAAGTCCAATAATGTCACTATTGAATTTTATTCCTCGCATTTTGTTGTCAAGGATCGCAATACGGGGGATAAATTGCTACGAGGACCATGCATTGGCGGTGTTTACCAACTTCAGCTTCCTCGCGTTGCAAGGCCGCGAATCACCGACTGTGTTGGAGAACGGACGAATAAGGATTGTTGGCATGATCGGCTTGGTCACCCGTCGGCTAGAATCAGTTCATTTATTTTTCGCAAGTTTAGGTTACCTTGTGATAGTTTAAATTTGTTAAACAATGATCATTGTGAACCTTGTCTTTTAAATAAAAGTCGGCATTTACCTTTTACAAAATCATCTCTAGTGTCTGAGCATGTTTTGCACTATGTGTATGCCGATGTATGGGGTCCGGCCCTTATGCCGTCCCTCAATGGATCTCGTTTTTATTTGTTACTTGTCGATCATTACTCCAAGTACTGTTGGTTCTACCCTTTAAAGGCAAAATCTGAGGTTGCTGACATTTTTGTTAAGTTTCGGGCGCTTGTTGAGAAACAATTTGGCTTTCCAATCAAGAATTTTTTTACAGATAACGGTGGTGAATTTCTTGCTCTGCGCTCTTATCTCCTTGCTCAGGGTATTAGTTGGCTTACAACTGCTCCACATACCCCGCAACAAAACGGCACCACTGAACGTCGTCATCGCTAAATTGTTGGTCTTGGTCGCACCTTACTTTCTCGTGCGCGACTTCCTCCAGAGTTTTGGGAGTTTGCTTTCTCTACAGCTGTTTATCTCACAAATAGGCTGCCAACTCCAGTGCTCAACAATGACTCACCGTTCTCCATATTACAGGGGCGTTCACCCAACTATTTGAAGCTTCGGATATTCGGGTGCCTTTGTTACCCACACCTCCGCCCTTATTTTTCTAGCAAGCTTCATCCTCCGTCTCGTCCGTGTATTTTCCTGGGCTATTCTACCTCTCAATTGGCATATAAATGCTTTGATGCAGCCACGGGTCGGATTTACATATCGCGTCATGTTCGCTTTGTGGAATCTAATTTTCCGGGCTTCGTGAAACCTTGTTCCCCAACTCCAGCACACGGTTCAAAGTCCCCTGGAATTTTTATTCTCGGCTCTCCTGTTCAACATCAGTCCTTGCTGCCGTCTTCCGCTGCCCCGCCGTCGGTTCTTGACCGTGTTGATGAGAGTTCTGTTCGGCCCGACAATTCTGTGCCCCCAGTTGATCCACCTCCATTCATGCTGCCATCTGTGGTTCCTCCCGATCGTACTCACCATATGATCACGAGGTCACGCAATCTTATCTTCAAGTCGAAGCAAATTAATATTGCCACCAAGCACCCGTTACTCGGTCCCGTTGAGCCAACTTGTGTGAGTCAAGCTATGAAAGATCCCTTGTGGCGTGCCGCCATGGCCGAAGAATACACGGCCCTTATCAAACATGGTACGTGGTCCTTGGTTCCTCCTCCACCTAATCGAAGTATTGTCGGCGCTAAATGGGTGTTTCGCATTAAAAGGAAACCTGATGGCACGATTGAAAAATACAAAGCTCGCCTTGTGGCTAAAGGCTTCATCAACGGCCGGGTCTTGATTTCAAGGAAACCTTTAGCCCTGTGGTTAAACCAACCACCATCCGCACGGTTCTTGCTCTTGCCGTTCACCATGGTTGGTCGCTCCGCCAACTTGACATTAGTAATGCCTTTCTCCATGGGCATCTTACTGAAACGGTCTTCATGCAACAACCGCCGGGTTTTGTGGACGCCGCTTCTCCTCACCATGTTTGCCGCCTTCACAAGTCTCTTTATGGGTTAAAGCAAGCCCCTCGGGCTTGGTACCTTGCACTTAGTGCTGCTCTTGTTTCTTTCGGCTTTACTCAAACAAAACCGGACACCTCTTTGTTTGTCTATTCTCGCAACAAGGTGCTATGCTTCGTTCTTGTGTACGTTGATGACATAATAGTCACTGGCAATTGTCATTCCTTGCTCTCATCTATTATCTCTCATCTTGGTGAACGTTTTTCTGTCAAGGATTTAGGTGCCTTGACCTATTTTCTCGGCATTGAAGTGGTAAAATGTCGTGAAGGGTTGTTCCTTTTCCAACACAGGTACATTGCCGATGTTTTGGCTCGGCACAAGATGGACGGCGCGAAACCACTTCACACGCCTATGACATCAAACCCGACAACCTCCTCTTCCTCTTCGGCTGTTGATCCGACACCATTCCGCCAGATTATTGGTGCCCTCCAATACCTTGCGTTTACTCGACCTGATCTGGCGTTTGCTGTCAACCGTTTAGCTCAGCGCATGACAGCCCCGACTGAAGAAAACTGGACTGCACTCAAGCGAGTGCTTCGCTACCTGAAGGGTACAATTTCTCACGGCCTCCTTCTTCGCCGTTCGGACTCGCTTTCTCTCTTGGCTTATTCTGACTCGGATTGGGCAGGCGACACTCTCACAGGGACGTCTACTTCCGCTCATGTGGTTTTCTTAGGTCCAAATCCTATTTCATGGACGTCTCGCAAGCAAAAAGCCGTCTCTCGCTCCTCAACGGAGGCTGAATATCAGGCGCTTGCAAATGCTTCAGCTGAGGTCCGATGGCTCCAACATTTATTTGGTGAGCTTGGCTTCCCGATTACTTCTGCCCCCCATATTCGGTGCGACAATATGGGCGCCATCCGCCTTTCGCTGCATCCCGTTCAACACTCCCGTATGAAACATATCTCCGTTGATCTTCATTTTGTTCGCGATCTCGTCAACAAAGGATTTCTCAAAGTTTCGTACGTTAACACACTTGATCAATTGGCTGATCTTCTCACAAAGCCTCTTGCTCGTTCTCGATTTCAACTAATGCGTTCCAAACTCTCCGTCGCCGATGGGACGTTGATTTTGCAGGGGCGTATAAGATAACAATATTTATTATGTAAATATTTGTTTCCTTTTCTGTATTTATTCTGTAGTTATCTTTTCCTTAGTTTTAGGAGTTTAGTTAATTATCTCTCTTTTGTAATTGTACAAATACTCTGATCGTTAATGAGAATCGAATCATTCACACAATATCATTCTATACACTTATAAGAACGTCCTTGATGACCTTGTTCAGACCCTCAAACTTTTCTTTCAACTCTTCCTTCTTTTTCTTTTCGTCCTCATCCTTGCGGCTTTCCTTGGTAGCAGACACAATTTTCTTGCCCTCGAATTCTTTCAACTGACCTATGGCATACTCTATAATTTAAGAGTTCAGCACACGTCAAGAAAAAGAAGAAGATATATTATATTTGTGTGAATGAATATTGTTTACATCTCTGCGTTTCATATATAAAAAGATAATTATGAACTAAATTGTAAAGGTCAAGCTATGTGTGTTCTCTTAGGTTTTATTTCTTTAATTAAGATTACTCTAGTTAGATATCAATTCTTCATTATTGTTAATCCATCTAGAAGAATCTTAATTTACCAATTTATGAATTAATGGGCAAATAAACCATATGTCATCATACTAAAAATTTTAGCAGCATTCATTTGGATTTAACACCATCTAATCTGAAAAAGATTAGTTCAGAAGTTGGATCCAAATATTAGAACTTTTAAGTTAGAGAACTCTGAGATGAAAACTGTCTTAAGCAAGTGGCAGTGAGAATTGGCAAAAGCGTCTCAAGCACGTACTATGAGAAATAGGATAAAAATATCGTCGTACAAAAAGACTGATCTAAGAACCTTCTCAGCTATGCATGCATTGAAATAATAATAGGAGAGGTTTAAGCTTCTTTTTGTTATTTAAATACGCATAGTATATAGAGTTTTTTGCCTCTGTTTTTCAAATGTAGGTTTTTGCCTGTTACTAGTAATACATGGATTTCTTCAATTTTAGCTCTAAAAAAGCTCATTTATGTTCTGTTATATTTGTAAATTAATCCAAGAAGTTGTACAGTGTTTTGACTTTTAAAATCATGTAATCTTGTTCATGGAGAGTCTTCAATGTGTTATACATCTTTTGTCTTTCATTAGAAATATACACCACCTGCTAAAGTTTACGTTTACATTGTCATTACGAGCTATTGGAAAAATATTAGTACATATTCGAAATCTTGAATTTCATGATCTAATATAGTCTTTACAAAACCAGGTTCATTTAGTGAAGTGCATGTGGTTTATTGATGCTAAGTCCTAGTTTCAGCAAATCCGTAAATTCTGTTCCCTGAAGTTTTCGGATGGAACGGCAATATAACCAAGTCCTTCACAGACTTGTCGTTCTTGTCAGCATCAGCCCTTTCATCAGTTCATCCACGAGCTGTGCTCGTATCCCTCAAAGCCTGTGCCTTCATAATCCTCTCCATGTTGGCAGCCCATCCATATTCCCCAGTAACAAAACAGTAAGGAGAATCAACCACACGGTCAGAGATGATAACCTTGTCGTCGAGAACATCCTTGATGACCTTGCGCAGACCCTCAAACTTTTCTTTCAACTATTCCTTCTTTTTCTTTTCGTCCTCACTCGTATCAAGCTTGATGCTTTCCTTGGTAGCCGAGACTAGTTTCTTGCCTTCGAATTGTTTCAACTGACATATGAGTTACTCTCTAACGTAAGAATTCAGCACACCTATGAAGAAAAAGATATATTATACTTGTGTGAATGATATTGTTTACATCTCTGCGCATCATATATGCAAAAATTTATTAACTAAAGTGTAAAGGTGAAATTGGACATGTATGTAAGATCACGCATTAGTGAATAAGAAGAGAGAGAGAGATTGAATGTGTGTCCCTGTGTTATCTTATGTTTTTGTAGGTCCTCAATAAAGGTGAGTCCAACTAGTAAGCAAACTTCATTCACTTCTTTAATGTTTCTGTAGGTCCCCTCGGGTGGGTAGATCAATGACGGAGTTCACCGACTGGGCCTCACTTATGGTGCAACTATGAGTTGTGTACAAATGTGTGTAGCACGTGCCAAAGGTTAGATAATGCATCATTTCTATTAAGATATGATGCATTTCCATAATATTCTAGATTATTCTAAATGTATCTAGAATAATATATATAGAGTGTGGATATGTCTAGTGTCTTCCACACCTTACTAGCTTAAGAATATTCTAGGAATTTTTCTTGATAAGTCTTGAAAAGTATCCATGAGATTAGTCTAGAATAAGATTAAGTGATGGATCTAGAGAAGTCCTAAGAAATATCTAGTAAGGATTATTCTAGATGATGATGTTGTGAGGAAGTTCTAGAGAAATCTTCCTCCACCTATAAATACACCATTATGGTGGAGTTTGTAAATAAGCTAATCAAGCAAAACATTTGAGAAATACATTCTAGTAAAGTTGGAGATAAGTACTCCATTCCAAAAGGCCATTTTCTGTAAACTATAAAACACTTCCACTTCTACTATCCTATAAACACTAATATCAAACTTCTATATTCTAACAAGTGGTATCAGAGCCCGTTCGACTTAGAATGGGCTTTTTGGATATCTTGGGTGTTGCGGAACCACCACCGGTGTTTAATGGTAAAAACTACGACAGCTGGAGCTTTCAAATGAAGGCATACCTCGAGTCATATGATCTATGGGATATCATTGAAGAAGGCGTTACTATTTCAGAACAAGTTGTTGAGCTTTCTACGAATGAGGTAAGAAAAATAAGGAACAATACTAAAGTTATTTGTCTTCTTGGTGAGTCCGTCACCGATTCTATTTAATCAAAAATTTGTGACGCAACAATGGCAAAGGAAGCTTGGGATATCTTAAAGGAGGAGTTTCAAGGTTTGGATAAGAAATGTGAAGACTCATTTAAGAGTGTCTTTTTATCCAATCTTAACGTCGAAATAGCAAATTCAAGAGAAGAAGATGAAGAACATCCATCTACGACTCTGAAATCCATGCAAGAACCAAGGCAACTAGCACCAGAGGTTCCACATGTGGAGGAGCATAATACAAAAACAAATGTTTATGATCAACTATTGAGAATCGACTACACAAAGACGTTTATCCAATTGAAAACTACAAGAGCACTTACACCCGTTGCACTACAAAAGCAATGGAAAAGTTTTAATCTTGATGCGAAGACAACATTCCTGAACGAAGAGCTTAAAGAGAAAGTACATCTCAAGCAATCACAAGAATTCAGGAGAGAAGAAAGAAAGTTCTTCAAATTTAAGAAAGGATTGTACGGGTTTAAACAAGTGTTACGAGTCTGGTGCAACAAGATCGATGGATACTTTATTGATCAAGTATTCAGGAGGAGCAAGTGGAGATACCGAGATGAAATATTGCCCGACGAAGGAGCAACAAGCTGATATCTTCATCAAAGCACTTTCAAGAGATCGATTTTCAACTCTTACGGAGTATGCTTGGAGTATCCGAGAAATGCATCAAGGAGGAGTATTAAGATATGATGCATTTCCATAATATTCTAGATTATTCTAAATGTATCTAGAATAATATATATAGAGTGTGGATATGTCTAGTGTCTTCCACACCTTACTAGCTTAAGAATATTCTAGGAATATTTCTAGATAAGTCTTGAAAAGTATCCATGAGATTAGTCTAGAATAAGATTAAGTGATGGATCTAGAGAAGTCCTAAGAAATATCTAGTAAGGATTATTCTAGATGGTGATGTTGTGAGAAAGTTCTAGAGAAATCTTCCTCCACCTATAAATACACCATTATGGTGGAGTTTGTAAATAAGCTAAGAAGCAAACTATTTGAGAAACACTCTCTAATGTATTTGGAGATACGTACTCCATTCTATAAACTCTAAATCTAGTATATTTGGAGAGAAGTGCTCCAATCTATATTTCTCTGTACTATCTAAAATATATATTCTATATCTACTATTCTACAAACACTAATATCAAACTTCTATATTCTAACAATTTCTCATGCTCGGGAGACCGGAAAAATCAAATGTCAGGTTGAACTGCCAATAGTCTGGATAAAATAGTAAAACGTTGGAAAACTTCCAGAAAAAGGAAAATAAGGTACACCGGGCTAACATTTATGTCATAGCGCCTAATTTCCAATCAACCGTATTAAAAAATAATTTGAAGTCCAATGGTACAAAATAAATCGGGTCGTATATTCTAACAAATTTACCGATAATGTTATGTTGAACTGAGAACAATCATGATAAAATAGTTAAAAAAAAGGTCACATTGGGTGGAAATTCACAAAAAAGGAAAAATATGTACACCGCACTCACATTAATTTCATAGTGCCTACTTTTTAACTAACCAAATTGAAAAGTAATATTGAAGTCTGGAACAATATATAAATCGGATTGTATACTTGTGAGAGACTTCCCTCACTCTTTGTATCTCCGTATTTATTATTTTCATTGGTAAAATCACCATCCTTACCCCACAAGAAAAGGTGCACCCACTTACATTTACTTCAAAACATCTAATTTTCAATTCAACAAATTGGAAAGAAACTTGAAGTCCGAGGGTAGAATATATAAGCTGGTCGTATAATTGTGTGAGCAGTCAACTCTTAGTCTATTTAGCCCATTTCACTCGCTCTCTTCTTTCTTGCCCTACTTCACCCACCGCCGCCTACCGTTCATTCCTCATGGAAACGTCATTTTTTTTTCTTGTCGCTTGGCGCTCAACTCACTCGCTCCCTCCATCCTTTTGTGCCCTCTCTGAGAGTCCTTGGCCACTTATCGCCCTCTAAAGGTTATTTCTTTACTCATTTTCCATTTGCATTACATTCCAAAAGGTGATTATGTCTTTCTTTATATTCTTCTGTCATATGTTGCACATGCTTTAATTGGAAATTGGTGTACTTGTGTTAAATATATGAATTTATGTGTTTACATGTTTTGTTTTGATTTGTGTTCGAATGTGATTTTTCACCTGAATTTCTAGGGATTCATTTAAATCTATTGTTTTTAATTTTCTGAATTGATTGTACAATAGATGCATGTGCATTTGTACTGTATGTGTGTATAGCTTGTTTATGAGCGGGGATCCAATTAATGGTGTTGTCAATTGTTTCCTTGCGGACCTTTTCTTATACAGATTGTTTCTTCGTTATGATGCAACTCCTCGTTTATATATTTCGTTGAAAAAACATGGTTAAATTTGTAAAGCATACATTTGCTATAATTTATGTGGTTTATATTGTATAAAGGAATAATTGTACTTACATCCCTTGAGATTGGATGTAATTACAGAAACCAGTCCTAGAGCTTGAAAATTTACAAAAACACCCATGAGACTAGTTTCCGTTAAATATAGCTAATAGTATTGTGGGAAAGACAACGATACACTCTATTAGTTTATTATAAAACCTCAAAACTCAAACAAGTTGTAAAAGACAAAAATAACCACGATAAATGTAAGCCCATGCCAAAGATTGGTTCAAATGTCGGATACCAAATATTAAGCTTCTAAGTTATTAGAACTCTGAGATGAAAACCATCATAAGAAAGTGGGAGTGAGAAAATATTTATGAGAAAATAATTAAATTTAAAACCTTTGTATGTTATGGAGCGATAGACAAAAATAAAAAGTTATATACAAAATAAAAGGCAAAAAACATCATGGCTTGAAAAAAGAAGAGGAGAATTTTTAGCTTGTTGTTTATTTTAATTTAGGTGGCTAGCTAGGTTGTGGCGATGCCCAAATATCCACCATCATAGAACAGAAGTCCAAGTCCTTGACCCTTTGCATGCATCAGAACTTAGGACAAAAAGAAGGATCTTCCAATTTGTATAGAGCGGGCATCTTCAGCGCCGGTACTGTACCTGTACTTTTCAAATCCAAAACCTTGATTTATCTCGCTGAATGCACAGATAATCTTCAATTACTCCAACTCCAATGCAAGTGCGTGGATGTTAAAAAAATATATGGAGGAACAAGTCAAAACTCAACACTCTAACACACACACAAAGAGTGGAGTAGGAGATTCTACACTCAACTCTATATGACTTGTTATAAAATGAAAAGATTACACAGGTATTTATAGGACTTTCCTAACATAAACCTAACCTAGTTCATGTACCATCATTTAAATGCATACAACTCACATGTCCTAGTACATGAATCTCACAAAAGACAAATACATAATCATTCTAATACATGTACTACAATGTTCTAGATAGTAATAATTATTCATGTTTCTCTTAAATCAAATGAATCAAGTTTAAAATTTAACACTCCCCCTTAAACTTGATTCGATGCACTTGGTGATATCTTTTTCACAGCTTGAAAAGTTCCATGCCTCGGTCTTGAGACATCACGATCTTACGCTTCATTCTTTCTTAGAACCTTCCTCATTTTTGCAAGCATATAGCATAATGATATTTTCATCTTCACCAAGATCACCATTGTCATCCTTGCTCTCGACAATGTTGGTTTTCTCCTCTATGTCATTTTCACATTCCCAAGAATAATGACAAAACTCATGGCAAGTGTAACATTCAACCTTCGATTTGTCATAAGTGTTTCCTCCTTGACTTCTACTATGGCCACGACCATGACCTCGTCCACGCCCTCGACCTCTTTGGGACGTGCCATACGTTTCCTCTTCTTTTAGTGAAAGCTTCGCTTTCAACACCTCAATTGATTCTTCAATTGAATTCTTCAACCGCTCTTCATGAGCTTGTAAATAGCCAGCAAGCTCCTCGATGGTCATTGCATCCAAATCTTTGGACTCTTCAATTGCAACAACGTAAATAAATTTTGGATCTAAAGATCGCAAAATTTTTCCAACGACACAATCATCATTCATGTCATCTCCATATATTTTCATTTGGTTAACTATAACCAACACTCTTGATATATAATCCGAGACACTCCCAGATTCCTTCATTTGCATCGATTCAAATTATACTCTTAATGTTTGAAGGCTTCACCTTATCAACTCCTTTAAAACGAGCTTGAAGAATCTCACATGCTTGCTTAGAGGTGGTTGCGCTACCCACCTTCTCAAACATCTTGTCATTCAAACCTTGATGGATGATAGTGAACGTCTTTTGGTCCTTCTTCACGGTGGATGCATCTTCAGCTTCAACACCATGTTTCGCAGGTCCCCAAACATCATAGGCTCCAAGCAAAGCCTTCATTGGAATGCACCTATAATCATAATTTTCTTTGGTGAGCGTTGGAACTTAAATGGAATTCTAATTGACATCATTTCTTCAAGCTTGTCTTCAAACACAAATGGCTCTGATACCACTTCGTAGGAAAAAGATATGGAGGAACAAGTCAAGACTCAACACTCTAACACACACAAAAAGTGGAGGAGGAGATACTACACTCAACTCTATATGACTTGTTATAACATAAAAAGATTACATAGGTATTTATAGGACTTCCTTAACATGAACTTAGCCTAGTTCATGTACCATCATTTAAATGCATACAACTCACCTGTCCTAGTACATGAATCTCACCAAAAAACAAATACATAATCATTCTAATACATGTACTACAATATTCTAGATATTAATAATTATTCATGTTTCTCTTTAATCAAATGAATCAAGTTTAAAGTTCAACAGTGGAAACGTCAATGAATTAACCTGGGGGCAAGATTGCAAACATAGACAGTGGTACACAGCGGGTTATTTGTGGAGCATCCTTGTTTCTCTTCTCTTGACCATGTTTTAATGTTCCTTCTGTTAGTTCCACAACTTTTGAATCAGAGCTCTGCGGCTCAATTCCTAGACCAGCACCCTTTGCAGCACACTTGCTGCGCTATACTAACAAGCCTCAGTCAGTTGATAATAATATTATTTATTTAGATAAAAGACACAAGAAGAGAAAGAAAAATAGGTGGTTTAAGAATCTATTTGTGGGTCTAGATGGCTTAACAAATGAGCAAATTAACAATCTAGAAAGACGATGGCAGTGCTGCACATGTAAAGGAAGTCCGAGAGCTATCGATTGGTATCGTGGCTTGGAGCCCAGCCTAACTACTCATGCAAAGACTAAAAAATCAGAAAGTCCTGTGGTTGAAGCACAAAGATACCAAAGCACACAGGAGAGAGAGAGCAGCATTAGGTTATATATATATATATATATATATATATATATATATATATATATATATAAAATAAAAAACTAACTCTATAGTGACAAAACTATAGCTAAAACTTATTAAATATTTCAAATTTAATCGAAATTAAATATACACAAATATGGCATAAAAATATTATATACGCTCCTATATATATATATATATATATATATATATATAAAATATAAAAAATAAAAAACTAACTCTATAGTAACAAAACTATATGTAGGAGAAGATGTTGAAGTTTAATTGTGTGTTATTTTTGTATGTTAAAAATAACACGTGGCAATCATCCGGATAGTGTAAGAGAAGATGTTGGATATTATGTAGGAGAGGGTCCTATCCGTAATTTGAGAGAATGCAATACTTTGAGAGTATTGCGATATGCCTTGGAATATTGTACAATAGTTTGCAGCACAGTCTCGGTTGCTCTCTGCTTTTCAATATGCATATACGCCTGCTCGGCGCTCACTCTCTTGTCTCCCGGCTGATGCTTTATTTTTGCACACAAAATCAATATGATCTCTTCCATATGATAGAATTCATAAACCGAGTTAAACATTCTAGATAATAATATTTTAATGCAAATATCAACTTCATTCAACCTATACTAAATAAGGTAAGTCATTTGCTTCCGAAAAATCTCACCCATCGGTTGCTAGAGTTTTCTAATAGCATGTTTTAGCAAGATTTTTCTTGCATTAATTGGTGTGGGGTGAACTCTTTAGGTTTTTTATATTTTTTTAATTGCAAATTATGTTTTTAACACCCCCTCATAATTTGTAATTCAAACTTTATTTCATAATCTGCGTGTTGAAATTAATGTGTTTTCTCAAAGCACACTAATTTGACAAAAATAATTATAAGTCCAAGTTCTGAAGTCCAAGTTCATAGGTCTAAGTTCATGAGTTCAAGTTCATTAGTCCAAGTTCATAGTCTAAGTTCATAGTCTAAGTTCAAAGTTTAAGTAGATGAATCTATTTATTGTGTATTAAATTTATGTTGTAGGATGAACGATAAATTAGCATCCAAATTCACATTTGTAAGAACAAGCCAAAAAAATATAAAAGAAAATATTTGTAGGTGCAGCAGCACTACAATAAAAAATTTATATACTTTAAAAAAATATTTCCAACAAGTGGTATCAAAAGAAAGTTCGATCTAAAATTTGGGCGTCAATACTGTTTTCATTCATGGCAAATCAAGGAACTCAATATCTTCCTATGTTTGCGGGTGAAAATTTTGATTATTGGATTATCAAAATGAAGACCTTTTTCTTATCACAAGATCTATGGGATGTGATAGAAGATGGCATGAAAAGTCCGAAAGAAGGAAGCTCTACTGCTGTTGATAAAATGGAACAACAAAAAGATGCCAAAATACTGTTTTTCCTTCAACAAGCCGTAAGTGATGCTATCTTTCCTCGGATAATGGGAGCCACCTCCTCCAAGCAAGCATGTGAGATCTTGCAGCAAAAGTTCCAAGGGAGTTAGAAGATCAAAACCATTAAGCTACAAAGCTTGAGAAGAGAGATGAGAAATCTCCAAATGAAGGACTCTAAGAATGTTATGCAATATAGCACCAGAGTAATTGATCTTGTTAATCAAATGAGATCATATGGAGAAACAATTGAAGAATCAAGAATTGTGCAAAAATTCTTGATAAGCCTCACAGAAAAATATGACCATATTGTCGCATCAATTGAAGAATCCAAGGATCTATCAACTCTATCACTCTTAGAGCTTATGGGATATTTGTAAGCAAATGAGTAAAGATTGAACCGAAGAAGTGGAGATTCGGATAATGTATTCAAACCCGTCGTGAACAAACACAAGGCTAAGAAAAATAACTATCCTCCATGTCCTACATGCAAAAGGACAAATCATTTGGAAAATGATTGTTATTTCAAAGACAAGCCCCAATGTTCAAACTGTAAAAAATTTGGGCATTAAGAAAAATATTGCAGAAAGCCAATAAAAAGGCATCAAGCAAACTTATCCGAAGAAAACCAAGAATCTTTACTCTTTGCATATCAACCACCGGAAGAAAGAGTCAAGAAGAAAACTCAATTTCAACCAAGTGCAGATGTCCTCAAGAAGAAAGAACACACATTCGGTAGAAACGAGTGTGAAAATATTTGGCACTAGAATGAGCAACATGATTGCCATTATGATCATATGAAGACTTTTCAAGTCAAAGAGGAGCTCTTCTGAAAACACATTAAGGAGGAGTGTTGAAATTAATGTGTTTTTCCAGAGCACACTAATTTGACAAAAATAATTATAAGTCCAAGTTCTTAAGTCCAAGTTCATAGGTCTAAGTTCATGAGTTTAAGTTCATTAGTCCAAGTTCATAGTCTAAGTTCACAGTCTAAGTTCAAAGTTTAAGTAGATGAATATATTTATTGTGTATTAAATTTATATTGTAGGATGCACTATAAATTAGCATCCAAATTCACATTCGTAACAACAAGCCAAACAGATATAAAAGAAAATATTTGTAGGTGCAGCAGCTACAATAAGAAATTTATATACTTTAAACAAATATTTCCAACACTGCAATCTTCTCGGTAGTGGCTGCTTATGTGAAGTTGTCTGCGAGTTGTTCGTAGTGTTCAAGAACTCCAATTGAATCTCTTGATCTTGAACGAGATTTTGGTAAAATGATTGCGAAGTTCGATGTGATTAGATCTCATATGGAAAACTGGACTTTTTGTCGTTGTTATACTTGACATATTGTCACAAAGATTGTCGTAGAAGATTCTTGCTACTGCTGAAGATCTTCGAGAATTCTTCTTAGCCAAACTGCTTCTCGTGCAGCAGCTATTGCGATTATATACTCGGTTCTGCTGTCTTCTGTTTCTCTGAAGTTCAGGAGATTATTTTTTATCCAAGATAGAATATATACCATGATGTACTTTTGCGATCATCCACTGATCCGGCGCAGCCAAGTAAGTATATCCAGTAAGATTACTTTCGTTTTCTTTGGCAAATCTGATGTCGTAATTCTTCGTACCATGTAGGTATCTTAGTATTCTTTTTGCTGCTGCATATAGTGTAACTTACTTGATCATGCAAAAATCTTGTTCGTCAAATATATCAGGGAGCCAACTAAACTATTGTACATCCAAAGTCATTCATCATCAATTTATCATTCATTGCAAGTGGAGTAGATATTGGCTTGTAGTTTTGCATTTGGGACTTCTTCAGAATTTCTTCAAATATGTGGGATGATTTGAAAATGTACTTCCCAAATGATGCAAATGGTAGCAAGATAATATTAAGCAGTCGCGTAAAAGATATTTCTCCAACTGGTAGCATTTCTCTCCCACTCCGTCTTCTGTCTTGATGTTTCGTGTTGGAATTTATTAGATAAGAAGTGTTTTCAGAGAAACCGTGTCCTCCAGCATTGTTATGAATTGGAAAGGAAATTACAGAAAAACACCAAGGATTACCACTTGCAGCAGTAGTGATAGCCAGAATTCTAGTTAGACTAGAAAAAGAAGAAACAATGTGGAAAAAAGTGGAGAGCAATTAAGACTCAAACATGTCTGATAATCCAAGAGGGTTTTGAAGATTTTGGATCTCAGTTATGAATATCTCCCAAATCATTTAAAGTTGTGCTTTCTCTACTTGGAAATACGCTGAAGATACAGAAATTCGAGCACGAAAGTTGATATGGTTGTGGGTCGCTGAAGGTTTCATTCCAAAGCAAGAAGAAAAAAATCCAGAGGATGTAACCGAGGAGTATCTTTCTGATCTAGTAAACAGAAGCCTAGTGATGATAGCAAAAAAGAGATTTGATGGTGGGATCAAAAACATGTAGCATTATGATTTACTGCATTACATGTGCCTACGAAAAGGTCACGAGGAAAAATTCCAAAATCTATTGAACGGTATGTCCGTTCATTACCTCTATTCCGTTCATTACCTTTATTAGAACACAATTTATCTTCTTTTTAATCACCTATAACTAATTTTTTAGTTAAAAGCAATTGCTAGGATTGGAATTCTTTTGAATATTTCTTTTTTCTACAGAGAGTTCTCTATCAATGAGAAACATCAACGACTGTGTATTTATCTTACGCCAAACAGTTTGAGAAGCTTCGGCCTATATTGTCGCTCTTACTCAGGCCAATTTTCGGATCCATGACAAGGTTTTTCACATATGCCTCTTAAACGGGGTCATTAATCTGCAGCCTGATGAAAGCAGTATGATGAATGTATCAAAAGAAATTTATGTTCTTGTTAATTAATTTGAGATGTTTGTTAGTTGATAATCCGTGGCATTCTGGAGCAGATAACCTTGTGAACCTAGACCGTCGCAATAATCACGGGATGCGGTTTTAACTTTAGACCCGAATAAAAATTTGTGCTCCCTACAAATAGCAATGCCGATCAGAATTTTGAATCAATCTTGTACGAAAATGGTTATTTGAATATTAGGAGAAATGGTTCAAAGTTACGGTGAGAAATTTTGTATTTCCTATTCGAGTGAAATGTTCTAAAAAGTTGAAGGGATTTCAGCCAAGGTAATCTACTTTGAATTCAAAAGGAGTAAAGTGGTAACTAAGTTTTCATAGGTGTTTAACATTAGGAGTCTAGATGTTAGAGTAACGTCCTATGAGTGAAATTGTTATTATCATATTGAAAGAAATTTGAGTTGTCGAGCGAAAGCCTTGTGGGTAAGATTAGGATGACTCAACCACTTTAAAATCATTGTGGCACTATTTATTTGTTGTCTCACTTGCGGTTGCAATCTGGTTTACATTACAGTTACAACTCATATCTTTAAGTAAAGAAATAGATCTTTATTATCTATTACACATAATTATAATATATAATAACTAATTTTGGTAAGAACTAAGATCCAACAAGTTCGAGAGAAGGAGGATTTGATGTTGGTTAGAGTTGTTGTCGCTCGAAGGTTCACACACTCAGCACTTAAGTTGGACGTTCTAGGAATTTGGAGGGGAATGAGTTAGCAGCAAAAATTTTATGTTCCATAATTGTGTTCTTAAGCCTGTTCCAGCAATAAGCAAGTGACATGTGGTGTGTGGGCCATTATATGACTCATCAGTCAATTAAGAGAGAAATCAATAAAATTAACTGTAATTAAGGAAACTAACTAACCACTTCTTCTCTCTCTCCTAGTTTAAACACATGACAATTGAGAAAACAAAACCCTTCTTCTCATTTCATTTTCTCTCTCTTCACTAATCCATTGAATGTAGAAAGAAGTAACAAAATGGGAAAATGTTCAAGAAGGAGGCTAAATGGACAATCCCTTTCTCCAGCTTTACTTTTGATTGCAAGAATATCTTGATGCTCCATCATCAATCGAGGTGAAGATCCAATTTTGAGGTAGTTTGGTATGAAATTTGGTATCCAATTCATGTAGCGATCTTCAGCATTTAGAGCATTTTGTGAAATTTATGCCTCCCATGAATTTGGTTTCTATTCAATTTTTCGTCTTATAGCACGAAAATTTCAAGCTAGCGTTCCTGTTGGTTGGGTGATATTTGCTCCTTATCAGATTTTGAGGGAATGAAGAACAGGGAATTTATCTTTGTAATTATATGTTATTAATTGGGTATTGTTTTCAATACTTCGGCATGAATTGTTGCATCTCCAATGTTGTACTCTTGTATTATTGTTTTTTGGAATTAACTAGTTGATTGTGATTTTACGTACATAATGGATAGAGAACAACAAAAGAGATAAGTTTCTTGGTATGAATTTATTCAATTATTTTTTGTAATTGCTATTGAAGTTGGGGGGTTTTATCTTGTTTATGTCATTAGTTGAAGATTCTAGAATTGTTTTACCAAAAAAATTGGGTTTGCTTTGAGTAATTCTTTTTCCTTTTCTGACTCCCCATTTGTAAATAAACTATCTTGAATTTCAGATTCAAGGATGTAGAAGCCGCAAGTAAAGCTAAAGATTTGAAGATGAAGATAATTTGAATAAGCTTTTCAATTGTTGCAAGTACTACACCAACTAAGTTTCAGGTATACTCTGTTTTTATATACTATGCAAAAAAGTTTATCATTTATTAATGTATGTGATTGTGTCAATATATAATGTGTTGAGATTTTGGTGGATTTTTCATGTTATTTTATAACTTTTGAATCCCTCACTGAATATGGATTTAGCACTTGCAAATAAGGAAAAGCCAATGATTGTTGCAAAAATTTTGAAGATGACTTATAAGATTCTTTTGTACATCTGCTCTTCCTTTCTTTCTCTTCTTTGATGAGACTTATGCGATATAATCTTAGCATTTTTACTCACTAATCACTCATTAATGGAAAATATCTTTGAATGAGTTCTTGGAAATGAATCTGAAGAGAACAAAATTATGGATGAAGTCTGTAATCAAATATGAAAAGCTTGAAACTTATTCTCTTCTAGAAGACAAAATTTGAGTTCATAAAACTTCCCTTGACTACAATATACTTTATAATGAACAAAGCTCTTGTTTTTAGTTACATCAGCACATGTTGATCCTAATCAAAATGTAAATTATAAATTTTGAATCCAAGTTAATAATGATAATTGAAAAAAGATGTGATGTAAAGAGCTAAGTGAAGGAATTTGAAATTATAACGTCTATTCTCATTCTTTTAGATCATCTCTTGTTCATTCTTAGTACTATGAGGTAAAATTGTAATATAATCATAGACAACACATGCTATGAATTATCAAAAAAATCTCAACTAATTAATCTGGAAACAAAACATTGTAAAAAGTAAAATATGTTCAATAAAATAAGAAGAACCAAATTAGAATTTTATATTTAAAAACTGAAAAAAAAAAAAAAAAAAAAAAAAAAAAAACTCTTCAATATCTTTCAAATGGTATAATATGTTCTTACCCTTAGTTGAAAGTAGTATTATCTTCATTCTCTTTGTGCAGTTTCATCTTCATTCCTGGCATTATATTATGGTTCAAGGCTTGACTTATTTAATCGAAAAAATCCAAACTCTAGTTGTTGGGGCACTTGTGTCTGCAACATTAAGAACATAATTAGAGTATTCACATACAACATTAGATCAACAATATTCCAATGTATCATGTACGGTACAAGAGCATGTTACCTGTAGTAAATTTGTCATACTCATAAAGTTTTGTTGACCTTCTCCGTGTGGAATGCAAGTCAGTTGATGGACTCTAGGAAAAGTCAACTATTATGAAAACACATATTTGTTATATTGTCGCATATATAAGATACATCTGTATACCAACGTACTCAATTCATGTGGTAAAACAACTCTTACACACTTATACTTGTGTTAGTTGAAATGGTGAAAAATTAGAAACTGCATGTTTTGTGTTGAAATAATGCATGTTTGGGTGAGGATGAGCTGAATTCCAACCAATTAAACCAAGTTGATTATTCTGTGTCATCCAATAGAAATCAGAGCTTATTAGTTAAACTACGATATAATATTATTGAGCTATATATTTATTCATGAAAATAACTATTTAATAACAATCATGTTGTTCAATGTGAAAATCAGTGAGAACCTGGGGAAGTTGTGGCAATGAAGAAAGCGATGAACGTGATCCCATTTGGTGGATGGCTGTCATGCTCGGATCGTAGCTACTAATATTGAAATTCTGCACATATTGAGGTAAATATTTACTCTTGAAAGATATTATTTAATAACAATTATGTTGTTCAATATGAAAATTAGAGAGAACCTGGGGAAGTTGTGGCAATGAAGGTAGCGATGAACATGATCCCACTTGGTGCATGACACTCGTGCTCGGACTGTAGCTACTAATATTAAATTTCTACACATACTGAGCTAAATATTTACTCATGAGAGATATTATTTAATAACAATTATGTTGTTCAGTATGAAAAAATAGTGAAAACCTGGGGAAGTTGTGGCAATGAAGGTAGAGCTGAACATGATCCCATTTGCAGAATGGCAGTCGTGTTGGGATTGTAGCTACTAATATTAAAATTCTGCACATATATAAAAAGTTATTTCGTAGTAATATAAAAGAGATGGTAAAACTATTTTTTATTTAAAGTACATTTAAGTCACTAATCATAGATGTTATGTTATTCTTTTCCTACAATTATAAGTAAATACTTTTGAATATCGGTGAAATTTTATAACTTGACCATCATTTTGAGATCTATTAGAGTGGATGACATATTTGAAGGCTGATTTTTTTATGCTTTGGTTTCCTTCTTGTTGTTTGTTCCAGCCTACTTTTTAGCCTTTTCCCAAATTTTTTTTTTGGAATCTTGCTTCTTCTTCAACCCCTGTATCATAATTTCTTTTTGGACATTTTCTTCTACCTCAACTGGTTTTCCAGATTGCGTGAGATTTCAAAAGCTTGGTCATCAAGTACTCTAGTCGGTCTAGATATAAAATCTTTTCTCATGCCATATTGAGGATTAAGAGTCGGCCTTATTACTTCTTGTTCTTGGCCTATATCTAGCCCTTCAACCACCTTACATAGAATATTTCGCGTATTCTCATATGCCTCTTCTGTCAGTGATGCTCGCGTTGAAATTTGGTTTTGTATCCGACATAAATCCTTGTAACTCTCTCCAATTCGTACCTTCTCATTCTCTTCCTTCGAATTTCCATGAGTTACATTAGATGATTTATAAGTTTGCGAAGATGCTAAAATTCCTTTTTTGCTCTCTTCGTCCACCTCTTCATAATATACAATTCAGGTATTTGACCAATATTTCGTAGAATAAATACCTTCAAAGCATGAGAACACAAGATTCCTGCGAATTCAAATTTCTTGCAACTACATGCAACCTTTTATTCAAAAGCATCGAAAGTGACTGTATGAGCAAACCGTCTTTTAGGTGGTGTGATTTTATATCTGGATATAACGCCTGTTTCACGTATAATTTCCACCTTTGAGTCAATACCCTTGATGAACTCTTCTTGAAATAACTTAAGTACTTCATGCGTATAAACAGTGCGTGCATGAATCAATATTTCAACCGATAAAACAAGTACAGGGATACTGTGATTCGTCTTCGAATCCGCTTCCGTCTCTTTGGCCCGACGATCATCAACTAGTCTGCCAAAGTGATGAAAAAAGTCTAATAAATTGTGATTACAGTTCACATATTTGTTTAGTGCGCTATTCATACTTTCACTGCGCTGAGTAGTAATCATGTCTGCACAAAATGATTGTCTCCCATACACTAGTGCCCATTTCTCCTTCTTCTTATACATTCGCTTCAGCCAATCATTATTTTGAAGACCATATTTATCCAACATTTGTTGACATGCATCTGTAAAGTCTTCTTCTTCCTCATAGTCATAAATACAAGAGCTAAATTCTTTTAAAAAAGCCGGATGACTAGTGAAGACATTACTAAGATGAATGGCTGCATTTTGATATATGCCAAATGCATAAGCGATGACACGTTTCTGTCCATTTTTCTTCCAAAGCTTTTGCCATTGCAGCATCTTGATCTGTAAGAATAGTTGTAGGTTTTTTACCATTCATAGCTTTGGAAAAGGTATCAAACAACCACATAAAAATCTCAGCTGTTTCATCATACAGTAAAGCTGCACCAAATACCGTAGTATGCTTGTGATGGTTGACCCCAACAAAAAGGGCAATTGGTCTTCCATCTTTGTGTTTTTTATACGTCGTATCAAAGCATACTACATCCCCAAAATATACATTATCTGCCATCATTCTTCCGTCAGCCCAAAAAGAATTTGTTATTAGGTCATCTATATCCAGTTGAACTGCATGAAAAAAGTTGGGATCATCTAATTGCTTGAGCTGTAAATAATTTAGTACTCCTCCAGCATCACCCTCCTTCATTTGCATTGTTCTCTTTGAGTTCAAATAATTTCTTAAGTCCCCTAGGAGAAATCCAACATTTTCCCGCCCACCAGCTTGTTGAGCCATGTAATCCAAACCTGCTTTAGGTGGTATTCCAGACTTACTAATATCAATTATCTGTACCGCTTGTCGAGAAGTTATTTTTCTATGTGACCTCAAAAAATAACTTTTATGAGGACTAACTGGAATATGTCCATTATGGTCAGCAACAAATTCAACGACTGTGTATTTTCTTGTATATCGAGCACTGATTCTTAATCGTGCAAGACAATTTGTCCTTGTTTCAGGACGATGAGATTTGACATTCACATCCTGTTTATCTTGTCCTCTTTGACCTGCACAAGAACAACAAAATGTTCTATCTGTAATTTTGTCCTTGTTATCTTTGTGGACTGTAGTTCTTCTAATACTAAAACCAATTTCATATGCATACTCGTTGTAAAACTGATATGCTTCCTCTTCACTCTCAAATTCCATTCCAATTTTTGGAATCTTGGCTTCAGAAATTAACTTATAATTATCCGTGGTCTTTTCTTCATCCTCAAGATTACTGAATTCATCTCTTTTTTCCTCATTGGTATTTTCATTTGGAAGAAGATCGGATTCATTGTCCTCTTGACCAAAATCCAACCTACGACAAGAACTTGAAACATCTTTAATGTCAATATCTTTGTCCATTATCTGAAAAATAAAAATTATGATTAAAACAACAGTACGTGCATGAATTAATTACTCTTTTGTTGATTATTAGCCTCGTGCAACATAGTACAACTGTTAAATAAAAGAACTATGTCAAAATCAGTTGCTAGTGTAAAAAGTTGATCTAAGCTAAGCATGTGAACACAAAATAGTAACAGTACAACAGTCACAATCATAACATTCATAACATTGATTATCAGGTAAGCCAACACGTATAATAATTTCTTGGAGATTCTGATGATGGGTTATTTATGAATATGTGTAATTATTCTACAATTAGTTATTAGCTTTTTTTTAATTATTAGCTATTGTGGCAAGAACTAATGACAACAGTCTACAATTTAATTACAGGTTACTTCTCATTATGCAGAAACATGACAATTTTGTAGAGTTCTAGTATTTTGTGATGAATACTAGATTGAACAAATTCATGTTATTATGATCGAGTTGAAGTTCGATGTTTATGTTATTTAATAGGAGAGATGGATTTCAAGATTGCATATCAAGGTACTCAAGTTTGTTTTACTTACACTTTCTGGAGTCATTGATCAAGAAGAAGCTCAAAGAAGATGGATTTCAAGAATGCCCATATGGGTATTTAGTAATGCAAGGCAAACATACTTTCTGAGATCATGGATCAAAAAGCTCAAAGAAAAGTGTCATGTCATGAGTAACATACTCGAATGCTTGTACTAAGCATATGGCAATTTGTTTAGCCATTCATCACATTATCTCAGTGTATGTTAAAAGTGCATATTGTAAGTACATATCGACAAATTTGTGCAAGATGACTTTCAGTTTATGTAGTATGATGAGACATTGTATTTTTTATTTTATTTTATTGAGAAATCTAAGAGATTCTTACATTGTGTCAACTAGAAATTCTATTTACTGGTGCGAGTGTTTTGGTCTTCCTGTCTGTAGAAAATGAGTGAATCGCAATTTTAAGAGCAAAACATCGTAGTCATAGATCACAACAATATGCATATTAGTTTCACAACTAGGATGCTTCAGCATAATAGTTATCCCTTGCAACACACTATATTTTGTTCAACAAATTTAGTTAAACATGAAAAAGAACAGATATTTCCACGCAAAGACTGTTTTTTTTTTTCTTTTTTTCTTTTTGAATATATCAATTCTGGACCAGAAGTACACATTAATGGTTGTACTGACCATTGCAACTCCAAAATTTACATGTTATATAAATGAAAATTCACATCTTTCTCTTTCAGTGGTTGATATACAACTCTTCTATTAAGAAAAAAAAATTACGTCTATCTTCTATTATCTAGATTAAAGATATATAATTAGCATCAAAGAAAAAGATTAAGCACTAAACTTGGACGTCAAACTTAAATTTATTAAATTCTAAACATTAATGAAACTTGTTTCAAGTAAACAACCGTCATGAAGTCAAGCAAAATATATATTTACTATGATAATATTACTTACTTATTGATGACAACTTGAAAATTAAGTTCATGCATAAATAATAATAAATAAAAAGTAATTATTGAAAGATAACAGTGGAAATCAAAAAGAAAATATAGAAGCTAAAAACCACCTTTAACCCT
This sequence comes from Misopates orontium, assembly GCA_946800315.1. Classification (NCBI taxonomy): domain Eukaryota; kingdom Viridiplantae; phylum Streptophyta; class Magnoliopsida; order Lamiales; family Plantaginaceae; genus Misopates; species Misopates orontium. Next base: position 43,208,516 of record OX326947.1, on the reverse strand, counting down.
CAAGATGAGTCAATAGTCCAATCCAACACTAGTAGTAAAATATAGAATTTTGTTTTTTGTGAACAGGGGATTGTACTCTGTAGATTGACTTTTGTGATGCTTTCAATGGTTTGTGAAAGATGTAAAAGAAATTAAGAGTTTTATTTTTGCCCAAATTCTCACATATAATAATATATAAAGAGAGGGGAGGAGTGGTTTAGTGAAAGAAGAAGTGTTTAGTTGGCAGAGAGAAGAAGGGTTTTGTTTACTCAATTATCACGTGAGTAAACTAGGAGAGAGAAGAAGTGGTTAGTTGGTTTCCTTAATTACAATTAATTTTATTAATTTCTCTCTTAATTGACTGATGAGTCATATAATGGCCCACACGCCACATGTCACTTGCTTTGGAACACAATTATGGAACAGAAAAATTTTGCTGATGAGTTAGAGAGTGCAACCAAGAAGATGGTCTTTAAACTCAAATAGTATAGGCACTCACTTTTGCTTTTTCTAAGATTTATAAGTTCTTTTTTTATTCTTTAAACATAAGTGTTTTAACTTTTAATTCCAGCTTTAGAGCAAAAGATAGGTGTGTGATATGATATCTTTGAATAGTGTCTGCATAACTTTAGAGCAATAGATAAATTCAGAAAAAATTTAGTGTTCACTTTTCTAGAGTTTTTCATTTCACTTGTTTGAAGAATTGAATGCCTTAACTAACATGTTATTTGTGCATCCTCAACTTTGTTGTATCATGGTTTCAAGCGTATTGAATTCGGTGTTGCTTTGGTTACAATATGTGAGAAGAATATCTTGTTGGTTGCAAGGATACAACCAAAAGATGAAATAAAGTTGAGACAAACATTATTGGATGGATTAGATAGTAATATTTTTTCTAAGCTAATGCAATAAAAACTTGCAATACATTTTCATTATTCCTCCATTTTTTTTTATTTTATTTCTGGTGGCACAATGTATCAGTAAAAATTGCTCAGGCTTTGCACTATACATTTTTTTTTTTTTTTGACTTTTTCTTTCAATCAAGTACCCCTTTCTTTGCATATAGATTTATTAAGTGGATTAATTCAGACTTTAACTATTGGATTTTCAATTACAGACCACGAACTATACAAAATAACCTCATCAAAATGCTTTTGGCCAAAATACATCAGCTCTTTATTGTGCATTCCCAGTGTGGTGTATTTCTTACAGTAACCATGTTAGAATATCATTACAGTAACCTTATTTGACAAGTAAACTGCTAATTTGTAACAGACCTTCGCGAAATGGGATACTTAGAACCATACAACAGGTTATCTATGGCTAGAGATTGCACGTCTGAACCCTTTATGCATCACGAGATATTTTATGTTCACCGCAAGCTGATGCACAGCATAACTAAAGCATGGACCTTACAGCTCTCTGAGTGTCGAAGGCAATCACCACCTTCCCAATTGCTTTTCTGTCCTTGAGGGCAGCGAAAGCCAGATTCGCCTAACAAAAAATCAAAATTAAAGTACAAATCTATTTATTAATACATGCACATATTTAAGTTCTAATCTTTCAGATCAGGAGTTGGGCAATCAGGTTGTTACATGTTAAGCACATACCACGATCTTTGAGCAGAAGATACTTTTCCAGTATGATGAAAAAATAATGGAATTAAATTGAGAAGGTAAACGAAATGTGAATGATTGCATAAATGATATGTAGCTTTTTGTTAAACATACCTTCATTCTTTTCAAATTTTAAAGTGCAAAAATTTCGAAAGTTATCCGTCGCTTATGTAAATTGTACACCAAAAGTGACATGATTGCTATAAGAGAAATAGAGGTTTCGTACCTCTGAGAGGGTGAAGGCATGTGATATCTTGATGGTAATTAAGCCCCTCGCCAACCAGGACAGAAGCTCTTTCAGTGAATCTTCTAAAACCTGTGGTCGATGTATTTTGTAGCTTCCCCAATACAATCCATGAACTGTCCAGTTCTGAAAAACAAATCATGTGCTGAGAACATAAGAGGCTGCTGCAAATCAAGCTTCAAATTATGTCAAACCACAATGAGGTTCACCGAGGTATATTCAGATGCTAGCATACAGTAGGCAACATTAAAGATAAGGGATCATTACATCTACACCCCTTGAGGTTTGGTCTATTTATAGGAACTTCCCCTACTGTCTGATTAATTACATGGACACCCCATAAAGCTTCAAAAACATGTAAAATTAGGGGGTCTGTCTATAATATTTTTCAAACTCTATTGAGTATCTCTGCAATTATTCAAATCTCAAAATGGCTTTTTTCTAATGATATTTCGAATTTCAAGGGGTGTTCATTCGAACAGTAGGGAGTGTTTCTGTAATTTGGACCTAAACCTCAGGGGTATAGGCGTACTTATGTAGCAAGCCTTTCGGAACATCTGAAGTTATTAGCATGCGATGAATCAAGAATAGGACTATATGTAAACCAGTAATTTACACAAAACAAATTGCTGGAGCTTTAGACCTGAATGTTCAGACCATATTAAGTAAGAGGGTCCACGTAAAAATTTAGCTTTGATTGGCAGATCGAGGATTGGAATCATGCATACTAAGTAATGTAGCAATGCATTACGTTCAAAAAATCAAATCAGTTTTCAAAAAATGAAAGAGGAAAGCGAGACAAGGTAGTCAAATTGTTGAATGTTCCTAGTCAACAAGGGTAGAAAAGGATTCCAGTTCTCTATCAAGAATGATGAACATAAGACTGGAAGAGCATGAAGTGAATTCTTTCACAAGTCATATCCATAACACAACCAAAACAACGCAATATCTATTGTAAAAGTCCATGCTTATTAGTTCTCCTTTAGTTAATAAAAGAAATGGTGCCTGCAGTTTTTACTGTAAATAGCTATTGCTGGCATATATTTACAAACAGTTAAACAATACTACCTATAGCTTTTTCTCATTAGCTGTGATATGTAAATCAACAAATAACCCAAGAACAAGATAGACATCTACGTTACACAGCAATTGAAGGCAGTACCTTAACAAGAGCAATATTTGCGGGGATTACAGGTACTTCACCGCTTGCAAACCCTATAACCAAGATCTGTGCACCCCAATTCAACAGCTTCAACGTCTCTTTTGTAAGCTTACCACCAACTGGATCATACAGAACATCAACTCCTTTCAGCTTTCTCCCCTTCAGAAAACCCTTCACACTTTCAGTAACATTCTCTTTGCTCACGTCAACGACATGATCCACACCCAACGACTTCAGAAACTGAATCTTCTCATCTCCCCTACCAGACGCCAATTCAAAACTATATCTCATTACACGTAACTAAAATATTTTCTACTCAAGAATCAACACAAGTTCAGACTAGCCAAGAACAAACTTCACGAGAACATACTTACCTAGCAACTGCAATAACAACGGCACCACAGACTTTACCAATTTGTACAGCCGACACTCCGACTCCCCCAGCCGCACCAAGAACAAGCAACACCTACAAAAGTTTTCCATCACAAATAAAACATTAAGCAAACATAACACATTCACCTACCAACAAACTTACTAATGCCATAACACACTACTACCTGACCGGAACGCAATTGCGCTCGGTGAACAAGTCCCACGTGCGAGGTCCCGTATGCGACCGGGATAGCACCAGCCGCAACCAGATCACATCCCTGAGGTACCATGAACCTGCAATCCCCACACACAAGTTGACTCAATATTACTTAATCATACACAGTATGTAACAATTAATCAGATTAACTTATGCATAGCTCATGAACCCACACCTCAAGTAGCTAAGTCAAACTCATTCAATTCATCAAACATCACAAATTTGACACTTTTTAATTATTTTTTTTTTCAAACTCAGAAAAATGCTTACAACTCTGATTCATCTGCAACGATGAATTGAGCGAAGGATCCGAGAGCAGCAAAAGAGCAAACGGGGTCGCCGATTTTGAACTTTGTGACGGTGGGGCCCACAGCGTCGACGGTGCCGGAGTAATCGGAGCCCGGGATGAACGGCAAAGTGGCTTTTTCTTGGTACTTGCCGAGTACTTGGAGATAATTGGCGAAGTTCAAGCTTGTGGCTTTGACCCGGATCCGAACGGATGTGGGTGAATTGAGCTGGGGAATCGGGTGGGTCGTGGACAGGGTCAGGGCCGAGTCGTCGGAGTGGTCCGGAGCTACTGTCGGGTCGCCGAGTTTTCTGCATATTAAAGCTTCCATTTTTTGCAATTTTGGTCGTCTCTCTCTCTCTCTCTAGGCTGGTTTCTTTAATTTTGACGATTAATGGAGGATTTGAGTAAATTTCAGTTTGCACCCTCAGTTTACGTTTATTTGATACTTGGGTGCTCGCGAAAAGAAATAAATAGTATTTTGCACCATTGAAATAGCAATATGCTATGATGCACGGATACTTGAAAAAATCACAAAATGCAGTATCGGATACGATACACGCTCGACACGCGCCCGATACGTATCGGATATGCCATGTGGCATATCCAATTTTTTATATAATTTTAATAATTCGGATACGCGTATCGGATACGCCTTGGCACGTATCCGTGCTTTAAGGGGCAATTTTTTGTCAGTTTTTTAAAATTTATTGGGGTTATTTTGTAACATTAAGTAACTAGAACTTAATTTTGTAAATATCACTAAAAGTTAAAGGAAGAAAAAGACTATGGGACTATGGGTTCTCTTCAATTGAAGAACAAACGTACATATTGAAAAATGTATCTTTCAGTTTTTAGAATGTAATTTTTGAATTAACATTTTGGTACTTTGAGTTTATATGGATTATGGATCTTTTTATATTTGCTTGGATAATTTTGTTGTGTTTGAATTTAAATATGTAGATATAGTCGTTTGTAAGTGAAGTTAAATTTTTATTGACAGTCATTTTATAATTATGTTATTATATAATTAAATTCTTAGTATAAAATATTTTATGTATCCTGCACGTATCGTATCCTGTAATTTTTTAAAAATTCGTATCCCCGTGTCCGTATCGTGTCGTATTCGAATCCTGTATCCGTATCCGTGCAACATAGGCAATATGGGAGCATATCATCATCCTCTCTTAAATACGGCCGAAAAACTTTTCTGGCGGTTGTTTTAGAGATGATTATGTTTCAAGTTTTTTTTTTTTTTCAAAAATCAATAAGGCTCGTAATTGCATAATCTAACAATTTCCCAAATATATAAGGTTAAATCTGTCTCAAACTGATGACGCATATTTCTCACGAGAAATACGCTCGCACTATGGTTCAATAGACGGCCCCTCAGTACGTATTTTTATCGCCTAAACTATGATTAATTACACTACTTAATTAATTATGATAAACTCTCAACACTTATTATACTAACTCTCACCACATGTCATCCTACCCTCACAGCACTTGTCTACATCATAGTCTTACACCTTACCCCCCCCCCCCCCCTCCCCCCACTTGTCATTTTAAGCCTTCAACACTTGTCTCTAGCATAGTGTTACACCTTACCCCCCACTTGTCACCTTAAGCTTTCACCACAAGCCTCCACACTACCCCCCATGTGTCTTCACCTTAAGCCTCCACCCATTACCCCTCTTACCACTTGTCTCTAGCATAGTGTTACACCTTACCCCCCACTTGTCACCTTAAGCTTTCACCACTTGCCTCCACCACAAGCCTCCACACTACCCCCCATGTGTCTTCACCTTAAGCCTCCACCCAGCACCCCTCTTACCACTTGTCTCACCCCCTCTACCACTTGTCCCTCATGCACCATAGGAGAGCTCCTATATAAGGAGGCCTCTACCCCCCTCTTAAGACAACACAAGTCAAATACACTAACTCCTCTACCAAAGTTAAGTCCTACCCCCTCCACTAAAGCGAGTTTCTCCCCTCTTAAGTAAGATAACTTAAGTCTTACACCCTCTTCTCCCCTCTTCAATATTAAGGGGGTACATTCTTAGCTATAGTAGCGCACACACACAAGAACTACGTTGGTTTAATTCCCCTCGGGGATACGTAGTGCAGCTTCGAAATATATCCGGGTCCAGCCATAAATTATGCGCACGCTCATGTTTGCCACAGGAACGAAGCCTCGCCAACGACTCCGTCCAACTCAACGCCGACCCGAGGTCGGGATTGGCGTTCGAACAGACCTCGGTGACAGGTCCGGAAATTTGCGACGTCATCACAAACTATTTTCTTTTCACGGCCCTTGTGTCCTTCTATCATATCATCTCGTATCTATTTTTCGTATCAGTATCAATGCAACATAGTTAGTTAGCAATATTCACAAGTTTAAGCTCGTTTTGGTATTTGTTTTAATATAGTAATAAAAGAAATAATGTTCAGTTATGAATCCTATTTTTAAAGAAAAGTATATGAAGACAATTACTCTTTTAAAAACACGAGGAATAAGTTTTATGGTCATATTTACCGAAAAGAAGGTAGAGGGTGTGATCTATTCGCATCTTGCTATGTCGATGATGAAATGCTACACTCTCTCTTAGATGGTGTAAAATACCAACTAATTTAAGGGGTGATGCAAAATGCTACATTGTCTTTTCGGTGGAGCAAACTATTAAAAAAGTGTAATCTAAGGGTGCAAAGTGGAAATTTAACCATAATATTTTCAACTCCCCGTTTGATGGAATCATTTAATGCGGCCATGAGATGCAGATAGTTCAATTATTTTAAAACTGTAGAAACACTATTTAGGGATCAAAACGCTGATTATTATTTAAATATGAATTAGTTTATAATGCGGCCATGCCAAATAAGACAACAATATTATTATTTTCATTATAATTTAGAATACATATTTACTTGTTGTTTATGTTATGTTACTGTGACACATACTGTTAGTTCATCACATAATTTTGCTATGTTAAGACAGGAAACCGAAATTAGAAAGTGTATGTTTCAATATTTTTACAATCTAGTTCTTTTTTTCTCTTATATTTCTCTTTAAAAACTCGATTCTTGTGTTTGTCCATGTATTATACATACATATATATATATGTAATATATATAAATATGACTCGAGCCAGTTAAGACTTTTACATTCAAAATTTAAAACATATTTTTAGCAATTTACACTATAATGATACTTATAAAAAGAATCAGTAGTATCAATAGACTTACATTATTGAAATTAAATATTATAATACAACAGTTATTTCGCATGAGTGACACTCGCACTTGAAAGAAAAAGAATTAGAAATTTAGAAGTGAAGCCGTGTTAGCAACTTTAGCGCACAAGCTCCGATGCAAATTACTGGTATTATTATATTATCATTAATATTATTATTCAGTATTAACTCAAAACCCAGAAGATAAAAAAAGGAAATCTCCATTTTATCAAATTTTCCCTCCGTACAAAAACTCAACCAACTTTCAAAATCTCTGTAATCAGACATGCTGATACAAATCAATCACCAGTTTATCTTTTATAATCTCCCAATATTGCTCCACAACAACAAAAAACCACCTGCTTCTTTCTACTTCAATGGAGCCACTCAAAAATGGGATCTTTCTTCTTGCACAAAGCTTCAATCTTTATCTCCTAATTCATTTTATTTCAAAAAACCCATTTTGGGATTTGACAATAAGTTTGTTGTCGGAGCTGCATCTGCTCCAATTAGTGGCTCCGGTGCCGAATTTACCGGTAGAAAAAATGTTTGCATTTATTAGTTTCTGGTTCTTGTTTCTTCAAATCATTTAATGATGTCTGGCTAAAGATTGTACCTTTTTGTGTGGTGTTGGCTTAAATGCATTTTAGCATCTATTCAGGGAGGTGGGTGAAAAACCCTGTTCCTCAAATTTAGTCTGCATTAAATTTTTTATTTCCTTTTTTCATGTTTTTATACTCTAGTGGATCTTCTATTCAATGTGTGCATCAGTTTTTCTTCTGTGATTTGGTTAGTAGTTTAACTTAGTCTATGTTTGATCTTCCTGCTGTTGATTTATCTTTGAATGTGAAACTTTGTTTGATTGTTTTGTTCTTAAGTACTTGCTGTACCCTGGCGAAAATAGTCGAGAATTTTACGAGCTTTTGATGGAATCTGAATGTGTTATTTGTTGAATTTCGTCGTTAACTGCGTATAAGACTAGGGAGGATAAAGTTGTTTGCTTTTTTTTTTTTTGATTTATTTGAAGCTTAACTGAGGTGTTCTTCATGCACTAGTATACAATGTGTTATAGCAATAACCCGAGCCCTAGCTGAGTACTGGCATAGTGAAAATTAGAACTATCTCGATAAATTTTGCTACTTGGAATCTATTTTATTTTCCTGCAATTTACGTCTGCTTGAAACTTGGGTGTCTAATGTTGTATTCATTTTCAAATACTTTTTTGTAGAGCAACTAATGGGAGCGAAACCAAAGCAAAAAACACAAAGAATAGCCGGCATTGATCAGGAGGAAATAGAAGATGCAGCTCTAGTGGCCGATTCTGATAGTTGTTTTTGTGAATTTAATGGGGTTCAAGTGCACCACAAAATTTGTGACGTCGAGGTATCAAATATGGATGCTTTTGAAGGATCAAGTTCGCGATCCATTGATCAAACTAAAAGGCTTAAATTTCCTCTGATTTTGTTACATGGGTTTGGAGCCTCGGTCTTTTCATGGCACCGAGTTATGAAGCCTTTAGCAAATGCGATTGGATCAAAAGTTCTTGCCTTTGATAGACCAGCCTTTGGACTAACATCAAGGGCGAATGCTGTAAAGCATTCATCGGTGGGAAATCAAGACACCAAACCTCTGAATCCGTACTCTATGATGTTCTCTGTATTGGCAACTTTATACTTCATTGATTTCTTAGCTGCCGAGAAAGCCATACTAGTGGGGTATGTTCTAGTTGCATTATTCATTTTGACCATTTCTTAGTTTTCATGGCCGAATATTGGTAAAATAATGGCTGGCACCATTCAAATTCTATCAATTAAGTACCATATTTTCCGTGTACTTTTAAGCGATATTTTTGTAATATGTTTCTTCCATGAAACTTGTTCCATAATTTATTTAGACAAACCAGAGATATCTTCGATATTTCAGTGGGTACAAAGACATAAGAACTCATGCGTAGATTATTCAGAATGGGCATACATTACTTGCTAATCCATAATTCTTAGAAAAACAAAAAGATCCCTTTATGTTCTTTCTATTGAAGCATATGCACTAAATATCTGAAAAATCACATGTTGAGGGTAATGAAATCTTTCATTTCAATACTTATGCTGATCACTGGAACTGTATCAGGCACTCTGCAGGTGCCCTTGTAGCCGTAGATGCATATTTTGAGGCACCTGAGCGTGTAGCGGCTCTAATCCTTGTTGCCCCAGCAATTTTTGCACCATTAGGTGTGTCGAATTCGCAGAAACAAAGTCAAGGTGGAAAAGATGACCAGGTCCAAGGAAACAGCTCTAATTTGAATACTGGTGGGAATCTATTTCTCAGGTTTTACAACATTTTGTCAAAGTTCACTAGATATATTGCAGAGGCGATAGCACGTATAGCAGAAGGAGTGGCAAACATGATAAACTTTCTATATAAGCAAGCTTTATCAGCAATTCTGCGCTCAGCATTGGGTGTGATGGTGGTAAGTAATTTTATTTCTGAATAAATCAATATTTACATAGTTATTTTGGAAAGGGGATATTACTAGGCTATTATCAACTACTTAGTGCTCAAAAAGTTATTTCCTTTTACCAAAATCAAACTTTAATAGCACACAACATTTCCATTTCGCATGAAACTGTGGTCCCTCTTCCACGAGGGAAACCAACTGATATAAAATTATGGTATGAAAAAGTTGGCAGAAAACACTTCAAATTTATGATTGTTGTGTGACCTCAATACAGTTCCTGAAACCTAAAGGGTTGTTTCTGTAATGGAACATCAGGGAGGTCTTTGTAGTTCACCCTTTTGAAATATGTATTTCGTGATTTAATCTTTACGTCGGCTTATTCCCAATCATGATGTTCTCTTGATTGTTTCAGATAAGGATGATAATTAACAAATTTGGTATTGCTGCAATTCGCTCTGCATGGTATGATGCAAAACAAGTTTCTGATCATGTTTTACAAGGCTACACAAAGGTAAAAACTCGAATACTTTTATCTGATTGATAATAATGCCCACCTTCTTTTTCAACTTTCTGTCTGCTCTAATGTTCTATTGTTTTATGATTCAGCCACTGAAGGTCAAGGGCTGGGACAAGGCTCTAATTGAATACACGGTGGCAATGCTTACAGATTCTGCATCTAAACTGAAGCAGCCTCTTGCAAAGAGACTAACTGAAATTTCATGTCCAGGTTATAGAATAAATCTATCTTTTGGCCTATTATTTATTTGAAAAATAGAACCTTTATCTTGCTAAAAAAAGATACAACATTGACAAAAATAACAATATCATATGGAGAAATGAAAACTTTCCCCATGTAATAAAGATGTCTAGTTAAGGAAATGCGCTCGTGAGCAAATTATACGCAGCATCTCAGCTGCAGTGATTATTGTTGTGTTACTCTGTAGTTGATGACACATTTAGGATCAAGGCTGCAAAGGGGCATGTTTAGGTGAATTACGGTGACAACCCTTACAATTGATCAAATTAAACAACATCCACTCATGAATAGACGCCGGCTTAAATTGCTGACAACATATGAACTTAGATTTGACTCTTAATTCTATGGTTTAATAAGTTTAATCAACTGAAATTGTGTTACTCTTTAGTAAAACTTTGATTCATTTTTTTCTTTTTTACCTTACACTTTCTTTTTTTATCTTATCTTCTTTTATTCAGATCAACATTCTCGTTGTAGGAGACACAGTAATCTGTATTACTTTGTTCGTTTTTGTTTTCTGTTAGCGCTAAACTCGCAGTTCGTATTTTTGTTCTACGCTAAACATGGACTGGTATTGTTATAATTTGATCAGACCTCTTCTCTTTGTTTAGACTGGATGACATGTCCTTAAATTTACAAAATTTAAGCAAATTAACTTTCCCATTGCATTGGTATTGTGGTTCTGATTCTCATTATTTACTTAAAAACTGCAGTTCTGATTATTACTGGTGACACTGATCGACTTGTCCCTGCTTGGAACTCTGAGAGACTTTCACGGGTCATTCCAGGATCACAGCTTGAAATAATCCAGAATTGTGGCCACTTGCCCCAAGAAGAAAAGGCCAAAGAATTTGTCTCTATTGTCAATAAGTTTCTTCACCAAGTCTTTGGAGCTGCAGAAGAGCCGCAGCTGCAAGCGGCGACTTGAGGATGGTATACTTCCAAGTGGATAACTTGAGCATGTTGATTACTTCACTGGGATTAAAGATCTTAAATAAAGCTAATATATAGAGAAGCTGCACATTTCGATTTCCTTAATTCTCTTCTGGCGTATGGAAATAGACAAAACAGTACCATGAGGGCTCGGTGAATCAAATAGCTGCTATGGCGAACTTGGAAATGAACTGTAAAATAGTGCACTTCACTACATGTAAATTTGTAGGCATCATTTGTAGGAGAAGACATATGACGCCATGTATGTACATTTCACCAATGTATCAATTTCCAAATTGATGGCAAGAATACTCATGTGAGAGATTTTACAAAATACAAGACTTGAACTCAAATGGTCATATATTGGATCGAACCAAATTTAGTTTAGAAAGGGGCGTTAGTTGATATAGTAAGACTAGCATCACCTAAACCACTTGGAACATCAAACCCTGACATGAAATCATCACCAAAGATCACAGCGCCTGCTGCTAAAGCTCCCACACCGGCTCCCGTTGCAAAGCCAGGTCCACTCCTGCGCCCTGGCGGTGCTACTGAAGGTGGCATGTTTATGTAACTAGGTGCATAATTATCTGTCCTCGGAAAAAAGTTGGGAATGTATCCAACATTAGAAGGGGGCGGGGGTGGTGGCGGCGTTGGGGGTGGTTGATAGCCTGGTCTGGCTTCTGGGTAGTTTGCTCCCCCGTCCACTTGGTAGTTTGACAGCGTTGGGGGTGATTGATAGCTTGGTCTACTGGCTTCCGGGTAGTTTGCTCCCCCGCCCACTTGGTAGTTTGGCAGGGTTGGGGGTGGTTGGTAGCTTGGTCTACTGGCTTCCGGGTAGTTTGCTCCCTCGGCCACTTGGTAGTTTGGTGGTGTTTGGAGCGGTTGATAGCTAGGTCCACTGGCTACGAGATAGTTTGTTCCCCCGGCTGCTTGGTACTTTGGTTTCTCTGATGAGGCGGGATGGGGATAGTTTGGCTGAGTTGGAACCGCGTTGGTATTTTCTGGCTGCCGAGATGTATTTAGACGAATGTGGGGCCTTTGAGTATTCATAGATCCATATCCAGTCGCAAGGTTAATGCCGCCACTGTGATCGGTGAGATCAAACCCCTCCGCCTCGGCTGTGAATGACATAGATTCAAGTTAAGAACTTCAAGCTTGGTCTACGTTTAAAAACCTCTACTTAGAACTGAAATATTATTACAGACACCCCCGAGCCTTTAAAACTATGAAAAAATAGGGGCTCTATTTCTGATGTTCACACTTCAGGAGCTGTCTCTGTAATCATTCAAACCTCAGAGGAATCTGTAATGTTATCTTCTTCTTTTTTTCTTTTAATTTTTTCTTTATGAAGTGTTTATGTACTTGCTCAAACAGTAGGAAGAATTTATGTAATTAGACAATTCCCTTAGTTCATGCTATTTGTACCTGGATATGAATATGATGAACCTGCCTCTTCCCTCTCTTCCGAAACTCGAATTGAAACATCAACAAATCCCTGAGGCTTGTTCGAGTTCTTTTTCCGCAGCTGAAAGCTTCCTACTTCTTCAACAGGCTTTGATACCTCAGACTTGGCATTGTACTTCTCCAAGAACTCTTTCAGAACAACAGTCGCCGTTCCCAACAGACTTGGCCTTAAAAATATAGGCTCTCTACTATAAACCTCGACTTGAAGCGCGAGTTCTTGAAAACTCGTTTGAGAAACATCGACCGCATTCGAGAACTTTGTCTTCCAAATGGGATTCCCGTTACCCGAAGAATCAATCTTTGTGCAGTATTTGTTATCCGGATCGATCCATCCGACAGCATACCACTGGAGTTTCCACAAGGATGATGTGCGCCGGAGGCCCCGTGCGGAAATCAGGCAGATTTCAATCCATATTTTGCCCATCTCAAGTGAGTTGTGTTGTCTGAGAAATGAAGAAGTAATGGCAATGGAATATGTCCTTTTTTAGGGTGCTTTTCTTGATGAAGCGAGTTGAACAGGAAGAAGGGGCTTTGTATCAGGAGAAGGCTACCTTGCTTTATGCCAAGAAAATGACATAAAATGATTGAGGTGTTACACAGAAGCTTTGCCTTTTGTCCTTAAAAGTGATATTTGTGAGTGCAGTATAGGTGGAAAGGAATCTGAATACTAATAGTCAAATGTTCACAATATAACAGAGTGAAAACTGAAAAGTGAATGGTCAAATTTTCCCACAATTCACGCATAGATTGAGCTCTTTTATATTATATTATGCTACTACTATATTGGTATATGTGAGCTTGTCAAAAATTTGAAATTTGAAATAGTATCCAACTCTTTCATCAATATTTTCATTTTGCCTCATCTAATAGTCTAAGGATCAGGTCATATGTAAAAGGTAAATACTCGGTGAGACCGAAACAATAATGAACAAAATAACACACAACTCAGTTAGATTGAATTTGGTGAAGAGGAATATGGTCCTCAATTTTGTTGCTTTACCCTATTGTGCTGAATTTTGTGCATCCGAATTAGCTTCCCGTGGAATGATGTTATAAATAATTTCCAATTGGAACTTACATAAAGGATTCTTCAAGCTTCAAGTATTTTTGTCAAACAACTCCGGTTACTTTCCGATGTACGAATGGTAATTTTGTGACACCACTTCAAGAGCCTTTGACTCAATCGTGACAAAGTTAAGTCCGAAAGAATGTGTGCAACTCTTCACCAGGAAGAGAACTTTAACCTCTGCAGTCGTAGCATCTGCAGCAACCGATGAGTGAATTTCTGCCATGTTGAGCTTGCCTGCATGGCTACGGATTAAGAAACCTCCGGCAACATGGCTTGACTACAATTAGAAAGACAGGTCAGTAACAAAGCCTTGGCTGGGGAATCCATTTAGCTTAGTGATTTTTTGAAATGACGGGACATGTGTGGGACAAGAAATGTTCCCGTGTTTGACGTTCATTGATCTCGGGCCTCATACAAGGGTTCATTATGGAGGTCGAGTGAACCACGTCGTTTTGAATTCTCCACAAAATTTCCATCGCAAGAAAGGAGACCAAACAGAATTTGTTGTGCAAATCACTAGGGACAATGCATGAGTTCTTTGAGACCAGAAGTTTGATCCAATTCAGCAGGTTCAAGTTGGAGAAAGTGCCTATGCGGAATCGCACTTTGAAGCACACCAGAGCTGAAGGGAAGAAGGGTACTGCAACATCTAATACTTGGCTGATTCAAGGTTGTGATTAAACAGGGAAGACTCCTCTTGTCCACTGGAGTCGCGAAGAAAAGTTTGAAGCAAGTCGTCAATTAATCATGATATGGACGCCTTAGAGCGATTGTAGACTTTGAGGTTCCACAGTCGGTTGAGAGTAGCGTTGGGAGATGAATTCGCCTCATTAAACGACATGGTTAATCCATCAAATAAACGTTCTTTGTCGAGAAGACTCCTTTTCGCGAATGATTCCAGACCAAGTGCTCTGGTTCCTCCTTGGAAACGATACAAATTTTACGAATCTCGTTAATGATGTTCAGGGGAGAGAGCTGCAAGAATGTCAAGATCCCAGTGTCACGTATCTGAATCAACGAGACACCCCACCGCGGAATAACAAAAAATGAGCCTACGCTTCATGTTTGCAGAGAGTAGAGAAACCTGGAACAGTAGAAATCCACAAAATCTCAAGTCTTCACCTACAAGGTCACAGCAGAATCCATGGATTTTGCCTCATATGGTTCACTACAGAATACTACTTAACATAAATTCTCTATGTTATGTCTTATAGAAAATATATACACGTGTTCTATTAACATGCAAACAGTTTTCCATGTTAGCTAGACAAACGGGATTTTGGCATCAACACTTTTATCAATCAAAGTTATAATAAAAAAGAAAAAGAAACATACCATTTTGCAAGTGTATTCATTCGCTAATCTCAAAGGTATATTGGGAATAACACATTGTTTAGGGGCAAGGTATTAATTTTTCTGATTTTTAAGGCTCAAAGTTCCATTTATTTAAGAAAACTAATTTAGGAGGCAAAGTGCTATGTTTTTCAGATTTTTAGCAACAATGTGTAAAAGCTCCCCCCCCCCAAAAAAAAAAGAAAAATGAAAAAAACAATCACTACTTAAAAAAAAAACTGATTCTTTTCCAAGAATTGCTTACTTTAGGAATAAAATTGCAAACGAGGATCAAATTGTTAGCAATAAAACAATTAATTACATTTGTATCTTATAAAAAATAAAACAATAGTTTTGGAAAACTAAGCTGCTAATTAAGTGAGTATTAAAGACTGTACTTAGAATATATACGTAGCAAGTTGAGATTATTTTTACGACTTCCACAAAGTTAAACCAACATTGCAATTTGCCTGTCATTATAAATCACAAAAACCATCTAAAGACATTTAAACAACTAACATGGGCGTTTCGCCCACTCTTTAAAGTAAAATTCTGTGAATTCTTAATGGCCACATATCATAACACATTAATGGATAATGAACCAAATAGGAGAGATAACGTTTAATAATGGAAAATGGACCCAATAACTTTTCAAGGAATGAGAAGTTTTATACTCTTTGGTTAAAACTTAAATGTTGTCAAAAAGAAACTGAGCATGCAATTATTTCAATGACTATTCCAAAACACAATTAATTGTTTGGAATAAATAGCATTAATTAAACCTATATTTTCGAGTGATCGATTTTTTTTTTCCTTATTTTTATAACTTGCCGATCTAATATTCAACCCTCGCTGGTTTACTAATTTATGTTATTTTCCCCATGAATTAATTCTATTCTTCAAGCAAACAATATTGAATTTCTTTTAGACACACAAATATTTAAATTGATAGATATGTCATCCGTCTTAGTAGATTAATTTTTCGTTCTAACATAGGTGTTATGTTCTCACACTAGACAATTTAACATAAAGAGTGTGTCCGTTACGACATAAATATGCGAATAATAGCTATTTTCATTCACATATTTATGTCGTAACAGACTCGCTCTTTATGTTAAACCGTCCTTGCACGATCCAGGACCCTCAGCAACCGCTGGCAATTGTTGTTAACCAAATTATGGACCTCTTATCTAGCTTTAGCACAGTTAAGAAAATATTTTGTTATAGAAAACTAAATAAAGCAACAGACTTTTTGACAAAAATAGGAACCTTAATACCTACCTTACTTCAGTCAGTCGACAAATTCTGAAAGACCCAACAGTATTTTCTCATTACTTTGACATATGCCCGTTTTGGCTTTTACCATTTTTGTAAGATGACATTTCAACGGTTATATCCCATCGCACTCAATCTCCATTCCCGTAGACTAAAACTGTGCATTTAGTTTGATTATATACTATCCATATTTCAAAAATAGCCAACAATTAAATGTTTTAAATATTTGAGAAGTATAAATAGAAGTATAATTATAACTAGTCGAATTTAGGAACAATTTCAAATTATTTCGGAAACTCAACCAAAAAAATACCATTTGAAAATATTTACTCTATGACCAACCAACAACACTATATGTATAGATATTATTATTATAAGATCAAAAAATTAACAACAAAGAAAAGGACCCAAATAATTATTACACCTCAATCCAGATCAGTGAATTTTGAACTATAGCTCGGACGTCAAATTCTTATAAAATCCGACACATTCCTCTCTCTTCTCTCTCTCTACAACATATAATATAAAACAATAATAAAATAAAAAAAAAAAAGCTTCAGATTTTG
The DNA here is from genome assembly GCA_946800315.1 of Misopates orontium. Classification (NCBI taxonomy): domain Eukaryota; kingdom Viridiplantae; phylum Streptophyta; class Magnoliopsida; order Lamiales; family Plantaginaceae; genus Misopates; species Misopates orontium. Next base: position 43,191,556 of record OX326947.1, on the reverse strand, counting down.
CTTTTTTGCACAGACACACACATCAAATTGACGACAGACACAGTGAGAAATTCTTCTTCGTTTTCAATTTCATTTACAAATTCGAGTTTTATAATCACCAAATTCAAAACCCCAGTTTCAAAAATTAGGGCAAAATTTTCACTATTGTGTCTGGGTCCGGAGATTTAGGGTTTTTTTTCTTCTTCTTCTACTTCATAACCCTAATATGTACAGTTCTTAGCTGAGATGTACATGTGTATTTGATTGATTGTGCGTGAAGTTCATTTTTTAGGTTTTAGGGAAAAAAAGGTGGGTTTTGTTAATTAGTGTGTAAAAATTAGTCATCATAGCAACACAATGGATGGGAGGAGAATAACGGCGAGTCCACGGCCGTGCTCCGGTCGGCGAGTGGTGGCGAAGAAGCGGCCACGTGGCGGCTTGGATGGGTTTGTGAACAGCGTGAAGAAGCTGCAGAGGAGGGAGATTTCGTCGAAGCGCGACCGATGTTTCAGCATGAGTGATGCTCAGGAGCGATTCCGCAACATTCGTTTGCAGGTTTTAATTGATTGATTGATTTGTGTTTATGTTTTGCTATTGTGTACTTGCTAATTGTTTTATTTTTTTGTTGGTTAGTTTGAGTTGTTGAAGTGCGTTGTTTTGATGGGTTTATGTTGATGTGTTAAGCAAAATTAGGGCTTTTGTTAGGGCTTGATTAGGTGGTTATTAGGGTTTTGGGTTGAAGGTTGTTTAAGATCTGGTGTGTCTTGTTTTACACCTTGTTATTTTGGAGTTTGGAATGTTGTGCTACTTTGTTTCTAGATCTGTCATCGGAAACAGGTGGCAAGTGTCGTTTATTGCCTGCGGGGAGGAGGGTATGTAATAAATATTTGCTAAAAGTATGTGTAATGTTATAAAGTGGATTTTGTTAAATAATGATATGTTTGGTGGTAACCGTAAGTTTGTTGATTGGCTCTTTTGGTAGTTCAAAGACTTTGACTTTGTAATGGATTGCTCAATGTGGTAGAAGGAGAAGGCCTTGATACTTACCAGTTTCTTCTGGATTAGATGATTGCAGTGTGAATGCTATTGCTTGTAAACCAGAATTATTGATTACGTAGTTGACAAAGAGTCATGGTATTATGTATTTAATAGTAGTTCTGAACTTGTTTCTGTCAACTACTTGGGTTTTGCCACATTGGTTTTGGTTTTTGTTTGTAGCCAACCAATGAAACTTTATTTCATCATTAGTAAGGTTAGTTACAAGTGGCACCGAACATTGTTAAAACTACATTAGATGTACGATTGTTTTTGTTTTCATGTCCTCTTGCTTGAGGCTTTGGTGAAACCAATCTCTGTGGGCAAGGAGGACGGAAGAAATTTGGGAATAGTGCAAGGTTGCATTTCAGCTAGAAATTCTAACTGCTTATCCTATTATCTGCATTCGTGGAGAAAAATCCTGACATTCTATTATAGTCTAGCTGATTCTGACTTGAGCTGTTGATATCGACTTTGTTATTTAGAATGGTGTTAAGGAGATTTGTTTCGGCTTGTATTTTTGTGTTCATTTTCAGATTCTGGGCATTTATTGTGTTTCAACCATAAATGAATTTTATGTCCTGTACATCTTTATTGGTAGACATGATCTTACATATTATCTTCTGATGGTTAATTGATATGTCTTTGATTCAGGAGGAATATGATACTCATGATCCCAAAGGATACTGTCCTCTGTCATTGCCGTTTCTGAAGAAAAGGTCAAAAATTATTGAGATTGTTGCCGCCCGTGACATAGTCTTTGCTCTTGCGCAGTCCGGTGTTTGCGCAGCATTTAGTCGAGGTGCGTCAATTACTAGTTAACTGATGGATTTATACAAATATCTACAGTAATCATTTACCGTGGAAAAGGGCTGATATCTTTCTGTTGCATGCAGAGACTAACCATAGGATATGTTTCCTGAATATTTGCCCCGATGAAGTCATCCGAAGCTTGTTTTACAATAAAAATAACGACTCTCTCATCACTGTTTCAGTTTACGCTTCAGACAATTTTAGTTCCTTAAAATGCAGAACCACGAGAATTGAGTATGGGATTCCATCTTTAATTTTAAATGATCATTTCTTTTCATCTTCACCGTTTCTTATACTTATAAATGCCTTTTTAAACTATTTCAGATACATACGAAGGGGTCAGCCAGATGCCGGCTTCCCGCTTTTCGAGTCGGAGTCACTGAAGTGGCCAGGTTTTGTGGAATTTGATGACGTAAATGGGAAGGTGCTTACTTATTCTGCACAAGATAGGTAATTATTTAGCATGCACATCAGTGAATATCTTCTTAGGTAGTATATTTACTGCAAAAGTTGTTGCTTATGCTGACATCTGCTCCTCCTTTTCCTTCTTTCAGCATATACAAGGTATTTGACTTGAAAAACTATACCATGCTCTACTCCATTTCTGATAAGAACGTTCAGGAGATAAAGATCAGGTATCTATACGTTTATGATGCATATGTTTGTTCCTTCTTGTTTTCATATATATATATATATATATATATATATATATATATATATATATATTATTTGCTGATTACGTTATGCTGATTGTGTTTTGGAAACAGTCCAGGGATCATGCTATTAATATTCACAAAATCTCAAGGTGGTGTTCCATTGAAGATTCTCTCGATTGAGGATGGGACTGTCCTTAAATCTTTCAGCCATCTCCTTCATAGGAACAAGAAAGTGGATTTCATTGAACAGTTCAATGAAAAGCTTCTTGTCAAGCAAGAGAATGAGAATCTACAGATTCTTGATGTAAAGACCCCCCCTTCCCTTTTCTTTTTCATTCTTTCTTTTTTAGTTATTTTTTTAACGTTTTGTGGAATAATTGAAACATTATGTTTGTAGGTTCGCAATTCTGAAGTAACGGAAGTTAGCAGGACAGAGTTCATGACTCCATCTGCATTTATATTTTTATATGAGAACCAGTTATTCTTGACGTTTAGAAACCGAACGGTTGCTGTATGGAACTTTAGAGGGGAGCTTGTGACATCATTTGAAGATCACCTTTTATGGCATCCTGATTGCAACACTAACAACATATACATTACAAGTGATCAGGACCTCATCATTTCCTACTGCAAAGCCGAGACTGATGAGACATTAGCCGATGGAAACGGTATGTTTACTGGAAAATGAGGAAGTTTGAGTATAAAGATATTTATAAACTTAGGCTGTGTTTATAACCATACGAAAGGTCTTACAAGATCTTATGATTATATTTGTAGGCATTGTAACTTGTTTTGTGGCATTTGAGTAAGACTTAAAAAATTACAAAGCCCTTTTATGAAAACACATAAATAGGTTTATAATAGTAGGAGGTTTAGGGATGTTACTAATCATTAGGCTATGATTTGTAGTTCTTTTAAAGTTCTACTGTTTAATACATCAAGTTTAAGAAGAGAAAGTTTTATTGTTAGAAGACCCATAAATTTAGAAATAGTTGTAACTCGTCTTTGCTACAAAACAAGTTACAATATTAATAAATATAAGTTTAAGTCCATATAAAGCTTTAATTGGATTGCAAAACGCAACCTTAAATGAGACTTTAACTGCAACATGAATGTTTGAATGGGGTCACAAATAGATGAAATCAGTACATAAAATGCGAAAAACGATTACTTACTCCATGGAGTGGGCTACATATTTTTTCTCCTGTTCAGTCGTATATATTGCAGAAACACCACAATTTAGTTTTGATAGAATTCGTGTAGTAGTGTAGGCCAATACAGAAATAGGTACATCGGCTGAATTCTGTAGGGATTCTTGTTGAAACAAATGGCAGTGTGGATTTCTGTCAGTTAAGAATATTATGCGGACTTTTTTCTGCCCTTTTATTACTTTCTTGATTCGGTTTTGGGGTTCTAAATTTTGCATCTTTGGTGCAGCGGGTTCGATCAATATCAGCAATATACTGACAGGAAAGTGCCTTGCAAAGATAAAAGCAAGCAACAGTCTTCCCATAATAGAATGCAATTGCAGCAAAAGTTGTGGGGGTAAAAATTGCAACTCGAGGAAACGTGTTCAAGCTTCTAGGATGAGGAGTTCTGTTGCCGAGGCCTTGGAAGATATAACCGCCCTTTTCTATGATGAAGACCGCAACGAGATCTACACCGGAAACCGCCTTGGTCTTGTTCATGTTTGGTCTAACTAAATGCGGCTATTGCCTCCCGAGAATTTCCTTAGTATGGTTGTTGTCCTTACAATTCTGTCTTTTGTTATGCATATTTTCCTCATAAGGGAATGATTACTTTCATGTTATAACATTCGTAGATGTCTTCTTCTTTTTCTTGTATTTTGTGGCTCTCAAGGTTGAGCTATATAGCAAGGAGCTGGTTTGTATTTGCATTTGAGTGAGTTAAAAGTGTTGCGACAGATTAAGTAGCTACGTAGGTGTGGCTCTTTTGTAAATTGATTTCGTTGTGTTTACCCTTGACAATGAATGCATGTTTTTAGTACATTTGCTTCTTCCATTTGTTGCTTATTTGTGCATGGGGTGTACACCCCTGGACTTGGATAGGTTGCACATGACCCGCAACCTGACTCTGCACATCTCAAACCGTACAGTTTTGGTGGCTGCGAGTGGGTGGAGTCGAACCTGTGTGTAGGCGGGTTATGAAACCTAACGAAAAAGAGTAGAAACATCATTAGCAGTGGTTAGAAGTACTTTTTTTGTGCCCTTTCAGAGAATCCGGAAAGTTTCAAAAATCACAATCAAAAGATTAGAGCGTAAGAATGGGGGTTGTTACTTGTTAGTAGCTTCTTGTTTTGGAATATAAACTACTTGACAGACCCCTATTCATTGCAGATCTATATCTGCAAATTGAAGGTGAAATAATGGTCTCGTAGAGTAGAATTGAGAGCGTTCATTGGCAAAACTTGTTTCTTCCATTTGATTTGGATAACTTGAAGTTCTGAGTGTCACATGGTTTAAGAGTGGAACTAGGATTTTGTTTAAACGCATACGGCAGGTGGGTTGGGTTTAGGGAAGGTTTCTAGCTTATAACCCGTCACCCAAGCCTTAGAAAGTGGGTTGCTCATTTTTGAATTGCTGCACTATTATATGAAACAAAACCATGGTGGATTCAGGTGGGTTGGGTGGGGGGGCGAGTAAATTGGGTTTGTGAACCCATACATTGTTTGTATTTGAGGAAGGTGCATTTTACACAACCACACATATATATGGGTAAAACGCTTAAAATCCTCCAATCTATTGGGTGTTTTACAATGTGCCCCTGAACTACAAAAGCAATCTACCCCTCAACCTATAGAATTTGTGCGAAATGTCCATGGTCAACTTTCCGACCAAATATTAGCGGAAACTTGCCTTGCACGTGATCATTGTGAGGGCATTTTTATCCGTCCATATTTGACAGGAATCTTAAAAAAAAAATCACCCCCTAACTTTTACCATATGTGCGAAATACTCCCTGAATTTTATGAGTATCTGCGTTGTACCTCCTAAACTAAAAATTTTGCCTTCTAACATTTCAAGTTAAATAAAAGCATTTAGTGTTGAATTTGACAAATTTTTATTTGTATAACACAACTTAATTTCAATCAATATCGATGTGCATGCATCACATGGATTAGGATATCACTTACTTTGTATTCGTTTTAGCCGTAAGGTGGGATTAATTGGAATCAAAAGCTAAAGATCGAGCTATTGATTTAATGCTATGGTGGTGAGTATGTATATGTGATTCAGTTTGTAGTTTGATATACAACTTGTGCATTGTGCACTATAGCTGGAGTATTTTTTCCTATCCCTTGCTAGTTATCGGCACTGCGTGCACCATTATTTGATCCATCATAGGGCCAAATTGTCATTGACTCTTAAGGATTATAGAACCGATAATAGAAGGTAAACATCCCGAAAGTGTGAGAGTTCGTTTAATAAGTCGATTGTCTAAGTTCATAGAAGATGAGATAAACATGATGATGGTTTTTTTCAATTTCATAGGATTCAACTACTATAATGCCATATATGCATGAAGTAAAGTTAATTCATCTAGTTTCAGGTAAACAACAGATGCTAAGGTTGTAAACATTGGTAAATGATTCATTTCTTTACATAATATATATTATATGTTTAAGGAAGTGATACTTCAAGACTGATTGATATTTATCTCATGCTTTCTCATAGGAGATCGAAATGGACACCAATTGATAAACGTGCAAGAAATTCAAATAGGAGTTATACCCTAATGGACTAAGAGAAATCTTGAAACACATAAAACAAAAATATAATGATCCACTGGTTTACATTATAGAGAATGATAGAACACATTAGTCAATTTCACAATCTTTTTACTTTCACAAACTTTAGAAAATCGATCGATAAGTTTAAGGAATTGACGAGGTTGCAAACTACACTTTGGAAGTTGCTGAAGCCATAAAAGATGACATGAAGAAAGATTACATACATGGTCACCTATGTTGTTTGCATGAAAAAATTAAGTACCATCCCTTATTTTTCATACTATTTCATATAACAGGAATAACTTGTCTTGAGTTTTCACAATGTGATAAAATTTACTTCGTTATAAATGACTTAAGATCCGGCAAGCATGATGGTGTTAATGTGAAATGTTATTTCGTGTGGTCATTGATGGTCAATTTCGAGTTGTAATATTTTTAGTTCGCTTTGACCTTAATTATTTGGAATTCAAAAATAACTGGAAGCTATATCCTAAACACTCAACCCTCAGGTTCAAAAAAATTCTTATCCAGAGAAATTCAAAACATCTTCCACAAGTATTGGATCAATGAGTTTTAATATTTTAGACTAGAAGGAAGTGTTTGGTTGGGTGGTCAGCGCAATCTTTAGATTGATAAAAACATACATTAAAAATGCTATTGGGTTAATCCACGTTTTATGATTTGCGTTTGTTTGAACCGTTAAATTCGTTGATTAAATAATCCATTTTTTTAAAAACGTGTTTGGTTGAGTAGTTCGCGTAAACCATGGTAGTACATTGACAAATATACCCCTGCACGACTTTTCGGATACACCCCTTCCTCAAACGAAATCAGATTGCATTTTTCCCCAAATCGCGAAATCACTCAAGCCCTAGGTCGTCTGCTCTTCGAACTCAAAAACTTTCGTAGGTCGATTCTCGATGGTTTTCTTTGAATTTTTTTAAAATGTTTGAAATTTATGTCCCAATTGACACTGACCTTCACTAACTTGTTGTTTTTTATGATATTTTTGTAGGTAACAGTTGCAGTGAATAACACTTTCGGGCGTTGGAGATTCGCATCGCTTCGTATTCAAGGTCCGTGTTCTCGTACCTTCACTAATTTGTTGTTTTTTTATCATGTTTGAAATTTTTTTGCAAAAATTACAAATTGTATGGTGTATTTGTATGACTGTGTGTTTCATTATATGGGTAAATGATAATTGTATGGGAGTTTAATTTAAAATAACGATTTGTTTTAGTTATTTTGCTTGAGAATGTTGTGTGGGATGCAGAAATTTATGGATGTATTTTATTTGTCTCTGTTAGGTGCTCCATAATATGACAATAGGTTAAAGTAGATTGAACTAGCAAGGCTGTATTGCTATTACGTTGGAGCCTCGTTGATTTTTAGCTTGTTTGCATCCCATAAAATACATTAAAGTGCGATGTATTGTGGTTATTAAATGTGTTGTAGATGGAAGCCCCATTTACGATTACTTGTTCGTGTCGTCAAGGGAACATGACTTACCTCCAAGCAGGACTCAATGCCAAGTTTCCCGGCCGTTATTATTACATTTGTCCGCTTCGCACGAAACACGTTAATTGGTTTATTTGGGCAGATCAGGTAACCCACCACAAATATGACCATATTAGCAAGACTACAACTAATTCAAACATTGGGGCTTCTACATCATGTGGCAAAACAATGCCTAACCATAATACTACAGACTCCATTTCTCCAGATACTCATTCATCCAATGCCAACACACCCCTGAACCCACCGTCCATGATTCGGCGAGGGACGCCACTTTCAACCACCCACCCCAATGAAGAACACAAGAAAGATGTGGCTCCACCACTTCTTGGTCCAATTGATGATAGGATGGTAGCAAAATTAGCTCTTGCTTGCTGCTGTATGTCATGGTGTATGTTGTTCGTTTGTATGGTAGCATTCATGGCAATGGCCATCATTACGGTATCTAAATAGGATTGAAATGTAATGACTTATGTTATTCTAATTGGTATCACTAGTGGTGTATGTAAACTTTAGAATGTAAACCTTGGTTTTTGCTTCAATCATTTGTGATTTCATTTTTAATTTGATGTTGATTATTTACAGCCATATGAGACAGTTTTGATGAGTCATAAAATGTTGTGTGTATGGCATATTATTCTAGCTCTCATCTATGCTCTCTTTATAATAGTGTGTTTGAGAATGCCTACGACGAGAAAGCAATGGCTACACAAGAACTTCCATGCACCAGATTTTGGGAATATTGGTGGTTTCTATGTCTTGCATGTGTTGCTCAACTACGGTGCTACTCACGACCTTTCAGATGCAAATGTGATGGAAGATGCATTAGTTGAGGTGCACAGACGATACGTGAACAGAGGAGTTCACCGCTACTCACTCCAACTAATTAGAGAGAAAGTAATTGCACTAAGGCGTCGATATCGACTGTTTCGCCGTTTCATCACATTGCCGGGTGTTCAATTCAACCACTACACACACGCAATTGTGCGCATTGGTCCAGAATACAATCCACATCGTCGTAAGGTAATGGACTTTTACATTATAACCTCCTGTTGCCATATTATAAAAGTGTGATAACAAAATCAATCCTTATATATGCTATAAAAAGTAACAACTATCACAATATGACATGCGTAATCTGATATATTGCAATATTAACTATAAAAACTAATTTTTGTTTGTAGTGTTTCCTGCATATTAATAATGATAGTTTGGTTAACTAGCACTGAATAATAACACTGGTTGCGTGGTGATATGGGGTAGCATTAACAGGTTTGAAAATGTGCTAAGATTTGAGTATATTGGGTTAGTCGTTAGTTGAATGGTGTAGACTTTAAAAGTAGTTTATATTATTTTCATGTTTATTTTGTCTATATGTTGCTAGGAGAATGTTCTGGAGACATACTTTCGTCTGTATGGATTCCCAGACTACGAGATGCACCGTATGGTGTTTGACGACCATCGTGCAGCACTACTACCCGAGGAGATAATAGGCTCGATGCAGTACCCCCTCACTTTGGTGGATAGTGACGATGATGTTCCAGATGCCGGTGGTGTCGTCGATGGCAGTGACGATAATGGTGGAGGTGAATCTGTTGGGGTGGTTGGTTCCGACGATGATGGAACGGTTACACAGGCGTGAGTAGTGTTTTATTTGGACAATATTTTAGGTTGTTTCGCACTGTGCATTTTTGGACAAAGTAGTTGTATTTGTTAATATGAATATTTTTAATTTTTCTTAACTAGGCTGGTAATCAGCAATCATTTTGGCTTGGAATCCTTACTATTTGGGTTCAAATTTTGTATTGACAATCTGAGCGAAATTAGAACTTCGCAACCGTATTATATTAATCTCCGTTCGTGCAGTTAATTAATGTGTACGACACAGTTTTATGTTTTACTATTTGATGTTATTCTGCAGCATATTATTTTAGAAGAGGGTGTAGTCTAAGGCTGCATTGAGTTGTCAAAATGTGATGTCCAAAAAAGTTGATTCAAGTTTTGTAGTTTAGTGAATGTTTGAAGAATATATTCTCATAGTTTGATTCTGTAGATGTATATAGGGTACAGTATGCAAGACAGTTTTAGGGACTAAAATGAAAAAAAGCAATGGAACTTTGTAAAAAGGCCTACAATGCAAATGATGGTATGTAGCACTATAAAACCCACACGGGGGAATTCAGCCTAGTATAGCATACAATCCAACTTCATCATTCCAAAACACTCCTCCACCAATACAGAATGTCATCTGCCAATGAAACCCAAAAAATCTTCTTCTACGGCTCACATTGGTCGGCGGAATACGATGCGTCGCTAATCAAAAACTTGAAGGAGCAATGTTATTCGGACTACGGTTGTGTTCCCTTGCACAATTCTCGTTTTCTTGACATGATTGTGAACAACGCAACGGATTATGTCAATTTAACCCATGAAACCAATTTCACAACTAACGATATACTAACCCGATTTGAAAACTTAGCGGCTAGGCACCAATGTTTTAGGATGATACTAAGCCACCATGAGGTTATTTGGGACTTCACTAACAATGTGATTACTGCAAGCGACGAGCTATGGGAGACTTTTATTAAGGTAATTTCTATTTTTTTGTTTATACACAATTCGGTAGTCGCATTGTTAAATTATATACTAAAGCACCCTCATTTTTTCATAAACTTAATTATGTTTGAAGCATGATTCCGAGGCAGAGGCATATAAGGAAAATGGGGAGTTTGCATGGAAGGACTTAACCAAGCTCTTCGGCAAAACACCAATAAATGCTAGGGTGTTCAAGAAACCGCCGCGCCGAACGAGCACAGAGATAATCGAACTTGCTCGTAATTTTTTATTTTGGTTTTTTGCATCGCCTCATTATGTCTTTTATTAATATATTATTTGTCCAAATTTTATATTTAATAGTCTCACGTTTATTATGTTGTATAATCACATTAGGTAGGTCGACGGGGGAGCCGTGTAACCCGCGCAATGGCGCCGATGTGGTGTGTGACCGGATGTCGAACACCGACGGTGTTAGGCGCGTTGTACCCGAAGACGCTTCCAAAGCAAATGCAGCCGCTCATAGCTCTCAAGCCTCGTGCTCCGCTAAGTCGTATGAGTTCTGATGTAATCAATTCCACTTTTAATATGTATCTTTCTGTAATGTAATGCTACTCACTCTAGCCTTTATTTACGTCGTTTTAATTGGTACTGTAATGGTTAGTATCTTTAATTACTATTAATCATGTTTAGTTGCGTATTTCCATGTCTAGCTCAATCCTATTTCTGTTTTTCAATGAGCAGTATACACACATAAACATAAAACATACAAGCAAACAACGAAAAGTTTAATAAAGGCTGCATTTGCGTTCATTACATTAGGTACTTGCCACAAAAAATGTGCGAAATAGGACTGCCTAAAACACAGTTTGCACATCCAAACCACCTGTAATACACATAGCCAAAATACGCAGCCTAAAGCTGTCCAAAAAAGTATAGCATAATCTACCACATTTGCATCCTACTATATCGCATACTACGTCCGAAACATAAAACTAAATCATTATCATATGGACAACCATGCACGCCCACAAAATAAATATTCCATAGTGTAATAATTTAATTACTAGCCAAAAGAAATGGTTTATAACCATTTAACCACCATAATCTGTACCAATGCAACTTCCTCACTTCACGGATTTCTTGCGCAATAGCATCTTCAAATACTTGGGCCGGGACTCCTCGGGCATAGTAAAGAAGATGTCCAAGTCTTCGGGTGAGTGAGCTAGTTTGTGCGCAAGGACCATTTTCTGGTCTTTATCAAACTCCGGAATTGCTTCAAGTGTAGAGTAGAGAGCCTTACGCTGTATCGACGCCGGGTCCTCTCGTGCCGGTGGGTCTACCACCAAATCAGCTATGCGGCCAATAGAGTCCTTACACTCCTTCATGAACTGGTCCATGTAAGGTGGGACTTCTGGTGCATCATTCTCCGATGCACTCGACGTCTTCCTCTTTTTAACACCTTTCTCCTTCTTGATTTTCTTGTATATGAGCTTGGGGTCAATCTTGAGAGGGTCCGGTATCGGCACTTCATTATCCCCAACGTAGTCGTAATCATCCATATCAATAGGGTGCTGTTCCGAGTTATTGCTGAAGTTCGGACCACTAGACGGCCCGACACCATTGCTTGCTGATGGATGGCTGTTAAGGACCTCCTGGACAGCCGCCGAAATGTCCTCCGCCCCACCGCCAGTAGCCCTGTCCTTCCCAAACACTTCCGCCCAATCCTCGAAGTAAGGAAACCTCTTCATGCGATACCCCGCCACATAAGGATGAACCTGCACCATTAGTTAATGAAATCATTTCGTTAGTGATCACCACGAATAACGACTGTACAGTTTATATAATTGACAATGTCTAAACCAAAATAAAGGTCTTACTCTTATGTACTATGTCCACCAGTCCTCGGACACCAAGTCTATCATCTGGGTCTTGTCATTGAACTTTGCTCCGTCGCCAGATCCATCGAACATGGTGTACAGGTGAGAATATGTCTTCTTCCAAACGGTCAACTTCGACCGGACTTGGGGATCACCGCGAATATCAGTACCTGGTAATGCCTTCTGTATCGAGGCTTCTAACTGCAACAAGTATCCAGCCCTGAATGCATTGTCCACCTTCAGCCCCTTAGCCTTCAGCTCCCTCGGTGCGTCAATTAGTGCCTGATCCTCTGCCCGGGTCCACACACGCCTGCATTTGCCACTCTTGTTTGCTTTCCCTTTTCCTTTAGGTGGGTTGGAACTGCAACTAGACGCCTCCATGAATACTACGACGAAACATATCATAATAGTGTTAGTAAAAAACTATCCATGTAAACACGTTTATCATAGACCAATCGCAACAGAATCAACAAGTTAGAAAGATAGAGCCATACGCTTTGCAAACTGTTCATAGCACATTTCACCAATATACTCAAATCAAACAACACACTAGCATAAACAATCGCAAACAATTCAAAACCACTAAAAGCAAACCAATCAAAAATAGTTCTCTGTCAGCAACATTTATGAAAAAGTACATAAAAATAACTTGAATTCCAAACACAAACACGTATAGTTCGTAAAAAACAATCACACAAACACTCTCGTTTACTCTAATGACGATTAGCACGCCACTCATTCCACATTTCCATGGCCAAAGTATCCCTGAAGTTGGTCCAGGCAGGGGTATTGTCAAGACCCTCTATATATTCTGTTGGGGGATCGTCGTCGTTGTCGTCGTCGGATTCGGAGTCAGAGTCATCCGACGATGTGAGAATCGTATCGTCCGCCATGTTTTTCTTTATGAAGTTGTGCAGTAGTGCACAACCCATAATGATCCTATTCTGAATTTTAAGGGGGGTACTCTGACGACGATTTCAGAATCTTCCACCTCTTTTTTAGTCTACCAAAAGCCCTCTCGATAATGCAGCGTGCGCGGCTGTGCTTCATATTGAAGAATTCTTCATGGTCCTACGGGGCAGCCCGTCCTTCTTCCCACTCCTTCAGGTGATATCGACGTCCTCTGTACGGTGCCAAGTACCCTTCACAATTGGCATATCCGGCATCCACAAGGTAGTAATTACCTGTTTCATTAGGTTGGTTCTAGATTAGACAAACAAAACCAATATTTACTCGCAATTAGATACGTTACAAACAAATAGACCAAACCTTGTGGTACTCGTAGACCATGAGGTGCCGGACGGAAGACAGCATCTCGTAGTACTCGACCATCTGCCGCCGACCCCTCCCAACCACACAGAAGGTAAACAAATTGCATGTTGATGTCACATACACCAAGAACGTTAACTGAAATCCTTCCCTTGCGAGAGCGATAACGCGGGTGGTCAACCGTAGGAGCAGTTACATCGATATGGGTACCATCAAGTGCACCAAGACAGCCCTGCACATAAGTACAATTTAGGTTTGTAGTGCCAATTATCATTACATAAACATTGCAGAATCAATAATGTGGATCTGAAGTTGGTTACCTTGAAGTACTTCCAAGGTTCTGCATCGTTTCCGTTCTCCTCCGACACAGGCTTAGGAGTCTCTAGCATAAGTTGGCTGCACTTGAGGAGAGCGTGTAACGCCTTCTGAAAATAACGACTAACGGTTTGACCGGATCTTCGCCAGTAGAAGCTAATGGTCCGGTTTGTGGTGTGGTGGGCCAATATCATTAAGAAGAGTGATACTTGTTCACGGATGCTTACGTATTTTTCATCTTTCAACCCACCAACAACTTGTAGAACCCAACACAGTTTATTAAAACAATATCTGTCCATTCTAAGTTGACTCAAGCAGTGGACATCGTTCAAACCCGTCAATCTGTCCATGTGCCTACTTATAGCCCCCATCTTAGAAATTAGACTATATCTAATTGCCCTACGTCTTCCATTATTCCTCAATTGCCTTTGGTGATTGTGAAACAACATCATAAACATAAAAATTCTTGCCCTCAACAAAATTAACTGCAAAAGTACTAAAAGGAGTGTTTTCTGCCGCTGATCCATCTGGTAATGTATAGGGTCACAACATACTTATGTAATGTATAGCCCTATGTGCAAAACCATCACAAACCATCTAATTGAGGTGCTGACAACAAGTTTAAATTGGTCAACTCATGTAATTTAGGGTCACAACATACTTATGTAATGTATAGCCCTATGTGCAAAACCATCACAAACCATCTAATTGAGGTGCTGACAACAAGTTTAAATTGGTCAACTCAAGTCAAGAACCTTTGGTACAAAATTTAACTCACATCTGCACATATTAAGCTTTTCAACTTAGCTTAACACAACTCTTTATGACCTTGAGTTACCATCTACAATTAGTTATCTTGCTCTCTTACTCATCATCATCTTCATGAGAATATAAAACTAACCTTTTTCTCATACAAATGACATTTAGCCTAATTTTATAAACTTTAGTTTGATTCTTCGAAGCTAGTATAAAAATTCTTATGAAAGGGGATCCTAACAAAATAAATCCCACTCTTTAAATCAGAGTCATCAAGAAGTTCTTCCTACTATTTTCTCCTAAAATAATGGTACTTCCTTGAAACATGTCTTTGTATTACAACAATTTGTAATCCACACTTTAACATCAATGCACCATAGTCGAAAACATACTTGAGTACGTACATAGATAAACAAATGCAGCGCATAAATTCATTAGAACACACAGATTTCACCAACACTTGCATAACATGACAGGGCATTTAGTATAGACTCCATTCAAACACACATAATACTCACAACTTCATTTAGAATAATATTTTCGATTGTTTATGATAACTTTACCTTTTACAGCAGTAAAAACTTGTGAAACTATTCTGAAAAATTTGAATCCTCGCTGAAACCCGAACGATTTTTCCTATCAAAAGCACTACTGTTAAAATCGATGTAATAGAAACACTAAACGAATAAACTAACACAAAAAGTAAGTACTGATTTTGGACTCACCTATATACTCGTCGAAATCTTCGTCTAATCTTCACCCAAATCTCACGGCCAACTCGATTGCGAAGCGATTTACCTACATTAACAGAAGATTAGTGGCGCCCAAACGAGTTTTTAGGAGAGTTGCAAAATAATTACGAGATTCTTACGATGAAGAATGTGTAATCAGTCGAAGAAGAACCCTAAATTCGCCAAACCCTAGTTCTGCAATCGAAGAGCAGAAGAAAGGGGGATTTTTTTTTTGGTATAGCTTCAGATCTGAAAAAACGTGATGTTTGAAGCACAAAATCGCGATTTCATTTGCTGCGTACGTTTTTAACACGTGTAAAGGAGGGGTAAAATTGTATTTTCACCAAGGGGACCCAATTGCTACAAAACCGAGATAAAATAATCTTAGGGGGGGGGGGGGGTGAGATTAAAAAAGGGGGATTAGTCTGCTACAGGACCGGGCTAGCTCGCGTTTGCCGAAAAGCCCGCGCGAAATATCACTCCAAGTGTGCACTAGATGAGGAGTGACTAAAAATTTAATCTATCATCATACCCCCAACCAAACACTTCCGAAGTGTTTAACTACTTCATATGAATCACAATTGTGCCAATTAAAAAGCTAAGTCATTTGACTAAGGCAGGAAAAATTGCACAAATCCAGGAGGTATCTCCTGATGGTTACGTCGAAACAAATTTTAAATTTGTCCGATGGTTATCTGCTATAAATCTGGACTTGAAAAGTTCCTGTCCAAATAATAATTAATAGTTGCTTGCTTTACATTTATGAGTTTAGCTCAAGAACCCTTTTCTGAAGAAAAACATTATTGACAGAATGTCTAATTCCATTATTGTTCCTCCTACATAAAATGCTTCTTATCAGTGGTTTCAATCAAAAACATTTGTCTTACCATTTTAGTAGATAACATAATCTTTTTTTCGGATTGGAAAAAATAGGTATACGAAGGCTGCTTACTTCTATTTAATTTTGGTCATATAGAGATTATATAGATTAAGAACAAACGAATGAATTGATAGTGAAGAAACTAATTTAATTATTTTTTTTTCAGATCCGCGGGTAACAAAAGTCGTTTTTGCTTTTCCAGGAAGGAAATATAAGAATTCAAACGTGTTGATAGTGAAGAACATAATGTTATTTTATTCAATTTAGTTTTGATCATATAGAGATTATGTAAGATTAAGAACCAAGAGGCTTGCTAAGAGTATTATATGAATTTTTCTGCTTCTCGGCGAAACAAAAGTTTATTTACAAATGGAGTATAAGAAAGACTCCAAAAACTCACATAGATTCAAGCAATTAGTATTAACCATTACAGAATAGAGATAAATTGTGCATCATTAAACAAAAGAATAAATGAAGGTTGGTCGTTTTAATGGTATCAACGGCATCTTGTGCTTGATCACAAATTCCATTGTTCATTTCTACTCTAGGCAGCCAAATGTGCATAGAAAATCAAGCTAGCCAAATGTGCATAGAAAATCAAGCTTCTTAAGTTTCTAGGGAACCAAATATATCAAACAACTAAAAAATTAAAAGAATTTCAAAAGTGAACTGCATAGATTACAATGTTACTACTTTTACCATGAAACGCAATCGCATCATTTGAAAATTTAAATATTTATGCAAATTATTAAATTCTAAATATTTATATTTTTAAAATATGTCAATTTTTAAGTGCACCGAATAACTCATAAGATAATAATTATTAAACAATGACCTTTAGCATAAAGCCCACACTTCAATAAATTTATTGTCGTGGCAGACTATAAAATATAAATTTATTTCAAAAAGTATAAATTAGGAGTATTTAGTTAATACTTGAGCGATACTTCCATAATCGACCATTGAATTCATCCCAATCTAGCCTTCTTGCATGGTCCGCTACTGTTTGTCTGTGTTCAAAAAGAAAAAGAAAAAAAAGAAGAAGTTAACATGCTAGGTGAAATGAAACAAAGAAGATTCCATCGGCAGTTGCAGTTGTCTAATGATCTAAGGGAATCAAAAACATTAAGAAGAGGAAAAACAAAATATTCCAACTAGTTTTTAGTTGCGATTTGAAGCCAAATGGTTCGGCTTGATGTGGAGATGCATACGCGCAGACCCTCCACAAGGAGGGAGCACGGCGAAAGCTCATCGTCATTGAGCGATCACGAAGACGACGACGACCAAGCTAAAGATGAACGCCAGTCCAACAATGATCACGCGGCAGACATATTCATGGATATCGATTTGTATCTAGCTGCAAAGAATGGCAATCTTGATGATTTTAGCAGAGTTCTCGATCGAGTTTCAGCTACAGAACATGCATCGTTTGCCGAGGTTTTGAGTAGAGCAAGTCCTGCAGGAAATACACTTCTTCATGTTGCAGTCACGTATGGAAACCAGGATATAGTAACTTACATAGCTGCAAAAAGTCCAAACTCTTTATTTGCTAAGAATTTTAATGAGGACTCTGCATTACATTTAGCTTCAAAATCCGGATATAAAGCGATTGTAAGATCCCTGGTGCGGATTCTTGGAGAGTTGGGGGAATTGCCTAATGGGACCGACGACATTGTGGCTGCTAGGAATAATCTGTTGAGTGCAACAAACGAGAAAGGAAATACTGCCTTGCTCGAAGCGTTAAACAATGGTCGAGAATCGGTAGCTCGATTTTGGATACGAGAATTTCCTGAGATATCATACATCCAGAATAAGAAACGGGAATCTGCGATCTACATGGCGGCCAAAGCCGGTTTTTCCAAATGTATCAATCTTATTCTTCGACTATGCACAGATCATGAACGAATAAAGGAACAGTTCAAGAATAAGTCACCCATTCAAGCAGCTGTCATGATGCACCACAGAGGTACTTGTAATCTCAAAACTTTGTTATCTTGAAAATATTGTACAGATTAAGTAAAGCAACAACCGTATCGAAATTATTGATTTGCTTCTTATAGAGATCGTTTCATATTTGTTTTGAGAGCTAGATGTTTTGGAAGTCATGTTGAGTTGGAACATTCAGTTAAGAGATGGCGAAGGGAGAACTCCACTTCACTATGCAGCGTCATTAGGTTATCTTGAAGAAGTTCGTTACTTGCTAGAAAAATGCGCTCCTTGTACCGCTCAAATAGACAACAGTGGTTCGTGCCCAATTCATCTGGCATCAATTGAAGGCCACGTTGATATCATCAACCTCTTGCTTCAAGACTGCCCTACTCCATTGGAGCTGCTTGACAGACATGGTCGTAGTATTCTACACGTTGCTGCAAAGAGTGGGAGATATAGCTTAGTTAAGTACATTCTCAACAATCTTGAGTTGGAGGAGCTTATAAATATGAAAGACAGAGATGGAAATACACCCCTGCATTTGGCCACCAAGGATTGGCATCCCAAGATTGTTAGTTCCTTGACATGGGACAAGAGGGTGGATGTCAAGTTGGTCAATGACATGGGGAAGACTGCTCTAGATGTTGCTGAGTATCATATGTCGTCAAATCCCCCGTTTCACCAGGTACTAATACCGAGCACCCCAACTTTCTCGTAAAATACTAAACTGCAAATACGATAACATAAAATCATATTCTTTGTTGATAAAACTGCAACCCGCATAAAAAATTCACCATGTGTTTACGCTTATAGAACATACTGTAACAACAGATTTCGAGTCCTTAAAAATAAAAGACAAGAAAAATTAGTACAAATAAACTTAATATGAATTTAAAAAATTTAGAGTTACAATCTCTATTTTATCCTCTGATTCAATCCTTCATGAAGTTGACTTGAACTTGAAAAACTTTAATTCGAGGGCGTGAGAGCTTGATCTCGAATCAAAGAGAGAATTTCTTTGATCTTCGCGACGAACAATTTGAATGTTTGGATGAACGCCTTTGAAGATGATGAACTTGATGGAGAGGATTTGAAGAACTTCTTTACTCCAAGAATGTTTGAGTTTTTGTTGTGATTTTTCTTCTTGGTGAAGACCCCTATTTATAGTGTTGGAAGAAGAATCTTCTGATGAGATGAATGGTTGAAATCGTTTCTCCAATATGGAAGACATAATTTGAGGAAATCCTTCTTTCCATGATGAAAGATAGTTTCCTTCTTTTGAGATTTGATGACTAGACCTTCCATCCTTTGAGATTTTGATGACTAGACCTTCCATCCTTTGAGATTTTGGTGACTAGACTTTCCATCTCTTGAGATTTTGGTGAGTAGACTTTCCGTCTTTTGAGATTTGATGAATAGACTTTCCATCTTTTGAGATTTGATGAATAGACTTTCCATCTTTTGAGATATGATGAATAGACTTTTCATCTTTAGAATATTGGAGTTTTATGGAATATTTATTTTCTTCCAATTGCACACATTTAATTATTTAATAAAATAAATGTGTCTACAAATTGCCCCCTCGAGACTTGTTCACAAAAGTGTTGAAGACGCGGCATTGAGTGAATAAGTCTCGATCATTTTTCCTTTCCAATTGCTCAAGCATGAGTTTATTATTTCGAGCTTGAAACAATAGTTTGTGGGCTCGTCTCAAAATGCATGGCATGTGTGTTTCAACTTTCATTTGTGTCAACTTTTAGGAGACATTTCTTTTTTCAAAGACATGACCGAGTTTCGAATTGACTTCCATCATCCATGAGTAATTTGTAGTTTAGACTCATGCATCAAGGAGCATTTGATTTGAGAACTTGTAGACCTTTTGGCTCGTGTCTAGGAGACTTGAAGACTTGAGAATTTGTAGACATTTTTTACTCGTGTCTAGGAGACTTGAAGACTTGAGAATTTGTAGACATTTTTTACTCGTGTTTAGGAGACTTGAAGACTTGGAGAATTTGTAGACATTTTTCACTCGTGTCCAGGAGATTTGAAGACTTGGAGAATTTGTTGAACAATTTCAACTCTTGTCAAGGAGCCTTGATTTGATTTTGTTTATTTTTTTTTTTTGAATTTGTAAACAGTTTTTACTCATGTTTTGGAGTTCATAACTTAAATATTTGTAGACAGTTTTATCTCTTGTCAAGGAGTCTTGATTTGATTTTGAATTTGGAAACAGTTTATACTCGTGTTAAACTTGAATATTTGTAGACAGTTTTATCTCTTGTCAAGGAGTCTTGAATTGATTTTGAATTTGTAAACAGTTTATACTCGTGTTAAGGAGTTTATTGACAGTTTATTCTCTTATCAAGGAGGGCATGAAGAGATCTTAATTTGAAGATTCTAGACATTTTAAGCTTGTATCTAGGAGCATATCAAATATGACACTTCATCTTCTTCAAGTTTATCTTCATTTTGATCTTTATTTTGATCTTCATTGTCTTCTTCAATATCAGAGGTTGAAGAATCACGAGCATGGAACATATATTCTTCATCATCAGAGTTAATATTCATCTCGATGGTATGCGCTCGAGTTGCTAATTCTTCAAAAGTTTTTGGCTTGATTGCTTGAAGAATATAGGAGAGGTTCCAATGCATTCCTTGAGTGCATATTTCAATGGCTGAAATTTCAGAGAGCCTTTCTTTGCAACTTAGAGATAAATTTCTCCATCTATTGATGTACTCAACAACAGGCTCATCTTCTTGTTGATATGAGTTAGCAAGTTCAATCATGCTAACAGTACGGCGAGTGCTATAAAAGCGATTGAGGAACTTGATTTGAAAATCTTTCCAGTTGTCAATTGAATTTGGCTCGAGATCAGTGTACCAGTCGAAAGCAAAACCTTCTAAGGACCGAACAAATTGTTTGACAAGAAGATCTCCATCAGTTCCAGCACTATTGCACGTCTCGATGAAGTGAGCGACATGTTGTCTTGGATCTCCGCTACCATCAAATCTTTGAAACTTTGGAGGTTGATAGTTTTCTGGCATTTGTAATTGCTCGATCCTTTGAGTGTATGGCTTGATGTAAGATTTGAAGGTTGAAGGTTGAGCTTTGTAATCTTCTGCAACTGCTTCAATGAAATCTTTCAATTGATTGGCAGAGATGAGACTTTGAGTGGAGACTTGAATTTCTTTGCTTGAGGCTTTAGAATTTTCTCCAACTTCAATTTTTTGATGGCATGGATCATGAATTGATCGTTGTTCTTCAGGAGACTTTGGTGCATGGATCATAAATTGATTGTTGTTTTTTAGGAGTTCTGACTTTTGGGGATGGCATGAGACTTGAACTTCTTGGATTGATGAATGTTCTGCAATCTGAACTTTGCCAATAATTTTTTCAGCGTCTTGATCAGCACTTGTTTTGGCCTCCATCTTTTGGAAAAGATAATTCAGACGCTCTTCACGTTTGTGGACTTGTTTGGTGAAGTTTTCAACGGCTTTGGTCAATGCATCAATTTGCTTTTGCAATGAAGATGGTTGAGTCTCATGTCTTGCCCCCGTTGACTTCTCCATTGTTGAGCAAAAGTTGGCTTCTTGAGACTTCAAATTTGAACTTGAAGGAAAGAGATGAGAGGTAGAGATTGTCCCACTGGGCGTGCCAAATTTGTAACAACAGATTTCGAGTCCTTAAAAATAAAAGACAAGAAAAATAGTACAAATAAACTTAATATGAATTTAAAAAATTTAGAGTTACAATCTCTATTTTATCCTCTGATTCAATCCTTCATGAAGTTGACTTGAACTTGAAAAACTTTAATTCGAGGGCGTGAGAGCTTGATATCGAATCAAAGAGAGAATTTCTTTGATCTTCGCGACGAACAATTTGAATATTTGGATGAACGCCTTTGAAGATGATGAACTTGATGGAGAGGATTTGAAGAACTTCTTTACTCCAAGAATGTTTGAGTTTTTGTTGTTTTTGTTGTGATTTTTCTTCTTGGTGAAGACCCCTATTTATAGTGTTGGAAGAAGAATTTTCTGATGAGATGAATGGTTGAAATCGTTTCTCCAATATGGAAGACATAATTTGAGGAAATCCTTCTTTCCATGATGAAAGATAGTTTCCTTCTTTTGAGATTTGATTACTAGACCTTCCATCCTTTGAGATTTTGATGACTAGACCTTCCATCCTTCGAAATTTTGATGACTAGACCTTCCATCCTTTGAGATTTTGGTGACTAGACTTTCCATCTCTTGAGATTTTGGTGAGTAGACTTTCCGTCTTTTGAGATTTGATGAGTAGACTTTCCATCTTTTGAGATTTGATGAATAGACTTTCCATCTTTTGAGATTTGATGAATAGACTTTCCATCTTTTGAGATATGATGAATAGACTTTCCATCTTTAGAATATTGGAGTTTTATGGAATATTTATTTTCTTCCAATTGCACACATTTAATTATTTAATAAAATAAATGTGTCTACACATACCATACCAATGCATTAGAAGCAAATACTTAACAGCAAATGGCCACTTGGTTCTAAGGAAAAAGGGAACTGTCAAATTACTGGAATGGAAAGAACTTTATGTCTTTGTAGCTTGACAAATAACATGAGTGCATTTGAAATGTGATTTTATGATTTTTGGCAGTATGTTTGACAGATTAAAAAGATAAAGAGTGTCGCTCGTGCGCTTTTACGTAATTGCTCTAACGATCTTCCATCTTGATACATCTCTTCACTCTTTCAGCGTCTGACCTGGGCTGCCTTAACAGCCGCTGGCACACCTCGATCTTCTTCAGGCAAAACTGCAAAACGACGGAATCTAGAGAATAGTTACTCGATGGATTCCTTCAAGGAAAGAGTTAACACGCTTCTGCTTGTGTCGACTCTTGTTGTCACAGTAACTTTTGCTGCCGGTTTCACTATGCCTGGCGGGTATAATAGCTCTGCTCCAGATGTGGGCATGGCAACGATGTTAAGACACCGAGGACTCCATATATTTGTTTTTTGTGACACTATAGCCATGCACTGCTCCATTGTTGCATCTGTGGCTCTCATCTTTGCGCAATTAGGAGATGTCAATCTGGTTCTTGCAGCTTTTGGAGTGGCACTACCTTTGTTAGGGATTGCTCTCTGTATGATGTCCATGGCTTTCGCAGCTGGAGTGTTTCTAGCGGTAAGCAAACTCCGGTGGCTTAGTATTACTATCCTGTTTGCGGGCCTTACCTCCCTCGCGATTTTGTTGTTTCTTCTGATTCCGTTATGCATGTCAAGTTCTTCGAGTAACCGGATCTCACGCTACCTATCCTACTATCCTTTCCTTTTTCTGATATTAGCAACCAATAGTTATGTTTAAACACGAAAATTAGCTTGAGTGGGAGAATAATGCAGTGTTTTTTTCCCAAAGATCCAGGACATTGGTCTCGACTGATCTTTTTGTACCTCCTGTTTGTTGCAATTTTTCACATTTCAGACATGATGTTGAAAACCTTGTTACAAAATGTTATGCAATCTTGTATCAAATTCTTAGTAATCTTAAATGCTGGCAGTTTCATGTGAAGGGTTGGCTAAACCATAGATGGTACACCAAACACACACTATAGCGATACACAATATTAACCAAGATGTTTAATAGTTGCCGTTGAATCCAATTGGTTTAAATTTACGAATCTAGTAGATTAAATTACGAAATCCAGCTTGTTTAAATTTACGAATCCACCAGTTTAAATTTACAAATCCCGCAAGACTCTTTAGTTTACGAATCTAGCTGGTTAAAATTTACAAATCCTACAATTTAAATTTACGAATTCAGTTGTTTAAATTTACGAATCCAGTTGGGTTAAATTTACGAGTCCGACGGTTCAAATATAAAAATCCAACTATTTAAATTTACGAACCCAGCAGTTTAAAATTTATGAATCCAGCAATTTATAATTTACGAATTCAAAATTTAAATTTACGATATCCATCAGTTAAAATTTACAAATCCTGCAGTTTAAATTTACGAATGCAACTGTTTAAAATTTACGAATTCAGTAGTTTAAATTTACAAATACAAAGAAAGAGATAAGCTCTCTGAAATTTTATTCAATCAACCACCCTAAATTACAATGAAAGATAAACTATTTATGGCCCTCATAAAACCCTAATTTAACAAAGGAAATATAATTCTAATAAAAACAAACTCTAATTGAAAATAAATTCTAATAAGTCTAAGGAAAACTAAAGTAAATAAAAGACTTAAATTCCCACAGGAAATAATAAACTGTTTTTTGACCCCTCTAAACTTGTTTAGGTGGCCGTTTCCACTTGGAAAAGTGGTATTGCTTGTTAAAAACGGAGTCCATTGACTTTCTGGTCAAACTTCGACTAATTTTAATTTTGAGCAGATTTATCTCTTTCTGTACTACATCAGGGAGCCCAATGTGAATTTTCCCTTGCATTACTTTTTAGGATATACGAAAAGGTTTTTGAGAAACTTCTGAAGAACACTATAAAAATCATAAAAGAGAACATTCGTACGAAAACTAAGTTTCATTGATCAGACTTGAGCGTGTTCATCTCATCACTCCAGACATGCTAATTCACTTTCATTACACTACAGTTGCTCGTAAGGTCTTTGTGAAAGAGAACGTCATCAATTATAGTTTTTCCATGTAAATAAATTATATAAACAAACAAATTATATAGCTGTATATAGAGTCCCCGATGAAATGAACATATATAATATATATATATATATATATATATATATATATATATATATATATATATATATATATATATATATATATATATATATATATATATATATATATATATATATATACTTAGTATGTGACACAAATGAGATCTAGATTTAACAAACCATGTATTAAAGTTCACATGTTTCATATATAAAAGTGATTCCAGGTCCAATGCTGAAAAAACGCAAATATTAAAGTTCTCTATCTTACACCTTCTCAAGCTATCTAAGTGCGTTCCACATTAGAAAAAGCCATCAATGACGAGTGCTTTGCTTCACGATTTTCCAACTTTTAGCTCTTCTCATCTACTTCTAAGGTAAGATATACCAACTCATAGCTTACAAAGTTAAAAAGGCTCACAGTTGGCTAATCAGAGGAAAAAGAATCCACTCTACTAAGTGAGGTTTCAACTTTTGACATGTATGATGCACCCTTGAGGTTTCAATTTGTTGGCGTATACCCTTTTCAATTGTTGACCATTTGTCAACGGTAAAATGTGTGGTATTATAAGTTTCTTTTACAAAAGATTATTTGATTTTTTTTTTTTCCTATGTGGTCATTCTAAAAATGCTAATATCTCTTTTTTACTCTATATATAAACTCTAATTATTTATTTTTATTTAGCTCATTCAAGGTGATATTATATAACTACAGATTATTTGATTTTCTTTCTTATTGTGGTCATTCTAGAAATGATAATATCTCTTATAAAAAAATGATAATATCTCTTTTTTAGACGATCTTTAATTATTTATCTTGATTTAGCTCATTCAAAGTGATATTATAGTTATTTAATATCATAATCATAAGATTTAGCTTATGAGCTAGTAAAGTCACTCAATATGCTATATTTTTTTTTGTTAAATTACAATTCTAGCTAGTTGAACAAAAAATTGATACATTACGCATTATAATATTTTTCTTTATTAAAAATTACCAACATTTTTCGTATCAAAAAATAATTTAGAGACATAAAAATAAATTAATCTACTTTTTATTTTGTATGATTTTATTTTATATATGTAACAGAATAATAAAATTAATTTTTTTGATAATACATCATTTATCAATACTTTTATCAACATTTGTGCACAGTCGACAAAATTTTCAAAATAAAAATGATGTGAAATATTCTAAATGTTAAAAAAAAAAAAAAAAAAATAGGCCAACGAGTTGAAACTCCAACTATACAAGAAGGATTAATATAGGCTATTGTATTTGTATTATCACGATCTTATCAGAATATTACTCAACATACTTTTAAAAATATCTAATAATTAAAGAAATTTATAATAAATTGTAACATAAAGTTGCTAAATGAAGCAACATTATAAAATATAAATGATAGCCATGTTTAGTTTGAATAGTTAAAAGGTGAAAATAAATGATTTGTGTGCAGAGTATGCAAATGAATTGATAGCTTGTAAAATTTTATATCTTCAAGCAAAAAACTTGTAACTGTCTTCATGTTTAACCTTTGACTAGTGATCCATCGATATACAATGAGACATTTAACAAAAAATTAGAATCTCAAGGAATTGTATGCCAAAATATGAAATCTCATGAGAGGTGAATGAAAGATACCCATAGAATATAAGATCAAACAAAAATCACATTGGGTTAAATGTATAAACTTGAAATTTCTAAATCTTTTAATTAGTTGCTATGTTGTATTTAATCATTTAGCAGTCAGTTTATTCAATTCTATTCCATCTAAATTTTATGTGGTCATCCGTTCATTCTAAACTTAGCTTGAATCGATAGTTTTTTACGTTTTACTAATTGATATCATATTTTAAAATTACTAAAACATCAAGAAAAACAAGTTTCACTAAAATGTAATGATAATGTTAAGATAAGGAATTGACTTTCAACTCAATTGTTCAAAATTCTTTGAGGAATTGAAGTTGCATAAGAACATGGCAATAAAAAGGCATAGTTATGAAAAGCTTATCTTTTCTTGCTCCTATGTTTTCTCCATCTGATTATAATCTTCTCATTTTTATTAATTCAGTTCAATTAGTTTTAAAATAGTATCCTCTTAATAATAAAAGCAGAGCGTGATTTGAGTAATGTTTTAACTTTGTTGACTCTTGTAATAACTGACGTTCTTTGTATTGTTTTTCTGTGTGAAATACGATCGCGAGATATTGAAATTTAATCTGATTGCGGCAATTCTCATAGGTACCACTTTTAAACTCGTTCAGATCCTTTTGTTGGGAATATTTACTTTTACATATTGTATTTACATTTATTGGGTACAAAACAGCAAAATATATTATATTAATAGATGTAGAAATATGCTGAACAGAATGATCAAGAAGACGTAAACAAACAAAATTTGAGTTCATGTTAATAATATTTACAATGTTTACGACGTATTATTTCCCGTGCTATATTATTATTATTATCTTGGTTAATACTTAATATCACAGATTAGTATGCACACACGCAAGCCCATACATAAAGGATTTGGCAGTTGGCACATATGTCCCTAAGTTATACTTTGGAAATATTCAATTATTAAAATTTACAATACAGGTTTTTGATTGTGGAAAACTTATCTAAACAGTGTCCTAATTTTAAAATACTAAGTACAAGTAAGATTTAAAAATGTCTGTGCCATGTAAGATTAAAGATCTAATCTCACAATCAAAATGATACAAGCATGTGGGCAAATCCTGGCATTCATGCAAGTCGTCCAATTTCTTGATCCTGATGATTATTACTATTTCGCTTAACAAAAAGATCATTATCTGTTAAACTATTTCATAAATTAAAAGAGCCACTATGAATTTGAAATGATTGTACTGGGCCCAGACCCTAAAGCGAATATAATAAGCCCATAACCCCAGTGTCTGCACCTAATAATAAAATGGATCCAGCCGCTGTTATTTCTTGATTCATTTTTTGTTCTTTTATTTTTATTCTTTACATCTTGTATTTTTACTTAATCTTGCAGTACAGAAGTAGAAGTTTTTTTTTACAAGGCAAAAATTTTTAAATTCACAAAAGTGTAAAAGAGTTATAACGCATAACATAAACAGACTAACAGTTGAAGACAATAACTCCAAAACATGACACACGCTCGTCTACATTAAACATACATTGAATTGGATAGTTAACGAAATCAACAAACAAATAAATAACGACCATTTTAACCCCAATCAGTTGTAAACGCCCATCCAAAATCAATAAGAGATAATTTTTTACATAGGTTAAGTGAAATGTACATTGTCTAACCTAAATTATGTTTTAGTCAAAAACCTAGTCTCCATAACAAAAATAAAAACTGCCAAATTCCTATTTATTTAGTCATAAAACTAAATTATCTCTTAGTAAAAAAAACTTATTCAATTAAATATCTCACATTCTAGCTTAAGACAAAAAATACAGTAGATTGTGACAAGAGAAGCGATATAGAATTTCTTTAATAACAAAATAACCTCCCTCGTCACTTATGGAAGTGCATATTTTTCTAAATTCAATGACACGTCATTATCAACTTCTTGCACGAAGTCCTCAAACTTGCCAACCACTTTGATATTTGGTTTATTAAATAACGTTTACCAATCCAATTCTTGCGTTGACTGCTGTGACCAAAATACTATTACAGTCTTAAATTATTACTTACTTCTAGGCCCCAAGTTTATTACATGCAACCAATATATGCTCCTATAAAAATACTTATCACACTTTTCCCGTAATTTTCGAACATTGTCACATCACTAATATAATAGATAAAAATCACAAGCCCTCACTTAAGTAACATCAATATTTTAATATTTGCAAAAAGGAGAAAAGCGATGTGCAAAAAGTTAAAGGTTATAGAATTCCACCAAAACAACATCCCAAGTTTCCTGTACAGTTGTTACGCCACACTTTTTATTTTATTGGATTTTACATATATTTTGATAACAAAGATCACAAAAAGATAAAAATTATTAAGAATAACTATTCTTTAGTAAGTAATTTTTCGTATGTGAAATAAAATATATGTGAAGAATATTCGGTTAGTGTGCTAAAGAGTTATCCTTAAATAAACAACAAACGAAAATTCACCGACCAAAATACTTCTTCAAATTTGTAATTTTTTTCAAAAACAAGAGGTCCCACTGCTTTTTTTTCTTTCTTTTTTTTCAAATCACAAAAATTAGTGTTAAATTAATTAGTTGAAAAGCTTAATTATCATAAAAAGTTAAAGTCTAATACGAGAGATCTCATTTTCGCCATTATTTTAATAATTTCTACTATAAAAAAACAAAACACCACTTCCTCTCTCTTCTCACTTTCTCTCTCTAAAAGCTCAGCTCCTGCTTCAACTCCAGTAAGCACTCTCTCTCTCTATACATACACGCGTGTGTGTAAGTATGTATATTTGTGACTATATACACACACACTTGATTTGCATTTTTCTTCTGATGATTTAATTGCTGAATCAAATGTTATAATTATGCATAAAAAGCATTGGTTTTAGCGGTTTGTTCACAATTTGAAATTTACTAATTTGTGCATTTTCATTGTCGGTGCATTTGGTTTCTGCTGTATATTAGCTAAGAAGAGTGTTTTGTTGCTAGATCTGATGTTTTTGCGGTTAGATGTAGTGTTTATTTTGAACTTCAAATTCAAAATCAGTGTATTGAGATTGTTGATGTGTGTTGCAGGTTTAAATGCTGAAACAGTAGGAGCAAAATCAGAAGTTTGATTTGATCACTGATTGTGATGGAGGCGGTGATTGATGCGAATGTTCAACTGGAGTACATTGAGTTTCAGATTTTTCCTGCTCAGAATAGGTATTAATTCTATAAACTTATCTTAATGAACTCGTATCGAGTGTTAAAAGCTTAACGAGTTTGGCCTTGTGAATTTTATATTGGTATGTCATTGTTATGGAAGACTGTATCTTGATTTACCGTTTTCGATTTATGTCGAGTAAGTATGGAGCAATGTCCTGTAATTTTAGTTACATTTTGTTGATTCCATTTCAATATCAGTCTTTCAGACTGCCAGTGCTCGATCGGCGATTTCTGGTATCATATTATCGCAGTTTTTGGATCTCGTTTAGTCTGTTTTCAAGGTTTTGGTTTGATTTGGTGAAGTTTTAAGAGACTTCCCTGCATGTATGAACGAAAAATCTGAAGATGTGATTGAATTAGTTCTGGAGAAACATATGGGGTGCTATAAGGTTTGCAGTGCCAAATGAGGAAAAAGAGTTTTGAGAGTACATATAAGGCTAATGTTAGGTTAAACCTGGTTTCAAATCAAGAAGAAAAATGTTTTGAGAAAGAAAGTGTGGTTTGTGTGTTTTAAAATTTATGTGTGCTTGCAGATTAATTGGGCATATCAAACTGAGCTTTTTTTTGGGTTGCTCCAGTTGTAGAAGACAAACAACTAATTTACAGTCCCAAACGAAACCAAACTCAGAAGAAAAGCAAACCAGACATGCTCTAAACCTCTGGAACCTTTTTCTTCTTTTTTTTTTTGCTTTTTAATAAAACTGTGAGCAATATCCCATTGGCTGCATCGGCAAATTTTGAATATTTGTTCATTTTTATGCCTTTATGAAGGTTTGATGCATCTGTTTCCTATGCAAACAAGAAAGAGAAAGTGACATCTGGAATTTTGAAGCATCTGTTACAACACTCGCCTGATGCTGAAGCTTTGAACTCAAAAGGATCAAGTGCCAAGTATAAAGTTACACCACCAGAAAATACAAACGAGGCCAAGTGGTTTACGAAATCCACACTGATAAGGTCAAACATTTCTTCTTCGCTGTTTTGCTTTCTATGAAAAGAGATCTGTTGTTGTTATATCTTTTTTAGTGACTTTTTACTTATATGACCAGGTTTCTAAATATAATTGGTTCTTCAAACGTACTGGACATCACCAAGTCAGTGAAAAATGAGATATCTCAGCTGGAAGAAGCTCGGAAATTTCACGTTTCTTTATATGCAAAGGTAAAGTCAGCTGGTTGCTTCCTTGAATTGTTTCTTTAAATTTTGGACTAACATGTTTTTTTCCTGTAGAGTACGGGATCCCAGCTACAGAGTGTAGAATCAGAATCAGGTTAGTGTAATCATACTTTTAGTTCATGCTGATTTGCGTTATGGTAAAAAGTCTCGCATCAGTTTTTGAAAATGAATGTGTCAATACTTATTCTTCTTTATTTGTGTGGTTGATGATATTCATTGAGCTGTCGTAGTCAATATTTGCTTGTTTATAAATTGGATTTTCTAGTTATACTCTCTTACCTTTACTATGTTAATTTTCAATTATCTTTTTTCCATGAGGCAGACAGTTGCTTTGGTACTGGCACAGCATTAACCCCTATAGTAAGTCGGTTCTTAATTTATATAGAATGTCACTGCTTGTGTATATCTGTAAAACTAACTGCTAATACCGTCAATGGCATGCCTGCAGGTGGATGGCTCAGATGCTTCTAAGTATGTTTTCTTCTCTATTTTTTTAACCCCCAAATTAGGATATTCTATTTTCTCAATATTTGGTTGCCACAGGAATGAGTTGCTGCGGGCCATTGACTTGAGGCTTACTGCATTAGATGGAGAATTGACTGCTGCTTTTACCCAAGCTGCTGGTTCTAGGTTATCTGTTGAGGAGATGGACGCTGTAGAGAAGTTTTCTGATCATATTGGATCGATAGACTTGAGGTAGGCCAAGCTTCATAATAGGACATATCAGTCATCTCCAATTAAAGCGCCTTTTCTCTTCCTGAATTATCAGTTGTTCATGACTAGATATTATGTTCATTGATTCCAGGGATTCTGTGCGTAAGCATATACAGCTGATACGAAGAAATCAGGCTGTTGATAATTCAAGCAGCACACCGTTTGTCGATGGTAACAAGTATGGAGAAAAAGATGGAAACAATGAAAATGCAAAATCATTATCTTCAGACTTACCTGTAAGATATGGTGTTTCTCCGGCTAAAGTTGCGCAGATTGAGAGGCAAAGCTCAACTGGAAGTGACACAACTTCTTTGTCAAGTGAGGAAGAGCAACCATCAGCTGGAAGAAGTCGTAGTCTTATAAGATCTGCATCACCGAGGAGGTCAGCTTCTCCCATGAGGAGGGTACAAATCGGACGGTCTGGATCTCGAAGATCTACCGCAATTACCATTAAGAGTCTTAATCATATTCCTGCCAGAGACAAGTCATTTTTTCCCAGAGATAGTGATGATGAAGGATCAGATCAAGCACCTAAAAAATCTGAGAGTAACGCAAGGGTGATAAGTGTAAAAGATGCAATTAACCTTTTTGAAAGTAAACAGAAGGATCAAACTGCAGATGTTCAGAAGGCAAAATCTTTGTTGACTGCCTCTGTAGGAGCAAATAAATCTGTCCTGAGAAGATGGAGCAGCGGAGTAGGTGAAGATTCTTATCAGCATCCTCAGGACAATGTTTCTGAGGATGCCAGTCCCCGGGTTCAAAACAACTTAGGAAGTGTTGCAAATAGTTCATCAGAAGCTGAAGCTGAGCCCAGTGTTGCTTCTGATTGTAACCCGATTGAGCCTTGTGGATTGGATCTCAAAGTGAATTCACCTGAAAAAAGAGCTTGTAGTCCATTGGTTATGCAGGAGGAGACTTTTCCAGCTGAACACAGTAGTGAAAAAAAAACTGCTCCGGATGAGTGGAGCCGTCAAAAAGAAGCTGAACTAAATGAGTTGCTGATGAAGATGATGGAGACTAAGCCTGTCAAAAGTCGGAAGGTGCCTGATAGCAGCAAAAGACAAAGTTTTCCTGCTGAGAAGAGAGGCGGTCTCTATGATAATTACAAGGAAAAGAGAGATGAGAAACTTCGTGGAGAAACTGCTAGAAAAAAGGCAGAGAAAGACAAACAATTCAAAGCAATGCAACAAGTTCTTGATGCAAGAAAATCACAACTTACTGCAGCAAACACAAGCGATGCCGGTAAAAAGAATACTGTAAAGAAACCCCAGAAATCACTGAGGGATTTATCTCAACCTACAAATACCAAGACAGAAAGCCCAAAACTTAGTGTTGTCAAGAAAGCCTCCACAAAAGCATCATCTCTGCCCGCTGTTCGTAAATCATTGCCATCAATGCCATCATCAAGAGCGTCTGGGGCATCACCTGCTAAAACCCCTCCCTCCATTACTTCTACTGGTCCTGCACCAGCCCGTCGTAAATCACAGCCACCATCACCAGTTTCTCGCTTGAGCCCAAAAGTAGGGAAATCTGAACAACCAATCAAGTCCATAAAGTCAACTCAGGTTGATAGCAAGAAGACCCTTAGAGGTGCTACAGAAAAGAAGCAGCATTCTGCGGCAAAACCAAGCAAAACTGCAACAAACAAAGTTCAGACAGCCTCTGAAGAATCTGCTTCCTCAACTAAACCTACCTTATATAGCAAGGTTACCAAGAAGAGCAGTGTTGTTCCATTGGAATCAAAGCCTTTTCTTCGGAAAGGGACTGGAACTTTCACCAGTAGCAATCAACTGGCAAAGAAAAAAGTCCGTTCTGTTCCTCAGGAAGCAGTGAGAAATTCTTCTCAGGAACCACTGGGAAATTCTGAAGAACCGATCCCGGATGAGGAAATTGAAACGATCTCGTCTAATCCAGTGATTCAGCATCAAGAGAATGATGTTGTAGAATTGCAAACTCCCGTTGATATAGAATGCGAAAACTCTCCAAAAAGCACCTGGAAATGCGAAGACGTAGAGAGTTTTAGTCAAAAAAATGTTGTTGAGAGGGTAATGGAGCCTGGATTAGAAGATGACATTGAAGAAGAATCCACTATCTCTCCTACAGCGTGGGTGGAAATAGAAGAGCAAGAAGATCGTTTCATTGCCTCCAATGATGACCTCTGCCAAACTGGGTCTCCAGCCTTTGTAGCCCCAGTTGGAGTATCCAGTCCACGTGTTCGTCATTCTTTATCACAAATGCTTCTTGAGGAGACCAGCGAACCTGATA
Source organism: Misopates orontium (assembly GCA_946800315.1). NCBI lineage: Eukaryota > Viridiplantae > Streptophyta > Magnoliopsida > Lamiales > Plantaginaceae > Misopates > Misopates orontium. The sequence continues at coordinate 43,157,797 of OX326947.1, read as the reverse complement.
CGAATGATTGGGGAAATGCTGAAAATCCTCAACCCACATTTTACCAAAAAGATGCACCCAAAGGGCTAAAGAGACTATTAAACTTTGCTCGAAAGAGTAAGACTGATACAAATTCAACAGGTTGGTCTAGTCCTTCTGTTTTTTCTGAAGGAGAAGATGATGCTGAGGATTTGAAATTTGGCGGTAAGAGAAATGCTGAAAATCTGTTGAAGAAAGCAACCCTTCATTCGAAGAATAATGGGCATCAAAAGACTGGTTATGATGCCTACCAGAGAAATTTCACCGTTTCAGAACAATCTGGTACTTTCCTTGTGTGATTTCTTGCCTGAAATTCTTCCTCGAGTTAAATATATTTTAAATGAAAACAAAATACAGATATAATGCACTAACTCATGTTGCCGATAGGACTCCCACCACCATTCAGTTAATGTAAAGAGAAAATATAGTAACTTGGCTTTAACCAGATATATTTGATGTACAATTTAATCCACTTCATGTTTCTCTAATGTTTTATGTTGTGTGATTTGCTAAGAGTGGATTGTTTGTTGATGGATGTAATCATTTGTCTTTCAGATGAAGCAAATAAATCCAATGCCAAAAGTTTATTTCAGCAGATACAGGAAGGTCATACTTCGGCTTCCATGACTACAACAAAAGGTCGATTAGATTTTGTATTTTGAATTTCCTGACTTGCAGATGCTAGAATGCCCAGTCTTCTATTTTCTCTGAATTTTTATACCGTGTTCTACTTTTTCTTTCAGCCACAAGGTCATTCTTCTCTCTTTCAGCGTTTAAAGGCAGCAAATAGAGAGCGCTGGAGATAACGAATTCGAGTTTTCGTACATATTAAAAAGTATCCATAAACTTTCTGCTACTCGTGAATTATCTCAAGCTAAGCTCCGCTTTTGTTGTTTGTTTTCCCATATGGTTGCTGCTTGTGCTGTCATACGTGGTAATGGCCAAGTATATTTTGTAGATTTAACATCTAATTTTCATGGGTTTTGCCACTGCACAGATTGATTATTTATGTAAGCAGAAGAAAACTTGTAATAATTTCTTTTTTAGACACAAACTACACACAAATTTGTATTTTTCAGATGATCATTTGTTGTATGCGGGTCTATTTGGCTTACCCTTTTTGTCTGTATCACATTTATGGAAACTCTGAAGGTGTGCTGACCTTATTAAACTGTTCATTCACTCACTTTTACCTTTTTTTCATGAATGAATGGATTGTAGTTTTTGGGCATGTGATTGAACTCAATTGGTACACAATACAAAACTGGTACTCTTTCAGAACTTAATACATGTAGGTATGGTCAATAGCTCAAAGAAGGTTTCTCTATAACTTTGACTAGAAGTTTTAAGTTTAGTATGAAAGACTTGTGATAACATAGTAAACTGGCTGTGCTTCTCTCATGCATGATATTGGGAATTAATTAAATGGATGAAGTACTGATAATAAGTATTGGTCTTGTGAAATTATGACTACGTTGAGTTTTAAAGCATAAAACTGCATCTGTTGAAGTGTTAAGCAATATCTGATATTCAAGTCTTCCAAGTAGGAGATGCCTGTTAATTACAGAATTTGGAGAGGAAAGTTTGTTAGTGTAATAAAAGAATGCAACTTTCAAAATATACTTTAGCCGCTAATTTTTTAAACATTAAATCTCAAACAGAAGTAGGTTGTTTAAGATTCTTGAAGATTCCATTTCCCCACAATCCCTCACACATAAAATGAATAAAGAAACAAATTAGGTTGACGAATATGCGATTCATCATAGTGTTTTATCACTTGAACCATTTGAATCATTATATAGTAAAAGCATTCTAGAGTTAATTAAGAAATTTGGTAGACATTTTTGGAACCAATTTCTTATATGAGTAATCGGAAATTAACACAGACTTATTTTAAGTGTTTTGACTATTCAAGTAAGGCGACATATGCGTTTACCTTGTGTCTATATTTTGCTCCATGAATACTTTAAAGTTAAGTCCTTTACTCATAGACGCCAATACCACTCCCATTATCTACATAAGTAGACTTACTAAAAGTGTCCCTTTGACATAAACCCTTTGAAAAATATATGTTATAAGTTTATTAAGAGCACAAGGTCCAACCTACCTTTAACATTACATGTACAATCAATAGTCACCTTAGAATGAATATTATTTAGTGCTTCACCACATCAATCGATGTACTTGCTCTTTGAACTTTATCCCCCAAAATCTCACGAGTAGAGTTGAATTTCCGCCGTTGGTGATTATATCCAATGAGCTTAAGTCTCATCCTATTAGAAGTTTTGAGTATCAAGTCTTTTATCAACCTCTAGTCAAAGGAGCCAGATTCTGATTGTACAAAATCAATAGTAATTACTACATTAGAGATAATTGTCTGAAATAGATATATCTAAAATAGGCTCTTGATAGTGTGGGCTATGTGACTACGAATAGATATTGGTGACACGGGCTTTAGCCATATAAGAATTTCAATGAACAACTTTCTTAGCTATTCACCTTCTTTACTAATTGAAGCAAGTCCAACAAATTTAATCACCATAAATGGATCTAGTATGCACGTTTTTTCTTGGAACTTCATGAGATAGTTCCACCACCAGGAATGAAGATCTACTTCCTCGTGGATTTTTGACCTTCTAGCTTAGTTATTCAACTGGCATTAGTATATATCCTTCTAACATCGAATGATGAAGCAATTCCCATATTCAACATTTGTTTCTCAAATACTCTCTTTACAAACACTCAAACACTCAAACATGATCATGTATAGTTCTTCTGCTTGTGAATTATAAGGAAACCGTAAGAACACATTCATGTATATAGGTCTAGTCTTCCAACTATCAACTATGTTATTAATAACAAATTTAACCCACATCTTAGATCTTTAGAAAAGATCTTGCAGAAAGATGGAGAACTCTGCCAATAACTCTTGTGGCTTGAAATCAGTAGTTGAGGTGGTCATTTTCAACACTGAGTAGATCGAATTGTTAACTAAAACATTAGTTATAAAAAAATAAAAAAAAATAAAAAAACTGAATAATTTATGAAAATAAAGTCTATAAGAGATAGAAAATGAATAGTTAAGCGCAAGGAGAGAAGATGATTGATTTGGTACTATCAACGACTCAAATTATACTACTTTTTTAATTTGTGTAGTACTAACTCCTTATTACGTTCAAGACACGTATTTACATTTGCAATTAAATTGATCACACCACGTGAGTTATATCCGATAATAACTTTGAAAGGGGAGGCCAAAGGGTAGGTATTGGAGTCGGCATGTGATAGATATATTTATTTTTCAATGATAGGTTTTGAAATTTGTATTTTCTTATTTTATTTTTTGTAGCTGTGATATTTTCCTGTATTCTTTTTGTTTTTCCTTGTATATGTAATTTTGAATATAATATCACGCTCGTTAATTTTTATACTCTATATTTTTAAAATTTGATTTTTATGTCTCAGATTTATGTAGTTAAGTTCTAAAATTAATTTGTCTCTTCATATATCTCAATGTAGTCCAAGAATTTCTCATATTTTCTTGTCCTTTAGATTTTCATGGCTCAAATTTCATTTTAGTTATTACCAGTATGTTTTTATATTACAAATGAATTAAAAAGAATTAATTGTCAATTTACTTCAAAAATAACAAGTCAAAAGTCGCAAAGGGTCTGTATTAATTGACTTATATATTAGAAATCAAATTTTCAGTGTCCCAAAAGTGTATGTCGTCTCATTTATTAAGATTATCGGGACCTTTAAGATTTTTCTTTTTAATTTCAAAACGTTATTCACTGTTGAGAAGGATAAAATATATTTATATAATGTCCACGTGCTAGAATCCAAAATTGGCAAAAAAAAAAAAGTACAAAAGAAAGAAACAAGACAAATGTATCATGCCTATCCAGATTCCAAAAAGTCGATCTTATTTTTATTTTAGTACATTTCAAATTTAAAAAACATTAATTTCACCTCCTAAAATAGACCGAGTGAGTACCTCCCCACCCCCCACCACCACATTGCCAAAACTATTCAAATGGGTCGACACGACAAGGTCAAAACAATATTATCACTTTTATGGAAGAATTTCTAACTATTGTGAATTTGTGATGCACAAAAATATACAAAAGATCCACTCATAGTCAAGTCCTTAACTAATGTATTAAAATTTAAGCATCCTAAACCAAAGTACCAAAAGATATGTAAAAAGCCATTACAAAATTAAGGTGGTGTCTTTTTCACACATCATCTATACTGTTATAGGAAGAAGAAAGTGATATTAGACACCTTGATACACCAAACTTTTGATTTTTAAGTTTAACTTTATAATTTAAGTTACATCATAATAACTATATTATTTACCCCACTTAAGTTTTTCATAAATATAACAAAAAGGAGATCAACTAACTCACGGAAAGAAAACAAAAAGAACAACAAAAGAATTCAAAGAAGCCTGGACAATGCTATGCTGCGAAAATATAAATTTGACCGAAAAGTTATATTCGACGAATATATCATAAGCATCTTCCTTGAAATCATTGCTACAAAGACCCTTACTAAATCTGAGCAAATACAGACTAATATGATGTTAGTTCTAATAGAAGAACAAAATATAACTCTACACATCATGGAATACACACCTCTGACAAGGACACCTAAACCGGCTGCATATTTGTTACCTAACCACCATCACTGGGACAACTGCCTGTGCAGCCAAAACTAAAACATGCTGCATGTAATCATGTCCATTTAAATAACATAAATATGGTGTGAATGATCTTAAAAATAAAAGAAACCTAAAACTTAATTGCTCACCAGGCTCATTCTTGTGAATGATAAGATCATGGAATAGATAGCCAGATTGGTACTGGGATGACTTGAGAATCAGTGGTCACGTGTCGAGGACTTTGGATATGGAGGTCCATCCCTACGTTTAGAGGCAATGTATGGCTTAGGACGGACGTAAAACTTTCTTTGCTCTTAGTAAAACCTGTACATCATCTTCTGCCTGGGAACTCAATCGTCTCCTTTTGTGCCTTTCAAAGTCCTCTCTTAAAGTTGTCATCTAATTCACTGGAAAAAAAAAATTGTTTTCTGAATAATTACATGTAATTATAATTCAACTATTACAAAAATACTTAACTAAACTTTAATTGAACATTCACCTTTTTGCTTATTTTTCAGTGACATCACAAGGAGTGCATGAGAAAGTATAGTTCCACTTGAATTGACCACCAAGAGCGTTTACAAGCATTTCAGGCATAGGGACTGTCTTCATCAGTATCAGAGTCATCTCCTGCAGTTGAGTTATCCAAACTCAATTTTTCAAACCAAGCATTCGTTTTGGATTTAGCATCTTCCAATGATTCGGTCAAAATGCATCTGGTCTCTTGATGAGATTTGGCTCGGCAGGCAAGATCATAAGCTTCCCTCATCATCTGATTAACAAACAATGGGTTGGATGTACCATTGTCACTGCCATTTTCACTGACAATCCGTCCTTGACATGCTCTGTTTCTGGGAGTTTTAGTCCACCTTCGCTTAATATACATCTCAGGAATAGAAAGCATATTGATCCTGTCTAAAACTTTTAAAGCATGACAACACAGTATGCCCAGCGTCTCAAATTTGTGACAACTACAGCTAATAGACAAGTTCTGGCTATCAAACTGAACTGTAAAGACCTCTGACTTTCCCCAACGAGATGTCATTTTGAGCTTTAATAAGCTAGTACCAGCTACCTCATGTCCAGCAACAGCAAAATCTAATGACTCGCGCAATTGTTCTTGAAACAGAGTGAATATTTCCTCTGTGTATACTTCAGAGGCTTGAATTAGCCATGGGTTTCGTCCCAATGAAAGCCTACCATTATAATTACAAGTATCCTTTTCTTTTTCACCCATTCGCCAAGACTCTTGAATTTTTTCGAAAGCAATGATACAATCATACAAAGAAGAGGATGTCGTTCCACCAAATTTTCTTTTTGATGTTGCATTTGCAATCTCGCTTCTTGATGAAGTCATAAGTCCAGCACAAAATCTGTGAGAAGTGAAAGTTGTAGCCCATTTGCGACGCAAGTCATACATATGGTTGAACCAGTTTTTATCCTCAATATCATAACCATCCATCATAAGTTTCCATGTATGCTCAAACTCTTCCTCAGTTTGACAACCAGTCATGCATTTACTCCACAACTTTTTAAAACTTGAATCACCATTTAACCTACCAAAATGGGAAGGCACGCTTTGATTTATGTGCCAATGACACAAGTAATGATGTGAGTTTGAAAACACTGTATCAACAGCATTGATCATTGCTTGGCATTGATGGGTGGTGAAGATTGTCTCAGGTTGATTACCACCCACAGACTCGAGAAATGTCCTAAACAACCATCTGAACGAACTCTCAGATTCGTCTGACATAAAAGCATACCCAAACAGAACATTTTCCATATGATGATTTATACCCATGAAGGGACAACAAATCATATTGTACTTATTTGTTCGGTTAATGCTGTCAACTAAAAGCACATCACCAAAACACTCATAGTCAATACTACATCGATAATCTCTAAAGAAAATGTTGACTGGCATGTTACTTTCATCCCATTCCACATCCCAATAAAAATAAGGTTCCTTATTTGACATACTTATGAAGTGTTGAATCAATCGAGCAGCATCTCCTTTTTCAACTTTGCTTCGATTATTTGCACATGAAAGGGGATGGTGAGTGTCTTCTCTAGTTGACCTTGTTTTCTCTGTCCCATGTGATAAAGTTTGCAAAAACTCCTTGGCCCTTGACACGGGTACTCCACATTTTATCATTGCTTCGAAGCATTTCTCCACTTCAGGACTCATATGACGTGCCGATCTTAACAAATGTGTTTGGCCAGGCGGATACATATCGTGATTATGTTCCTTTCTAAAGGCAGTAATCCTCCAATTTTGTCCCTTCAATCGTGCAACTCTAACCTTTGCTTTACAATTACATCTCAATGTTGGTCTAATATATATTGGAACATTGAGCCTGGAACGCTTTTCATCTTTGGAGCCTTCGCAAGAACATACAAAATCTCTCGCTCTTAATCCACCAGAACCGTCATTAAACCGGTCTATGCCACCTTTTCTAACACTGAAGCCTTTTGCATGCGCATAGATACAATACAGGCCATATGCAACAAGTTCATTTTGCATCGGTTGACCAACTTCGAATCTACTCTCCATTTCTTCAACACTCAAACTAGAAAATTCCACCTCAACATCCGCTGGCAAAGACGATTGCTCTATTCCTTCAACTTCCTCACCACAATTCACATCTGCCGAAGAAACAACAAATGAAACTAATACTCATAATTTCAGATCAACTTGGAAAATAAAATCATTACAACCGCATACCAGAAGGAAGCTGCAAGTTCTCAGCTTGAGGTGGCGTCTGTGGAACTTGTTCCATTACAACGACCTGCAATTTAGAACGAAGCAAGTCAAAAATCCGAGAGCTGAATAAAAAATGAGAATTAAATCTACATAGCTTCTAGAATTAAAGAATAAAGTTAAAACGCGACTTTCAGTCTCAGTCGAACGAGCATTTGTTTGTGGTAATCACCACATTTTTACGATGCTCCCTAACCATTCATCAGGGCAAAGCATAAGAAGCCGGATTCATACTCAAGAAACAACGTACGATTATATCCAAAACCCAAATCCAATTTGAGTCTCTACAGCCTACATTTAGATCCCAAATCGAAATCCTAATCCTAAAATATACGACATGGGTCAAGTACTGCTGAACTCACACCTAGCAAGTAGAATTGACCAAATTCAGAAGATACAGTGCTGCACCAAATGCTGAATAACAATTTTAAGTATGAAAAATGTGCTCACTAATCAAACAAACCATAGGTCACAAAGAGATTTTAACAGGAAGTGAGTAAAAACAACAAAGAGAAAAAAGAAGCAGATAAATCAGTGTCTAACACATGCTAATAATAAAATGCAAAAACAAAAACAAGAACCTGAGTTTCGTATTTCGCTAGAAAGTAGAAAAATTTAAACCTAAGTTGCGATTATTCTTCTTCTACAGAAACGGATAATAATGCAATTAAAAGTTATAAAACCCTAGATCCGGATATACAATTTTACATTAGAGCAAATATTTTTATACATACACGAAATTCGGGCAATCGATCAACAGTCAAGTGCTGTTTTGTTTTGTTGGGAGAAAAGTGAAACTCTACCAAATTCAAACGTCGTCGTAGCAGAGCATTAATCTGTTATCTTTTTAATAACTTTTTGTCGTACAATAAATTTATTGAAATTTTACTGCTATTCTTCTACAGCACAGAACTATCTTATAGTAAAAAACTTACTGTAACAAAATTATTATTAATGAAAAATGGATATAGGTTTCTAGATTAGAAACGAATAAATAAAAAGTGCATAGACGTGATAAAAATGCAACAAACCCTTAATTTAAGGAAACAATTCAATAAAGAATATTGTATGAAAAGTTGCAGACAATTAATCCTCCCAAGTCCAAGGGAATATAGTACAAAATTAATCAATGTAAAGTTTTCATGGACTGCGAACCCTCCCCATAAATATTCTTTTGATCTTATTTATATATTTAGTTGTTTTTAATTTGTGACGTTACGAACGTACCTGACGATCTTAGTTACATAAAGAGTGGGCGTGAAGGGGATGTGGGTGCGTCAAATTTAAAATTTGTCGTATTAAATTGTCTGCTATTATTATAAATAACAATAAATTAGAAAAAAATAGTTACATTATTCACCTAAGATAGTATCTATTGGCCCTGATTTTTTTTAAACGTAAAAATTCCTAACTGAATAGTTTTTTTTTTTCTCAATGACTTGTGCCATAATCTTATGAATTTGACCAATGAAAAGTTTTACTTTATTCCAAGATATTTGTCAATTAAAAATTATTTATATGAATTCTATATGCCTTAGAAAGTGTTATGTAATCTTATAGTATTTAGGTGGTGCTTGCAAACTCTTAAAAAAAGAAAATCAGTTTTGGACTTAAATTAAGCAGTTTGGGGGGTGTTTGCAAATCCAGTTTTTATGGTTTGAAACATGGATCAAAATTTCGGTTCGGAAGTAAGGTTTGGATGTTAAAATTAAGAAACATTTCAGAAACGTTTCAAAAAGTTTCAGGAACGTTTCGACTACACCTCAAAAATCCACAAAATCCAAAAAAATAAAATTATAAAAGCATGCAAATAATCAAAGGATGTCACTTCAGATAAATACTATGCATAAAATCGTAATAACTATGGCTTTTGTTTATCATATTCAATATAACTGACAAGATTAATAATAATTTTAAAAGTATTAAATAATTCCCTAACTCATTCATATTAGAATTCAAAAATTGCTCACAATTTATGATTAACAAGAAAAATATCAAATAAAACAATTGTGAATCCATAACAAAGCTCAACTGTCATAAACATTGTTTTTTTTTTTTTTTTTATAAAAGAATTGCATCACTTTGATAAAACTAAATGCTACGCCGCTTGTCTAGTTGTTCGAGATCTGCAAAAAGAATAATAATTCAAGACTAGTACTCAAAATTATAAAATATAATTAAAATACCTCAAGCTAAAACAAATATGTAACTTGTTTAATTAGGAAACAATGGATGGCTATCATTTTGATCTACGACTGTCGTGATCTTTATCTTGAGTTGCATACTCAAAGTATTGTTCTTCAATGAAAATAATGTCCACTCGCTTGGTAGAACTTTGTGATTTTTCAACACCAATTACATCATCACAACCATCTCCGTCTTGAACAATTTCATCAGTAGTAGCAACAATTTCCTCGTCCTCGTCCTCATCATCGTCTTGAATTCTTTTTCCATTTCGCTCCCATCTTGATAAATTTGATCCGCCATCTTCATCACTTAAGTCGCATAGCTTTTGAAATAGCTTTCAGACATTTTTCACATTTCTCCACGTTTGAAAAACCACCAGCAATATGTTATTTCAAACGTGAGACACTCGATCCTCTCATTTCATTTCTACAATAGTTACATTTTGTCCATCTAGGATTATTGTCAATCATTTCACCATGCTCCCACCCTATCTCTTGCTTACGCTCTTTAGTTGCATTTGAAGTCACATCTACAAAACATAAAAAAATAATAAGTTTATAGCTTAAAAGATCATATCTAATCTACAAACTTAACTTGACATCACAATTAAAGATATATACCTAATAGATAGAAAAAAAATCCGCATTTAAATTGATGTTGTGTATGATTTAGGCATGGAGTAAAGACTTGAAATAATACATAAATTGAGCAAGTTCTTACTAGTTGTTATGATGATGCACCCATTTGCAACCTACACGTAAACAAGTTCATCATACATAAAATTAAACTCACATTTTTTTCTATAATTAACTTACATTATTTTATTGAAAGTTACCTTTTAATCCATTTTATAAGCTTGTTCTTTTAGGATATTACAAGGTAACAATATTTGATAGTACATGAACTGTATTTAGAAAATAAAAAACGTAATGTTTAGGACAGGGAAGTTAATATTTTTCAAATGGCATAATTAATATTGATATATCTCATAATGATTTCAACTTTTTTTTGACTAATTATAAAACAAAAGCCAATATATTATTGTATGTCATATAGCATATATTTCTTCTAAAACCGTGTGCTACATTGGGACTATTAAAAAGTCTTGCATTGTTTTGACATAAGTATGTAGATATATCTATATCTATATATATAAACACATAAGATTTGAGGTCACTCATTGATATATGAAATTAATGTGTGGCTGTAATATTCTTAAGCTCGCTTCAATCAATGCGTGTATGGGTGGGTAGTGTCTTTTCTTTCTTATTTACATAATTTTGCTACCTTTTATATTAACTTCCTCTCTCTCCCTAATATATTATCCATTACTGCAAAAACTTCCTAAGAATAATTCATGCTTGTATAAGTCTGCTAGCAAGTCTTCTTTTCTTCATCTTAATTTACTATGTCAACTTATAATTTCCTTCTCTCGTCTCCTCTTTTCCAGTCCAAACCAATTGTTGGAAAATAATTTACTTAGAAATTCGAGAACACAAGAAGTGGTGATGAAACTAACATTTGGGTGAGGTGGTCTTGATATTTCGATCTTCCTACTTGACGTTAAGTCTTTCCATAGTACATTGCAGCAAAATGTGAATTTCACATACATTGAAACATAAAAAGATTATACCTCGAGTTGATTTTACGTTCAACTGACTTCTCAACTCCGATTGTAGACTTCTTTTCTTGCTCACTTCCTAGCTTGTGTTTCTTGAACATAGTTTTTTCTTGCTCACTTCCTAGCTCCAATTGTGCTTCTTGAATGAGACCTCTTTTCCTTTCCCACTTCTTATCTTTGATTGTGTTTTGTTCAACGTGACTCAAAAGTCAATACCCCATTTGATTAATTTGTGTTTTTCTTTAATGCGAATCTTAAATTTGTAACGTATAATTCGAGTTTTATAATTAGTATCTTTGAGACTTGTAGTATATCTGTTCCATAATTTTAGCTAATCTGTTTTTTTAGAGAGAAATACGGAGAGGAAAGGACGACTCTATTTGATAAGATTTTTAAAATTTGGAAATTTCCTACTGTTTTGGTGGAAACAGAGAAAACATGCGCATTTCGGCCGAAATCTTGTAATTTCGAAAGTGCTATCCGTTTCCATTTTGCTCCACCTAGAAACCGAAGTCTTTCGTATGTTTCGTGCGAAACTTTTCAAAATTTTGTTCCATGGTTTGAAAACTTTTTTAAGCTAAAAACCCTCACAATCTTGAAGTAGGTAAATGGGTGCTTCTAGCTTATGGTAGCATTTTCTTAAATAAATCAAAATTTACATATCCAGTTATACCCTTATCTTTTATTATCAAATAACACAACATATCAAATAAATCCAAACGTTAATACGAAGGATCCGGAGTCTTCATTCTATAACAAAAAATATATCATCCGAAAAATGGTTTATGATTTTTTCTTTAATGCTTCAACTTCTTTTTTATCATGTTGACGAGTGTGATTCATTTAATAATTCAAGAAATTCAGGTTTTGGATGGATATCTATAAAAGTTATTTCATTCTTACAAACATTTAGTAAAATTAGAACCTACGATGTAATTAAATTATCAAAGTTATTACTGCAAATTTAAATATAACAATTTTCTAAACTAAATAATAATATGGATATGAAATGTAAATATTTCTTGTTATCATACTTATGATAATTTTTATTTTATTTTTAGTTTGCCGCAACTTCAATACTTTAAAGTTGCAATACATTATGTTATTGATGCATTTCAATGTTGATAATCTTGTATAAGTTATGGGTATTATAATCAAATTATAAGAAAATCAGTAGAATCGCTTTTTTTTCTTGCAAACACTCTATCACGAAAAAATCGCTTTTTAGATTGCTTTTCAAACGCCTTCAACTTCTGGCTTGAAGCAGTTTTTTGAGCTTTAGCTTAAATTATCAACTTTTACTTTTTGAGAAGAGTTTGCAAACACCACCTTAAAAGCCCAAAGATAGCACACAAGTTTGCAACACCAAGATTTGAAATGGAACTTATTATAATAGATAAATTTTAGTGATTTATCCTTCCCCTACTCAACAAACCCAAAATTGATAGTTTTCTACTTTCTTCAACCCTCTCGGTGACGGAATATAGGTACACCCATGTTCATCTTATTGCTTTCTTCCCCAAGTCATTTTTCTATTACTTATGACATTTATATTATAATATAGAATCATATGCATGCAAATCAATAACAAAGTAACCGTGTACGTTCAGTTAATTAGAGTTTCTCTAACAATTCAAGGCTATTAATGTTGGTGGATGTAATGAGTTACGTATCATATGCTTGTCAATTTGAATAGTATTAATACTTACAAGGCAGTTATATTAAAATAAGTATTTATGTGCAATAATTGTGTTCTGATTGGAGTATTTCGATAGTATGTTGTGATGATTATGTTAAGATGATTGTGAGATATAATTTAATTGAATTGATAACTTGAGTGTAATGCTTTATGTGCGTCATGAACACATAGATGTTTAGATTCTTATGACAGATGCGACAACCGAACTCGAAGGATAGATCTCATAGGTTATTCAATTCCACATGTCGTGTGATGGTTTGCGTCTAGCAATTAAGGCGTAGGTAATTCACTTAGATGAATGTGTTTGGATGAACATAGTACAAATAGTAACATTGTGAATTACAAAGTGGTGAATCCCACAATTATGGGAACCCATAACTTTTTTTTTTTTTTTTGATCGGCAAAAAATCGTTTTATTAAAAAGAACCAAGGGTATGAGGCGTACGAGGCGTACACCCTAAATGCATCCAAACAGCAGCACAACAGCAGACATCCTACATCACTCTCATACCACCTACATCAAAAATTACAAAGGATTTGAATCCCAATCAACAAATGAGTACAAAAGCTCGTCATTCTTTGCTTTGAGCCAACTCCAAGATCTGACTTTGATCAACTCAATAACCTTCCCGAAATCGACATCTTGTCCTCTAAAACACATCATATTCCTCACCTTCCAAATCTCTCAAATCACCAACAGCCACAATCTCGTCCACACAGCCTTTCCTTTCTTGTAAGGCATCAATTCACAAAACTGATGAAAATGACTCCTCGCACCATTCTGTAAAACCACAGAAAAATCGAACCATCTACAAATAGTCATCCAGATTTTATGCGAGACTTGACAATCAAAAAAAAGATGATCGTTCTTTCCACCGTATCTCCACACAACAAACAGTTTAAATTATCATTGTTCGAAAGAACCCCACGTCTTAGAAGGTTTGATTTAACTGGAACACGGTCAATGAGCACTCTCCATGCAAAACACGACATTTTCAGCGGACTGTTAGGATCAAGATCCTTAGTATGTTCTTATTCGAGAAAGAACACAAGAAACTCCTAAGAAAAAGGGATTAAGAAGAGATTAAACTAAAACAAACACTTTATTTTTCTTCTTCATTTCCAATACACGTTGCCAATACATATATAAAAGTACAAATAAATTGATAACCACCCACTCCTACAAAAGCTCCTACAATAACTCCTATATAACTCCTACATAACTCCTACATAACTGCATTACATATAATTATAATAAATATTAGATAAATACTAATAATTAACTAAATAACTACTGCACATTAACTTAATACTAATACTAATAATAATAAGGTACGTATCAATTCCCGACCCCTTGAAAATGGCCTTGTCCTCAAGGCCAAATGGACTGGTAGAATATTGCTATCGCCTCTGCAAATTCTGGACAAACTTGAAACACTTCAGGCTCAAAAAATTTGCTACAATTGAATGGAGCAGCCTTCATGAGTGTGATTTTTGCTAAAGAGGAACAACAAATTTATTAATGCATAAGAAACACAACATTTCCTTCAATATTTAGCACCATTTGCCTGTTAGGATAAGTACCCGAATCTCTCAAATTTTGGTAAGCCACAATCACAATGATATGCAATCTTTTCTTTGTGATTTGAAACAAACAAAATATATCATTCACCATCTGGATTGATTTTTCTTTCCACTTTGAACTCCATATCATTTCAAGAGTCATACATTTCTTAACATCAAAATATGATTTTTGATGTGTTGGCCAAAAAATGCAAACATTCCTCAACTCAATGCACTTACTTCTCCTCGGCATGACATCACATAAGCGTATCTTTGTGAACGACGGAAAACGTGACATGGACCATAGTAACTTGGGCAATCTTTTTTGACGCAATTTGTTGCTCTTTTGTGCTTTTTTATTTTTCTTGAGTTTCAACGAATATCGTCGACAAGGTTTTCGCTTAGTGTTGCGGAATGGAGTGGTAATTTGGATTTTTGTATTGAGGGTGGTGTTGGGAGGTTCAATTGTAGGATTTGGGATGAGCAGAATTGGTTTGGTGGTAGTCCAATGGTTCTTAATCTTGTTCAGATAAAGATCCATTACCATGCTATTGTTGGCCTGCATTTCCATAAGTCCTGCTCGAACTTGGCGGAACAATTCCTCCATTGTTGCATTCTCCGATGAGGATTGTGTTACGACTGATTTGTGAGACATTGGCGAGTTCAAAAAGATGAGAGCACCAATGTTAGGATCAAGATCCTTAGTATGTTCTTATTCGAGAAAGAACACAAGAAACTCCTAAGAAAAAGGGATTAAGAAGAGATTAAACTAAAACAAACACTTTATTTTTCTTCTTCATTTCCAATACACGTTGCCAATACATATATAAAAGTACAAATAAATTGATAACCACCCACTCCTACAAAAACTCCTACAATAACTCCTATATAACTCCTACATAACTCCTACATAACTGCATTACATATAATTATAATAAATATTAGATAAATACTAATAATTAACTAAATAACTACTGCACATTAACTTAATACTAATACTAATAATAATAAGGTATGTATCACGGACAGTGAATTTCTTAAACAAACAAGCATCTTCTTGCATCATACTATGATTTCTGCCGTGCTCGTAGGCTGATTTTGTTGAGTAAACTCCATTTTTCTCCCACTTCCAAAGCCGTTTATCCTCAACATGAGATATCAGATTGACGCCATTAATCACCTATTCTCATGCCAAGACCCCATAGAACAGACTAAGCTTTCTTTCTGGGATATTTTTAAATCGAATTTTGAGCAGCACATCTCCCAGCCAAACATCAAGCCAGAACCGTGCTTTTCCTAACTGCCTTGAAGCAATCTGCAGTGTTTTCAGCAACATGTACTGGAGCTATATCTCTCCACCAAATGGAAGAAGATTTATCAATTTGCTCCCTTCTATTCTCCTCAATTTTCTTCCAAAGGCAGCAGTCAGATTCACTTAAAAATCTCTATCTCTATTTTCCCAAAAGCGCACGGTTAAAGGATTCAAGATCTCTAATGTCTCTTTTTTCGAACAAAGCAACTCTCATTTCACCCACGAGATCTTTTTTTCTAAAATCCGCAAGACAATTGAAAAATAACAGATTTAAACGCAAAACTGAAGAGGTTAGAATGACCTTCAATAAAACTTGGGTGGCACGATGGATGGGTGGACTGATACAGGAGTGCACTATATATGGTTTTTTCATTTTCAGAGTGGGGTCATTTTTATATTTTCATTTTAAAAGTAGGCGAAGCGCATATGTAATTAGAGTTTAGGATAAATATGTAATTGTATTTTTTTTTTTAATTTTTTAATGCAGCAGTTCGGACCGGTTAAACCGATTACTGTTACCGATATGACCGAACCGTATCGATTTTTTCCCGATCGGTCTTATATGCCAATCCGAATCAAAGAACATTAGATCGGCCAGTCCGGTCTAATTTTAAAAACACGATATCAAATTGTTAAATTAGCTTCTTTTTTTTTTTTTTTTTGGTAATTATTGTTAAATTAGCTTAAAGAAATAAACATAGATAAGAAAAAGGAATAGGATGAGATAGAAATAAGAGCCGGGTCCATATATATAACTAGACCGGCTTATGCGACAATTTAGAGACGGGTGAATTGAAATTGACAGATAAGGTTTTCTTCTTCATCGAGATTGCTTTTCACCTAAAACCCTCGCTCAATCTCCGCCACTGCTTAAACCCACCTACTTGAGGGTAATTTTTTCCTCCTTGTCGCGGTTTTACTTTTAATTTTGCGCTTCTTATTACTGCTGTTCTTTGTATTAGCTTTTTTTTCCTTCTAATTATTGGCTTTTACTGTACAATTCTCTTTGTGGGTTTCTGTCGAATTTGTTCCTGATTGTGTAGTTTTTTGGATAAAAGGTGTACTATTAATTTAATATCAATTGGGTTTAAATGATTTTGGTTTAGAATGTAGTTAATGGTAGGCAAGTTTTTGTTTAACAATAGAACTTGATTTCTCTAGTTTTGTTTTTTGTGATTTTGCAGTGATAAATGTCAGGGGCGCAACTAATCAAAGAATGGTCTGCAATTCAGCAGTTTCCAGCTGCCACTCAGGAGAAATTGGTTGACTTGTTGGGAAAATTAAAGAATCAGGTTTCTTTTTTTTTTGGGTTTTAAAAGATTAGATTTTTTACGTATTCATATTGCATTATGATCCCGTTTGGGGGGTGCGGGAGGGGGTCGAAGCATGGAAATTTTATAGTAACTTTGCTCGTGTTCTTTTAAATTGGCATGCTGACTCGAGGATATGTGTACGTGTTCTTGTTAAAGACTAGGTGTACGCCTTTGAATTTGGGTTTATTATCCTGATTGTCGTTTTCTGTAGGATGTCAACACATTGACCATTCTTGTAATGGGGAAAGGCGGTGTTGGAAAATCTTCTACTATAAATTCCATTATTGGGGAACGAGTGGTCACTGTTAGTGCGTTTCAGGTACATAATGTTCTAGCCGTGGTTTGGAGCTGAAAAACTATGTTTTCCCTATGCTTGTGATTGACATGCTTTACAAATTTTATCGTGGCGTCTTTTTTCAGTCGGAAACTCCCAGACCGGTCATGGTTTCACGGTCAAGAGCAGGTTTTACTTTGAATGTTATTGATACCCCAGGACTTGTTGAAGGAGGATATGTTAATGACCAGGTGCTGGAGACCATTAAAAGGTTTGGTAGAGCTACATTCAGTTATCCATTGTGTTCCCGTTAAAAATATGGTTGTTATCTAACCTTTTCAGCTACTTCTTCAGCTAATTGTTTCAATAAATTTGTTTGCAGCTTTCTGGGTAGGTTCCTGATGAACAAGACGATTGATGTTTTGCTTTATGTGGACCGTTTGGATGCATATAGAGTGGACAATTTGGACAAACAGATAGTGAAAGCCATTACCGAAAGTTTTGGCAAAGAAATATGGCACAAAGCTGTGGTTGTTCTTACACATGCTCAGCTCTCACCTCCAGATGCCTTGAGTTATGAAGAGTTCTTTTCTAGAAGATCAGATTCTCTTTTGAAGTTTGTTTGCCAAGGAGCTGGGATTAACAAAAAGGATCTTAAGGTCTGCTCCTAAAACCATACAGTTTTCTTCTCTTTAGCCTTAGAAAGAGTCTCGATAGAGGTTGTTTTGATTGTGCCTTCTGCTGAGTACATAGTCACGATGGTATATGGGTATAACATAATTAAATATTCCGATCTTCAATTATTCTTTATATTGAAGTTGCATGATTAGTTTTTGCCAAAAGCCATGGTAATAAATTTTGTACGACTTGTTTATATCAGAATAAGAAAAAACAAAATGCGAAGCTGAAAACCTAAGGCTAGGGAAATGTTTAGAGGATTCAACATGCATAAATGCATCTTTCATGGATTTGGGCAGCTTTCTTGGGATGATAATTTCCTTAAGAATTAAAATACATAGATAAGTTGTGTTATAACTTGAGCATATTTGAATAAATTAATACATTTCATCCCTTTTTAATAAGTCTGGATTTGTTCTTATGTATGAATTTGCCAATAAAAGGAGCTGTTATGGCTGTGGTTGGTTTGCAATTCTTGCACGGGCAACTTGTATGCCTTTGGCTTTGGTGATGCGCGAGGTCGAATTTTTCATAACTTCTCGTGAGCATATTGTGACTGCTTAGTATGTGCATGAATCTGGAAACTTCAAATTTCCAGATGTTAAGTGCATGGTAGACACGTTATGTGCGAATATTATATTGCAGCACATATTGGTGGAATATACAGATTTAGGGAAGTGGATTATCTCTATGAAATTTTTGTCTTCAAAGAAATTTGCATTATTTGTGGTTAACTTTTCTAAAACAATGATAATGTGAGAATGCAAGGTCTCTTTAAGAAAGAAGAGAGTTAGGACGGCCCACTTCTATTGGAAAGACAAAATTCTTATTCTTCCAAATTAGGTGGAAAAGATTTATTGTTCATACTTGATAAGATGATGTCAGACCCTGTGCTATTTGAAGTTGAATTCTTTAAGCCATAAATGGGTCAATCTCTACTTGAAGTATATATGCTTACTAAGGCTGATGAATGATAATGTGGTTCAAACTTTGCTCCTTCCCCTCGTCCCTATCCTTGGAAAATTTATGATGGTCAAGGGCTAAATGGCAAACTAATTATACTTACGTGCTGCCATGAGTATATCACTTCCACATTTTTTATGGATGAATCCATATGTAATGTTTGTATAAGTTTTGAGGGAGGTCTGTAATTTTTGAAAAAGTAGCAGCTTTATATTTGTAGATGAAACTTCGGGGGTTTAATGTAAATGTTCCAATATATATTTTTAGCTGATTTTTTCTTGTAAATATTTATTTGTAGTTGATCGTAGGTTGAGTTTGTTTTCGCAACAAGGCCCAAGTTTGTTATTTAGTAGCCTACGCTTTATCTCATTTAAACACAGTACACACTATCACCTCCATGA
Organism: Misopates orontium; assembly: GCA_946800315.1. Classification (NCBI taxonomy): domain Eukaryota; kingdom Viridiplantae; phylum Streptophyta; class Magnoliopsida; order Lamiales; family Plantaginaceae; genus Misopates; species Misopates orontium. The sequence goes on along the minus strand of OX326947.1, from coordinate 43,138,338 downwards.
TTAAATGACACATACTTCCACTACCGGAGTGACATAAAACAAGTGGCCTGTAAGATTTAATACAATTAGGACAATTGGGAAATCTTTCTCACGTCCCAGGCAATGACGACGTTCTTACGTCAACGTGACTTGTGCCATTGGTATCATCAGATCCATTTATACAGTGCATAAATTCTGATCTTGCTGGGAGTAGAACCTGTCGAGTGTTTCCAATGCTGATTATCTTAATTAAGTTTGCATTTGTAAATTGACTATATAAACTATTATTCGATTGATCAAGTTTAGATGTGATAGGTCATTTAAGGAAATGCTAGAATTACACCTTGATATTCCACATCAGCTTTGGCTCTATCATCATATGAAACTGGACATGATGGTGTTTCTGGGATGCACTTTCACTAATATTCTTTTGTTTTCTGTAGGACCTTGATATTCCTGTTGCTTTAGTTGAGAACAGTGGGAGGTGTAACAAGAACGAAGCTGACGAAAAGGTAGATTCTTTTTATCGTCTTTATACTATCAAGTGTCCATATTTCATATTTTTGTTCAAGTTCTGAGATAGTTTCTCTGGATTGCAGATCCTTCCAAATGGTACTCCTTGGATTCCAAATTTAGTCCATGTAATCACGGACCTTGCCTTAAATGGAAAAGGTGGTATTCCTGTCGACAAAAAGTTGATTGAGGGGCCAAATGCAAATGACAGAGGGAAGATTTATATCCCTTTACTATTAGCATTCCAAGTAAGCTTTTCCATATTTTTACATACTGATGGACCTGCTAAATCGAAGGTGGGATTTTAAGATTCTTATCTAATTTCATTTCTCTATTTTGATTCCTTGTCACAGTACTTTTTCGTTATCAAGCCAATTCAGAAGTGTATAAAATCGGATGTCGCCAAGGAGTCCAAACCCGCATGGGCATGATTTTCCATTATCGCCAGATCGTTCCCCTTCCACCGCACTTTCTGTTTGTTAGTTAATCATATCCTTTAACCTGTTTTGCGTTTCACTGAACCAACACAGTGCATGATTATCGTCTGCTATGTAATCCCTTTGAACAAAATTGATGTCCCGGCTGTAGAACTGTCTTTTGTACTCTAACTTAATTCGAGAGCTCTCTCTTTCTGCACGTGTTCTTTATTCATGATAATCTTTTGGGATAGTTACATTTGCACTCCATGAGATTTGTTCTAATTACAGAAACGTTTCCTACTGTGAACATTCTTATGGATAGACTCCTTTGAAACTTCCGAGAGACTTGGATTCAGTAATTATTGGCATAACATAGGAGGTTTTTTTGTTTAGATCAAGTCAGAACATGGTTTTATTAAAAGTGAAGAAGACCATTGATACTTCAACAGTGGTCGAATGTCTATTTGGGGTAAGTGTATGCTGCCCTCATGCCGGCCCTGTTTACTTGAAAATAATGAAAGAGAAAACCAATGAATAATGTGTAACTGTCTTAAATAATAATGCGATTAAAGCTAAATAAATTCAACTTAATTTTGAGAGAATGATACAAAGTGAGAGAATATTTGTTTCTTCAATATTTTTAAGTGTAATTTACATATAAATTGAAGACTTATTTATAGGAAAATTATACAATTATAATATTACAAATTCTTTATCACATTAAATGGATGAATTATTTTCCAAGACAATTATACAACAAGTATGGGCAAATTATGTGCTCTTCAACTATCCATTCCAAGTTGGATGGCTAATATATAATATATTTAATTATTTATAACACTCCCCCTTTAGCCGTTCAAACTTTCGTGATGACTCGTTAAAACCTTACTAGGAAAAACCTATTGGGATAAAATCCATAGTGAAGAAAAAAGAGTACATTAGCCTTGCACACACCTTCCATGCTGCCTGGTTAAAAACCTTACTAGGAAAAACTCTGTGGGATAAAAATCATAGTAAGGAAAAGAGTACAGCTGTGTGTGCTCCCCCTCAAGTAGACATAGGTAGTCCTTCTTTATAAATCTTGCAATCGTCGCATCCTGATACTATGAACATGCTTTCTGAAAGTTGTTGTAGGTAGAGCTTTTGTAAAAAGATCTGTCTTGTTGTCACTAACAAATATCAATATCTTTGTTCTAAACAATAAACTTAATTAATGGGGAATTTCACGGGACTAGTTCCACAAAATGGCCTATTTGCGAAACTAGTCCCACAGAGTGGCAAATCGCTATTTTAGTCCCCCAAAGTGGTTATGTTTGCGAAAGTAGTCCTTTTTTGTCGGAGTCAACGATTTTGACTCAATTTTTGCCGAAGTCAACAATTTTGAATGCTTAATTGCAATGTATTTAGATTTATACACTATATCTTTTATCAAATTACATTTACACCCAAATAAAGTTTTTAATTCTTTTTTTTTACATCCCAAATTGAATTTTGAAAGGTTAAAACTTTATAAATTTCATTATTATGCATTTACACCCCCAAGAAAATTGAAATTTTTATATTTATGCACCATATCTTTCAAAAAACTGCGTTTACACCCCAATAATTTCTCAAAGATTTTTTTATATTCCAAAATAAACTGAAAACATAAAACAATTTAACTTAATGATAATTATTAAAAGAATAAAAGATTGGTGATAGTGATCTTCCCCAAATAGGAGATAGTCACAATTAATGAAATTAAGAAAGACAAAGCCTAAAATGTAAAACTCAGGAAATATAAAACTAACTACAGAAACCACCGATCCCCATCCGCTCCGACCACCACCACCTCCGCCCTGTAACCCATCCCCAACTCTACACCCTCCGCCACTTCTCTTCTTCCTCCGACACATTTACGAACCTTAATCCCAATCCAGATTATCTTCTTTTGAAGAAATCCGCCGCAACTTCTCCGCCATCGCTCTGCCCCTCCTCCACAAAAGGAACTTCATTTCAGAATCCCTGGGGAAGATGACTATCCCCAGTTTGTTCCTTTTTTTATTCATAATGGTTTGTCATTTAACTAAATATGTTTTGGGTTTACTAATTTTTTAACCATTGATTTTATCTACAATGAAACTATACAGTTTACAACTTTTTCAAATTTATTATGGAATATAAAAACTTTTGGGGTGTATACGTGGTTTTTTGAAAGATATGGTGCGTAAATATAAAAATTACAATTTTACTTGGAGGTGTGGATGCATAATAATGAAATTTATAAAGTTTTAATCTTTCAAAATTTGTTTTGGGATGTAAAAAAGAAGAATTAAAAACCTTTTGTGGTGTAAATGTAATTTTATAAAAGATATAGTGTATAAATATAAATACATTAAAATTAAGCCATCAAAATTGTTGACTCCAGCAAAAATTGAGTCAAAATCGTTGACTCCGGCAAAAAAGTACTACTTTCGCAAATAGAACCACTTTGTGGTACTAAAATAGCGACTTGCCACTTTGTGGGACTAGTTTTGCAAATAAGCCACTTTGTGGGACTAGTCCTGCGAAATTCTCTAATTAATGGTGAAGTGTGTGTGTAATTTTGTGGGTTGTTATATACAAATTTGTTGCAGTAAATCTGTGTTTAAGAGAGAGCTTTATTTCAGTAAATGTATGTTTCACTTGCGTCTTGAATATTGCACTACTAACTCGTGGTTCATGTTTGTTTTGGAAAAAGAATATGAGGATTAATTTATTAAAGAAAATATAAAATGAATCGTCTGTCTTTTTTTATTTTCTATCATTTTTTCATATTCTCATTGTTCCATTCAGAAATTCAATCAAATATGCCATAACTTTGACGTTCCATTCTTGACTTGCTATCGATCTGAGTAGTAGGCCAAACTTAACATTGTTCAAACATTAGTGTCAAGGTTCTATCCCATTCTAGGTAGAACCCTTATAATATATTTTTCAGAATCATAAACAAAATTTCCTTTTCTATGTAACCAGCTAGGCATTAATAAAGAACATTTAACAAATACATTGACTAAACTACCTTTCAAATTATATAAGGGTAAATTAGTAGTCAAACTCCTTAAAAGGAGGTGGATGAAAAAATTGGAACTAGAGGGGAGGTGGATATAGAGAAACAAAACCTTAGGAAGGTAAATGCAATTTATCCCGCCCAAAGTGAACAATATCATAACATTATAGAGATCTGTATTCCTACACATGACACACCATGCCTGGTCCAACTTTCCTTCCTTGTGTTCCTTGTAACTTCTAGTTAGATCATGGAGTCTCCTTTTACCAGAGTTTCATTGCTTTATTCACTAACTTTCACATTTTTAACTCGACATCTAAAAAGCATGAAAATAAATAAATAAAACAGAAGATGCATGAAGACTTGCATAAAAGAAAGTATATAAGTATGCTAAAAGAGTGTAAATTAGACTATTATCATTACACAACTAAATAAACAAACATATATTAGTTCTTAAACTACTACCTTATTTTTACAATATTTTAATGCCCATGAATTAATATAATTGCATTATTCTTATAAGTTATATCATATGCTACAAGAGAGATTATCTTTTTATACATATCAACTAAACAACAATAATGAGATTCTACATGGAAACTTATTTCGTGTACAAAGTAATCTTATAGCTATTACTAGCAACCAAAACACACGCGGGACCGCGTGCAAAATTTTCAAAGTATACTTAATATTTTTATTTTTGGGTGTTATTTTTTTCATATTTAAAAATAGACACACACGGAAGCCTTATGAAAAATATGTTCTAGATTAAAGATCTAATATCACACGGGGGCCAAAATATGTGGGGTGGGGGTTTACTTTTCATATAGTAATAGATGCTTTGAAACTTGTAGTACAAATGCTCCAAGTTTACATGACCTCTATTAAAGTAAAGTTGAGAAACAACACACAAAAAAAAAAAAAAAAAAAAAAAAAAGAACAACAGAAAAATGACATACAAATATTTAGCCTGTCAACTAAATTCAAAATAATACAAACTTTTGAAATCAAAACATTTTGCAACTACCATGGACCAATTTGCAGAAAAGTATGGCATCGACTGTGTGCGCTTCTGAATGAAATCACAATATATTGACCAATAGAAATCCTCTTCATATTTAAACGATAGAAGACTATATTATGTTCTAAACAAATATAAAAAGTTAATAAGGAGACAAATACAAAATGAAAAGTAGACATAAAAAATCTGAAATTAGCATTTCTAAAAAAGTATGAATATTCAAGGAGCAACAACATAGGAAATAATTAAAAAGTATAACATGGAAAATGTAAAGTAAATGCTAAACTTGAGATCAGCCGAGAATAATCAACTTCAGACTTCATGAATTTCACTCTGCATGTAACGAAATAGATAAATTAATTAAGGACAGAATGCAAAGATGATAAATAGACATAAAAAATCTGAAATTAGCATGTCCAAAGAGTATGTAAATTCAAGTTGCAATTGTTTCCCATTTTCTTCTCAAGAAACCAAAATTAAGCATATGATCACCAAAAACTTGCCGCCTGCCAAAAAAAAAAAAGAAAGAAAGTCAATCAATATTGCTTTTAATATTAAACTCCATTGTAACAAAACTAATGTAGGGATAAAAATTGAAAAGTGGCTTTAGATCTTACATATTTTAGAATCAAATTGATTAAGTACAGGAATAAATAAAACATAACAATGAAATAAAAAAGTAAACACTGGCAAGCTAGGACTTCATTGTTCTTAAGGAGAACCGTTAGTTATTTACCTAGTTCTCTAAAAAGTAAGTTGAAGTCAATTGAAAACATATTAAGAACCAAGAAAGTAGAATTGCAAAATGACATTACTTGCCTTCTTTGGATTGGAACGAAGAACACCTGAAATTAAGAACCAAAGTAACAATTAAAACTTGGGAAGGAAAAACCAAATGACACGATGCAGAACGGTTTTATGTTTCTAATTTTGAAATGTGGTTCTATCATATCTTTTTTCAGTGAGATAAATATAAATCTAGCGGTTTGTTCCTATTTTTATGCAGGAGTGGAATGGTTCAACGTGGTTGGGAATCAATTTACAATAATACCTTCAGAAATTTGATGCAAGTTTCGTGAGAGTTAAGGGCATTCTAGGAAAATTAATATTTTGGTACAACAACTGCAAAATATGTGAGGGTGAGGGTATGCTATGCTTTTAATATAGTAATAGATATCAAGAGTTATTTGCGCTGTTTCTATCTTATAAACATAGAAACTAAAAAACTACCCCCCGCCCGCCCTCATGACAGATCTAAAAAAAAATGGCTAGCGAGGGTCAGAAAAATTCTAACAGGACAGAACCTTCAAAGCAAACCCTCGTTCCAATGTTGAAGCTCAACATCTATTCTCAGGTGTCCTTTCTTTAGCTCCATTTTATAGAACTTTTACTTTTAACGTCGAAGTTGATAGTTACCCTTAAGTTGTTGAATAGTAGAAATGAGCGAATATTGAGTCGGGAGTTGAAGATCGAAAAATTAGGGTTTATTTAGATCAATTGATGGGGTTTGATAACTTGGTTCCTATATACATGACTCTCTCCTATTAGAGGTAGGATTTGGTCGGATTGAATCTGATACTATTTGGATCTCTTAATTCAAGGAAGATGGTACTAATCACTAACCAATCTAATCCGGTACTGCCGTCAGATACTCAATTGGATTTGGGTCCTAAACCTATGAACATCGGGTTAGTTTCTCAAGTGGTTTTTATTTTACTTTTAACACCTTAATCCACCAGTTAATAAACTGAATCATACCGATATATCTTAAGATTTTAGATATAGAATAATATCATAGATATAAGGTAAGATTCTAGATCTCTAGCAAAGCTATAGATCTCGGTACCACAATAATTTTTGTACAATAACATTAAGAAATGTGGTTTAGCCAACACAAAATTAGTGTAAAAATGTAGTTTGCACCTGAATATTTCTTCAATGATGGTGATGGTTCAACGTTTTTGGGCTAAGGGGTTTAACTTTAAGCAGGCTTGTTGTTGGTAACGTTGACGAGCTATTTATTACAAGCTTCTCTTACATTTTTACACATGATTATCAATATTATATGAATTTACACATGTTATAAATCAATGTTGTTATAAAAATTGATAAAATTTTGCCACACGAGACTTGAAGTGCCTATAATAAGTTTGACTGTATATATTATAATTCTGTCATTTTTGTATTTATGTTAATCTTGTGTTGGTATTCAATAGAGTTTAACAATACCCATAATTGTGTTTATATGCTTTATTCACAACATCTGACATTTATACTAATACTAGTGATTGTGTTTGTATTCTGATTGATTTTAGGATAGAGATGTGGTGCATTATGCGTTTCAAAGCAACAGGGGATTCCAATACTTGTTCCAGAATTATTGTAGGAGCAGGCATGTAGAGTACGAGGTGTCAAAGGCTACCCGGCGGGCCCCAGGCGTTGAGCCATTGACAAGGATTGAAGGCCGCTCGTCGGGCCGCCCCGCCGAGCGTGTATTTTGCTTACAAGATGATGCCAAGAGTTTATTGAAGATTGAAAGAGGCAACATAGTGTAGGTCAAATGTAGCTTCGCTAGGAAAGAGAAAAACTGTGGTTTGGTTAGCATTGTAAGTAGTGTACGGCTAACACAACCTTTTTCTTTCTTAAGCATACTATAGGGGGGAACAGGTAGTTGAGAAACCAAATATTGTAATCAAGCTTTATTAGCTCATATCTTCCTATCCGGGCTGTAATATTTACAATGTTGTGAAATGGACATGAATTTACATATTTTGCCGTGCCTCTAAAACGTTGTTTAGACGTGAGTGCGACACACATCACACGAGCTTTGGGGGACGTAGCGACTACCTGCGCTACTAGCCGCACGGTGCCCTTTTTCGGTAAAATCAAAGGTTGCCCCGTGACACGAGGTGAATTACCAATTAACATCCACTCTCTTTCTCTATAACATTGCATAACAGAAATGTTATATTGTTTTGTTTATCATTCAAAACGGGACAATTGTAAGCTTGAGTTTATGATCAATATGATAACAAATATATTAAAAAATATTTCATTCATGCTAAGCCTTAAAAATTACAAAAACGTTTTCATTTTTGAATATATCGAAAAGAAACATAAAAGTAATTTCCAATTGCATTATAACAATGCTTTTATTAGGGACATATGAAAATATCTCAAAACATAGCAAAAACTCTCTAATTTTCAGCGGATCGAATCATGCCTTAAAATCGTAACTTCGGTCCATGATTTATGTATTTGATCCAAGTAAAGAAAAATGTTTCTTACATAGCAAGAATGCATTTAATAATTAAATTTCTTATTCCACAACCTGGCTTAAGAGACGGAGCTACTATAATGGCTATGCTGCAACAATCCGGAGCATGAAACACTAATGGTGATGGAGGAACCTGGGTCGTCACTGGAGCATGAAACACTCATGGTAGATAGAGGCAAAACGCTTCCTGTGGCGGATTTGAATTTCAAATTTCTGATAAATATGAAACGTACTTGTCTAATATATTTCCTTTGATCAAGTTTTTCATGAGAACAAATTAATCTTAGACTAGAAGACTCAAGTACAAGTAAATCCAATGCAAGGGATCTTTTCATTGTTTGCCAAACATCTCAATGCTAAAATGAAATCATCTTTCTTTAGACCTCTAGTAGCAGCAAAATTGCTTCTTTCTTTATAGTTGGCCCAATAGCCAAGATTTCGACCCCAATAGCAAATGGATTCAAAGGTTTGTCGTTTGTTTAACTAATTGTTACTGCAAGCAAATCTGCTTCTGGTGGCTATGATGCGAGGAGAATCAAGCATAGTTTAATTCTGGTTTTGGTCTCAAACCGGAGTAGTTTAATTATTTTTGAAATAAGTATGTTGTATAAATTTTTAATGCAAAATATAAATTGACCTATTGGATACATTATAGAAAATTGTATTCCTTTTAACTCTTTTTAATATTTTAATGGAGGACAAAGAAAACAATAATGTAATTCCTGTTATTGTTTTTTTGCAAAAAATAGTGATAGGGGAGGTATTGTAATAATGATGCTTCCGTAATTACCTCAAGCCTCAAGAGGTAATACTTGTAATTATGCCTAACTAATAGTAATTAATAGTAATATCAGAAGAACTTACAACATCGAGCCTTCACACAAGATACTGGTGTAATAGTCTAGTCATGTCGATTGAGACGGCTTTAATTCATCATAGAGATATGTACATGCAATCGGCATTAACAGAATGATGGACCCCGAGCATCATTAGAACATTTTTCTTTTTTCGTGAAACAGGTTGTTAGTTTGGCAAAAGTTTACTTCTACTTCGACAAAATTACTCCAAAAGCACATTGAGTGAAGAACTAGTCATGACTACGTATATATTTTCCAAATCCCTGAACTTGCTTCAGCTACCCACTATTATTTCGTTGCAGACTATATCAAAATTAAGCGCTAAATTAGTGGTGAATCAAAACATTGAGGGCTCATCAACCACGAGACCACATATTCTCATTGAGTTCAAAAACTCATACTGGAATGTTTGTTTCATCAAGAAACGACACCATAAAAGCCTGGAAATCCATGTTTAAAGGTTGGAGTCCACCAAAAGATGAAGACAAGAAAGTAAAAAATGAAGTTGATTAGCATCTCTGAGGATGCAAAGACCAACTTCAATTCAATTACACTAAATGCAATTTCAATATTGAATAGTTTTGATTAATTAGCGTCGAAGCACAAGTCAGCCAGTAGAGCGTGGAACACATTTAAAGTTGCTCATGAAGGAGCTGTAGCAGCTAAGAGATCAGATAGGAAGATCCCCAACTTAAAATTATAGGAACTCAAAATACAGAAGGATGAAACATTGCCCAATTCAAGGCCGAACTCAGGGATATTGAAAACAAGCTTTTCTTGTTGAGATGAGTATAGTGAAACCAAAATGGTTCAAAAGTTCTTCGTTCATTGCCCAAGAAATTTTCCATGAAGATTGAAGCGATAGAGGAAGCCAAAGATATTGAAAGCATGTGTATGAAGGAACTAATAAGATCTCTTGCAACTTTTAAATTGAAGCTAACAAATAAAGAGTCCATTGCCATCATTTGATCTCTCAATCAGATGCTAAGAATAAAGCTATAGGAGAAGGGAATGACGATTTTGAAAAATCAGTTGCACTTCTCGCAAAGAACTCTCACAAGTTTGCTAAACCTTTCGAAAACAAAGGTACAAATGCTAACTCTTCCAACTAATTCAAACTACACCTTTTCATCCGCCGCTAATGATCTTAAAATTAAAAGAAAGAGTAAAGGTATTAGGGTAAGGAATGACAAGGATATGGTTACATTTCTCCACATCCACCTAACTTCAAGTATCAATTTTATCAACCACCTCCCATTAAAAACATTGATACTAATTCACGTTTCTTTGAAGGGTAAAGTAGTTACTACATTTGTTAAACATACATTGACATAAACTATACAAATGAAACAACACTACGAGTTTGTTAAATATTCATTTTTTATAAAATTAATACATGAGAATCATGGCCGCATAATTAATTACAAGGTGTTTCTTTTATTGCATTTGGTACCGAAACCTAGTGACTTTATTTCATTAGTTGACTCGTCAAAGACAAACAACATTTAAGACACAATATTGAAAAGGTCATGGTTGTCTAAATTATATTACGGAAAATTCCCACCTCAAATACCTTCTGATGTTTGTCCACAAAGTCGACAAGAAAATGCATAAAGAATATAAACACTCACCTAATTAGAACTTTAGATTAAATTATTTATTTTAGATTAGGTTTTTCTTAAAACTAAAAATTCTGGATTTTTTAAATGAACCACATCTACTATAACAATAATCATATAATAATATTCAAAAAAAAATAGGTAACACTAGAAATAATAAATAAGAGTTATAAGGTCCAAATTTATTATTTAATTTTAATAAAATTAACAATATTTGATTGTCTACAAATAATAAATATCATAATTACTTAATAAGTTTTAAACGAAACGAAATCTCATTCAACTCGTAAGGAATATCAATTCTTTTTGTTCTATGTAGACCTATTTTAAATTATTTGTTTCATAAAAAACGTTTAACAAATACATTGACTAAATTATCCTTCAAACCATATAAGGGTGGATTAGTAGTCAAACTCTTTGAGAGGAGGTGGACGAAAAAATTGAAACTAGAGGGGAGGTGGATGGAGAGAGACAAAACCTTAGGAAGGTGAATGAAATTTACCCCGCCCAAAGTGAACAATATCACAACATTGTGGAGATCTGTATTCCTACCACATGTCACACAATGCCTGTTCCAACCTTCCTTCCTTTTGTTCTTTGTAACTTCTAGTTAGATCGTAAGTCACATAATGCTGATGCGTGAGCAGGTGCGGTGCGAAAGCGTGTACGCCAATGCGGCAAACTTTAAATTTCATAAATGTGAGTGGGTCTTAATGCGTTTATAAAATTTAAAAAAAACATTTATTAGTGTATTAATCATCAAATTAAGATGTAAACCTAACATGCATAATCAATTTATTTCTATTTATGTATACATTAGTCAAAGTTAATTTGAATTTATGTGTGAGTAATTGTATCTTTTAATTTTCTTTTTCTTGTGAGAACGAATAATTCGTCATCTATTCCTCAATTTCACTCTTTTTTTCTTGATATTGGCGCTCAATTCCTAACAATCGAGCGTTTTGGTTATTCGTTTGCTCTTTTTTTTCTTTTATATATGTATTTTTGCTCTTTTTTAATATTTAATTTCAGTCGTTTTTACCTCATTATCTATTGTAGTCAGTAATAACATTATGCTAGAGTTATAACGCTTCTTTGGTGCAATATTTTGTTTCTGTATTTTTTTTTTAATTTCTGCAGTTTGTTTTTAGTGGTTTTTTTATCTAATTATTCTACAATGGGCGTATAATGTAGGTGAAAGACAAAGCATAAGGTAGAATAGAGTATATGTACATAACATTTAGTGAGAGAAGTTAGCAATTCTTAAAGAGAGAACTAAGAATTCTCAGTACGAGAACTAAGGATTCTGTGTGCGAGAACTAAGAATTCTTAAAGCGTCCTAAGACGAAGGATATACATTGAAGTCGTCAGTGTGAGACCTGTGCGCCGAAAATAAATTAGTTTCCTTTTGCCTAAGTTTCATTGCTTTATTCACTAACTTTTACATTTTTGACTTGACATCTAAAAAGCACGAAAATAAAATAACTAAAACAAAAGATGCATAAAAGAAAGTATATAAGTATGCTAAAAGAGTGTAAATTAGACTATCATCAATTCGCAACTAAATAACCAAACATATATTAGCTCTTAAACTACTACTTTACATTTACAATGTTTTAATGCCCATGAATTAATATAATTGCATTATTCTTATATCATATGCTACAAGAGAGATTTTCTTTTTATCCATATTAACTAAACAGCAAATAAAGAGATTTTATGTTGAAAGTTATTTCGTGTACAAAGGAATGTTACAGCTATTATATCAAGAGTTAGTTGCGGTTTTTCTATCCCATAAACATAGAAAGTAAGAAACCTACCCCTCCCCCCCCTCTCTCACGACAGATCTAAAAGAAATGGCTAGCGAGGGTCAGAAAACCTCTAACAGGAATGGACCGTCCGAGCAAAACCTCGTTCCAATGGTCAAGCTCAACATCTATTCTCAGGTGTCCTTTCTTCGCTCCTTTTTATAGAACTTTTACTTTTAATGCCGAAGTTGATAGTTACCCTTAAATTGTTGAATATTAGAAATGAGCAAAAATTGAGTCGGGAGAGAAGATCGGAAAATTAGGGTTTATTCAGATTAATCCATGGGGTTTGATAACTTGGTTAATACACGATTCTCTCCTATTAGAGGTAGGATTTGGTCGGATTGAATTTGATTCGATTTGGATCTCTGAGTTCAAGGAAAATGGAACTAATCACTACCCAATTCGGTAGTGCAGTCAGATGCCCTATTGGATTTGGGTCCTAAACCAATTTAACATCGGGTTTGTTTCTCTAGTGGTTTTTATTTTACTTTAAACACTTTAATCCACAAGTTAATAAACCGAATCATAGAGATCTTTCGTTAGATTTTAGATCTAGAATAATATTATAGATATAAGGTAAGATTCTAGATCTCTAGCAGTGTTATAGATCTCGGGTACCACAATAATTTTGTACAATAACATTAAGAAATGTTGTTTAGTCAACACAAGATTAGTGTAAAAATGTAGTTTGCACATGAATATCAACGATGGTCATGGTTCAACGTTTTTGGGCTAGGGGGCTTACCTTTGAGCACCATGCTTGTTGTTGGTAACATTGAAGAGCTATTTATTACAAGCTTCTCTTACATTTTTACAGAAGATTACCAATATTATATGAAATTACACATGTTATAAATCCATGCTGTTGTAGAAATATTGATACAACCTTGCCACATGAGACTTGAATTGCCTATATTAAGTTTGAATGTATAAATTATAATTTTATCATTTTTGTATTTACGTAAAGCTTGTGGTTGTTTTCAATAGATTTTAACGATACCCATAATTGTGTTTACATGATTTAGTCACAACATCTGACATTTACACTAATAATAGTGATTGTGTTTGTCTACTGATTGACTTTAGGATGGAGCTGTTGTGCATTATGAGTTTCCGCGCAACAGGAGATTCCAATACTTGTTCCAGAATTACTGTAGGGGGAAGCATGTCGAGTACTACACCATGGCCTTTATTTATCATCGCCGGCAAATCAATTCATCAAGTACTCCTGACGAGGTGAATTACCAATTAACTCACTCTCTTTCTCTATAACTTTGCAGAATAGAAATGTTATATGTCTTTATTTATCATTCAAGACGGGTAACATTAGTAAGTTTGAATACATGATCAATATGATGACAAATATATCAAAAAATATTTTATTCATTCATGAAAGTTGCTAAACCTAGAAAATTACAAAAACGTTTCATTTTTTGTCTGTATTGAAAAGAAACATAAAAGTAATTTACACTGCATTATAACAACTGCTTTTATTAGGGACCTATGAAAATATCTCAAAACATAGCAAAAACTCTCTAATTTTTAGCGGATCGAATCATGCCTTAGAATCGTTTGGTCCATGATTTTATGTGTTTGATCCAAGTAAAGAAAAATGTTTCTGACATAAAAGGAATGCACTTGATAATTTAATTTCTTATTCCACAGCTTGGCCTATGAGATGGAGCTACTATAATGGCTATGATGCAACAATCTGGAGCATGAAAGACTATGGCGATAGAGAAACCCGGGTCGTCACTAGAGCATGAATTACTCATGGTAGATAGAGGCAAAACGCTTCCTTTGGCGGATTTGGATTTCGAATTTCTTATAAATATGAACTGAAGTTTTCTAATATATTTCCTTTGATTAAGCTTTTCATGAGAACAAATTAATATTAGACTACAAGACTCAAGTACAAGTAAATCTAATGCAAGGGATATTTTCATTGTTTGCGAAACATCTCAATGTTAAAATGAAATCATCTTTCTTTAGAACTCTAGTAGCAGCAAAATTGCTCCTTTCTTTATAGTTGGCCCAATAGCCAAGATTTCGATCCCAATAGCAAATGGATTCAAAAGTTTTTCTTTTGTTTTACTAGTTGTTACTGCAAGGAAATCTGGTTCTGGTGGCTATGATGCGAGGAGAATCATCCATAGTTTAATTCTGGTTTTGGTCTCAAACCGGAGTAGTTTATTTATTTTTGAATGCAAAATATAAATTGACCTATTTGATCAATTATAGAAAATTGTATTCCTTTTAACTCTTTTTAATATTCTAATAGAGGACAAATAAAACAATGTCGTAATTCCTGTTATCGTTTTTTTTTTTGCAAAAATTAGTGATAGGGGAGGTATTGTAATAATGATGTTTCCATAATTACCTCAAGCCTCAAGAGGTAAGACTTGTAATTATCCCTAACTAATAGTAATTAATAGTAATACCAGAAGAACTTACGACATCGAGGCTTCGCACAAGATAATGGTATAATAGTCTAGTCATGTCGATTGAGATGGGGTAATTCATTATAGAGATATGTACATGCTATCGGCATTAACAGAATGATGGACCCCGAGCATTATTAAAACATTTTTCTTCTTTCGTGAAACATGTTGTTAGTTTGGTAAAAGTTTACTTCTACTTCGACAAAATTACTCCAAACGCACATTTAGTGGAGAACTAGTCATGACTACGTATGTATTTTCCAATTCCCTGAACTTTCTTCAGCTACCCGCTATTATTTCGTTGCAGACTATATCAAAATTAAGCGCTAAATTAGTGGTGAATCAAAACATTGAGGGCTCATCAACCACGAGACCATATATTCTCAATGAGTTCAAAAACTCCTACTGGAATGTTCGTTTCATAAGAAACGACACCATAAAAGCCTGGAAATCCATGTTTAAAGGTTGGAGTCCACCAAAAGATGAAGACGAGAAAGTAAAAATTGAAGTTGATTAGCATCTCTGAGGATGCAAAAACCAACTTCAATTCAATTACACTAAATGCAATTCAAATCTTGAATAGTTTGGATTAAGCGTCTAAGCACAAGTCAAGCAGTGTAGCGTGGAACACATTTAAAGTTATTACTAAGGAGCTGTAGCGGCTAAGAGTTCAGATAGGAAGATCCCCAACTTAAAAATATAGAACTCAAAATACTGAAGGATGAAACATTGCTCAATTCAATGCCGAACTCAGGGATATTGAAAAAAGGCTTTTCTTGTTCAGATGAGTATAGTGAAACCAAATTGGTTCAATAGTTCTTCGTTCATTGCCCAAGAAGTTTACCATGAAGATCGAAGCGATAGAGGAAGCCAAAGATATTGAAAGCATGTGTATGAAGGAACTCATAAGATTTCATGCAACTTTTAAATTGAAGCTAACAAATAAAGAGTCCATTGACTTCATTTGATCTCTTAATCAGATGCTAAGAATAAAGCTAAAGGAGAAGAAAATGACGATTTTGAAAAATAAGTTTTACTTCTCGCAAAGAACTCTCACAAGTTTGCTAAACCTTTGGAAAACAAAGGTACTAATGCTAACTCTTCCAACTAATTCAAACTACACCTTTTCATCCGCCGCTAATGATCTTAAAATTAAAAGAAAGAGTAAAGGTATTAGAGTAAGGAATGACAAGGATATAGTTAAATTTGTCCACATCCACCTAACTTCTAGTATCAATTTTTTCACACACCTCCCCTTCAAAACATTGATACTAGTTCACGTTTCTTTGAAGGGTAAAGTAGTTACTACATTTGTTAAACATACATTGACATAAAATATACAAATGAAACAACACTACGAGTTTTGATAAATATTCATTTTTTATAAAATTAATACATGAGAATCATGGCCGCATAATTAATTACAAGTTGTTTCTTTTATTGCATTTTGTACCGAAACCTAGTGATTTTATTTCATTAGTTGACTCGTCAAAGACAAACAACGTTTAAGACACAATAATGACAAGGTCATGCTTGTCTAAATTATATTACGGAAAATTCACACCTCAAACACCTTCTGATGTTTGTCCACAAAGTCGACAAGAAAATGCATATAGAATATAAACACTCACCTAATTAGAACTTTAGATTAAATTATTTATGTTAGATTAGGTTTTTCTTAAAACTAAAAATTCCGGATTTTTTATATGAACCACATCTACTATGACTATAATCATATAGTAATATTAAAAAAAATAGGTAACACTAGAAATAATAAATAAGAGTTATAAGCTCCAAATTTATTATTTAATTTTAATAAAATTAACAATATTTGAATGTCTACAAATAATAAATATCATAATTACTTAATAATTTTTAAACGAAACGAAATCTCATTCAACTCGTAAAGAATATCAATTCTTTTTGTTCTGTGTAGACCTATTTTAAATTATTTGTTTAATAAACAATATTTAACAAATACATTGACTAAATTATCCTTCAAACCATATAAGGGTGGATTAGTAGTCAAACTCTTTGAGAGGAGGTGGAGGAAAAAATTGAAACTAGAAGGGAGGTGGATGGAGAGAGACAAAACCTTAGGAAGGTAAATGAAATTTACCCCACCCAAAGTGAACAATATCACAACATTGTGGAGATCTGTATTCCTACCACATGACACACAATGCCTGTTCCAACCTTCCTTCCTTTTGTTCTTTGTAACTTCTAGTTAGATCGTAAGTCACATAATGCGGACGCGTGAGCAGGTGCGGTGCGAAAGCGTGTGCGCCAGTGCGCCAAACTTAAAATTTCATAAATGTGAGTGGGTCTTAATGCGTTTATAAAATAATAAAAAAACATTTATTAGTGTATTAATTATCAAATTAAGATGTAAACCTAACATGCATAATCAATTTATTTCTATTTATGTATACACTAGTCAAAGTTAATTTGAATTTATGTGTGAGTAATTGTATCTTTTAATTTTGTTTTTTCTTGGGGATAATAGCGTTAAACCCCCTAAACTATACCCCCTGTTGCACCTTGCCCCCTGTCCTTTTATTTTTTGCGACTTGCCCCCTGAACTATGGATAAATAAGCACTTTGCCCCCCGAGTCCAAATCCAACGGCAAAAAATGTTGACACGTATTCAAATCCAACGGTGAAAAAGTGACTCAGGGGGCAAAGTGCTTATTTATCCATAGTTTAGGGGGCAAGTCGCAAAAAATAAAAGGACAGGGGGCAAAGTGCAACAGGGGGTATAGTTTAGGGGGTTTAATGCTTTTATCCCTTTTTTTTCTTGTGAGAACGAGTAATTCTTCATCTATTCCACAATTTCACTCTTTTTTTCTTGATATTGGCGCTCAATTCCTAACAATCGAG
Source organism: Misopates orontium (assembly GCA_946800315.1). Lineage (NCBI taxonomy): Eukaryota > Viridiplantae > Streptophyta > Magnoliopsida > Lamiales > Plantaginaceae > Misopates > Misopates orontium. The sequence goes on along the minus strand of OX326947.1, from coordinate 43,120,493 downwards.
CGTTTTGGTTATTTGTTTTCTCTTTTTTTCTTTTATCTATGTATTTTTGCTCTTTTTTAATATTTAATTTCAGTCATTTTTACCTCATTATCTATTATAGTCAGTAATAACATTATGCTAGAGTTATAACGCTTCTTTGGTGCAATATTTTGTTTCTATATATTTTTTTTTAATTTTTGCAGTTTGTTTTTAGTGGTTTTTTTATCCTGTTATTCTACAATGGGCGTATAATGTAGGTGAGAGACAAAGAATAAGGTAAAATAGAGTATATGTACATAACATTTAGTGAGAGAAGTTAGCAATTCTTAAAGAGAGAACTAAGAATTCTTAGTACGAGAACTAAGGATTTTGTGTGCGAAAACTAAGAATTCTTAAAGCGTCCTAAAACGAAGCACATACATTGAAGTCGTTAGTGCGAGGCCTGTGCGCCGCGTAAAATCTGATAGGAGAGTATTATGTGACTTAGGTTAGATCAATTCGTCTCCTTTTGCCTAAGTTTCAATGCTTTATTCACTAACTTTCACATTTTTGACTCGACATCTAAAAAGCACGAAAATAAAATAACTAAAACAAAAGATGCATAAAAGAAAGTATATAAGTATGCTAAAAGAGTGTAAATTAGACTATTATCAATTCGCAACTAAATAACCAAACATATATTAGTTCTTAAACTACTACTTTATATTTACAATATTTTAATGCCCATGAATTAATATAATTGCATTATTCTTATATCATATGCTACAAGAGAGATTTTCTTTTTATCCATATTAACTAAACAATAAATAAAGAGATTTTAAGTTGAAAGTTATTTCGTGTACAAAGGAATCTTACAGCTATTATATCAAGAGTTATTTGCGCTTTTTCTATCTCATAAACATAGGTAAAAAACCTACCCCTCCCCCCCTCTCACGACAGATCTAAAATAAATGGCTAGCGAGGGTTAGAAAAACTCTAACAGGAATGGACCGTCCGAGCAAAACCTCGTTCCATTGGTCAAGCTCAACATCTATTCTCAGGTGTCCTTTCCTTGCTCCTTTTTATAGAACTTTTACTTTTAATGTCGAAGTCGACAGTTACCCTTAAATTGTTGAATATTAGAAATGAGCAAAAATTGAGTCGGGAGAGAAGATCGGAAAATTAGGGTTTATTCAGGTCAATCCATGGGTTTTGATATCTTGGTTAATTCATGATTCTCTCCTATTAGAGGTAGGATTTGGTCGGATTGAATTTGATTCGATTTGGATCTCTGAATTCAAGTAAAATGGAACTAATCACTACCCAATCCGGTACTGCAGTCAGATGCCCTATTGGATTTGGGTCCTAAACCAATTTAACATCGGGTTTGTTTTGTCTAGTGGTTTTTATTTTACTTTAAACACTTTAATCCACAAGTTAATAAACTGAATCATACAGATCTTTCATTAGATTTTAGATCTAGAATAATACTATATATACAAGGTAAGATTCTAGATCTCTAGCAGTGGTATAGATCTCGGGTACCACAATAATTTTGTACAGTAACATTAAGAAATGTGGTTTAGCCAACACAAAATAAGTGTAAAAATGTAGTTTGCACATGAATATCAACGATGGTGATGGTTCAACGTTTTTGGGCTAGGGGGTTTACCTTTGAGCACCATGCTTATTGTTGGTAACATTGAAGAGCTATTTATTACAAGCTTCTCTTACATTTTTACACAAGATTATCAATATTATATGAAATTACACATGTTATAAATCCATGCTATTGTAGAAATATGAATACAACCTTTCCACGTGAGACTTGAATTGCCTATATTAAGTTTGAATGTATAAATTATAATTTTATCATTTTTGTATTTATGTTAAGCTTGTGGTTGTATTTAATAGATTTTAACAATACCCATAATTGTGTTTACATGATTTAGTCACAACATCTGACATTTACACTAATACTAGTGTTTGTGATTGTCTTCTGATTGACTTTAGGATGGAGATGTGGTGCATTATGAGTTTCCACGCAACAGGAGATTCCAATACTTGTTCCAGAATTACTGTAGGGGCAAGCATGTCGAGTACTACACCATGGCCTTTATTTATCATCGTCGGCAAATCAATTCATCAAGTACTCCTGACGAGGTGAATTACCAATTAACTCACTCTCTTTCTCTATAACTTTGCAGAACAGAAATGTTATATTGCTTTGTTTATCATTCAAGACAGGTAACATTAGTAAGTTTGAATATATGATCAATATGATGACAAATATATCAAAAAAAAAATTCATTCATTCGTGAAAGTTGCTAAACCTAGAAAATTACAGAATTGTTTCAATTTTTGTCTATATTGAAAAGAAACATAAAAGTAATTTGCACTGCATTATAACAACTGCTTTTATTAGAGACCTACGAAAATATCTCAAGACATAGCAAAAATTGTCTAATTTTTAGCGGATCGAAACATGCCTTAGAATCGTTTGGTCCATGATTTTATGTGTTTGATCCAAGTAAAGAAAAATGTTTCTGACATAAAAGGAATGCACTTGATAATTTAATTTCTTATTCCACAGCTTGGCCTAAGAGACGGAACTACTATAATGGCTATGATGCACCAATCTAGAGCATGAAAGACTATGGCGATAGAGAAACCCGGGTCGTCACTGGAGCATGAATTACTCATGGTAGATAGAGGCAAAACGCTTCGTATGACGGATTTGGATTTCGAATTTCTTATTAATATGAACTGAACTTTTCTAATATATTTCCTTTGATTAAGCTTGTCATGAGAACAAATTAATCTTAGACTACAAGACTCAAGTACAAGTAAATCTAATGCAAGGGATCTTTTCATTGTTTGCGAAACATCTCAATGCTAAACTGAAATCATCTTTCTTTAGACCTCTAGTAGCAGCAAAATTGCTCATTTCTTTATAGTTGGCCCAATAGCCAAGATATCAAGCCCAATAGCAAATGGATTCAAAATTTTTTCTTTTGCTTTACTAGTTGTTCCTGCAAGGAAATCTGGTTCTGGTGGCTATGATGCGAGGAGAATCATGCTTAGTTTAATTCTGGTTTTGGTCTCAAACCGGAGTAGTTTAATTATTTTTGAATGCAAAATATAAATTGACCTATTGGATCAATTATAGAAAATTGTATTTCTTTTAACACTTTTTAATATTCTAATATAGGACAAATAAAACAATGTCGTAATCCCTGTTATCGATTTTTTTTTTTGCAAAAATTAGTGATAGGGGATGTATTGTAATAATGATGTTTCCATAATTACCTCAAGCCTCAAGAGGTAATACTTGTAATTATCCCTAACGAATAGTAATTAATAGTAATACCAGAAATACTTACGACATCGAGGCTTCGCACAAGATAATGGTATAATAGTCTAGTCATGTCGATTGAGATGGCGGTAATTCAATATAGAGATATGTACATTCTATCGGCATTAACAGAATGATGGACCCCGAGCATTATTAGAACATTTTTCTTCTTTCGTGAAACAGGTTGTTAGTTTGGCAAAAGTTTACTTCTACTTCGACAAAATTACTCCAAAAGCACATTGAGTGGAGAACTAGTCATGACTACGTATATATTTTCCAATTCCCTGAACTTTCTTCAGCTACCCGCTATTATTTCGTTGCAGACAATATCAAAATTAAGCGCTAAATTAGTGGTGAATCAAAACATTGAGGGCTCCAAATTTAATATGACTATAATCATATAATAATATTCAAAAAAATAGGTAACACTAGAAATAATAAATAAGAGTTATAAGCTCCAAATTTATTATTTAATTTTAATAAAATTAACAATATTTGAATGTCTACAAATAATAAATATCATAATTACTTAATAATTTTTAAACGAAACGGAATCTCATTCAACTCGTAAGGAATATCAATTATTTTTTTTCTATGTAGACCTATTTTAAATTATTTGTTTAGTAAAAAATATATAACAAATACATTGACTAAATTATCCTTCAAACCATATAAGGGTGGATTAGTAGTCAAACTCTTTGAGAGGAGGTGGATGAAAAAAATGAAACTAGAGGGGAGGTAGATGGAGAGAGACAAAACCTTAGGAAGGTGAATGAAATTTACCCCGCCCAAAGTGAACAATATCACAACATTGTGGAGATCTGTATTCCTACCAAATGACACACAATGCCTGTTCCAACCTTCCTTCCTTTTGTTCTTTGTAACTTCTAGTTAGATCGTAAGTCACATAATGCGGACGCGTGAGCATGTGCGGTGCGAAAGCGTGTGCGCCAGTGCGCCAAACTTAAAATTTCATAAATGTGAGTGGGTCTTAATGCGTTTATAAAATAATAAAAAAACATTTATTAGTGTATTAATTATCAAATTAAGATGTAAACCTAACATGCATAATCAATTTATTTCTATTTATGTATACATTAGTCAAAGTTAATTTAAATTTATGTGTGAGTAATTGTATCTTTTAATATTTTTTTTCTTGTGAGAACGAGTAATTCGTCATTTATTCCTCAATTTCACTCTTTTTTTCTTGATATTGGCGCTCAATTCCTAACAATCGAGTGTTTTAGTTATTTGTTTTCTCTTTTTTTCTTTTATCTATGTATTTTTGCTCTTTTTTATTATTTAATTTCAGACATTTTTACCTCATTATCTATTATAGTCAGTAATAACATTATGCTAGAGTTATAACGCTTCTTTGGTGCAATATTTTGTTTCTATATTTTTTTTTAATTTCTGCAGTTTGTTTTTAGTGATTTTTTTATCTGATTATTCTACAATGGGCGTATAATGTAGGTGAGAGTCAAAGCATAAGGTAGAATAGAGTATATGTACATAACATTTAGTGAGAGAAGTTAGCAATTCTTAAGAGAGAACAAAGAATTCTTAGTACGTGAACTAAGGATTATGTGTGCGAGAACTAAGAATTATTAAAGCGTCCTAAGACGAAGCACGTACATTGAAGTCGTCAGTGCGAGGCCTGTGCGCCGCGTAAAATCTGATAGCAGAGTATTATGTGACTTAGGTTAGATCAATTAGTCTCCTTTTGCCAAAGTTTCATTGCTTTATTCACTAACTTTCACATTTTTGACTCGACATCTAAAACGCACGAAAATAAAATAACTAAAACAAAAGATGCATAAAAGAAAGTATATAAGTATGCTAAAAGAGTGTAAATTAGACTATTATCAATTCGCAACTAAATAACCAAACTTATATTAGTTCTTAAACTACTACTTTATATTTACAATATTTTAATGCCCATGAATTAATATAATTGCATTATTCTTATATCATATGCTACAAGAGAGATTTTCTTTTTATCCATATTAACTAAACACCAAATAAAGAGAGTTGAAAGTTATTTCTTGTACAAAGGAATCTTACAGCTATTATATTAAGAGTTATTTGCGCTTTTTCTATCTCATAAACATAGGTAAATAACCTACCCCCTCCCCCCCTCTCTCACGACAGATCTAAAATAAATGGCTAGCGAGGGTCAGAAAAACTCTAACAGGAATGGACCGTCCGAGCAAAACCTCGTTCCAATGGTCAAGCTCAACATCTATTCTCAGGTGTCCTTTCTTTGCTCCTTTTTATAGAACTTTTACTTTTAATGTCGAAGTTGATAGTTACCCTTAAATTGTTGAATATTAGAAATGAGCAAAAATTGAGTCGGGAGAGAAGATCGAAAAATTAGGGTTTATTCAGATCAATCCATGGGGTTTGATAACTTGGTTAATTCATGATTCTGTCCTATTAGAGGTAGGATTTGGTCGGATTGAATTTGATTCGATTTGGATCTCTGAATTCAAGTAAAATGGAACTAATCACTACCCAAATCCAATAGAGCATCTGACTGCAGTACCGGATTGGGTAGTGATTAGTTCCATTTTCTTTTACTTTAAACACTTTAATCCACAAGTTAATAAACCGAATCATAGAGATCTTTCGTTAGATTTTAGATCTAGAATAATATTATGAATAGAAGGTAAGATTCTAGATCTTTAGCAGTGGTATAGATCTCGGGTACCACAATAATTTTGTACAGTAACATTAAGAAATGTTAGCCAACACAAAATTAGTGTAAAAATGTAGTTTGCACATGAATATCAACGATGGTGATGGTTCAACGTTTTTGGGCTAGGGAGTTTACCTTTGAGCACCATGCTTGTTGTTGGTAACATTGAAGAGCTATTTATTACAAGCTTCTCTTATATTCTTACACAAGATTATCAATATTATATGAAATTACACATGTTATAAATACATGTTGTTGTAGAAATATTGATATAACCTTGCCACATGAGACTTGAATTGCCTATATTAAGTTTGAATGTATAAATTATAATTTTATCATTTTTGTATTTATGTTAAGCTTGTGGTTGTATTCAATAGATTTTAACAATACCCATAATTGTGTTACATGATTTAGTCACAACATCTGACATTTACACTAATACTAGTGATTGTGTTTGTCTTCTGATTGACTTTAGGATGGAGATGTGGTGCATTATGAGTTTCCGCGCAACAGGAGATTTAATTACTGTAGGGGCAAGCATGTCGAGTACTACACCATGGCCTTTATTTATCATTGACGGCAAATCAATTCATCAAGTACTCCTGACGAGGTGAATTACCAATTAACTCACTCTCTTTCTCTATAACTTTGCAGAACAGAAATGTTATACTGCTTTGTTTATCATTCAAGACGGGTAACATTAGTAAGTTTGAATATATGATCGATATGTGACAAATATATCAAAAAATATTTCATTCATGAATGAAACTTGCTAAACCTAGAAAATTACAGAAACGTTTCAATTTTTGTCTATATTGAAAAGAAACATAAAAGTAATTTGCACTGCATTATAACAACTGCTTTTATTAGGGACCTATGAAATTTTTTTGAAACATAGTTAAAAGTTCTCTAATTTTTAGCGGATCGAATCATGCCTTAGTATCGTTTGGTCCATGATTTTACGTGTTTTATCCAAGTAAAGAAAAATGTTTCTGACATAAAAGGAATGCACTTGATAATTTAATTTCTTATTCCACAGCTTGTCCTAAGAGATGGAGCTACTATAATGGTGATGCACCAATCTGGAGCATGAAAGACTATGGCGATAGAGAAACCCGGGTCGTCACTGGAGCATGAATTACTCATGGTAGATAGAGGCAAAACGCTTCCTTTGGCGGATTTGGATATCAAATTTCTTATAAATATGAACTGAACTTGTCTAATATATTTCCTTTGATTAAGTTTCTCATGAGAACAAATTAATCTTAGACTACAAGACTCGAGTACAAGTAAATCTAATGCAAGGGAGCTTTTCATTGTTTGCGAAACATCTCAATGCTAAAATGAAATCATCTTTCTTTAGACCTCTAGTCGCAGCAAAATTACTCCTTTCTTTATATTTGGCCCAATAGCCAAAATTTCGACCCCAATAGCAAATAGATTCAAAAGCTTGGCCTTTGTTTTACTAATTGTTACTGCAAGCAAATCTGGTTCTGGTGGCTATAATGCGAGGAGAATCATGGATAATCTAATTCTGGTTTTTGTCTCAAACCGGAGTAGTTTTAAATATTTTTTAAATAAATATGTTATATAAATTTTTAATGCAAAATATAAATTGACCTATTGGATCAATTATAGAAAATTGTATTTTCAACTCTTTTTAATATTCTGATGTAGGACAAATAAAACAATTAATGTCGTAATTTCTGTTATCATTTTTTGCAAAAATTAGTGATAGGGGAGGTATTGTAATAATGATGTTTTTGTAATTACCTCAAGCCTCAAGAGGTAATAATTGTAATTATCCCTAACTAATAGTAATTAATAGTAATATCAGAAGAACTTACGACATCAAGCCATCACTCAAGATAATGGTATAATAGTCTAGTCATGTCGATTGAGATGGCTTTTATTCATCATAGAGATATTGTACATGCAATCTGCATTAACAGAATGATGGACCCCGAGCATTATTAGAGCAATTTTCTTTTTTCGTGAAACAGGTTGTTAGTTTTGCAAAAGATACTTCTACTTCAACAAAATTACTCCAAAAGCACATTGAGTGGAGAACTAGTCATGACTACGTATATATTTTCCAACTCCCTGAACTTTCTTGAGCTACCCACTCTTATTTCGTTGCAGACTATATCAAAATAAGCGCTCAATTAAAGGTGAATCAAAACATTGAGGGCTCATCAACCACGAGACCACCTCTTCTCAACGAGTTTAACAACTCCTACTGGAATGTTTAAATTCATCAAGAAACGACACCAGAAAAGCCTGGAAATCCATTTTTAATGGTTGGAGTCCACCAAAAGATGAAGATGGGAAAGTAAAAAATTACGTTGATTGGCATCTCTGAGGTGCAATTTCAATTCAATTACACTAAGTGCAATTTCAGCATTGAATATTTTGAATAAACCAAGTCAAATTGGCGTCTAAGCACAAGTCAGCCCGTAGAGCGTGGAACACATTTATAGCTGCTCATGAAGGAACTGTAGCAGTTAAGAGATCAGAAAGTACAATCCCCAACTTAATATTTTAGGCACTCAAAATACAACGGGATGAAACATTGCTCAATTCAATGCCAAACTCAGGGATATTGCAAATCAAGCTTTTCGTGAAGATTGAAGCGATAGAAGAAGCCAAAGATATTGAAAGCATGTGTATGAAGGAACTCGTAATATCTCTTGCAACTTTTAAATTGAAGCTAACAAATAAAGAATCCATTGACATCAATTTGATCTCTCAATCAGATGCTAAGAATAAAGCTAAAGGAGAAGGAAATGATGATTTTGAAAAATCAGTTGCACTTCTTGCAAAGAACTCTCACAAGTTTGTTAAACCTTATGAAAACAAAGGTACTGAACCGTCCAAGCAAACCCTTGTTCCAGTGGTCAAGCTCAACATTTATTCTCATGTGCCCTATCTTTGGTCCTTTTTATAGAACTTTTACTTTTAATGTCGATGTTGATAGTTACCCTTAAATTGTTGAATATTGGAAATGGGGGAAAATTGAGTCGGGAGAGAAGATCGGAAAATTAGGGTTTATTTAGATCAATTGACGGGGTTTGATAACTTGGTTCATTCATGACTCTCTCCTATTAGAGGTGGGAATGGTCGGATTGAATCTGATACTATTTGGATCTCTGAATTTCAGGAAAATGGTACTACTCACTACCCAATCAAATCCGGTACTGCAGTCAGATACCCAATTGGATTTGGGTCGTAAACCTATTGAATATTGGGTTTGTCTCTTTAGTGTCTTTTATTTTACTTTTAACACTTTTATCCACCGGTTAATAAACTGAATCATACTGATCTATCTTAAGATTTTAGATCTAGAACAATATCATAGATATAAGGTAAAATTCTAAATCTCTAGCAGAGCTATACATCTTGGATACCACAATAAAATTTTTGTACCATAACATTAAGAAATGTGGTTTAGCCAACACAAAATTAGTGTAAAAATGTAGTTTGCACCTGAATATTTCTTCAACGATGGTGACGTTTTGGGGCTAGGGGTTTTAGCATTGAGCACCATGCTTGTTGTTGGTAACGTTGACGAGCTATTTATTACAAGCTTCTCTTACATTTTTACACAAGATTATCAATATTATATGAATTTAAACATGTTATAAATCAATGTTGTTATAGAAAAATTGATACAACCTTTCCACATGAGACTTGAAGAGCCTATATTAAGTTTCAATCTATAAATTATAATTGTGTCATTTTTCTATTTATGTTAAGCTTGTGTTTGTATTCAATAGATTTTAACAATACCCATGATTGTGTTTATATGATTTAGTCACAACATCTGACATTTATACTAATACTAGTGATTGTATTTGTCTTGTGATTGACTTTAAGATGTTGATGTGGTGTAGGCCTGGCAATGGGTAGGGTCTTACCCTACCCTTACCCTGAAATTAGAGTGTGGGTCTGAACCCTTACCGTGCCTACATGGTAAGGACTGGGTCCAGACCCTTACCCTTACCCTATGAAAATTTAATATAAGGGTCTGGGTAGGGTAAGGGCAAGGGTCTGACCCTTACCCTACCCTATGGAATTATTTATTTAACTTAAAATTAGGGTAAGGGTAAGGGTCAACCCTACCCTTTCTGACAGGGTAGGGTAAGGGTATGCATGTCTGGGTCCTGACAGGGTAAGGGTAAGGGTCCTGCCAAAACAAATTGACAGGTATTGACAGGGTCTGGGTAAGAGTAGGGTAAAACCCTACCCATTGCCAGCCCTAATGTGGTGCATTATGAGCTTCAGCGCAACAGGAGATTCCAATACTTGTTCCAGAATTATTGTAGGAGCAAGCATGTAGAGTACTACACCATGGCCTTTATTTATCATCATCGGCAAATCAATTCATCAAAAGTACTCATGACGAGGTGAATTACCAATTAACATCCACTCACTTTCTCTATAAATTTGCTGAACAGAAATATTATATTGCTTTGTTTATCATTCAAAACGGGTAACATTTGTAAAATTGAATATATGATCAATATGATAACAAATATATCAAGAAATATTTTATTCATGAATGACAGTTGCTTAACCTAGAAAATTACAGAAACGTTTCAATTTTTGACTGTATTGAAAAGAAACATAAAAGTAATTTCCACATTGCATTATATCAGCTGCTTTTATTAGGGACATATGAAAATATCTCAAAACATAGCGAAAATTCTCTAATTTTTAGCGGATCGAATCATCACTTAGAATCGTAACTTTGGTTCATGATTTTATGTATTTGATCCAAGTAAAGAAAAATGTTTAAGAAAGATGTAAAAAGGACAACTGCAGGACCATCCGAATGATGAATCGCGTATGATCGTGCATCTTTTATTGGATTTGAGGATGGTGAATATGATGCTGTTCGAATAAGATTGTTATCAAGCATGGTGATGAAACAAGAAAAATAAATATATTATTTCACTGATACCATATGATAAAATAATAGACCGTGAACAATAATGTTTATTGATATCCGAAGTAGTTACATATATTGAGTTTACAATACAAATATCTCAGACTAACTATTTGAAAATTTGAATACAAATAAGAAGAAAGCACAACAACTTAAACAACTTTGACTCTAACTCTTCAACGTGATGTTACATAGTTTTTGTTTTTATTATTATATAAATTTGAGGTCCGGTGAATCTCTTGAAAAAAAAAACGAGATCTCAGTATAGAGCTCAAAACTCAATTCGGTATCATATGATAGAATTTGAAACCTATTTATTTCTCCTCTTAAAATGCCTTCTTAAGTGGAGATGGAACTTCTCTTTATAAATATAAGCCCAGGCTCTTTTCCAAGCGATGTGGGACATTCACATGCACCCCCTCACGTGTGGATCGGTATTAACTTCGGTCCCATCACGTGGGTAAGTCGCAAGCCCATCATACACCTTGGGTAGACTCCTATACCATGATAGAATTTGAAGCCGTTTTATTTCTCTCCTTAAAAGGCATTTTAAGGGAAGAAATAAATGGGCTTCAAATTATATTATCAAATATGTCCAAACTATTATGTTAATAAAAGATAGGGATAAAAGCGTCAAACTCCCTATACTATACCCCTTGTTGCACTTTGCCCCCTAAACTTTTTTTTTGGTAACAAGCCCCCTGTACTATTGCATAAATAAGCACTTTGCCCCCTCGGTCCAAATCCAACAGCAAAAAGTGTTGACACGTATTCAAATCCAATGGTGAAAAAGCGACTCAGGGGGCAAAGTGCTTATTTATCCATAATATAGGGGGCTTGTTGCCAAAAAAAAAATTTCAGGGGCAAATCGCTATATCCCCTATAGTATAGGGGGTTTGACGCTTTTATCCCTAAAAGATAATGATGTTATTGAACTTTTCTCGGAAAAAGCCTTTGTCGTCCCCAGTTAAATGATCAAAATTTTAAGCAATTTGGACCATTTTTCATTACGTGAAGATACTTGAAACTAGTACTCCTCGCGTTGCACGAAACATATAAAAGAACTACCTTACAGCTGGTTCACGCACTCTGAATATGCAGTTGTCATTATACCTTGATGACAAAATCAGTAATTATTGAACATCACGCGATGCATGGAAAATACTATTGTAAAACATTTCCTTTGATGGATATTAAAGAACGAATAGTTGTTGGATCCCGCGGAGAGCAAGTATCTCAAATTGATATTTTCGTTAATTTCAACATTGACTAGATAGCTTCGTCATATCAATAGTGGTTTAACTTACAATATTCAGAACAGGTTTGTAACTTAAAATCCAGGCAACATACCAAAATTCTACTATCCAAAACATAATTCCATAAGTTGCTGAGCCCCCCTTCTTTTTTTTATTATATATATATAAGGTAAATTATTCCTAAACATATATAGATAAATCTATTAGTTTGGCACTAGCTCTTTTCTTTATCTACTTTATTTCTCAATTATATTTCATTTGTAACATGTTATTATTGTTAAAGTTTATTGTTAAAGCGAGGGTCGTCACATGAATAATTTTAGTAATGCAACAATAGTCATCTGGTTATTTTCTCGGAACAAGTAATTTTTTTTTTTTATTAACGAAGAAATGAATTCACTAAGGAAGCACAAGAAGTGCTTCAACCCCTTACAACACAATCGAAGCAACAAAGTTTCCTCACTTCACACACTAAGACATACAAAGAAAACAAGTCACTAAACGAGTAATCAAAGCTCTTGGTATTAGCTTTAATCCATGTCTATAATTTGATCTTAATCTAATCTGCTCCACCACCTTCGTGACACCAGCTTCCTCCCCTTTAAAGAGTAATAGAGATTGTACAGGATTAGGAGTCCTTTGTAATTATCTTTAGGTTATTTTCCTTAATTGTAAATAACTTTGTATGTATACTTTTGAGATATCAATAGAAAGGCAAGGAAGATTTTATCTTACATGGTATCAAGTCTCTTCTCTCTCAATGACTAACCCTACCTCCGATCCTCCCTCCTCTGGGTCCTCCGCGGCGCCGCCACCGCCCAACTCTCCTCACAAATTCTTCCCCACTCTTTCCGCCACTAATGTGAAAAACTTCATCCCCATCACATTAGACGTTGAATCCAGCCAATACAATTCATGGTCCGAATTCTTCAAAATCCATGCCCGAGCCTATCAAGTTCTAGATCATATTCTTCCTTCTCCGGACTCTTCTTTGGACCCCGATCTGGACGCCGACATGTGGGATCGTCTCGATGCTATTGTCTTACAATGGATTTACGGCACCATCTCGAATGATCTCCTTCACACGATCATCGAGCCCGACTCTACCGCCGCCAACGCCTGGAACCGCCTGGCAGGTCTGTTTCAGGATAACAAGAGTTCTCGTGCTGTTCATCTTGAGAATCAATTTTCTTCTACCACTCTGGATGCTTTTCCGAACGTCAGCGCCTACTGCCAGAAACTCAAGATGTTGGCTGATCAACTTGCCAACTTCGGCGCCCCAGTTTCTAACCAACGTCTGGTTCTACAGTTAGTTGCTGGACTTACTGATGCTTATAGCGAAATCGCTACTCTCATCCAACAGAGTGATCCTCTCCCTCAATTCAACAAAGCTCGGTCCATGTTAACCCTAGAGGAGACTAGCTTTGCCAAGCACGCCGCCCGCCAGCCGGATTCTGCCGCCCTGCTCACCAGCCCTACCGCCTCGTCTAAGGCCCCGGCTCTTGCTTCACATCCTGCTGCTCCGTCGGGCCAACCGGGCAGCTCCACCAACGACGGAAACCCTAACTCCGGCAGACGCGGTCGGGGTCGCAACAACCGAGGCCGCGGCGGCCGCGGTCAAGGCCGTGGTGCACCGCCTTCTCCATATTGGGGGTGGCCCTATCCCCAGTAACCCCCGCCTTGGGCTGCACCACCGTTCCCCTATCCTACGACACCATGGTAGCCCCGCCCTCCCGCACTGTCCGGCGCCCCTGGCATTCTCGGCACTCGCCCGCCACAGGCTCACTGTGCCGACCTAATGCTGCTCCGGGCCCCTATGCTCCCACGGATATCGCTTCCGCCATGCACACGTTATCCCTGAATCCACAGGATGCACAGTGGTATATGAATTCCGGTGCTACATCCCACATGACATCCTCGCAAGGTACACTCTCACCTTATTTTAATTCGAGCACCAATAATAAAATTGTTGTCGGTAGTTGTCAATCTATCCCAATTCGTGGTTTTGGTAGTACGGTCCTCTCTCCTCCGTTCCCCCCTTTATCCCTCAAACACGTCCTTCACACCCCTCACATAATCAAAAACCTCTTCTCTGTTCGCAAATTTACTATGGATAACTCGGTTTCTGTTGAGTTTGACCCGTTTGGTTTCTCTGTGAAGGATCTCAAGACGGAAACACCAATTATGAGATGCAATAGCTCTGGCGACCTTTACCCTATTCACTCTTCCACAAACCGCCATACCGTCCCTCATTCAGCTTTCGCCGCTCTTTCCCCTGATCTCTCGCATGCTCGCTTGGGGTCATCCCGGTCAAGCTGTTTTAGATACTCTTAGGCTTACCAATTTAATTTCCATAAACAATTGCGTTCTTCCTTTTGTAATTCTTGCCCTCTCGGCAAACACATTAAATTACCGTTTAACTCTTCTTTATCATTAGTTATTTTCCGTTTGATATTATTCATAGTGATTTATGGACATCTCCTGTGCTTAGCTCATCACGGCATCGTTATTATGTGCTATTTCTTGATAATTTTTTAGATTTTTTGTGGACGTTTTCTTTAGCTCGTAAATTGGACGTTTTCTTTAGCTCGTAAATTGGACGTTTATTCAATGTTTCTCAATTTCCGGAATTTTATTAAAACTCAATTTGCACGTGATATTAAAACGCTGCAATGTGACAATGGAACGGAATTTAACAACAATGCTTTTCACCAATTATGTGCTAAATTTGGCATGCAATTTTGTTTTTCTTACCCCTATACCTCCCCTCAAAACGGCAAATCCGAACGCAAAATACGAACAATTAACAACTTGATTCGTACAATGCTCACCCATGCATCCGTACCAACTTCTTTCTGGCACCACGCCTTACAAATGGCCACTTATCTTCTAAATATAACTCCCTCAAAATGCCTCGCCTCTTGCACACCCCTTCAATTCTTATATCATAAAATTCCATCTTATGGTCATCTTTGGGTTTTCGGGTGCTTATGTTATCCCCTAATCCTCTCTACACAGATCCATAAACTTCAGGCACGCTCCTCCCCCTGTGTCTTTCTCGGATATCCCTCCTCTCATTGCGGTTACAAATGTTACGATCTATCGAGTCAAAAAGTCATCGTGTCTCGCCATGTGTTATTTGATGAATTCACCTTTCCCTTTTCTCAAATACACACTCCGACACACCCTCTTTACACTTTTCTAAACTCCGATATCTCGCCCCTTCTCAAACCGCCATTTTCCTTTGAAACTCACCCAGCCCGGGCCACTTCGGCCGTCGCCCCTCCTCGCGGCCCCGCGCGCCCGCAAATTTGGGCGCACCGCCCCTCGCCTGCATCGGCCGAATCCTCGCCCACGTCGGCAGGCTCCGCGCCTGCTCTCGCCCGTCTCTCGCCCGCATCGATCGCCCCTGCTGGACGCCCGCTTGGCCTCACGCCTATATCGTCCGCGGTCTCGCCAGCTCCGGCCCCGCACATCTTGCCCCCGCCCCACTCACCTCAAATGACCACCTGAAGCCAACACGGCATCTTTAAACCCAAACGTCTCTTCAATCTTCACTCTAGTCCTTCTCCATCACCTCTTTCTCGAAACCCTTTTGATAGATCTTAGAGTCTAATACTTTACGTTATAAACAGTAGTTGCGGTACCTAGTCTAGACAGATAAGTAAGACAGGTAAGTAAGACAGTAAAGTAAGACAACAGATTTTAACGTGGTTCGGACTATGTCCTACATCCACGAGGCTTTCGCCTGAATCAAACTTCTTTCAACGGACAAAAGTTATTACACCAACTGGTTTTACTCTAACACCGAATCCCTCTAATGTTGATACCACCGGAACCTTTTTCGCGTCTACTCCGTTAGACCCGTAAGACCAAGACTCCCGTAATGATCTTCTTATGAGAATGCTTCCAAGCGAACTGCACGTACGTATAGATCCCTCTAACTGGCGCAATCCTTTCCCGTTGAACTCCCTTCAACTCTTGTCGGCTTCTCACGTTCTTGATGTAACTCAAGAGGGCGAAAACTAAGAAATCAAAATAAAAGAGAACACCTAAAGATGTATATTTTGTTACACGAGTGTTCTACATTGATTCCTAGGATTTGTACTATTTATAGGATAGCTCTCCTGAAAGATATCCTTGAATCTCGGCTAGTCTCCATATCCAGTCGAGACAGGATCTTTCCAAATATATCCGAATCTTTCCGTGGTAAGGCGATCCTTCCTTTTGCAACGTCTTTGTTTCCGTTTGATAAGATCTTCACGATCTTCGTATATTCTGCACATCAAAGACAAAGAAGAACTCCACAAGGAATAGATTACTAAAGGATATAGGAAAGAGTTTGATAAAGATTAACTTTCCATAAGATAAGATATTATAAGATCAAGTTAAATCTTTCCAAACTCACCTAAATATTCACGCGTCTAATAACAAGATAAATACCATATAAAACCGTGTGAATAAATAAGTAAATAAATCAAAGTAAATAAAACCGAATTTTTCTTTAAGATAATTTTGCAAACAAGGAAATAAAATCTAGTTGGACCTGGCAGTCCTGACTGTTCAACCGAGTTTGAAAGGTGTCGGACTTTGCGGTCCTAACAATCTCCCCCAATTGACTTGTTTAGCAAAAACACTTTTAAATCCCAAGAAAAATGTAGACATGCTGAAATAAAACAAGTTAGTAAGAGATAGGCACATAAATCAACTAACGAGTCTCGACAGCAATAAAAATGTGTTGCAACAGCGGTGCAACACTCCGCAAAACAACTTAATAAAATAAGCAGTTAAAACATTGTTCTTAAGCGGAATAAAAACAAAACAAAATAAAATAGATAACAAGATAAAACAGCAGCAGCCAGTAGAAATCTCCCCCATTCTTCAAGACTCCCCCATTCTACATATTCTGTTTACTCCCCCATTTTGCCAGAACTAGTCAAGGCTTTGCCGCTAATTGGGCAAGGGACTCGTTCATGGACTCCAACAATGAAATGACCTGGGCAAGTTGCGACTGAAGGTTGTCGAGACTGCCCTGGGTAACAGACGGTCCAGTTTCGTTATCCCTGGCAGTTGGGACAGGACGCCGGATCGGAGAACCAAGTAGAGCTTGAACAAGGTGACTCGGGGCATGATAAGGCCTAGGGCGGCTCGTCATCTTGTCCTTAGAGACCCGGATATCCATTTGAGATGTGAGCAAGCGATAGACCAATGATGGATAGCCTAGGGTCATCTTTACCTTGTGGTCGAATGCTTCAAGTAAACGCTCAAAGACCAGTTTCCCAAGATTAATGGGAGCATTCGAACCAATACGGAATAAGACAGAAGCAGTTAACGGACTAACAGTAGAAGTGTGAGACATAGGGTACCAATTTCTTACCATTATGCCGTAGATCAGACCATACCATGGAAGAAGGGAACCTCGCTGTAGATTGCCATTCTTTGGCCACTTCATGGGTTGGCCGGTTATGGTTGACGCGACTGCATCCATGTCTGCTTCCATTTCCAACTCGGAGTCGCGACCGGTTTGTACGTCAGGAGACCCCAACTGCATGTTCAGAATTTGCGGACTGATCTTGAAGATGAACTTCCGGACAAATACTGAATGTTCCTTGGCGGAGCCTGGAACGCCTAGTTGAGTATCCAGATTGGCGTAAAACTCATGCATAATCTGGGTTACAAACGGTTGTACCCTGCGAGTGGATTCAAGAAACCCTCTCCCTTCCAAAAACTCAATAATACCCGTACCCTCATAAGAATCATCATGAAGTTGAACTTCACGAACAGGAATACGGCCAGTGAGACGAGAATACCTGAGTTTGGCTTGAGGTGTGTAGAACCTGTCGGAAAATACCTTTTTCACCCTGAAAGGCTCATCGGACGATGGAACACGGGGAGGGACTGCAAAATCTCCTTCAGCTTCTTCTTCAGCCTGGTCGTGACTGCCTTCCTCAGAGGCCGACTGGTTGTCCTGATCAGACAAGGACTGAGCTGAGCGTTTCTGCTGTTTGCGGACAGGGCTGGAATCTGAGTCGGAGACATCGATTGGAGCAGAGTCCGAGGCAGCAGGAGCGGATCGGGGACGTTTGGATACAGGAACTTTCTTGCGTGTCCCGACTCGGCTCGCGACACCCTCTGCAACAGGTTTTGACTTTTGGCGAGCAGATGGTGTGCGCTTAGGAGGTTGAGCCTTCTGCTTCCCTTTAGCCGCGGCGGTGTGGCGGCGAGAGGATGCAGGATCAGGTGCAGGTGACGGCGAAGCATCGTCCGGCATGGGAACAGAGTGCGAGTCGTTCAAAGGAGGAGAGAACTCGCGTGCCTGAGGAGAAGTGGCACGGGGTGGTGACTCTGTTGCCGGTGGTGGTGGTGTGGTGTCTTGCGGTGGTGCCGTGGAAGATGGCGGTGGAACAAAGTCCGCCGGAATCCGGATTTTGAGCGGCTTTGGCTGCAAGACTTGGGACAACTCGTTGCCCGTGGTGGATGCACTGTCAAGGTCGACTGGTGGGGTCGACTGAGACGATTCACCTGATGACTTAGATTTCACCATGTTAAATATTTTCTTGATAAATGTAGGTGAGAAAGAAGACATAAACACAAATCCACACACAAAAAAAATATGAACACACGAGAGAGAGATAGTAGGATGGCATGAGATATGATACAAAGGAAAGATATATAAATAGATGTAATCAAATCAATGTCATATCTTCTATAATCATTATCCACAACTTCCCATAAGTGATAGAACTCTTACCAAGACTCATCTAGGAAAGATTCCAACAAGATACGCAACTCAATCTCTACGAAATTAAAACGCGGCAAAGCATAGGCGGGAAACAAATTCATGCCGAAATTAAACATATCGCGTTTTAAAGACAAAATAAAATAAAAAACACCTGTTTAATAAAATTAAAACAAATTAAAACACAAATTAAAAGAAACAAACAGAAAGTAACTCAGCAAATTACTCACATAACTTACCGAGGACTGATTCAACTGGTGTAAGTGGATGTCGAGACACCCTGTCATGACAAACAGAAATTAAAACACAAATTAAAAGAAACAAACAGAAAGTAACTCAACAAATTACTCACATAACTTACCGAGGACTGATTCAACTGGTGTAAGTGGATGTCGAGACACCCTGTCATGACAGACTATAAGACTGAGTATAAAACAGGTCGAGACTGAAGCATACTCATGAACCAGATGAATACATTAAAATGTGTGTGTGTGAATTCTCATATGATAAACAGATGAAAGGGAAGAGAATTTGAAAGGGGCAAAAATCGTTTTGCAAGATATCTCTTTTCAAACAATACAATTGCACCTTGTCCACACACTTTGAGCCTTTTGCATAGAGGTAGCTTTCGCACATAACTTTATATAGAATATGATAGCTCTTTTCAATTTTGTGATGACCGTGAAATATGAATTGAATGCTTTCACTCATATTCATTGAGTTTAGGCAGCTTTTTCCTCCATATATTTTTCTTTTGAAGCACTTTTTCTTTTGGCTCATGCTCTCTTTGTTCTTTTCTTTTCACAACTCTTTTGATCACTCATACTTTTCTTTTCAGCTCAAATCTTCTGTTTTTAAAGTGATGAGGTAGCAAAAGTGGACAATGTCCATGTCAAAGAGATTATAAAAACAAAATAAAAACAAAAATTTCCCGTTGCAAAATCCTTCGATTTCACTGATTTAACTGAGGGAATGATGTGCACTGTGTATCAATGCAGTTCTAAGTACACTCCAGAACCGGCTGTCCAACAGGTCTGCAAGTAAGTCATGACAGTTAGTCCAACAAATAAAAACATCTCAGTTAAATCGGGCACGCGACCAGCGCTTAGTGGAGACTAATGCTGAGAGACTTTCCTAGGGTCTCAAAGCTTTGTGAAACAATTTTCTTCATAAATATAACAGCAGTTTGTCTTCCAGTCGCGACATGCTTAATGACAGCACATTCATTATCACCTAAATCACATAAGAGATGGTGCCATATATCCGTGTGCTGTGTGCATAAGTGCTTAACAAGATTATGAGTAATGATAATAGCACAGTTGTGGTTACTAAAGACCAACACATCACTTTGCACAAAAACAAAAATCTTAAGCATGTGATCAACCCAACCAATATCAAGTGATATGACACGATTATGCATAGTTAGGTAGAGATGACTTCCTGTTCCAAAAGTGGAGAAACTGAGGTCTATAAAGTTGCCTCTTGTCTCATCGACAACCCATGTAGGAGTTGCGATAGGAATCATCGACTGTTCTGTAGTTTCAAGATCAAGGTCCTTGATAGGATATTGAACGCACTTGGATTGACCTATGACCAATCTGTTGGCTCCTTGACCGACCTGCGAACCATAAAAACAAATTAGTTCACTAACAAACGGAGAGATAGATCTGTTTGAGACAGAGTTTGTGAACTGTTCTATAGGGAGTCGTGATTGCGTTAGAGTATAGCAATTTTCAGCAGTCCGATTTCCTGAAAAAATACAAAACCTTTGGTTATCAAATACATGACATTCATCTTGTGTAAACGTGACAACCAACTTTTGATCGCATAGCTGGCTTATGCTAATCAAATTATGCTCAAGTCCATCAACATGGAACACATCATTAAGTATAGGACACCCGCTAAGAATGAGTGTTCTTTTTGCAATCACTTGACCCTTTTTACCATTACTGAACTGAACTGTTCCACTTGGACCAGAAACATAGTTGGTCAAAAGGTTTTTGTTCCCTGTCATGTGATGTGAGCAAGCACTGTCAAGATACCAACAATCAGGTGAGGCATTTTCAACTGAAGAAAATGCAAAATGAATGTTTTTATGATTAGAACATTTCACCCTTATGTGATTCGTTGGTTCAGAATCTTCATCGGAGTCTTTAAGCACTGTTTTTTGTGGAGTCTTCCGAGATGTCGGGACTCGGGGTCCAACAGGTTTCTTTGCTGTGTTCCTTGATGAGTTCTGTTGTAAGTCAGGACAGCATGAACGAATATGTCCTTGACCACCACAATGATAACAGGCTCTGCTTGACTTGCGCATCCGTCGTGACCACCAAACGGGACTGGGCCTGTTCGGTTGACTGGACCTGCAAAAAACATGAGGCTGTGTGAAATTAGGATCACGTGCTAAGCTATCATTATCCATATCAGATATACTAGGAATCGCCCTGCTTAGACCGATTGGTGGGTGGTAACCAAGACCAGCATGATTAAAAATGGGACTAGAACTTTGATCAGAGACTTTGTTCTGATTGTCTGTGACAGTCTTATTGAGAACCTTAAGAACATCTTGGAAATGAGATTCCAAATCCTCAAAAATGGTAATAGATTCTTTTATGATTTGCACATTATTTCTGAGGACCATGACTTGTCTATTTAGATCAACGTTCTTGCGTATCTCTGAAAACAAAATATTTCTAAGGATTCTGATTTCCCGAAATGGATCAGGGGAATTATCGTCCTCAGTATCTTCGCTGTTTTCTTGAGTAGTCAAGACAGGTGGTAAGTCATGATTAAGAATAGAAGAAAATGCAAAAAATGTTCTTTCTTCAGGTTCATCAATGCAACAATCTAACTCGTCATCACTGCATATAGATGTAATCGATTTAATCTCAGAAGCAGTTTCAGAGTTGTCCCGGCCAGTCGCGACAGGTGATGAGTCAGGTCTGATGACAGAGGAGAGTGCAATATTGGCTTTTTCTCCTGTTTCATCTTCACTTTCAGATGACTCTTCATCACTCCAGGTGCGCACCATGGCTTTATCTTTATTCTTCGGGAGAAGATTTGCACAATCAGTTTGTATGTGACCATAGCCTTGGCATTCCCTGCATTGAACACCTTTTCCTCTTCTTTTGTAGCTAAGATCATTAGCAGCGGAAGATTTTAATGAATTATCAGAGTTAGAAGGGAAAGTGTTCGTACCTTTGTTTTTCCACTTGAAAAACTTTTGGAGTCCTTTGGAGAAAAACGCGACAGATTTCTCGAACTCGTCCTTGTCGTCACTTTGAGGTTTGTCTATGATTTCAGCTTTAAGTGCAACACCTTTCGAAGTGACTCCATTCAAATTCTTTTTCAACTCGAAAGTTGAGAGGGCACCCATGAGCTCTTCAAGTGAGAAGTTTTCCACGTCTCTTGCTTCTTCAATCGCCTCAATTTTCATATCGAATCTTGAGGGTAAAGTGCGAAGAGTTTTCTGAACAAGTTTGGACTCACTGTACTCATCACCGAGGAGGAAGGCTTCATTAGCAATGTCTCTAAGTTTAGCATTGTATTGAGCTATTGTTTCATGATCCTCCATTTTGAGTTCCTCAAACCGTGTACCAAGGATTTGTCTTTTGGATCTTTTCACGGATGGGGTACCTTCATGGGCAACGCGGAGGGCGTTCCATGCATCTTTGGCCGATTCACACTTGGATATCAGTTTGAACTGATTTAGGTCGACTCCATTTAAAATTGCATTGATTGCAATGGAGTTGTGGCTCGCGTCGAGATCTTCTGCGTCAGACAAGTCGAGCTCTAGCTCCGGCTTTCCATCTTTGTCTAGTGGTGGAGACCATCCTTTGAGAATGCTTTTCCACGCTTTCTGATTTTCCCTTTTGATGAAAGCTGTCATGCGGACCTTCCAGTATGAATAGTTAAATTCATTTAAGAGCGGCGGCTTTGATGATGATGATCCCTCAACGTTTTGTGCCATCAAATCTGCAAGATCTAAATAAAACCAGAATCTCACCAATGTAAGTAGGTGATAGGCTCTTGATGCCAATTGATAGATCTTAGAGTCTAATACTTTACGTTATAAACAGTAGTTGCGGTACCTAGTCTAGACAGATAAGTAAGACAGGTAAGTAAGACAGTAAAGTAAGACAGCAGATTTTAACGTGGTTCGGACTATGTCCTACATCCACGAGGCTTTCGCCTGAATCAAACTTCTTTCAACGGACAAAAGTTATTACACCAACTGGTTTTACTCTAACACCGAATCCCTCTAATGTTGATACCACCGGAACCTTTTTCGCGTCTACTCCATTTGACCCGTAAGACCAAGACTCCCGTAATGATCTTCTTATGAGAATGCTTCCAAGCGAACTGCACGTACGTATAGATCCCTCTAACTGGCGCAATCCTTTCCCGTTGAACCCCCTTCAACTCTTGTCAGCTTCTCATGTTCTTGATGTAACTCAAGAGGTCGAAAACTAAGAAATCAAAATAAAAGAGAACACCTAAAGATGTATATTTTGTTACACGAGTGTTCTACATTGATTCCTAGGATTTCTACTATTTATAGGATAGCTCTCCTGAAAGATATCCTTGAATCTCGGCTAGTCTCCATATCCAGTCGAGACAGGATCTTTCCAAATATATCCGAATCTTTCCGTGATAAGGCGATCCTTCCTTTTGCAACGTCTTTGTTTCCGTTTGATAAGATCTTCATGATCTTCGTATATTCTGCACATCAAAGACAAAGAAGAACTCCACAAGGAATAGATTACTAAAGGATATAGGAAAGAGTTTGATAAAGATTAACTTTCCATAAGATAAGATATTATAAGATCAAGTTAAATCTTTCCAAACTCACCTAAATATTCACGCGTCTAATAACAAGATAAATACAATATAAAACCGTGTGAATAAATAAGTAAATAAATCAAAGTAAATAAAACCGAATTTTCCTTTAAAATAATTTTGCAAACAAGGAAATAAAATCTAGTTGGACCTGGCAGTCCTGACTGTTCAACCGAGTTTGAAAGGTGTCGGACTTTGCAGTCCTAACACCTGTGACTGCATTATCCGACCCGAATTGGAAATTGGCCATGTCCGACGAATTTGATGCTCTTATTAAAAGTAGGACTTGGGAGTTAGTACCCCGCCCCTGATGTCAATATAATTCGGTCTATGTGGATATTTCGTCATAAGTTTAACTCTGATGGTTCTTTTGAGCGCCACAAAGCTTGTCTTGTTGGTGATGGCAGGTCTCAACAGGTTGGAGTGGATTGCACTGAGACGTTCAGCCTTGTGGTCAAACCCGCGACTATCCGGACAGTCCTTATCATTGCAATGTTCAAGTCATGGTCTATTCACCAGTTGGATGTTAAAAATGCTTTTCTTCATGATCATCTTCAGGAAACCGTCTACATGCACCAACCTCTGGGTTTTCGGGATCGGACATATCCCAATCATGTCTTTCTCCTGAAACGCTCTCTTTATGGCCTCAAGCAGGCCCCGCGTGCTTGGTACCATCTGTTCACTGATTTTGTGCGTACTATCGGGTTTTTCCACAGTAAATCCGATCACTCTCTTTTTGTCTACCGTCAGGGTTCGGATATCGCCTATCTCTTATTATATGTGGATGGCATTATTCTGACCGCTTCTTCATCACTTCTCCGGAGTTCTATCATGAAATCCCTTAGCTCAGAGTTTGTGATGAAGGATCTGGGTCCTCTCAGTTATTTTCTGGGTATTGCTGTTACACGAGATAGCGGGGGTCTTTTTCTATCTCAGAGTAAGTATGCTGCTGAAATTATTGATCGGGCCGGTATGTCCTCTTGCAAGCCATCTCTCACTCCTGTCGACACGAAATTCAAGGTCGGCGCGGATACCGCCGGTGATCCGTGCCCGGATTCGACCTTGTTTCGTTCTTTGGCTGGCGCTCTTCAGTATCTTACCTTCACCCGCCTGGATATTTGTTATGCTGTTCAGCAGGTCTGTCTCCACATGCACGACCCGCGTGCCACCCACATGGTGGCCCTGAGACGGGTCCTGCGTCATGTTCAGGGGACTCTCCAGCTCGGATTGCATCTCCGCCCTTCTTCCGTCACGGCTCTCAAGGCGTACTCGGACGCCGACTGGGGCGGCTGCCCGGACACCCGTCGCTCCACGTCCGGCTACTGTGTTTTCTTGGGTGACAACTTGGTCTCTTGGTCCGCCAAACGTCAACCCACTCTATCACGCTCCAGCACCGAAGCAAAGTATCGTGGTGTTGCCAACGTTGTTTCTGAATCCTGTTGGCTTCGCAATCTTTTATTGGAACTCCATTGTCCCATCTCGTCTGCCACTCTTGTTTACTATGACAATGTTAGTGCCATTTATCTTTTCGGGAATCCCGTCCAGCATCAACGCACTAAACACATTGAGATGGACATTCATTTTTTTTTGTGAAAAAGGTTGCTCGGGGTCAAGTTCGGGTTCTTCATGTTCCTTCTACGTACCAAATTGCTGATATCTTCACCAAAGGCCTTCCTCGTCTTCTCTTTGACGACTTTCGAGGCAGTTTCAAAGTCCGGTCACCTTCCGTTTCGACTGCGGGGGTGTAATAGAGATTGTATAGGATTAGGAGTTCTTTGTAATTATCTTTAGGTTATTTTCCTTAATTTTAAATAACTTTGTATATATACTTTTTAGATATCAATAGAAAGGCAAGGAAGATTTTATCTTACAAAGAGAACAAGTAAATAAATAGGGATAAAGTGATCTCGTGAAGTAGGTGTTTTTTTTCTTTTTTTAGCATAATATATCATATTCAGCTAAGATATGTATCGCGTGCGCTGCATATATGTAGAACCATGGAATATTTTGTCTGTAAATCAGCCACACAATTCTAAATATGTAGAGATTTTTACACTTAGCGCTTTGTCTTAAGGTCAAAAGAACTTTTGCCTCGCCCTTTGTTTTCAGAGGTAAGAGAACGCCATAGGCACTCTATATGTTAAAAAAATGAATAGCAAACCAATTACGCGCGTATCTGATAATTAGCCACATTATCCTTGCATGAAATAAATAGCTAATAGTTCCTTCGAAGTCAATTGGATGTTTATATTAATATATATGGAGATTCATTTGTCGTTACAGGCCAACTGCAGAAAACACTAAAGATAAATTAATGTACTTTTTGAGAAAAACGAAAACTTATATTTTTGTCGATCGATCAATGACAATAGTGTGTGTAACGCAGAGTGATTTGGAGCTATAGTTCCTTTTCTTATTTTACTGTTCGCCCCTTGAGTAAATATATTAACATGTATTATGTTAGGATAATATGAAAAATTGGGAATGCAATTCTCGTGTAATATTTTAATATGTGCGTGCGCGTGTGGAGCTCATGGCTGAATTATCAAAAAAAAATTAGCTCATGGCTAGCAAGCGGCATCTTGTTTCAGGAAGTTGATGGAAATCAAAGTATTATTTGAAGCCATTACTTTATAACATAATTTTCCAAGTAAAAATGAAGGACGAGAATGTGTAAAAAGGAAAAAAAAGCTTAGGACGACTCGAGGGTGGTAGACAATATTGAATTAGGAAAGTATTCGGTTATATATGGACTAAAATTATTCAACAAAACTTCAGATCGATGCTATAGTAATATAATATTGTGAGTTACAAAAATACTTATATATTCTGAGTATTAAACAACCACTCGGATCAGAGACTTTTAATATTAAACGGTCTCTAAACCGTCTCTAATATGAACAAAGCCAAAAAACGTGAGTTTTAAACTTAAGAAACGCGAGAAAATTACTAATCTGTGTTTATCTCAATTTGGTAAAACTTATAACTTCAGATGGTTAAACAAAGGGATGTATATACTCGTCGAGATTGATCTAAGTACAAAATCTTTTTACTACTCGAAAAATTACAAGTGTCCTAAAATTTTAAGAACATGAAAAAGTAACGTAACGGCGCTACCTGTTAAACTTTTTTGAGTTTTAAGTGAGTCTGTGAAATATTCAACATCAAAAGAGTGTAGTTGCAACTTTTTTAAAAAGGGTATCTATGTAATTATTTAAATCGTTAAAGTCTTTTCATTAATCGGACCAAATATCATGGCATAAATATAATTATCTTTAACTAAATTATCCATGCAAAATTCCTCTTTTTCCTTCACCTATATTATAAATAGCAGTATCTCCACACTCCATTCTACACACACTCATAAAACACTCAACTGAGAGAAATATATAACAACAATGAAAGGAGCGCTGGTTGCACTATTCGTGGCGATAGCCTTGTTCGGCGCCTTCCCCTCTGCCTCCGCCAATGCTAGCAATGTTCGAAATTTCTACAAAAACCTCGACAAAGAAAACCTCGTTTTAACCAAGCTCGAGTACTACATCCATGCAGTTTTCCCAGGCGGTGCGAACCAGACCGTTTTCGAGGTGGCCTCCGCCGATATTAGCCGCACCTCGGGCTCCAACTTCGGCGGGATTCTCGTCATCGACAACAAATTGACCGTCGGTCCGGACCCGAATTCGCAGTACGTGGGACAGTACCAGGGCATCAACGCTTACTCCGACTTTCACGTGGCGTCGCTCAACATGAACATGAACATTGTATTCCGCGGCGGCAAGTATGACAGGAGCACTCTTACTATTATGGGACGGCAGCCGGTGACCGAGGAAGATCGCATTATGTCGGTGGTGGGCGGAACGGGTTCGTTTCATTTGGCGAAGGGGACTGTGATTGCGACTACTGTTTCTGTTGATCCTGTCAAGCTAAGTGGTGTGTATTTCTATGAGATGTATGTCGTCACTCCCAAGGTCAAGCGCTCACTACGTACGGTGGTTCCGCCATCATGGTTCGTGTGAGGCTATAAGCTCGAACGCTCCCCTATGTACGGTGGTTTCGCGAGGATCTTTGTCTTGTCAAATAAATAAACACTTGAGGATTTCAAGTTAATGTTTGTCTATGCCTGTGCTTTTACATTTTATGTTGTATGCGTCCAAGGAGTCGTGTGTTATGGAGTATTAAGTTGTCTACTTAATAGGTTCTAAAGAACTTAATATGTTTTACTATTATCATTGTGATACTATGTATATATAGTGAAATTGTTATATTATAACAGTGATATGTTACTTTTTATATATCAAATTTAAGTACTTACAAGAGATGAACTCATTTCTAAGATTCACCTCCAACAAGAATCAATATATTCGTGACCGACGAATCAGAACACAAAATCTTTCTAACAAACGTACCGGTTAATAGTCGATGGTTGAACGGACGTACTTTTACTACCCAAACTAGAATAGTTTCTCGAGACCTTCTTAGCTATTTTCATTCTTTATTTTCTATTTTTGGTGTTTATTTGATTATTAGTTTATAGCCGTTATGTAATCTTTCCTTTATTAGATTAGTTGCACGATTTTGCTCCCTATATATATTGCTTGATCAGTGAATTATTCATTCACTAAGAAAGTAATCTTTCCTTCTGTAATTACTCAAACAATATTTGCTAATGCAATATGCAATGAAATCTTTTGATTCCTTTTGATTCTATTGTTCACCATGGTATCATTCGACACGGTTTTACGATCCTAATTCCGCTGCATCTTTTACCTCTTCTTCTGTTAATTCATTGCATCTCCGTTAAATTACCATTCGACATACTATATCTCTTGCAATCCCTACACTCTGTGTTGATTGCTCTTCTCTTTTTGCTTACCGTTTGTTCTTCACGATATGCGGTTTGCACCTTGAATTACACACATATACTTTACAATGGCCAACACCAATGATGGCTCTAATCCTACCGATGAATCCAATGATGGCTCCAATTCCACTGGACCTATCAATCCTACAATCTATCAGAAGAATCCCACTGAAGATTCTTCCTCAGTTTACTTCCTTGGCAGCCATGATTCTACTGGATCTGCTATTGTAGTAGATGTTTTCAATGGCAAGAACTACATCTCCTGGTGCAAAGGTATTGAAATGGCTTTAAATGTGAAAAATAAGATTAGATTCATTGATGGATCACTACCAATTCCATCAGAAACTGAACATGTTCTTCGAGTTTGTTGGATCCGTGCCAACAACTTAGTTCTCTCTTGGCTGCTCAACTCTGTTTCCAAAGACTTGAGACAAAGTATCTTATACTTCACCTCTGCTCATAATCTCTGGATTGAGTTAAAGACTAGATACTCTCGCACTGATGGCTCCAGAGTTTATCAACTCCAGAAGTCACTTTCAACCATTTCTCAAGGCAGTTTGTCCATCACAGACTACTACAACAAATTTCGATCCTTATGGGATGAATTCATTGCTCAAAGACCTGTGGTTGCTTGCACTTGTGGCTTCTGTGTGTGCAATGTCAACCGCACCATGATTGAATTACAAGAGTATGATTGTGCCTTGAAATTTCTAATTGGACTCCATGAATCTTTTGGTTCTGTGCGCAGCCAAATCCTGTTACTTAGTCCTCTTCCTAGTCTATCAAAGATCTACTCTCTTTTACTTCAAGAGGAATATCAAAGAGACATCCTCTCCAATATTGGCTCAGTTGATGCACTAGCCATGTTCACCAGACACAAGCAAATTACAGATTCTCAAAACGACCCTGCATACAACAATCAAGTTCCAGGCCAAGTTAGCAAGTTCTCTAAACCTCCTGGCTTCAAAGACAAAAAGAAACCTAAGTGGACTCACTGTGGCTACACTGGCCACACTGTGGACCGTTGCTATCAACTCATTGGCTACCCTCCTGGCTGGGATGGCCCCAAAGGCAAAAGACAGGCACCAACTCTTTCCAACTCTGCCAATGTCACTGATGCATTGCCTGCACACAATCCCAACTCTCCTGCTACTGTAACTCCCTCTCAGAAGGATCTTTTTGAGCAGGTCCTTGCCTATACCAAGTCTCACAATGCATTCCAGCAACAACAGAATCCACCTAAAGACTCTCAACACTATGCAACAACTGCTGCATCTAGTATCTCTACACCCTTTGTTTTTGCTTCTAAAACTTCTATACATATTAACTCTAGTGAATCATGGATACTTGACAGTGGTGCCACTGATCATATGGTCTGTAGCATGACCAAATTCATTGCACCTCCTGAACCTATATCTTTAAAAGTTCACATGCCCAATAATAGTCACACTGTTGCAACTTTCATTGGTGCAGTTCAATTATACTCTCATATTATTTTGCAGAATGTCTTATTTGTTCCTAACTTCACTCATAATTTACTATCTATCTCTAAGTTGACAAAGAACAGCTATATTTCTCTATTTTTCACAGCTTCTTGGTGTATTTTGCAGGACACAATCATGAAGAAGATGATTGGTTCTGCTAATCTTCAAGAGAACTTATATATTCTGAATAGTCATAGTTCTTCTCCTTTGCTCAATAAAATCTGCTGTAATAACAGTAGTGTTTCTTCATTACTTTGGCACAATAGATTAGGACACCCTTCAAGGGATTCTGTTTCTAAAATTTCTAGTTTAAGTGTTCCTTTACTTTCTTATGCTTCTGATTGTAACATTTGTCATTTATCTAAACCAAAAAAAACAATCTTTTCCTTTAAGCAATACTTCTCTTCTTCTATGTTTGAACTTATCCATTGTGATGTTTGGGGCCCTCGTTCCACTGTTTCTCATGATGGTTACAGATTTTTTCTAACTATTGTTGATGATTATAGTAGAGTTACCTGGCTTTTTCTGCTTAAACATAAACTAAACTTGCTAACTTTTATCAATTGATACTTACTCAATTCTCTGTCAAAATCAAATGTATCAGAACAGACAATGGTTCTGAATTCATTCTCAAGGATTTCTATGACTCTTTAGGTATTGTGCATCAGAAAAGCTGTGTTGAAACTCCCCAACAAAATGGTTTGGTGGAGAGAAAACATCAGCACATATTGCAGGTAGCTCAAGCACTCAGATTCGAATCCAATGTGCCACTTATATACTGGAGCAACTGTGTCTCCACAGCTGTTTTCTTTATCAACAGAATCCCTTCCAAGGTTCTCAATGGCCTTACACCTTATGAGAAGTTATTCAGCAAACCACCTGATTACACACCTTTGAGAGCTTTTGGTTGCCTTGCTTATGCTTCCACTCTCTCAGCTCACAGACAGAAGTTTGATGCAAGAGCTACTCAATGCATCTTCCTTGGTTATCCTTTGGGCACTAAAGGATACTTACTTTTAGATATTAGCTCTCAAAAATGTTTCATATCTAGACATGTTGTGTTTTATGAGCATATTTTCCCTCTAAAATCTGATTCTACTCTCCTGCTGCATCTTACTAACACTGATACATCTCCATTTCATTTATATACTGACTCTTTCATTGATCCTCAGGCTACTCAGGAAATCAGTTCAGTTCTGCAGGCTCCACTTAATAATTCTGCACCTGTTGTTCTTGCTCTTGTTGAACCTCCTGTTCCAACTCTCGGAACAACTTCCACTGCATCTCTACAGGGTGCTCCTACTCCTTTGGACCCACAGAGTACTTCTCCTATGCAACAGCATTCCTCTCCCGTTCCTCATTCCATTCCTTAGGATTTGCCTCCAACATCTCTACATCACTCCACTGATGCAACAGGTATCCCTGATGATCTTCCTCTTCGAAGATCATCAAGACACACTACTCCTCCTGCTTATCTAAGTGTTTATAATTACTCTTTACCTAATTCTCTGCATAAAGCTAACAATTCCTTTCTCAGATACCCCATTGCAAATTATCTCACTACTGACCAATTGAATGCTTCCTATAAAGCTTTCACTGCTTCAATTTCTCGGATCACAGAGCCTACCTCTTACACTCAGGCCAGAAAATCTCCTGCGTGGCAATTAGCAATGAAACAAGAACTTGATGCACTTGATCAAACTCAAACATGGCACCTGGTTCCCTTACCTCCCAACCAGCATTGCATTGGCTGCAAATGGGTGTTCAAAGTGAAATATCAAGCAAATGGTACAGTTGAAAGATACAAAGCCAGACTTGTGGCAAAGGGTTACACACAAGAAGAGGGGTTGGATTACTTTGACACATTCTCCCCTGTAGCAAAGATCACAATAGTCAGAACACTCATTGCCTTGGCATCTTCTCAAAACTGGTTTCTTCACCAACTTGATGTCAACAATGTCTTCTTTCATGGTGACCTTGATCAAGAAATATACATGAAACCACCTCCTGGTTACCTTTCTCCTACTGATTCAAGGGTTTGTTTACTTAAAAAGAGCATCTATGGTCTTAAACAGGCTTCTAGACAATGGTTTCACAAACTCACTACTTGTTTACTTAATTCTGGTTATGTTCAAACTATTAGTGACTCTTCCTTATTTATTAAAACTAATGGCTCTTCTTTCACATCCCTCTGTGTCTATGTAGATGACATTATATTGACATGAAATGACATGAAGAAAATACAACAAATCAAGCATACACTGGACAGCAACTTCACTATCAAGGACCTTAGTCCTCTCAAATACATTCTTGGAATTGAAGTGGCTCGAAGCAAGAAAGGAATCACTCTCTCTCAAAGGAAGTATGCACTGGACATCCTTCATGATTCAGGGTACCTTGGCTGCAAACCAAGCTCAGTTCCAATGGATCCAAAGATCAAACTTCTCAACTCTGACACAGACTACCTTGAAGATCCCACTGTCTATAGGAGACTTGTTGGCAAACTTTTGTATCTCACTATTACAAGACCTGACTTGTGCTACAACATCCAATGCCTCACACAGTTCATGTCCAAGCCTACTTCAACTCATCTTGCTGCAGCACATAAAGTTTTGAGATACATCAAGTCTACACGAGGCAAAGGTTTGTTCTACTCAGCAGGATCCACTCTCCAGCTCAAATCATTCTGTGACAGTGATTGAGCCACTTGTTCAGATACTAGAAGGAGTGTTACTGGTTATGCAGTCTATTTAGGTGACTCACTCATCTCCTGGAAGGCCAAGAAACAGCCTATAGTTAGCAGATCATCAACTGAAGCTGAATATAGAGCTATTGCTCTAACTACTTGTGAACTACTTTGGTTGCTCCAGTTACTTAAAGATCTTCATATCAAACAATCAAACACTCCTCTCCTATTTACAGACAACATAAGTGCAGTTTGTATTGCTCAAATCCGGTTCATCATGAGCGCACAAAGCATATCCAGATAGATTGCCATTTTGTGTGGGAGAAAGTTCAACATGGCATACTTAAGGTGTTACACATTGGAAATGAACATCAGATAGCTGATGTCCTCACCAAGCCCCTCTATCTCAAACCATTTCAAACAATGATCTCCAAGATGGGTCTTCAAGACATTCATACACATCTTGAGGGGGGGTCTTAGCTGTTTTCATTCTTTATTTTCTATTTTTGGTGTTTATTTGATTATTAGTTTATAGCCGTTATGTAATCTTTCCTTTATTAGATTAGTTGCACGATTTTGCTCCCTATATATATTGCTTGATCAGTGAATTATTCATTCACTAAGAAAGTAATCTTTCCTTCTGTAATTACCACTACAAGAATAACAGCCTAAAGCAACGCCGGTACTGCAACGGATTTATAATCCGTTGCAGTATTTTGATGTACCAACGTCTGTTGACGTTGGTACTGCAAAAGTAAAAAAAAAGAATTACCTGCCAACGTTTTCGGACGTTGGCAGGTATTGTGCAGCGCACAATTCAAGCAGCAACGTCATAAAAACGTTGTTGCGTGTGGTTTTATTATTTTTTTATTTTATTTTAAATGGTACCAACGTCCTCCAGACGTTGGTACCAGGTTTTAGTATATTTTTTTTTTATTTATTTAAACGGCAGGTTTTAGTATTTTTTTTTTATTTTCTATTTAAAAGTCAAAGCAACAGCATTGTGTCTGCAAGCTGCAGACACAAAGCTGCAGCTTTAATTAAAAGCTACGGCACCAACGTCTTCAAGACGTTGGTGCCTTAATAATATGCCAAATTCGCAGCAGTTTTCTGCTGCGAATTTGGCCATTGCAAAACACCTTCGTTTTTTTTCCCTCACTAAAACTCACCTAAATCTCACGATTTCAGCTCCAAATCACATTTTTGTTGAAGGTATGTGTTCAATACCTTTAAAATTACGCTTTTACATGTTTTTTTTTTTAGTTTAATCGGTTAGATTTTTGTTATTTAGCATAAATATGATGTTTTTGTTGATTTGATGATGTATTTGTGTTAATCATGTATGATTAATTAAGATATTAGAAGTAATTTTGAACGATCTATGTGTATTATTATTATTTTTTTAAATTAATGGTTAGATTTGTGTAATTAGTATTTGTGATGTAATTGTTGATTAGATAGTGTATTTATGTTAATTATTTATGCTTAATTAAGGTATTAGAGGTAATTAATTATGTGATGATCTACGTATATTAAGGTTTAATTTAATTAATCAGTTAGATTTGTGTAATATTATAGCATAATAGTGATGTATTTGTTGATTCGAGTGTATTAGTACTATTAATTATATATATATATATATATATATATATATATATATATATATATATATATATATATGTATGCTTAATTAATTAATATTAGATTTGTGATTATGACAATATAGCTACGCATTTTCTTTTTTTTTTTGTAGAATTTAATCGATTAACTTTGTATTATATAACATATATAATTGTGTTTATGTTAGAACGTATTTATGTTAATTAGATATGCTAAAAATGTTAGTAGCATTGAGAAAATATATTTGTAATAAAAATATGGGAAATATATTTTGGTTAAACTTGTTTATATGAACATGCTATGGTGTAATTATTGATGCTTGATATAGATAGAGATATATGTAGAAGATGTAGTTATTTTGTGACACGTCCGTACGTGATTAATTGTTGAATACTTCAATTTAATAGTATATATATCACAATGAGTATTGAGCTTTTACTTAATTGTAATACATTGATTAGAAAAATTAGCGGAGATTTGTATAATTTAGACGTAACAGATGTATATATACTTAATTAGTCAATTTAGTAAATGAATAGATAGTATATATTGTCGTGTATGCCTTTTATATTAATTTGACCATTCTAAATATTTATTTATCAGATGGCCGGCTCGTCAGATCAGGGTAGGGAAAAGGGAAATGGGAAAGGAAAAAAGAAGGTGTCGAAGAACCAGGTGCCATACCCGGAAGGGGTACCTCGAGGATCATTCTCTTCGCAGCCTGATCTTGGTTCGATGGGATCACTTTCAGCGATGATGCCGATGTTTCTCGGAGGATCAAATGACATAGGAGCCCGCGCTAGTGGGCCGTTTACCAATCAATTGATGGGTGTAGGAGCGCCAATGGGGGGTGTATATGGTGGGGCTGGTTATGGTGGTGGTGGATTGGGTGGGGCTGGTTATAGCGGGGTTGGTTATGGTGGGGGTGGTTATGGTGGGCCTGGATTAGGTGGGCCTGGTTCTGGGAGTGGAGCTGGATTTGGTGGGCCTGGATATGGGAGTGGAGCTGGATTTGGTGGGCCTGGATATGGGAGTGGAGCTGGGTTTGGTGGGCCTGGATATGGGAGTGGAGGTGGATTTGGTGTGCCTGGTTCTGGGAGTATTGCTGGATTTGGTATGCCACAAACACAGCTAACGAGGCCACATCTTATGGGAGGTACTGTACACGACATGATGCTGCCGAGTTTAGGTGCATATGGGACTGGTACTGTTGCGGCCATGACGACGCTACAGGTTCAGGGGACGGGTAGTACTGCTGGGCCATCATCATCGGGCTCACGGGGTTCAGGCACACGAGGTTCAGGCGCACGAGGTTCAGGCTCACGTGCTCATGGCGTTTCTGAGGAGTTAGACGAGGATGAGGGGGGTAACAATGATTCAGGAGACGATGGTGGTATTATTAGGGTTGCAGTGCAAGGACAATCTAAACCTCGCGAGCCCCCGGCAAATCCGGATGACAGGGAGGTACTTGACTTATTCTTTGATGGCTCAATAGAGAACCCTTCCGCTGTAGCCACGATTGCTACAAATTTGAGGAACATGATGCAAGGGGCATACTTCACGTACGGCATGTGGCCAGAGGAAGAGAAAGAAATGTGTTGGAACAGATTTAAGGTAAGGAATTAGCTTGACTTCTATTAATATTAAATATTTATAAATATTTGTTAATTATTATTCATTTATGTGACCAACTTTTCTTTATGTCTGTATTAAATGCAGCACACTTTTCAGTGGGATCCTACCATAGAAAATGCAGTCAGGGGATGGTACGATAGGGTCGCTACTTCGAGATTTGCGGGTTCAGTAAACCACGCCAAGAAATGGTGGTTGAGCTGCAAGGATGACCCCACCTATAGTCTGAGGCACAATTGTTGGATTCACGAAGAGTTTCGGCAGGCATTTTTTGATTATTGGGAGCTTGTGGACACGAAGAAGCGTTCGGAGCAGAACGCTCAAAATCGAGATAAGGGGAAAACGGTTAACTATAGGGGTGGGTCTCGAAGCACGAACAAGCATAGGATAGATCTGGTAAGTAGAAAAATATAATTGGTTATTCATCATTGATTTAATAATGTGATCTATATTTGCTTTAATGAATTTTCATAATATGACAGGCAATCGATATGAATACAACGCCCGAGAAGGTGCCGTTTCAGGATGTCTTTATAAAGACTCGTGCAAAGAAACATGACGACAGAACGGTTGAGTGGCCAAACCCTGAGGACAAAGCTAATTACGTGAGTATAATATTTTCTTTCATTAAAGTGGTGTAATCGTCAATAATTGTTGTTGTCGTAATAATAGTTATGTTTGTTACAAAAAATATTTTGAATCATAATATGTTATATGTAGGATGCTTATGTGGAACACTGCCTGAGAGAACATGGGCCAGATATGAGCAAGTGGCCGGTCTGGGACGTTAGACCATGGGTGGAAATTGCCGCAGCCGGACGTGTAAAGAAGAATAGGGTGGCGGGTCTGGCGAGTTATGGTGAGCCTGAGCGCGTAGGATTCAAGGCTCGAAAACATTCTAGGTTCGTTGAGACTGGCTCTAGTAGCGTGGAGCCGCTTCGCTCAGAATGTCAGGCACTGCGGACCGAAACAGCTTCTCAACAGGAGGAAATCTCAGGTTTAAAGAATGTTCTCAAATACTTTATGTCACAGTTTAATGTGCCGGTGCCCGAGGAATTGTGGCGGTCAGGGCAACAACAACAGGGGCAACAACAACAGTTTAACAACTTCTCGGCAGTTTTTTACCAACCGTCGCAACCGACGAACACGAGTGTCGGCACCGAGCCGGTATCAGGGGATCCACTCTATCGACCACGAGCACATTCTACCAATGAGGAGGACGAAGGGGACCAGGAAAGAAGTTCGGGTGGCGGTGCTAACGACACTACTGGCTTGGGTGATATGCAATTTGAAGAGGAGACTCAAATTTACACTATTATTTGCAATGTTTATTTGTATTTGTATAATTATGAACAAACGAGGTTTGTTTTAGCTTGTTTTTATTTATGTTTGCACCTTATATATATTTATGTTTTTATTTATATTTATAAGTTACACTAGTTTTATATATATATATATATATATATATATATATATATATATATATATATATATACCAAAAATATAAAATAACACATCAAAAATTTATTTAAGGATAACCTAAAGCATTTGTATATTCATGCATTCAACTGCTTATATAAATAATAAAATAAACATCAAAAAAGGAATAAAAATATTAACTATGTTCATGTTTTATTGAATACAAGCATGCATATCGTTTTCCAAAATATAATTATGTAAGTTTAATAATTTTTATTGGATACTTTATATTACTAATTGTAAAATATTAAGTTTTTGAGTTGTCTTATAATAAATAGGTTCACTTAACTTAATAATATAATCGTTCATATATTTCTTAGTAAATTAAAGTAGATGTATTATTCAATAATTTTTAATTTCTTAAGTAAAGGAAAAGATACATGAACTATTGAATTATTAAGTTAAACGAATATATTTATTTTCATCTTATTTTACATGTTGAGGTAATTAAGCACCAAATTAATACATTTGTACAATAAATATGTGTATATTTTGCTTGCTACGAACATGTCTATTATTAATTTTAATTTAGTTATGTAATAAGACGTAACTTCACAATTTATTTCTTTTCTCACTCAAAATAAATGTTTAAATTAAAAATTAAAATTTGCAATAAATTTAAAATTTTAATCCAAAATACATTTTTGAATCAAAACATTTAACTTTTAGGCTTTTTTTTTTCATATTTTAATTTCTCAAGCAAATCTCCGTCCAAACTCAACTAACTACTATCTTTTGTCTTTCTAGTTGCAATTGTAACCTACCAATCATTTTAGCAATAAAAGAAGATAACCACTGAGATTTGGTTGCAGAATATTGGAAGAAAAAAGTAAACTCTAAAAAATTGTAAGGTGCAGTAAAGGTATTATTCTTTTACCAAATGCTTACTTTTTTGTTGTGATAAGTTGAAAATTTTGTGGTCACAATGGTAATAGTATTAATATGGAACTGTGATGAAATTCATGAAACTGTTAAGAGTAAAATATAAATAAAAAATTAAAATGAGAAATAAAAATAAGAAATTAAGTATTTTTATAAAATAAAAATATTTGGATTAAATTTTAAATTTTAATTTAAATAATTTTTATATCTATAGTTAGTAATATAATAGTTTTGAAAATTATTTGGAGTGTTTTTTATATTTTTCAAATATCAAATATTATTTTGTAGATATACCAAAATTTAGGGGTGTAAGTGTAATAAAGCATAATAATATAAAAATGACACCCCAAACAACCCTTAATTTTAGAGGGGAGGTCTCTGTAATTTTGCAAACTACAAGGGAGGTATGTGTAATTACACCAAACCTCAGGGGGTCTAGCTGTAATTATCCCTTTAATTTATAAACTTATTTGGTCGTGTTGTTAATAGAATTAGTTTAATTTTCCTAATAAATCTATTGCATGGTCGAAATCCCTTGCTGCTGCTGTAAAAACAGCTTTTCTGACACAGTTGCAAGGGAAGAAGGCCCTTGCAGTAGCTTTTCAGCTTCATCAACCTCGTCTTCCCTTGCAACAGTACAACTAACCTATTGCAAGGTCCCATATCCCTTGCTGCAAATTTCAGAATGCACTTTTGGCGGAAATTTCAAATTTTCCAAATTTTTTCCATCCCTCCCTCTATAAATACCACCCTAAATTCACTCATCCTCCCACTATATTCTCCCTCTCATACCATCTTCTTCTCCTCTTCTCCTTCACTTTCATTTTTTTCTTAATTTACTTTGCATCATAATCAACTTTTATATTATATATATATATATATATATATATATATATATATATATATATATATATATATACATCCATGCACCATCTTCTTCTCCTCTTCTTCTTCACTTTCTTCTTTTTCTTAATTTATTTTGCATCTTAATCAACTTATATATTATATGTATATATATAGTGTAGAATAATATGTAGTTATATGTTACTATATTCTAATAGTGATATATATATTGTATAACTATAATTAATGACATTGTTTTATAATTATACATTGTAAAGTTTAGTGTGTGTATGTATATATGTATATATATATATATATCATTATAATTTTTAAAATATTATCTAAAATTTCTTAATAGTATATATAGACCATTATATATATATATATATATATATATATATATATATATATATATATATATATATATATATATATATATATATATATATATATATATATATATATATATATGTGTGTGTGTGTGTGTATCTTATAATTTTACTATAATTAGTAAATTTTTTTGTTACACATACTATACATATATAATATTGAGATTTCAATTAATGTCTAATGTGTGTATATATATATTAAAAATCATATTATTAAAATGTGGCGGTTTTTTACCGCCAATTTTTTTTATACAAAAAAAATTAGCAACAGCAACATCTACAGACGTTGCTATTGCTGTGAAATTATTAAAATCAAAAAAGTTTCAGCAACGTCGTTCAACGTTGCTGAAAAATGTGTCAGAACACAATAGCAACGTCTCAAGAGGTTGCTGTGTGTCAGCTGAAAAAAAAACAAAAAAAAAAAACGAGATGTGAGTAAAACGTGCGTATATCAATTGCAACGTCAGAAGAGGTTGCAATTGATTTTTTGTGTCAGATTCTACAGCAACGTCGCTGGAGGTTGCAATTTATTCTTTGACTCAGAAAAGCAACAGCAAGGTCCTCTTTCCCTTGGTATAGGTGTGTGTCAGAAAAGCAACAGCAAGGTCTGATTCCCTTGGTACGCGCAAAATACCTGCACCAACACCACATATAGCAAGGGTTCCTACCAACGTCCACATCCCTTGCGATAGATCAATAGCAAAGAAATTTCAAGCTATTGCAATGTCTTTTGATCTTGGTATAACCCACATTTCTTGTAGTGATACTCAAACAATATTGCTTTGCAATATGCAATGAAATCTTTTGATTTCCTTTTGATTCTATTGTTCATCAGACCTCTTGATCTTATAAGCTTGTCAAACACTTTGAATGTTCAAAAATAATATTTATGAGAACTTAACTTTTTTTGTTCAGCAAAACACATGCAATAAAACCGAGAAATATAAATAAATTTGGTGATGTTTTCCTTTCACCACAATGACGACTTCCGGGTCATGGGGATGGTTTTAAGTTTTAAGCACTCATCGGCAGTTCTGTTACTTATGAAACGTCTATTTTGCAGAAGCGTAGTATATATATGATTTTTCGTTGGGTTAGTTACATATTTTGATAAGGTTGACCACGACCAGACCTTCATGATGATGAAGGTTATTCACAATGAGATCAATATTACGTACCCTACATCTAAACTCCAATGTTGACTACTAGCGGCCTAGCTAACGAGAAGTTATGTAGGCACACATTAGTTATACATTATGTTTAACTTAATTGAAGTGCTTATGATCACTTAGATATCATTTTATATTTATATTATAAATTTCAAATTAATGTATTTACTTAGGCACACCGCAGACCACGGTTGAAGATTGCACGGCAATCTGCGAGGAGAATTGTGATGATTGGCCACAATTTGATGGTCAGAGGGGGTTATCTACATCAAATCATTATGATGTTCTTTTTTTTTTTTTTTGAAATACATTATGATGTTCTTTTGATACTGTAATAACAGAATTTAAATCTAGTTTTCTCATATACGCGTGAACAATTGGCTCACGTACAAGTACGTGTATTGTGTTTACAAATTAGTTCAATTAGTATCTTTAATCTCTTTAAATTAAATTAAGTTTTCAATTAGTACGGACATGCGACGTGTATTCCAACTACTGTAAAACATAATATTGCGAACCATGCACATCTAGAATCACAATTTTACATTCTGAAAAGACAATGCATAAGAGTAAAACATTTTAAGTTTCTAACAGATATATATTAAACTCAACACTTGCACCATAAAATGATTCCTTGGAGGCAGACAACATAAAAATCAAAAACATACAATACAAACTTCAACTTGATTTTCCTCGAGCGTTCATTATTTGACAAAACAAAAGCATAATCGAACTCAAACACAATGTCCTAAGACCACAAGACAATTAACCACCTAAGCCGTCGTACGGGACTGTCCAACCTTTGGAGTAACCACATATATCTCGTAGAAATACACACCACTTTGCTTCACAGCATCAACAGAATAAGTACTCGCAAGCACAGTCCCCCTCGCCAATCGAAAAGCGCCCGTTCCGCCCACCACAGACAACACCCTAACTTTCTCCGGCACCGGCTGTCGTCCCATGATACTAATCGTGCTTCCGTCGTACTCGCCTCCGTGGAATATAATGTTCATGTTCATGTTCAGCGCCACCACGTGGAAGTCGGAGTGAGCGTTCATGCCTTGGTACTGTCCCACGTAATGCGACTCCGGGTCGGGACTGACTGTTAATTTGTTGTCGATTACGAGGATTCCACCGAAGTTGAACCTCGATTTTCCGATGTCGGTGGAGGCGACCTGGAAAACGGTCTGGTTCGGACCGACTGCGAAAACGGCATGGATGTAGTACTCAAGCTTGGTTAGAACGAGGTTTTCTTTGTTGAGGTTTTCGTAGAATTTTCGAACATTTTCAGCGGTGGCGGAGGAAGAGGGGCAGGCGGCGAGCAAGGCTACAGCTATGAATAATGCAACTAAGGCTCCTTTCATTTTTATGTTTTCTGTCAGTAAAACGATTGTGGAATGTTTTTTGAGATACGTACCACTATTTATTGGTGAAGGATAAAACAGGACTATGCATGCAATATAATATTGTGTCGTTGGCAAAACAACACAATTATTATGTTGAAAACTTATTTTACGCATTGTGAATATATCTTTTAATGCGTACAAATTAAAGATATAATTAGAGACTGTTCAGTACTTCAAGTCTCTCATTTGAGTGGTTATTTAGTACTTAAATGTGGAGCTCGCGCGTTGTAACAGATTATTATTACACTGCAAGACAATATGAAGTTTTTGTTAATAATTTTAATTAGTCCATAATCGAAGTTATTGGTACTCAACTGGACCACCCTCGATTTGTATGAACTGTCTTCCTTTTTCTTTTTACACTAGAACTTGGATACACGCAAGTCCGCGTGCAATTTTATTTTTTTTAAATTTGATGAACTGTTGAATTTTTATGTTTTAGTTAATAAATTAGCATCATAGTAACATCTTACAAATTACATCATTTAACTCTTATCCCGTTCCCTTCTCACCCTATGATTTACAAAATTATCCTTTTTATTTTTGACCACTTAACACTTTATAAATAAATATATTAAAGGTAAACTTAGAAATCAATGAAAATGTTGGACCAACTAACACTTTATAAATAAATTCAAAGGTAAACATAAAAATCAATTAAAATGTTGGACCAACCCTTTCTTTATATTTATAGATATAGATATGATAGGTTTCGTCCTTTATTTTTGCTTTGAAAGGTTATGTTTATAACGTTAATTGTTTCGCATTATTCTTTTCTAGCAATTTTCTGCAACAAGTTTGCGCTTGTCAGCCATGACCGCTTCACTTTGATTATTCTAGTCAATTTTATACTTTTAGCAAAAAGGGAAAGGAAAAAAAAGAAATCCAACACTTAAGAGTTGTTCATGAAGCACATGCGCACACATACCGTAAGGTATTGCACGAGATGTGTCCAAATTTCACAAAATTTTACACAAACATAATACAATATGTTAATATATTTACTCAAGGACCGAAAAGAAAAAAAAAAAAGAAAAGAAAAGAATTGAACTATATTAGCAAATCACTATGATACCAACCTAAAAATTCTGTTGTGATTGCGAAATCAGTAAAAATCCCTGTAAAATTCATAACTCTGCATAAGATCCTTGTTTTAAGAAACTACAAGGGGTTTTGTGTTAATTACACAAACTACCCCTAAACTATGGGCTAATTATACAAACCACCCCTCATCTTTGAGAAATTACACAAACGGCCCCTGTTTTGTGTTTGGGATTATAATTACCCCCTTACGGTGTTAAAACTAACGGAAAATAGTGAGGTCAGCAAAAAATTTCACCTGAAATTCCAGAATTACCCTTGTACAATATTCTTTAACCTTAAAAATTATATCTCCAAATTAAAACTAAAAGAAAAGGCAAATAATTTTTTAATAAATTTCACCAGTTATAGTTTTTTAAATTTATTACTTCAAATTATAATTTGTAACATCATTTAAATTTCTAAAATTATTTACAAAATATTTTTCTATTTTATATTTTTAATTAACACGAAAATAAAAAATTAAAAAAAAAAAAAAAAAAACAAAATCGGGGAAGATGATCGGGGAATTCATCTTCCCCGATTTCTCCTCCATCAAAATTTGGTCGGGGAAAGTCGCGCCGTCGTGCGACACAAAGCAACCACCATCTCCAATTTGACTTGCACCATCAAATCGGAGATGGTGGTACAGGGTAAATCGGAGATTGTGGTTCTCTGGCTGCGCATAGGCCAAGCTCCGTGGTGACCTGCTCGCATATCTAACAAAAGCATGGGCGAGGAGGCGGTAGCGATGCGTGGTGAAAGTGGCGGAACGACTGGTTTCGTGACGGAGAAGACCTGATTTATCAATCGTCGTCGCTCACTGGCTGCATGACGGCCCGACCGGAGTAATGTCACCCTATTGCACGACACCAGTTCCAATTTTGCTAGGACCACGACAAAAATGGTTGCAACCTGGTCGCGCGCCGGCCGGGTCACCCCTACCTGGTTGCGACGGCGCCGGGGCAAAGCTGGAGGAGATTGGGTGTGGTTGGCGGTTACGGTGGGGTGGTGATGGTGGGCCATTTTTTTCCTTGGTTTTGTTTTAAAAAAAATTATGGCATGGGGTAAAGATGGAACTTCACCAATTCTGTTAGGGTTTTCTAACAGAAGTTAACTCTAGGGGTAGTTTGTGTAATTTTCCAAAGATGAGGGGTAGTTTGTGTAATTTGTCCATAGTTCAGGGGTAGTTTGTGTAATTTTCCCTAAAGTTTATGAAACCACAACAATATTTTGTACAAGGTTTATGATTAAATCACAGAAGCATACATTCTATACAGTTATCAAACTATAAGGAGGTTTTGTGCAGATTTTTAAAATAGAAAAGGATTTTATACATTTTCCTCCAAATCTCTCTATGTTACACGCACTGATCATCTACAACAATAACAGTAGATAACAGTAGTTTTTATGTATTCTGGCCTGTAAGACCAAATATCTCCCATACTAAAAATCTAATAATAAGCATCCAAATGGATTTTGAATTGGGACTATTTACTATTTATGTTATACATTGATGTGCCCAATTATCAGTATATATAATTGGTTTGCAATTTTTTATTATAAGGAGTGTAATATCTTTTTATCCTGGAAAGAAATTAGGGACGTA
This sequence comes from Misopates orontium, assembly GCA_946800315.1. Lineage (NCBI taxonomy): Eukaryota > Viridiplantae > Streptophyta > Magnoliopsida > Lamiales > Plantaginaceae > Misopates > Misopates orontium. The sequence continues at coordinate 43,075,560 of OX326947.1, read as the reverse complement.
TGCTTTATGTTTTACATGAGAAATAATTGCTTTGACCTTAACAAAAGCTGATCTTTCAAAATCTCTATACATATTGATATAGTGTGTGGTTGATGTACAAACAAAATTTTCCATGGTTGTACAGATATATGCAGCGCACGCGATACATATCAACACTTCTAATATGATATATTAGGCTAAAAAACAAAACACCTACTTCACAAGATCACTGTAAGTCTGTAACCCTTTAATTTACTTGTTCTGGGATCGACACAACGAGACGACTATTTGCATTACTAAAATAATATTTCATGTGACGCCCCTCGCTCGTGTTTCGGTACTCAAGTATGAGTAGAAAGAAACTATCAAAATAAAAGTATGAGAAGAAAGTAGAAAATATCTAGTTCTCTAACAACAAATAATTACAACATTAAAATTTTAAAATTAAATATATTTGAGAAAAGTAGATCAAAGAAACAGAATTAATGTGCCAATTTATAGATTTTTCTATATATATATGAGATTAAATATTTACGTTATAGGAAAAAAAATAATTAAGGGGAGGGGGTAGGGTGGGATGGGGTATCAGCAACCTACCGAATTATGTTTGGATATTAATTAGAATTTTACCGTGTTTCTTGATTTAAGTTCATCCACCACTCATCCTCAAATTATCTAATTATTGTCGAAGTGATAATATTTGTTTGATCAGATTAAAAAGTTATTTCTCTATCCCAATAAACGTGATCTTCTTAATTGTAAGCAAACCACTACGTACTCATTTTCAAATTATTTTAGTCAACATCGAAAATAATGATAATCTCGATATTTGCCCTCCGCGAGATGCAACAATTATTTCTTTAGTATCCATCAAAAGGAATTATTTTACAATAGTAATTTGCATGCATCGCGTGACGTCGTTCAATAATACTGATTCTTATAACGACACCTGCAAACTGAGATCAGAGTGCATGAAACATGTAAGGAAGTTCTTTTGTAGTTTGCGTGCAACCCGCGGAATAATAATTTCAATTATCTTCACGTAATGAAATATATGGTCCGAATACGTGCTCACCTAAAAGAGCCGTGTTGCTCGATACACTATATTTTAATGAGGGAACACATGAATGTCTGAGAACTGTTTTAGGGGTGCAGGCGTATAATTATTCAAAACAATTTAGAATAAAATTAAAAGATTCGCAAAATTAAGTGGTCATGTGCAATTTACCAAGATTTAAATTGGATTGGTTGTATAACTGAATTTGGACATTTTTTATTATAAAAGAATCGATACTTAAACCAGTAAAATAGGATCAGTGGTTTAAACAACTCGCCTCAAGGCTCGCTCATGGTTTTCTCGACCCCAAAACGGCTCGAAGCAGTTGTTTGGGGCTTAATCTTCACGAGGATCACACCCCGTAGAGATTATTAGGTGCAGTGGTTGTACAATGAGTTGTTCCAACCTAAGTCACATAATCCTCCTCCACTTCTCAACGCACTGCGCACTAGTGGCGATCTCGCGACTTGAGTGCATGTGCTTCGAACTAAGACGATTTAAGAATCCTTAGTTCTCGCACTAAGAATTCTTAGTTCTCGCACTAAGAAATCTTAGTTATTGTAATGAGAATTCTTATTTTACACACATTCAATTCTACATTTTGTTCCACATCTAATCTACTATATGCGTCTAGTGTCTTATCCTTCGACTAGATTGAAGGAATAAGTAGACAAAATAAAATTAGATAACGAAATAATTGCAAAAAGTCGAGAACTCGAATAAGAGTGAACAAAACCAAGTTAGCAAAATGAATAATTGCTCAAAATCAAAGAAAATTATAGTGACAATGATGAATTATATATGAGTGAATTATAGTCGAAAACTGGAATAAGAGTGAATTATATATGTTTGATTTAATTCATTATAATGACTTATTAACTACTTTTATCATTTATATTCATATAAATATATATTTTTAATTATTTTCATTAAACGCATTAAGGCGCACTCAAATTTACGAAATTTTAAATATGGTGCACTGGCGCACACGCATTCGCATTCGCTCTATGTGACTTAGGTTCCAACAAGTTAGTTATTAGTATAAATACATGGGGATGAGATGTGGAGGAGTTACTTCCCTATATTTCTCTAATTAATTTTGAAATATTAAACTAATAAAAAAAACTGTAACAACGTTCAAAATAATTAAGAAATGCAATAATATAGGAAATTAAATAAAATGCGGAAACAAAATATATATTTTTTTCTCTATTTAATTTTAAAATATTAAAATGAATAAACAAAACTGTAACAAAATTTTAAAATAATTAAACAAATTTTGACTATCATAGTTAGAGACATGTTAATCTTCCTACTATGTTGTATTATTAAGATATTTACCCCTAGTTGTCAGAGATAAGTTAGTTGATCTTAAGAGATTTCAAGAACAAATAACTCTTGCTAATATATTTCTTTATTAGTATCTATATGGCACTTTGTTAATCATTTAGATAAACATGATTAATTCCAAAAGGCAATTATACTTAGTAAGTAATTTAATTATTAATTAATACCTATAAACCACAGGTACAACTCGTTGAAATCCTGAATCTAAGGCAAACTTTGAGAGCACGAGGAGAAAACGTAGATAAAACTCATACAAAACAACATGATCCTTGGAAGCTTAAATGTACGCGTTCTACTCAAACGGATTGAGTAAGAAGAAGAATTAATATATTTAACGAAACGTGATTATCATTTAGTTCAATCACCTCACCCCTTTTAATTAGAATTACAATCTTTGTTGTTGTGATTACTTGTTAGATATTTAAGAATATAAAAGAATTCATTGATTTCTTGATGATGGAATACAATGGTGTACAAGTGTTTATATAGAACAGAGGATCTAGTCTATCGTAGGAAAATAAATTACAAATGGTAATGTGATATCAATCACTTTAATTAAGCTAATCCCAATAATCAAGTAATCCCTATGATCAAGCTAATCACTATGAATATGGAATGATTGCAATGTGTTTGATTTGGTATCTTCAATACTCCCCCTCAAGTTGGAGCATGAGGATTCATCATGCCTAACTTGCAAGTGAGAGAAAGGAAAAGATCTTTGCCGAGGGCCTTTGTGAAAATGTCCGCTAGTTGAAGTTTAGTCGAAACTTGAGTAGGTTGAATTAATCCAGAGAGATACTTTTCTCTAGTGACATGGCAGTCGATTTCGATGTGTTTAGTACGTTCATGAAAAACCGGATTGCGAGTTATATGAAGGGCAGCTTCATTGTCACAAAACAGGGGAATGCGTTTCGACTGGGTGACTCCAAGATCGTGAAAGAGAGACTTTAGCCAGACAAGTTCACAAGTAGTTGCAGCCATAGCACGATACTCAGCTTCAGCAGATGATCGTGAAACAACATGTTGCTTTTTAGTACGCCAGGAGATAGGACTATTTCCAAGTGAGATAAAAAAGCCAGTAGTTGAACGACGAGTCATAGGACAACTAGCCCAGTCAGAGTCGGAATACGCAGAAAGCCGAAGATCACAATCCTTTGAATAAAAAATGCCTTGTCCACTGGATCCTTTCAAATAACGAAGGACGCGCATAGCTGCTTGGTAATGAGTATCTCGAGGTTGTTGCATGAATTGACTCAACATGTTGACACTGAATGAGATATCTGGACGAGTGATGGTAAGATATTGGAGTCGGCCAACTAATCGTCTGTAGCTACTCGGATCAGAGAGTAAGTCTCCATCAACAGTAGTCAGTTTAAGGTTTTGGTCCATAGGAAAATGAGTAGGTCGAGACCCCAAATTCCCGGAATCAGCGACAACATCCAAAGTATACTTTCTTTGACAAATAAAAATACCATCCGAGGAGCGAGCAACTTCAAGACCAAGGAAGTACTTCATGGTTCCCAAATCTTTTATTTTAAATTTTGCATCAAGATACTGTTTGAGGCTTTCAATGGCAGAGAGATCATTACCTGCAACCAAAATGTCGTCAACATAAACAAGAACAAGAGTAAAAGATGAACCAATTTTTCGAGTAAAGAGAGAGTGGTCAGCGCTAGATTGAGAGAAACCATCAAATAGAAGAACAGATGACAGCTTGGAATACCAGTTTCGTGAAGCCTGTTTTAATCCATAAAGGGATTTGAGTAATCGACATACACGATTCTCCCCTTGTTTACCGTATCCTGGAGGGAGAGTCATGTACACATCCTCATGTAAATCACCATGAAGAAAAGCATTATTTACGTCGAGTTGATGAAGGTGCCAATTGCGAGCGGCAGCAATGGCTAGAACACAACGAACAGTAACAAGCTTGGCAACAGGGGCAAAAGTGTCATGATAGTCAAGTCCTTCAACTTGAGAGTATCCCTTTGCTACCAATCGAGCTTTGTAACGCTCGATAGAGCCATCGGCATTGAGTTTTGTTTTGAAAACCCATTTACAGCCAATAGCTTTCTTTCCTGGGGGCAAGTCAGTAAGAACCCAAGTATGGTTAGTTTCAAGCGCATTAATTTCGTTTTGCATAGCGTTACGCCAATGGCTGTGCTTGTTAGCCTGAGAAAAGCGAGTGGGATCAGTGATGTTAGACAAAGAGGAAAGGAAAGCACAATGTTTAGGAGAAAACTTGTCATAAGAAATGAAGGTAGATAAAGGGTATGCTGTACTTGACGAGTTTATTGATGGGCATACATAGTCATTGAGATAAGTAGGTCGTTTAGTTGGTCGACGAGGTCGAGGGGGTGAAGACGGTGAAGGTGTTGTGGAAGTAGATATTCGTGTGGGTGTTGTGGTTGTAGGAATAAGTGAGGGAGAGGAGGATGAGGGTTCTTCAAGGATAGGTAGGGGCAGGACAATATTTGAAGGGTTCTTTGGAGGTGTTAAGGAGAAGGGAAAGGTATTTTCGACAAATGTGATGTCGCGGGATATGCGGAAGCTCTTAGTTTCGAGATCATAGACACGATAAGCACTATGAGTGGATGGATAGCCTAAAAAGATACACGGATGGGCACGTGGTTCGAATTTGTCACGGTGGGCAGAAATAGTTTGGACATAGCATAAACAACCAAAGACACGTAAATGATCATATCGAGGTGGATTATGGTAAAGACGCTCAAAAGGGGATATATTATTTAAGGATGGTGAAGGGGTTCGGTTTATTAAATAAACAGCAGTGAGAATGCATTCACCCCAAAAAGTTATGGGAAGGTGAGCTTGGAAACGCAAACATCGCGCCATATTTAAAATGTGGCGATGTTTACGTTCTGCAACGCCATTTTGTTGAGGGGTTTCTACGCAAGTTCGCTCATGAAGGATGCCATTTTCAGAAAAGAAATGTTGAGTATTGTGTGCGAGAAATTCTTGTCCATTGTCAGTGCGAATGTGTTTAATTTTTGCATTAAATTGGGTATTTATCATAGCAGAAAAAGTACGAAGACAATGTAATGTTTCTGATTTAAAACGCATAAGATATAACCAAGTTACTCTAGTATATTCATCTACAATTGTTAAAAAATAATGTGCACCAGATGTAGAAGGAGTGGAGTAACCACCCCAAATATCACAAAAAATGCGTTCAAAAGGCATGGCACTTTTATTTAAAATAGTTTTAAAAGGTAGGCGAGTTTGTTTTCCACGTGCACAAGTGCTACAATGATTAAAATTAGGGGGACGGGGAATAGAACGTGGAATATTATTTAAGGAAGGGTGACCTAAACGTTGATGCCATGTTTCAAAAGAAATAATGCTAGATGTTTGAAAAGCAGTGGCAGAAACATGAGTGAAATAATATAAGCCATCACGTTCTCTACCCACTCCAATCAGCTTCTTCGTGGTTAGGTCCTGAAAAGCACAAAAGTTAGGAAAAAAAGTAACAAAACAATTTAAAGTTTTAGTGAGTTGGCTTATAGATAATAAATTAAATTTAAAATCAGGAACAAATAAAATATCTTTAAGATGAATATTTGAAGATATTGAAATGTCACACGTACTCGAGACCGGAACTTGGGTGCAATTAGGAAGAGATATATAAGATGGAAAATTAGATTTTTTTAAACAATGAGGTTGTGATCCAGTGATGTGGTGCGTTGCACCACTATCAATTACCCATTCTTTAATTAAATTATTATTTGCAAAACACTTCCCATCACTATTAAATTCTTTAATTAAATTATTATTTGCAAAGCACTTCCCGTCACTATTAAAAAGAACTTTGTTTTCTTCTTTTAAGGAAAACAGAGAATTCTTACCACCTTGAAATTGCAAAGAAGAAGTCTTTAATAATTCAAGCAATTGAGCATACTGCTCCGCAGATAGTCCGGGCATGGTGTTGGTGCCGGAAGAGAGGGACTTTTGGTGGTCAATTGGTGGTGCAACAATTGGGTTTGTGGCGGCGATGTTATTTACCGATGCACCGGCGGCGGAGCTTTGTCGTTTACTTTTTGACGGCCACCACTCGGGATAACCAACAATTTCGAAGCATTTGCTTCGTATGTGACCTTCCTTTCCACAATGGTCACACCGATTGTTTCCAGGCGCTGGGTTTCGCCGGCCGCGAGATGAATTCGACGGCGGAGGTGGTTTTCCTGCAAGAAAAACAGAAGATTCGGGGGTGGGTGGTAAGTGAACAAGACGTTGAGTTTCTTCTTGGTGAATAATCGCATAACATCTCCCAATTGATGGTAAGGGGTCGGTGGCAAGAATTTGAGATCGAAGTTGCTGAAAACTATCATTCAAACCCATCAAAAATTGGTATATGCGATCTGATTCTTGAAGGTTGGAGACAGATTTCGCGGCGTCGCAGGTACATGAAGTTTGATTTTGAAGCGAAGCCAATTCATCCCATATTTCTTTTAATTTTCCATAGTACGCAGTAACAGATTGTTGTTCTTGAGAGAGGTTTGCTAAATCTCTCTTTAATTTGAAAATTTTTGTGGAATTGCTTTGCTGAAAACGGGTCTCAAGTTCAACCCAGAGGTCGTGTGGTGTAGCACAATATAGAAGGCTGCCGGTAAGCGAGCGATCGATGGAACGAAGAAGCCACGACATTATCATGTCGCAACATCTATCCCAAGCATCGGCATCGCCATCACCATCGGCAGTAGGTCGTTTGATGGTGCCAAGAACAAAACCCAATTTATTTTTTGCATTCAAGGCACGAGTAATTGCTCGACGCCAAGTCGGATAATTGTCTCCGTTGAGCGGAGTGTCAACAAGAAACTGATTTGGTTGGTCGGAAGCGTGTATAAAATATGGGGATGAGGGGTCGGAGGTGGGTGATGGATTTGTCGTGGGTGATGGATTTGTCATGGTTGAGGGTTACTTATGAACCTGCTCTTGATACCATGTTAGATATTTAAGAATATAAAAGAATTCATTGATTTCTTGATGATGGAATACAATGGTGTACAAGTGTTTATATAGAACAGAGGATCTAGTCTATCGTAGGAAAATAAATTACAAATGGTAATGTGATATCAATCACTTTAATTAAGCTAATCCCAATAATCAAGTAATCCCTATGATCAAGCTAATCACTATGAATATGGAATGATTGCAATGTGTTTGATTTGGTATCTTCAATATTACTCTATTGCAAATTATATTTAATTGACATCTCTCTAAAATTTTAAGCTTCTGAAGATGATTGTCATTTATCTATTAGTATATTAATCTCCAATACATTGCCTTGCGTGCGGGCTGTAATGTTTTTGCCTTGTCTTACACTGATAACTTTTTGTTTAACCATATTTTATCATGACTATAATTCTCGCCACAATAACATATTACTCTGATCTTAATTAAACTCGTGTGACGAATATTGACATCCCGGCAAATTAAACTTGAGACAGAGCGAGTTATTTTATAATTCGTTCCAAAACCGATCTCATGTTATGACGTGATCTCATATTGCTCGACCCACGTTCAAACTGTTGAAGAATTGATCAATAATTTATCTTTATCTATTTTGTGTATATTTTTTGAAGGAGTCTATCTTTTGTAGTTGTAAGGAGCGAAAGTTGTCCAGATTGAAAATGTGAGAAAATTTCAACATTGGTCGTTTAATTTGACTTCGATTCGGAAATCGTCCTAAAATTTGGCACCGTTTTAATAACGTTTCAAATTTGGCATAAAATTCAATTTCAGTCCTCCGACACCGGAAATTACTTAAACTCGCCGGATTATAGCATGTGAGTGGTCACCTGACTCCAATTTGAGGATTCAGTGCTTGGAATTGCCACACATCACGTAACAAGTGTGTGATTTGGGGTGAAAAATCGTAAAACACGAATTTTCCAGGTGTCTTTGCACGCGTGTGGTAATTCCAAGCCCTAAATTTCTAAATTGGGGTCACGTGACCACTCACGTGCTATAGTCCTGCGAGTATTAGTAATTTTCGATGCCGACAAACTGAAATTAAATTTTGTACTAATTTAAAGGACCAAATTTATACAGTGCACAAATTATAGAACGATTTTCGACTTAAAGTTAAAAGGGACTAATGCTGAAATTATTCCACAAAATTGTTGAAGTACTATTCGATAATAAAACATCTCCTCGCGTGTCGCGAGTTTAAGCCAACTGGGGAAACAGAAAGGAACTCGGTTTTCAAACAAGAATATTTTTTTTATAATTAACCTAAAGTCCTAAACAAATTTGTTAGTTAGTACAGGTTTGGTACTATAAGTTTCAGAACACGTTAGAGAACTTATTAGATAGATACTGCTGCAAAGAGTATACATGATCTTTTTTTTTTTTTGGTGCTGGGTATATGATCTCTGAGACAGAACGAAAGTTGTGACAGCACTATAGACTTTATCTATAGGCAAGAATCACGCATACTAGACGCCACCAACATTTCACGAAAAAATCTTTTTATACAATGTTTGTTAATTTTTCGGACACTCGATCCATAACCAAAATTCTACGACATACTCACTGTTAATATTTTCTTAAACGATAGGCTCATAGAGTATGTCTTAAAATTAAAACCAACATTTTTTACATTTCTTAAATGGCAAGGTTTTAAAAATAGCAGACATATAAAAAGTAGTTATTTGATAATCTATAGATGAATGAGTACAGATAATCATTCCATTATTCATAACACATTAGGCATGAATATCACATATATAGTGAATCCCGCAAATCTCAGTGTGACAGAATTCGGGCAAATAAATCATAGATATCCAAATAATATTAAGTAGTTTTTAAAATATTATTTATTTGTTTTCTTCACATATAATATGCATATATATTGAACAAATTTTTTCATAAGAACTAATCTCTTGTATACATTAATCTCACTGCATTTTCCAACCTATAAATACCGGCCTATTCCTCCAACCTCTCACTACAACCCATCCCAAACAAGCAATAGATTCAACTACAGTCGCAATGGCAAACATACAACAACGTTTCATCCTCTACTCCATTGTCCTTCTAGCTACACTCGGCGTTTACGCCCATGGCCGCAGCTTTCTATCCATGCCACGTGCCACCGCCGCAACCACAACACCGCTATCCGTTCACGAATGGGCCAAAAACGTGAACCTACCAGAAGGAGAAACCTTGACAACCCTCCACTTCTACGTCCATGACCTAATGTCCGGCCCTAATCAGACAGTTTACACCGTCGCAGAAGCTCCCATCACATCAAACTCCCCCACGCTATTCGGGCTAACCCAAGTTGTCGATCACATGGCGACTTCCGGTCAAGGGCTCGACACTCCGGTAACTGCCCGAGTACAGGGTGTTCATGTTCTTGATGATTTGCAGGAGGCGGCATTGACTGTGAATCGGAACGTGGTTTTTGTCGAAGGCCCGTATAAAGGAAGCACGGTGACGCTCGTTGGGAGGCTCGTCGCGTTTGCTAGGGACGGAGAACTGTCGGTCGTGGCAGGGACGGGGAAATTCAAGTTGGCACGTGGGGTTGCGGTGACGAAAACTGTTACGATGGAGCCTCATATGGTTATGGAATACCATATCTATGTTTCAACGCCCGGAGCGTAATTGTGTTTTTCTCTCAGGATGTATTTTGGACGGTGCTGGAGTCCTATCGTGTTCTTTTCGTATTTAATCTTTCAATTAAATGAATAAATATATATCGTGTCTTGGATCAAAGGCAGGAGTTAATTATGTAGGAAGTTTTGTTTAGCATATAACTTCGTGTTTGTTCAATCTATGTAGTAATTTTTGAAATAAATTATAAGTTTCTTGTTTCTATACTTTGAGAAGAAACAGTTGATGTTCATTTAGTTAAAATACCAACGTGTGTTTATGCCAAGTACTATTTGTGGTAAAAGTGTCATTTTAGATGTTGTTAATAGAGTTCATGCATGAGTTCAACAAAAAAAAATAGAGTTCATGCATGAAAATATTGAAAATAAATAAATGATTAGATTAAGTCATATAAAACAGTACCGATGTCAAATATAATAGTTTTTTCTCCAAAGAAGTTACAGATAAAATTGTACTATCTGATGTTATAGTACTTTCATAATTGTTTGGTGAACTCACGTTCGTTTTCTTCCTTCCTCAGTGGAAGTGCTTTAATCACGGTAACAGTACCTTATTCTCTCGAAGAGTAAATTGAATAGTTGAATGACTGTGCACAAAGTTCAGGTAAAATAAACTCTTAAACCAATAATATATGCGTTAATTAAGATGCACATATTCAAGATGCTAAACAATGATTAGGAAACATGTTCCTATAAGGATTATTTTTGTTTGTAAGCCATGGTTCCATGACGCATAACACAGCTTTAAAAAGTTTCCGTTTTATTTAGAAACAATGACAAACATTTATGAAATAGGTAAACACGCTTTTGACTCCAATTATTTGCTCGAATTTAGCTTTTTGTTGTTCAGCAAAGTAAACTTCATTAAAAGTGGGCCTACAAAGATCATTCCGATAAGAGAATACAACATCACTTTAGTTCATGATATAAAACATAGGGTAATTGAACTAATCGACAAAAGAAAAGTAGAAATCCTTGTTAATAGCCTTACTCCAGCTCCAGGGCTTTGCTATTTCCACTGTAGCTCCCTTGAAGGCGAGGGACCTAATTTGTCAAAGAATAAGAACTATATATAGACTAATAACATATATATCCTTTGATGAGAGCTTTTGGATGGAGGTTGCAGTGTCAAACAGTTGAAGATGGAGGTTGAGAGGCCGATCCACTCATAACATATATAGCATCTTAATTTGATAGTCAATGGGGCACTCAAAAAGAGATGAGAGTGGTCATTTTTAGTGGAGCTTCTGCCTTCCGCAAGTCAGTGATCTTTGTTAGGCTGCGACCATTTTGCAGTGAGTAATTGGAGATTGGGAAAGTCTCCTCATCAAATTAAATGACGAGGAGATGTTGTTAAGATCACAGAGTTATAGAAGACACTTAACTTGTGATTACTGTTTTTTCTTCTTTTACCATGAGCTCGTCTATGCTCGCAGACTCTGTGGGACATGTGACTCCTTTATTCCTCTTTCAAGATTTTCTTTGCTTTAAATATCTCAACCGATTCTTGTACCAATTTTTAATCTGTAAATAACCAACAAGTTTGTAAATAACAGGTCATATTCGACTTGATCTCTTCAAGTTCAATTGTCTTAAATGCAAGTTTGTTAAAAAAAATTACAGAACATGTCGAAAATCACACAAACATAGGTGGAGGATACTACGAATTTCAATTGGTCAACTCTAACTGAAATGTTACAACATAAGAGATTACATAGGTTATTATACAAATTTTCCTAGCTCGACATTCTTTAGTGCAGGTTTCATCACTTAGTTATATATTACCATTATATGTACATAAACGTTTTCCAAAAACAAGTATATGCTCACTAATGCGTATAATACATTTTGAGATACTTTAATTATTCGCAAACTTTATTAAGCCAAAAAACAAATTTATTATTCAACATATATGTACTTTGGATGAATTATTATTTTTTATTTTGTATTATCTTTTTGCCAATTCAAATACAAGTGACTATGTTAATTTCTTTTCTATGGAAACAAATACTTAGAAACATAAAATGGAAGTCAAACCTTATGCAGTTGTAAAAGTACAAGGATATATATATATATATATATATATATATATATATATATATATATATATATATATATATATATATATATATATATATATATATATATATATATATATATATGTATATATATATATATATGAAACAAAGCCCATTTTTATCGCCAATGGCTTTGAAGTTTGTATTCTCACATTAGCAAAAGGTCCGTTTTCCTGACTTTGGTTAAGCGATGGTGAGTGCATCCCTTCAAAATTCTATATTAATCACTTCATGATCTTTTTATCATCATTTCGATTGTTTTATGAACAATCTGTTTACGATGATGAATATGTTTTCTATGTACGTAAGACATAAATTTCATAAGATATTTTCGTTGAGATCATCATCAAAAATATTGCGAAACTAGTTTTACTAAGTAATACCATTGCAAAACCAGTCTTAGAAAGTGAAAAGTCGTTTGTAATGTCCCACAAAGTGCCACAACTGCGGATTTAGTCCTTTCAGGCCAGAGTCAACAATTCCACTCATTATTAGGGCTTTTTCGGTCAGAGTCAACAACTTTGACTCAATATTAGGGTTTGACAGACTAATTTCATATTTTAATTTCATTGATCAAAAGGAGGAGAAGATGATAATGTGATGAAGTTTACTCAAGTTATTTCAATTGCTTTTTGTTTTCTAACATTCATGTTTTTTGTGCTTTTTAGTTTAACTTTTACACAATAATATAATTTTAAAGTTTAAACTTTTTAGAATTAACTTTGAGATATCAAAAAAGATTGAGAAATGTTTTGGGAGTTTAAATAGGATTTTGAGAAATATGAGGTGTATAAATATAAAAAATTCCAATATTGGGTTGCGGTATCTACTTTTTGGTCAGAGTCGTTGACTCTGGCCAAAAAGACTAAATATGCAAATTGTGACGTTTTGTGGGACATTACAAGCAAGCTGCCACTTTGTGGGACTAGTTTTGCAACGACGCGTTTTGCAAAATTCTCTCAATCGTCATTAATTCATAAGTACATAAAAGCATTAAGAATAAGAAAAATTATAAAAAACACATATGGAGTAATTACAGATGCTCCCTCATGTTTGAAAAATTACAAAAATACTCCCTTAGTATGTATTCCATTGCATATAAACTCTTTCTAGTATATAACTAATTGCAGCAGACAAGCTTGCAGCGTTTAATCTTGAGGGGGGAAATGCCTGATAAATAGTTTACTTAAACTTTTGAAAATACCTTATTTTTATATGCTTTTCCATTGTTTAAAACATAATAAATTGTACTTATTTCTTTTTTTTTTTTTAGCAATTTTGGTTTATTTTTCATTTATTGGAAGTGGATCTATGGCACATGCGATATACATTTGATGGTCGCGTACAATGTTATGGTACCTATGAAAAATTCTACGGCTCACCTTTTATTTATTTATTTTGCAATCCTACTATACAGATTTATTAATTAACAAATAATATTTCTTGATTCATCTCTTTCCTCTTTTTTCTCTCTCCCTTTCACGTGAAATTGAAATCGATAAACAAAAGAAAGTCCAATTAATATCTGGTTGTACTTTTTAGCTCCTCTTTTGATCAAATTCGTTTTATTTAATTTGTAGCATTGTTGATGGAAAAGTTTCTATTGAAACCTAGAAGCTCCCACTCTAACCAAACAAATTAATAAGCGGCGTGGGTCACATAAATTATTATTTTAGTACGATAATAATAGTCGTCTGGTTGTATTCTCGGAACAAGTCAATTTATATATGGGGGTAAAGTGATCTTGCGAAATAGTGAAAATTGGAGATATAAAAATCGGCAACAAAGGTCTGCTCTGTATTTTTCTCAGCATATTAAATCCCATTTTGCGCGGATATTGATGGGTCGCGTGCTGCATATATGTACAACAAAACAAATTATAAGTAGTTTATATTATTATATTCAAACCACGCGATATTACTGCATTAGTTTGAGTTGATAAAAGGAATCTTGAACATATATTTGCCTATAAATATCACAACCTACACGGAAAGCACCCCACATGATATGATTATATCTACTGATCATAGAAATAACAATGATAAAACCATTAGCATTATTCCTCGTGATCACGGCGATAGCCTTGCTCAGCGCCTGCCCCACCGCCACCGCCACCGCCACCGCCACCGCTGATGAAGTCCGTAAATTCTACGACAACTTCAACAAAGAAAACCTGGTTTTAACCAAGCTCAAATACTACATCCACGTAGATTTCGGGACCGGTCCGAACCGGACCGTTTTCACGGTCACCTCGCCCGACATCAGTGGCTTCAACTTCGGTCGGATTCTCGTCATGGACAACAAACTAACCGTCAGTCCCGACCCCGATTCGGAGTACATGGGACAGTACCAAGGCATGAACGCTTACTCCGACTTTCACGAGGCGGCGCTGACGATGAATATGAACTTCATACTTTACCGTGGCGCTTATGATGGAAGCACGATTAGTATTATGGGACGACAGTCGATGCACGAGGAAGTTCGGGTGTTGTCGGTGGTTGGCGGAACGGGCGCGTTCCGACTGGCGAGGGGGACGGCGCTTGCGAGTACTTATTCAGCTGATCCTGTTTCGAATAGCGGTGTGTATTTGTATGAGGTGTTTGTGGTTACTCCGACGGTGGGACGGTCGCGTACGGCGGTGTAGGTTGTTGCTGTTTGATAATTTGGATGAAGATCTTAATTGGTCTTAAAAAATTCGATTTGAAGTCTAGTAGTTTGAGATTGTTTATTATATGTGGAAACGTTCTGCAAAATATCTTGATATGCATATTCTTCAATTTTGTTGGACTTTACTCATTAGTAATATATGTTTCAGTTTGATTATTTGGATAAACTGATAATCTTGAATTTTGGTATCATTAGTCATATATTGAGAAAATGACTTTATAGAGATCGAAGCGTACAACAGTCCTCTTAAGCATATTTTTGAAATTATTTTGTGCATTATACGTATTTAACTAATAAATATTCTTATCAAAACAAGTTTTAGTTAGAGTTTTAAATTGAATAGGGCAACCTCTGTATAGGGATGCTGTAGTTGTTAGATTTATATAACGGGTTACTTCTAAGTAATAAACAACTTAAAAAAAAAAAAATCGCACATTTAATTTACAATTAAATATATCTAAACTATGTAAATGCATTTTTTAAGACAGCTATATATATATATATATATATATATATATATATATATATATATATATATATATATATATATATATATTTATATATATATTTCGGAATTAACAAATACTATGGAAAATATATTAGCTTAAATATTGACAAACTAACTAATAAGGACCTCCAAAGGAAATGACAAATGGTAATTGTACTAAAATATACATATTATAATTACTTTAAGGCAAACTTGGTGTCTAGACAATATTTTGGACATCATTTTGGACTATAATGCAACTTTTTAAAAATGATTGGGGTGAATTATTTTTAAAACAATGTTAAAAAGGCTATAGTGAAGATTCAATTTTTTATTTTATTTCTTCCAAACTTCATGGGCGTTAAAAGGTAAGTTTGGTTCAAGATCGATTAATTATGAGACAAAATTATTGAAAATATGATTTCAGAATTGTAATACCAATCCTATTTCTAGGGTGGGCATAAGAACTAAAAAACCGTTTGCACCGTCGAAAAAACGAACCATTGATCTGGTAAAAAAAAATTGAACCAAAGGTTTGGTTCGATACTCGATTGAGAAACCAACACTGAGTAAGAAATCGGTTTTGTTCCGGTTCAGAGCCTTGGTTTATCGAATTGAACCAA
This sequence comes from Misopates orontium, assembly GCA_946800315.1. Taxonomy (NCBI): domain Eukaryota; kingdom Viridiplantae; phylum Streptophyta; class Magnoliopsida; order Lamiales; family Plantaginaceae; genus Misopates; species Misopates orontium. Next base: position 43,059,688 of record OX326947.1, on the reverse strand, counting down.
AAAACTGAGGCCCCTTATGCTTTTCGTTTTCTTTTTATTTCATTTTTTATGGTATCTAATTATCTAACACCAGTAACTTTCAACTTACAATTCACACTTTATAGAATCATGAAGAAGGATTAAGGGACTTTCAATACATTAAAGAATTCAAACATCCACCAATACATAGACCAATCTAATTGTTTCATGTTTGTGATTTACGGCTTGTAGGTTATGGTTTACGCTCTTCATAATACTTTATATTTGTGAATTGATTGATTAATTAAAAGTTACGCATGTATAATGTAATAGTTTTTTTTTTTTGAAATTTTAGGGCATTATACTGCATTTTTTATTTAAAAAACACACAGAAGAAAACAAAAATCAATTCGGATCGAACTAAATCAGCACTAGTTTGATCCATACTAAACCATTGTAAATAGTTCCGAACACGATCCTAGTCTATTTTGCACCAAAACCGACTCTGGATTCAAAAAATCGATCAATGACCCTGTAAAGTCGGATCGCCCACCCCTAACTATCTCTATGGTTATTGTCGGTTTCTTTTCTTTCTTTCTTTTTTTTTTTATAAAAGAGAATAGTTATATATATTGCTCAAGCCATCAAACAAAAAAACACATCAGGCATCATCATCCACACGCTATTTTACATCCCTTGTGGAGAACTCCCAAAAAACAATCTAAAAGAATAAAAAACAAGAACAAATGCAGAAAAACAAGAGGGAAAAAACAAAAACAAAAACAAAAAAACACGCAATGGAGAGGTTAGCCAATTCCATCTGCAGGCCAATCAACATTAGCAATAGTTGTTCGTGCAAGATGATGGGATTTGGAGTTCGACTCATGACCTGACCATTTGAAGAAAAAAAATGGTCGATCAAGATTACAAATTTGGTGAATCTGCAATAAGATTACCACCTTCATGGCCACTATCCAACTTACGACAATGATAGCTTGAATAACATCCAAGCAATCGCCTTCAAAAACGACATCTCACCAGCCATGAGACACCGCCATCTCAACTTCCAGTCGCATCGCTAAAACCTCTGCATGGACAGGGCCCAAAGAGCCAAGGATCCATCGAAGAGCCTTAGCCAAACAATTATCATGACAAAACGACCGCGATTACCCCAAATAAGATTGCATCATCTGAGTTATAAAATAACACCATACACGTTGATTTTGATCCATGAAGAAGGAGGAATCGAGACTTGAGAGAGGCTATCATCAACTTTCAAGGAAACAGAACTCATCAACCAAGCCTGAGAATAAGCCGAGGCAAAGGAAAAAATAGCTGAAGGATCACTAACTCCTTCCCCCGCATGAACTCGATTATGGTTGCCACAAGCTCCAAGAATTACGACCACTTTTGCGACAAAGTCATTTTCCATAGGTTTAGGGATATGAGCAAGCCAGACATCCCGATTTTCCCTCATGCGGATCAAGTTCGAACAAGAAATGCCGCTAGTACCAACACTTGTCGAGCGATGTGGCAATGAAAGAGACAATGAAATAAGTCCTTTAATCCACAACTACAAACATCACACCCACCTCAGAGATAACTCGTTTTGTCGCAATATTACATTTAGTAGGAAGACAATTCAAGCAAGCTGCCAATTGAAAATTTTATTCTTATCAGAACCTTGCTGATAAGGAAAGTTTGGTAAACACGGGTTAAGCCCTCGTACAACTAGATTACAGCTCGAAACACTAGCTTCTTGGGCTCGAAGGCTGGCTACGAAGCACACCTCGTAAGCAGCTGGGTGGGTATATAGTCCAGATTACGGGTCGTTTAAGCTTGATAGGGTCGTACTCTCGTTTTCGCATTAGCCTCCTACTTCTGCCGGTTGAGGGGTATTTATAGATGGGTAAAACCGCGTAGGTGGCACTTTGCTGCCAGGTGTTACGTTCGACAAAGCATTTAAAGGCGAGATATGTGTCATGTCCGACATGGCATTTATGACCCCACGAGGGTGCCTCGTCAGCTGGTTCAACCCTCGTAGTCACATGGTCTCCATAACTTCTGTGCTATCTGCTTCACGCTAAGCTCCTCCGTATTTATGACTTGCGATAACGACTATCTTAGAGTTTTGTCGTTAGTTCATCTTCATTCAGTCTAACCTCGTTGCCCTCGTATACAGCCCTCGTTCCAGGCGTAAGTATACTAAGCTCGTACCGTCGAGGCTCGTAAGCTTCGAGGCTCGGCTTCTGGCTTACTCACGAGCTTGAGGCTTCCGCGGGGTTTGAGCCTCTCCCCATGTAGGGACACGAGCTGCGATTTGCTGGGGTCGAACTTCTTTGACGTACGACCCTAGGCCTCGTTCCGTCGAGTTTTCATCTTAGCTCACCTCTAATTGGATGTTTAAGGTTATCGACCACCTCGTACAATATTTACCTCATCACTTGCGTCTCCAGATAAATCTCCAATTGCGCTCCACGCTGTTGGAGGCACCCAATGAGTTCCTTAATAAGCCTTGATCGAGAAGGAGACTACGAACCGAGAAAATGTCCATTCTTACAGTAGTGCCAAATCCGAGTATCAGGTTCCCAAGCAGAATAGATAGGATGAGGGACGCGTCATCGTCCCAAAAGAAAAAATACAAACAATCATCAGATCCCACCAACCCGTGTCAGGTTAAAAACAACTAACTGTTGCCTTTTTATGGAGATAGATTGTGTCAAACCGAAATGTCAAAGATCGATAAAACATTTTAGATTGAAATGCAAACCGGTAATATTACTTAGAAGGTATAACAAAGTCGCTCCTAAAAGTATATGTGGCAAAAACTTTGATCATCGAACTATTAGTATTTAGTAGGTACGCTATCAATAAAGAACAACTGAAATAGATTAAAATTCATTATAAATTCAAATAGTTAATGAAATTAATAACATATTTAGGTCAATTAACAAAAAGTTCAAATAGTTATTGAAATTAGTAACATATTTAGGTCAATCAATAAGTGATCTCTAAATTATTGAATATATTTCTTTATTTTCGTATGAGTGTATTTGATGTTAGAGAGAAGCTAGAAATGACTTCTTATTTCATTTTGTCAACGTTGTTAAAAATTATTTAACTCAAATTACCATTGTATTTGCCTTTGTCCTATAAGACACATTGTCCCTTTCGATCTTTATATTTCTAGGTTTTTCGAACACTTTATAAAGGAGGTAATAGCAAAAACTACCCCTGTGTTATTCTAAATTGGCAAATAACCCCAAGTGTTACTTTAATTAGAAAAAAACCCCCTATAAAATTTCCTACTACACTTATTTAATTTGCACGAGCGAAAGGCTGAAACTAGTAGCAAAATTTATTTTATTGTACTTCTTTGATGCATAAAGAATCAATGTAGTTAAAATGGAATTACGAATATATTTTTCATAAAATATGGTGAAAATAACATTACTTTCTAAATCTGTAGAAACAAAAATTAGACAATGATAATTCTTGTTATGTTTTTAAATAATTCTAGAAAAAAATCTCAAAATATTTTAAGAAAGTTTATTTTTTTATTTTTTAAATAATTGCTAATTAAAAGAACACATGGGGGTTATTTACCAATTAGGACTAACACAGGGATAGTTTTTGCTATTACCCCTAAAACCCTTTATCAACCCCAAACGCTTCAATGTTAAACTCTCTGCAAAAGAATTTTTCAGATTAATTTTATTGCATAAAGAGTTACAAACTGATTACAGCAAAACCCATTTGAAATCTCTGCCAATCTTCTCATCTAAGGCCTCCACAAGGACCAGATTCGGCATTACAACAAACAAAAGGTTACAATATTATTTATTATTTATTATTTTATTATTTATTGATGGGAGCTTTAACGAGCAACCAAAATCAAGGCAGTGATTTGAACAAATCCCCTGTTTTAGTTTTATCCTCCGTTGATCATCATCAATTCTTTAGGCGGGTTTTGAAAAAATCGAATCTTTCAGTTTCTAAGAGAATATTTAAGCTGAAAAGAAGTGATGATGGTAAATCTCTGTTATCGAGAGGATTTGATGCACTAGTCAGCAATTCAAGAAATGGGGTTTCTTTTTTTGCCAAGAAAGTTAAGACTAAAATTAGTTATAGAGGAAATTTTTTACTTGGTAAATTGGGGAATTTCTTGAGAATTCTGAATCGATGCGCGGTTGCGAAGTATCGTGCGTTTACGGCCCCGAGATTGTGTGCCGAACGAGACGAGGCGTTTGTTGATAGAGAGAAAGGAGAGCGGATTAAGGTGAATTTTCTCTAGCGAGTTTTGGTGAAGTGTCGTTTTTTGTGGAAGTTGTTGATGTTTTTTTTTTATTTATAATGGTGTTTGCTTGTAGGACTTGCATGAGGAGTGTTTCGTGCCTCTTACGGAGGAGGAAGAGCTTCAAGTTGTTCGTGCCTTGAAAAACTCTAATAGGTATTGTACTTACGCTGGTGTCGAACTAAATTCTTACGTGCTACATGCTTATTGTGTATATTGTCTCTGCTCCTCATTATTACAGGAGAAAGGTTTTGGTGAGTGATAAGAAATCCAATACCTACATTACTGGACAAATGTTGCAGTGTTTGGGGCCACGGGGATGGCTTAATGATGAGGTTACTTATTTTATTTGCAAGGAGTAGTACGTAGACGACATTTTTTGTAGACGACATTTTTTGTAGCGGGACAATACTAGAATTGGAATTTATGATGTTATTGTGTGTGCTACTCATCTTGCTTTGCAGGTCATTAATGCATATCTCGAATTATTGAAAGAGAGGGAAATGAGGGAGCCTCAAAAGTTCTTGAAATGCCATTTCTTTAGTAGTTTCTTTTATACGGTGAGCTACTTTTCTCAAGTCCAACTTGTTAGTTGGATTATTAGAAAAATATATTACAGTGCTGGTGTTATCATTAATATACACTATAATTACCACTTCTTTATGCTGGAAAAAACTTATCCATCCCAAACCTTCGGAAATACAAAGTATTTCTTTCATGCTATTACTGTACCTTGCAAATATTTCCCTCTGTCCTTAGTAACGAACTTCAGTCTTTTTTTCTTCTTTTACTGAAACACGGTATTCGGTTAGAAACTATGAACTTCTTTGGTATGATTTTTAATCAGCACAATATTTTTTATTATAAAAACTGCACACGATAATATATGTACACGATTAAGCTTACGTTATTTGAATGTCCATATGCATAAGCATTTATAAATTGAGTTAAATATGGCACAGAATTCACTTCAATACTTTTCTGCTTTATTTTGTTTCTCTCAGCTGATCAGTGGTAGAACAGGTTACAGTTATAAATCAGTTCAAAGATGGACTACTCAGAAAAAGCTTGGATATAACCTTCTAGGATGTGACAAAGTAAAGTTTCGAAAGCTGAATTCTTAATGCTATTTTTGTTTTACCCCTTAATGAAGAATTATCTCATTCTTTTGTTTTTCTTTTTTTTTTTCTAGATTTTTGTGCCCATCCACAAAAAAAACCATTGGTGTTTAGCGGTCATTAATAACAAGGAAAAAAAGTTTCAGTACCTTGATTCACTCAAAGGAGTTGATATGAAAGTTCTGCATACGCTGGTATGCTTGCTATCTTGCTAATCCAGTGGAAGTTTTATGGAAAATTATATTAATATTGTATATCTATATTTCTAGTATGTTCGCTTATATGCTAACTCACATGAGTGTGGGAGCACCACCAATCTTAAGAAAATGTATTTCCATATGATCCTTTAGCACATTTTGTTGCAGCTGTAACTGAATAATATCCATAAAGTTGTGTTCATTATTATATGGGTCAATTGTGATCACCCCCCTATCGTTTGGGGTGTTTTGCGAAGTACCCCCTAACGTTTCAAAAAGAGCACTTTGCCCCTAACGTTTGAAAATTTCCCCCCTGAGTCCTTATCTACCGTTCGTTTTTGCCACGTGGCTATCTTTTCATCCATTAGATTTGGCATCAGGGGGCAAACAACACATTTTTACAAACGTTAGGGGGCAAAGTGCTCTTTTTGAAACGTTAGGGGGCACTTCGCAAAACACCCCAAACGTTAAAGGGCAAAACGGAATTGACCCTTATTATATCTATATTTCTTATTTGCAAGAGTACCTGTTTCGTATCTTTTTCTTTTTACTTTTTTAGCTGGACTATTTGTATTACTTATATGTTGTTTTATGATGTAGGCGAGGTACTATGTTGATGAGGTGAAGGATAAAACTGAAAAGGACATTGATGTTAGTTCGTGGAAGCGAGAATTCGTCAAGGACCTCCCAGAGCAGGAAAATCGGTGAGCTTGATTTTTTTCCAGTATTTATTTTTTTTACTGAAACAATAATCAATCTAAAATTCAAAAATAAAACGTGAACTTGAATTGAGTTAATGCGACGGATTGACCTATTTAGCGTGAATTGGGAATTAGTTTGGTCAGTTTATTCTATAGTTGCTCGAGTAATGTCATAATTTGTGGGACCTTAGCAGATTTAGCACAGTATTTTCTTTTAACACCCAAAAGAAGCTGGTGGTGAAATCAAATCATGTGATTTTTACTTCCCCCCTGCATACATTAGTTCGCAATAGGTCTCAATTGCGAAATTGGTGAAGTGAAATGCGCATGTTGCAATACAGCTACTTGGGGAAGAATATCAAAATGTGAAAAGAGAATAGTGAATCTTTATGAGATAGGGTTGCTGCACTGATTTATTTGTACTCTTTTTACCTAATCAGTGAGTATTTAAAGATACTTCACTGGACTTTAATTTCACGTAAACATCATTTGAAACTTACAAGGACATTCAAAGCATATGTTCCCCTAAAGTTCAAATAATTACAGAGAGACTCGTTAATGTTAGAAAAACACTACCGATGGATCTCTATTTTCTTCTTCATGCATTTAAGTGTCAGGAGTGTATGTACAATATTATCTTAGGGGAGGTTTGTATAAATTAGTCCAAACCTCAATGGGTGTAGATGTACTTTATCCCCCTTTTCAAAAGATATAGCAAATGTTTGCTCGATGCATCTCATAATATACAATATTTGGAACCTTGATTGCTTTGCGTTTAATCTCATATAAACAATTACTTCTCCTCTTGGATACATTGGATATACTATCATTCCTCATAGCGGTAAACTGCTCTTTCTAACAGGTACGATTGCGGCTTGTTCATGATCAAGTATGTTGACTTCTATAGCAGATATATAGGACTAAGTTTTAGCCAGGTAAGCTTATGGTGACATCAAGTACATGATTTTGCCACAATCTCAACAATCAATTATTCGACCAGAGGAATACTTAGATATCTCTAATTCAGTGTTAGAAAATTTGAATGCTGAAATTCACATCGTAAATTGTTCTTTTTTTGTAAAAGACTTGGATGTCGAAAGAAGAATGAAGTAACTTATGGTAATCTTTATCCTACGGTTGAACTGTTACAGATCTGGCATTTTTAAACAAAGGGATTTCGGCAAAACCATAACTTGTGTAATGTGTAATAGGTATGACAACCCCATGTGAAAAAGAATAAAGTATGAAAACCTCTGTGGAAAAGATAAAAGGTGTGTTCTTAATCTGTTCATTAAAATTGTAGGAGATCTCTTTTTCCCTTTTTTTTCTTCTCACATGGTGCTTTTTGCCAATCATGTTTAGTACGGGGGTTTCCTTTGCTTCTCTTTTTCACATAATGGGTTATGCGTATTACACATAACACGGGTGTTTTTTGCTATCAGCTGTAAAATTTCAAACTACCAAATCTTTACTGTCTATCAAGTTGAGTATTCTTTTAGTGGTGTGTGTTACTGAACTTGTGGGCTCTTTAAGAACTTGTAACAGTAACATCTTTATCCAGAAAGTTTATACGTGTGATACGGTGCATGCTTGATTTTGCTATCTTTCCTTACATTCTTTTTCACAGGAAGACATGCCATATTTTAGGAAGAGGACAACTGTGGAGATTCTGAATTGGAAAGCTGATTAGTGCTCTGTAGCCCCATTACAGGCCCAAGATGAACCCATCGAATCAGAACAAAGGGAATTGACTGTTCGATAAACAAGCTCCACGCTGGGGAGCAGATTACTTTTTCTAAGGGCTCACTCGAAGTATACTAGCCAGAATTATTCACTTCCTATCAAACTCTGAGTGATAAACGACAAATTCTTTTGTTCATTAGCCTAACTTCACATTGTTTCGTCGCTAGTGAAACTCTCGCTTTATTGGTGGGATCCAATGAGTTGAAGCTAGAGATTATGCTTGCTCGTGAAAAGTCCACGGAAAGCTCTCTGAGACGAGATAACTATTTTTTATTTTTTATTTTTTTGTATATTTATACAAGTTCTCAGCAACGGAACTTGTATTTTCAGCAGGTTGCGGAAATAGGGGTATTACACTATATAATTTATTCATTTTTTCATGAAAGGGTTTGTTCAGGAAACTTGGGATCTTTTTAATTTTGCAGGTTTTGTGTTGTATGTACTTGAGGAAATGTGCAGTCATGTTTGAAGAAAAGTATTGGTTTGATTACTAAAATTTATTTTGTGATTGTATTAACATGTTGGAGAGGGTTGCCATGCCCTTCACTTTGCTTTTGTACGAAGTAATTAGCGGCTTGCAACTTTGTTTTTTTTTTTTTCTTTTTTTTTTTACTTGCAACTTTGTTTGATTTAGTGTGGGATGAATATTATTTTGACCAAAGGATGATAACCAATAAAAGACATTTTCCAAAACAAAAGGCAATTTATTAGAAGTTAATAACAAGAATCACTCATGGAATTCAAGTTCATTAAAGAAGTTAAGTGCTAATCCAGGTATGATGATTGTTGCTCCTTTGATTAATGAATTACCACTAAAGATATTTTTTTGAGCATACTAAACGAACGGATCTTTATTGTAAATTTGTAATTGACGTGTATTTCAAAAGTTCGTTTATAACCTGTAATGAATGTTCTTAAACCCAGATTGGACCAACGAGTCGAACTGGTTTAACCGGTGACCAACCCTTGTACTGATCCAGTTTACCATATATGCAAAAATTGGTATGAACTGCTGAAACCCACCTCAAAATTGGAAATAAGATCCGTTACTCCCCTCCGGCATTCCCTCTCAATGGTGTTGGGACTGTTGTTCCTCAGGTCTACTTCTCATTCTTCTTTATTCTTTTTATATTTTCTAATGTTTCTGATGATTTTTTTTTTTTTTAAGTTAAGTAAATTTAGGTTTATGACTTTATCCTGCTAAGGAATGGATTTTATTAAGCTTTGTTGATTGGATGATGTTGCCCTCTGATTGAATTTTTGACGGTAGGAATATAAGACCAAGTTCAAGCATTATTGATTGGATGATTTTATTAAGATTTTTGCTCTCTGGTTGAGTTTAACATATGCAGTAAGAGAAAGGAAACATAACTAAAAAGAATTGCATTGTTACATATTATGAATTTAGGTATTTTTTATTTCACTCAAGCATTAGATTGAAATTATCAGTTTTCTCCCTTGAACATAGATTATTCTAGTTTTAGTCCTTTTTAGTGTATTGAAGCATGGATTAAAGTTTCGTTTCCACAATATGTTTTGGTGTTCAAAAAATTAGAAACTTTTCGCAATATTTCGAGATCGTTTTGATAAGTTTCGAAAAATTTGTAGAAATTGTTGTTGCTTTAGACTTAGAAAATATTGTATGTTTTGTTTCCATTGAGTCAAAAAAAAAAAAAAAACGTTTCAGTGCTTTTCGCGGAAAAGAAAAGAAACTTTGATCCATGTATTGAAATAATATATTCTGATAATTCATGGTAAGTGATATATCAGCTACCACATATATATTTTTTAATATAAATTTATGAAGTATCTAGCTGAGAGTGTTAGAAAAATATAGTACATGATACATTAGTTGATTATATTTGTTAGATGACTTTTTATACCGGTTTGGCCTATGGTATTTTGCCCAGTTCGACTAGTAAAACATGTAACCAGCAATGTTGTCGGTCCGATTCTGAAACACTGCTTGTAATTGACACTTGAGTTTACTTTGATGTTTCTGATGTTTATCATAGTATTCTTGTTATTTATTGGTTATCTGTACTTTTCATGGTCGTCGTGTGATTATTAACACGAATGGACCTTATGTTAGTTTTCAATTTTAGACATTGTGTAGTAAGTCATTAATATCATTATGTTAAAAATTATGATATATAACCACCAAGAATTGTGTATGTGATTTTCGATACAAAGTAGTTATGATTGATTTTCTCATAGGCCAAGTGGCAGAGTGTAAATTATATTATGACCCATTTAAGAAATAACCCATTAAGGGGTTAGGGTCCATAGACTAAGGGCCTTAATCGGTGAAGATTAGAGTTTTTAATAAGTCTATATAAAGGAGGAGACCGGTCTTTTCTCTACATATCTTCCCCAAATGTAAATGCTTTGTTTGGATCAAATTTGCCCAAATTTGATCCAAACAAAGCATTTACATTTGGGGCCCAAATTTTTCAGGGTTTTGTAGCCCAAATATCACTTGGAACACTTTTCAAATTTTGGCATGAAATTTTTTTTGGCCATAAACCGAAAATTCTAAATCTATATTCTAGGAAGTGTGCAGATTCTGACTTTGATTAATTTCTTAAATGCACGGTCCTCTCACATCACATGTCCATGTTAGCTTTTTTACTCTCTCTCTCTTTCTCCTCATTAATTATAATTGTAACTCATTAATTAATAAAATGTACACTTACAGTATTAAAGATTTTGTATTATAATAAATTGTAAAGAACGGTTATAATATGAAATTCCTACAATACGGGACTATATTTTATTTTTATCATTTAAGTCGCCAGCTACTTGTACAAGTTTAGGATAAATATATCTACATGAAATAATAGAGAACATATTATTAAACATTTGTAATTATTACCAATAGATTAGTACTTTTACAGTTTAAATATAATAATAGTCAGCGTTATAATAATATTTTCTTAAAATATCATTAAATAATAAATATAAAAAATCTTAATTATTATCCATTGATTTGACACATATACCTATTTTCTCTCTAAAACTCCAACACTCAAATTACATCCAAATCATATTTTAAATGTTCCACACATTTTTCAAAAAGATATTCAAAATATTCAAACAAAAATTGAACAAGCCATAAATACGAAATTACATCCAAACGGGGCCAAAATCTTTCATATATATTTTCAGTTACAAATAGAAATTAACCTCGAAACTTGTGTAGAACCTACAATAACTCTATTACTGTACCTAATCCATGAATCCGTTGTCATTAATAGAGCCAGGTACCTCTACACAATTTAATTAAGGAAGTATCACATAATTTATGTTGATCCTGATTATTGTTCATGCTTTATGTAGTTAATTGCTAACAATTATGACTACTTCTCTTATATTTTATTTCTAATTAGAAATATGTTTCTTATTTTAGTTAGGTTATTTGTGGGGTTATATGTATAGTTTTTCTTCATTATGTTTTAATTATACTTGACTATTTATTAATTAAATTGAATATTTATTTCAAATTAAATATTGTGAATTCTGGTTTTCGTTCATCGATTGCATGTTGATTATGTCTCTTATATTTTATGTCGATTAATGTTGTGTGTTACACTTCCATTTTGCGTAACAAACTCCGTCAATATCACCTTTAAACTTAACTGTCTAGAGACTAAAATATGCGTCACCAAGATGTTGTCACATTAGAATAAATCTAAGGGCGGCGATATTGCCAAAGCAAATAATGTTGCTTCCAGACCAAAGACTTTGAAGTGCCAAAATTACCCTCACATTAAGATTTATTAAAATTCTAATTATGTAATATATATTAGTTACTTGAAAAATCTCCTTAATTTTTGTTAGTAATTGACTTTCTATGTGATAAGAGCCTTAAACTTGGAAAGAAATTGTGTCAAATGGTTTTTGAAAGGAAAACACCAAATCAAAGTTGTTTTTCCAAAATCCATATTATAATGTGATTTATATAAGTGTATTTAATTAGTTTAAAAATGGAGTTATTGTTAAAGAAATTTGGTTGTTCATATTAGCTTTCAATTTGATAATTTTCTAACTTTAATTGATTTGTACCTTTGGAGATATTATTTGTATTATTCACTTAAATTATCGCATCATAATCATTTAGTAATTATTAATATATCTACCAATTAAAAAGCATAATTCGAATTTCAGTCAAGTTCAATAAAAATGATTTGTTCTTAGCAACAAAATTTGGTTGTTAAGATTTATTTGCTTGCCATACCTTATACTGAAAATAATAACAGGAAATAAAGCCTGGTGAATAATAAGTTTTTATAATTCTACGTGTTTAAAAAATTAAAACATTGTACATCTTTTTATTGTTATATATATTTAAAGTTGCTTGTGGAATACGATATAATAAAAAAGAACTATTTCTCCAATCTGAAAATAAATAAAATAAAGCTTACAATAAAAAAACCAAAACACCTACTTTGAATAAGATACATTATATATTAAACTAAATAAATGTTGATATACTGTGGACCGGCTGCATCAACCTTTAAAAACCAATTTGTTAGAATACTTTCCAAGTTTTGTAGCTACTGTTATGGAAAAAATAAATTATTAGCATGAATTAATGAGGTTCTTTTGATATAATTAATGAATCTTGTACAATATAATGATATTAAATATAAATTCTAAAATTAGAATTTGACAGATTTGTAAGTAAGGGCAATTTAGATAATTTAATGATTTTGCTCTGGAAGCAATATTATCTGCTCTGGCAATATCGCTAGCCTAAATCTAACGTACAATTTGATTTCAGTGTTAAGTTATTAACCACTACTTATTCTCAAGTTATCGCCAGGGGCGGAGCCAGGAATTCAAGTTAGGGGGGCTAACAAGACTTAAGAACTATTTCATATTTTTCTAACTTTAAGTATGGAAATATCGCATAAACAACTACTTGTTATTTGTTAAAAAAACTATTCATTCGTCATGATAAACACAATTAACTTAAAAGTAGATGCTTAGTACAATAGAGTAGAGGCCTATTAACCCAATCTACAGGTGTGTGTATATATGTGTGTATATATTACTACTTACAAAAAAGAATAACATAAAAATATATAGATAACAATAAAACTATACTTCGTAAAAATAGGAATATTGCACATATATGTGCCCTGAAAGATTATAAATCTGTAATATTTTTAATTTCACTTGAGCATTTACAATTGTATCTAATACTTTGTGATGATGTTTAATTATAAGATTATAATTTTATTAATGTTCAGCATTTGAGACTTCTCTTTCTTAATGTATCATATTAATGTAAGAAATTGTTGTTGTTTTAGTCTACATACTCAAAAATACTTATAAAAACTGTTGTCAAACAAGTTGACTCAATCTACTATAAACAAAGTCCAATACTACTACAGTATATTCTATTAGTTTTATCTCTAAGTTTTTATTGAAATTATATGACAATAAAATACCGGATTAATTATCAAAGCTAAATCGCAGTGTATTTCATTCCCATTTTTCCTTAGAGACAAATAAACAGGTGTACAGTTAAAATATCTACTTTCCAGTTTCAAATATTTGCTTGACTTATTTATGTGTGTGCTTTTCCTTTTTAATAGAAAGAGAGTCTTGAATGCATATACAGTATACTACACGGTTTCAACTTTCAAAAGCCTTGATTAATATATATATATATATATATATATATATATATATATATATATATATATATATATATATATATATACATATATATATATATATAATAGGTATGGGGCTGGGGCTGGGGTGGGGGGGCCGCCCCTAATGGCCCCCGGGCTCCGCCCCTGGTTATCGCGACCTTAAAGAGATAGCTTTCGACTAAGAAAATCGCTCACCGCACAAAAACCAACATTTTCTTTAATATGTTCATATATTTTGACTATAGTACTTTGCATGCAACATGCAAATTCCAATAATAACTGTTTTTGTCATCACTAGGAGTACTAATTGCAACAATTAAATTGAATAATGTAATCTATAGTTCTGTATTTCGCATGCAACTCGTGGAATCGAAATATTAATAGTTTAATTATACTACATAATTTAATAAAAAAGTTATTCAGGATAATAGGCTTTCAGCCAATCACCACACAATGAAAAAATAATCTCTTAATTGTATAACATCTGTATGAATTCAGAGAATGCCAATTGTTCCTTTATACGTGGTGCATGCATGGTACCGCTTGTCGCTTGATGGGCAGAGCACATCCAAAGGGACTCCGTGTGGCTCGAGAGGGAGACCCTTTATATCTTTATTATATTCGATATAATGTTAAATAATATTATTCTGAATCTGATGTCATTTTGTCTTATCCGTTTTCGTATAACCGCTAGTCATCACCTTTACTTATATAATTGAAATAGACAATGATGTTTTGATCAAATTACTCATACAAATTTAATGATTGAAAATTAACACAAACATTCTTACTTTGCTTTTATAGTTATTTAAAAAAGTGGCAAAGGCCTATGAATAACGTTGGATTTAACTTCGCACCGATTTCAATAATTTTATACTAGTTTTGGACGATTGGACTTATGTGAAAAGTTGCGCAAACTCAGAGTGTTTTTCTCATGTGATTAATTATTCCAACTTTCTAAGAGTAACATGTTGGCAGTTTTAACAGTACAAGAAGGCATAAATATGAGTATTTCAAATCTAAAACCAAACATTTTCCTCGATAGATTTTTGTCTAGCTAGAAGAAAATCACAATTGTTATATCACGTCAAGTTAACTAGTCTATCTTTCATCATCAAGAAACAAAAACTAGTGTATCTTTCTTAATTTGTTGAGAACGTGTCATCTGTATACCAACTTGTAAGTACTCGATAGGAGTTCTTGCATTATTTATAACCTAAAAGATTATTGGAATAGAGATTTGAACAATTTAATTATACGCCTGCACAGAAATCTAATTTGGCTAAGCACTTACTTTTGTGATCATGTAACCATGGAATGTACTCAGTTATTCAGACCACTCCTCTCATATTTTTCTAGCTTGTTGTAAATGTAATAAATTATTGTGTCAAATATGTTTCGGTTAATTTGTTGGATATTAAAAGCAGTTTTTTTCATTTCTTGAAAGCTTTTTGAAATATTTCTAAAACATTATAAGCAAAGTATTGAATATCTTGAATTTTTTTTTTCTGAATATTAAACTACAGAAATGCTCGACGTACATTTTAATGGATACATTCGGGTTTAGAAAATGATGGCTGACGTATTAGCGGACTTATTTTCGTTGCATCTGATATGTGATTTACATGAATGACAACTTGCTCTTTTTAGTGTTTATTTGTAAGAAACAAAAAGTTGTGGAGAACGAGTTGAACTGTCGAAGAACAGATAAAGTTCCATGCTAGACGCAAGTTCATTGCTATATAGAAATAAAATTGCACTCGTTTTGCAGACTAAAGTTCCTTTTAATGGTGGACAAATATAAATGAACTCTGTAGTATGTATGCAATTTAACAATATATACATTTCATGATCAGGAAATTTGGTGTTAGAAACAAATTAAATATATATTATTAGGAAACTCATATTATTACTAGACAAATTTATTACAAATTAGTAGCCGCCGATGGCATTTCATGCAAAATGCTTGTTTATACTATTATATTTATGAAAACTATATGCTTTGCTATTAATATTTTATATAGTAAATAGTAGTAGTGTTACCACTTTCATATAGTCTCAAAACTTGTAGTGGGACTAAAATTCACGAAAAAATTGTTTCCAGTTGCGTGGTTCATAAAACGTGGTTCATAAAATGTAAGACATCATTGTGAAGCATTAAGAAAATTTAAAATATGAGTAATATATACTACAACGAGTGATATCATATGGTTTGGAAAACTTGCCTGAAATTCTCCGGGGTTCATTTGCTGTACCAACTCCCTCGTGAGAAAAGATACTCCGCACACACTCCACTCGATTGAATTTTAAGTAAATACGTTAATTATTATTAATTTATCAATGCCCTTACTTTTAAATTATTGATTGAAAAAGCAAAAACAAATAATAATGTCTAAACAAACATTATTTTTAATTGGTAACATGAAATAAAAGTATTTAATATATTATTCTGGTTTAGTTACAGCTATAACCCCTATTAATGCTTGGTATAATTAAAACTTCCTCTAAGATATGAAAGATTATCTTAACTAACATCCCCTAAAACCAACGGCAGTAGAAAAAGATAAGAATTTGATGAAATGACCATTATATCATTCACCACGATTAATGGAATAACAAATAGACTTGTAATGTTTTTACCAAGACAATTGTATTGATTTTTTTAAATTTAGAAATGCTAATATTTATACACACACGCGTAATAAATACATATAACTAGTCAAACTTAGAATTAAAATACAGGATTATTTGTAATCCCAATTCATATTATAAAGTAAAATTTCAATTATTATTTATACATATGAACAAGTTATACAAAGTTAAGAACTTAAAAAGATTTTCCATTTTCTTTTAAAATGTAAAAATAAATGATAAAATTATCTTTGGTTATTGGATAAAATTATATTAGGTCCTAGTGTTAAAAAATTAAAATAAAATTTTTAATTTTTTTTTTGGATTCATAATAGTTTAAGCAAATTTTGTATAATATTATATTTACACCCCGTGAAACTTATACGATTAAAAAAATATAGCAAGTAGACGACATCCTGTTATATAATACTAAATGTACACCCCGTGAAACTTATAGAGGACCATAAGAAAATAAATGATGAGAAAACAACTTATTTGCGTTATTTGTTCGTTTCGTTCAAGATATAAAATGAATTTCTATTTACAAAATCCTTTCCGATAGGGACTAGCTAATATCTCGTGGACAATTTACTTCATTTTCCATCTATAAATACCCATTAGCCCCCCCAACCTTTTACTACAACTCATCACAAAACCCTTGCTACGTTTTCAACTACAGCCATGGCAAACACACAACAAAACTTCATCCTCTACTCCATTCTCATTCTAGCCACACTCGGCACCTACGCCCGCGGCCGAAGCTTCATATCCATGCCCAAAACACCTCAACACGTTCAACAAATGGTCAAAGCCTTGAACCTCCAAGACGGAGAAACCTTCCACCAGCTCCACTTCTACGTCCAGGACATAGTTTCCGGCCCGAATCAAACAGTTTACACCGTTGCCGAAGCTTCCATCACGCAAAAATCCCCGTCCTTCTTCGGGAGGACCCAAGTTCTCGACCACGTAGCCACTGCCGGTCTTGACGTCGACTCGCGGAGAGTTGGCCGAGTTCAGGGAATCCACGTGCTCGACGACTTGCATGAGGCCACATTGACCGCAAACTGGAACGTTCTGTTCACCGAAGGGCCGTATAAAGGGAGTACCCTTACGCTCTTGGGGAGGCTCGTTGCGTTTGCGAGGGACGGGGAGCTGACGGTGGTGGCGGGGACGGGGAAGTTCTTGCTGGCACGTGGGGTTGCGGTGAAGGCAACTGTTGCGATGAAACCTCACATGGTTATGGAATATCATATCTATGTTGCCACGCCCGGGGCGTAATATGGCATGTATTTTTGAGTTCTATTTTATGTGATCTTTTACTTTGATGAATAAGGATGTTTGTCCTGGATGTTATAACGCAATGGTTAATTTTAAAGGGTGGAGTGTGTAATTTTCGTGTTTGAATTTTATGTTCAGCTTTGTTTTGTTTCATGAATCATGATAATGGAATATTCTAAGTTTCTTGTTTAATTAATCTAGGAGAAGAACTTGTCCATTTCATATATGATGTCCTAAAATTTGTTCAATGATAGTATCTCTGTGTATCATTAAGTAAATTAAGTTGAGTTCTCTTATATACGTATGCAACTGCAGTTTGAAATTGTTTTTCAAGATGATAGTTAATATGCAGGGTCTTGTCCTTGGGGTATAAAGTATCAGTACAAGAAGTACTCCTATTATTTTATTTAATCTTTCAATTTTGTTGCTTTTCAATGATTATATGTAAACTTTTCAAAACTTGTATATATATCGAAATAGATTATAAATATTTTAGAGTGTTATAATGTATAGTCAAAACTACATCTTACAGATATTGCGAAATTTCCATATATCAATGCTTAAATAACATTTCTAAATAGTTAGAAAACAATAATGACTTTTTTTCTGAAACGTAACTTTAAGTCGCTTTAAACTAAACAAGAATTTACTTCTAAAAGTTTTTTAAAACACCATAAAAATCTCATATCCACTAGTCTAAAGCTGGGAAAATACATAAAAACCACGTTTCAAAAATCTGCATGAAATCCCCTAACTTGCACGAATCCCCAACGTGGTTTCACAAAACTTTGCACAAAAACTCCCACGTTCCATGAAAAAGGATATTGTTCAGATTTTATGAAACTATGTGGGTGTTTTATACAAGTAACAAACCACATGCAGCCTTCGTGCAGGTTTGAGGTTTTCAAAATCACACTTGGATAGTGTTAACTTTTTCTGATTTCTATGTTGCCATTTTGGCATGTTAATTTTTATATAGTAGCATATGTTCACAAGTTAAATTTAAAATGAACATGAAAGAAAGAGAATTGTTATGGTTCAAAAAATTTTGCTCTAACGACATCCAACTCAGGGAGAGTTGGACCCGAGGGCAAAACGCCTTCGATTGAATTGGAATCTGCGGCGGCGGGGGGGGGGGGGGGGGGGGGGGGCAATGGAGATTCGAAGTTTCTAATATGAAAGAACGAAGATCTGGACAAAGAAGGCAAAGACTTGTAGTGAAACTTGGCGACAATACTAGAGGCCTGGATGAACGCATACAGAGAAGGAGAGCGAGTACTAAAGGAAGAAAAGGGAACGGTAATCCCTTAGATATCACAAGTCAACTGTCGTCTTTGTTTTGGCACATGTGCCATGAGAAATCTGAAAGATTTTAGGGCTTGAAATAATTAATATCAAATTGCTAATAGGAACAAGAGAATTCGAGCTTAAACTGAAATCACAGATACTGAAATGCACTTTATAAGTGAATTCAAGTCCATGTGGATGCTGAATTGAGTACACATGCTATGTATCTCATTTGACTTCACTGTACGGTCTCGTGTCCTAAAGCCTTTTATGATCAAAACTGTTACATTCATTCAACTCCAAATTCCCATCAAAGCCGAAATGATATTAATCAGTATCATCTCCATCATCACTTTCCAAATACACTTCCTTTGCTTCTGAGTTTGCTATGCCATCATCTTCGTAATCCGCTTTCTTCTTCTCATCCTCTCTCTCCCTCTCCACAGCTCGAGCTTTGGCAGCTTCAAGTCTAGAACTAACTGCCTCCCACGACACGAGTTTATCCATAAAGACAGACAGATAATCTGGGCGACGGTTCTGTAATAGAAGAAACACGGTAATGCCACTGTCACATCCCAGAATAACTCATAAAAGCTCTTGTATGGATTTATCTACACATTTTTAACTTATATTGTAGCAATTGGTTGAGTCCTAAATAATTTCTAAGCTCGCGCGTATCACATGAAATAGACTTACAATACTAGGGGTTTAGAGATCTTCTAACAGCAATGTTAAGATCTTCTAGGGGTTTTGTATTTTTTCAATTTCTTGATTTATTATAGATATTGCAAATTTTCAAGAATATAAGAAAGCATTCATAGAGAAGAAAATATGGAAAACAAGTATTGTTGATATGGAAGAGTTCAAACCTGGAAGTCCAAGTAGTAAGCATGCTGGCAAAGAAAGAATATAATAAAAGGTTAGAGATCATTCACAAGGTGGGCGGCTAGTGGGGAGCAGGGGTTCGGTAAATGAAATGTACCCTTACCTCCCATACGTCTATAGTAAGCAGCGGCTGCAAATATAGGACAGACAAACCATGAAAAAGAACGAAATATCAGATAAAGAACAGTTGTAAAAATAGTTAGAGATAAAATATCACGAAATAATTTACGAGATGTCATTGACTTACGTTTATAATTAGAAGACTGAATCATTTTAACCAAGACATAGAACTGCACCATGGAAAATAAAAAGAGAAATACTCACCGAGTAATCCCAGACAAGAGGATTTACGGCATTTGGGCTTTTCACCACCACAAGCTTTTTGTCCTCGTCTGATGGAAGGGGGTTTACTGCATTTCCTACATCGAGTCTATTTGCTTTGTCTGCATAGAATTACCATCTCAATTAAGTGAGTCATTATTTAGGTAAATGCGAATAACATGTTGCACAACTTTAAAATGGCAAATGAAACTTTGAGTAAGTTGCTTACACACGAGCCACGCCCAACCAGAACCAAATTGAGTTGCCGCAGCTGTCTTAATTTCTTGAACGAATGCTTCAAAGGAACCAAAGTCTCTGTTGATCAAATCTAGAAGTTCCCCAGATGGCTTTCCTCCACCACCTGGTTTCATGGATTCCCAAAAGAAATCATGATTCCAAACCTGCCAATCGATATGAACCATTGATTATTAGAAAAAGCTTCTTTTCATGAAACTTGAATTGAATCAAAAGCAGTCCAGTGAAATATCAAACTACAGGTTACATAAACTGGATATGACAAAATGCTGATAAAGTGCTTGAGATTTTCAATATTATTACAATCATAGAACCATAAAGCTCTTTTTAGTTGGTAAAAACAATGACAAATCATATTTAGTCATTGGTAAATGTTATTGTACTTGCTTAAGAAAGCTGTTTCATTAACAGTTAGGTTGATTTAAGCTGAGAACCGAGAAATTTTAATCAAGTTACACCATTTTGTAGATTAACGAAATAGTTTAAACCAAAAAAATTAAGTGAAATCTTTCACTAAAATTGTCAAAAGACTGAAAAACTACATTTCACAAAAGTTTCGGATACCATAGTGTTAAGAGCCGGATTTGCAATTTATTATTGTGGTTAGTTTCCGTTGGCATCTTTTTTACTGTGGGGCGGAAGGAAGGGTTTCTAATTTTTAGTCGTGAATAGTATCACTGTAGTGTGACCAAACGTTAAGAGGGTATCAAATAATTAACTCAATAAATCAAAAAAAACATAAAGTGAAGAGTTGTGCTTCAAAAGTAGTCATATTGACAGTGGCGTCTGAGTTTCTGTTCAAACCTGAGCAGCATTGTTGAATGGAGGGAGGATATCACCCTTATTATAAGTAGCAAGTATTATTTCCTCTAACGACTTTCCATCTAGTTCTGTCCCAACTATTTGCTTGTTGAGATTATCCACGTAAGCCCTGTGATGCTTCCCCCAATGGTATTCAAATGTTTCACGGCTCATATGAGGTTCCAAAGCATCCTACATGCTCACCGTAGATATATATCCAGATTACAAAAATAACGAGTATAACAATTATAAAAAGTATATATCTTGGTAAACCAAAAGTGGTAATATATCTTGGTTCAAGAACAGAAAACATCCTGTAGACATAACATGATATAACAATCAAGAATAATAACACAAAGAGCATTACGAAAAACGTATTTTGTCTTACGATTGGATATGGTGGAGGCTTAAGATCGACTTTGGCGGTAATTAAACCTCTACTAGCTTTCCTCACATTCTGCCTCTGCAGTACAAACATTCAGTCAACCTTATCAACTTACTAACATCATTGCAAGAGTACATAACAAATGCAGCCAATTTTCAACATCAATAGTAAATTACTAACGAGATTAAAGAGCTCCTCCTTACACAAATTACTAATATCTACCAGTGGAAGGAGCACGGCACCTCCGGAAACATTATCGATTGCAAATCTCACGACGAATTTGACAACCCAAAACATAATTCAATACAAAAAGCCAGAGAAGCAAAAAGAAAACCCACATTGGCATTTTGTCGAACACAACAACCACACTCCACTAAACGAGTCAACTACTTCATATATTTCAACCATGTTCAAAAAAAAAGGAAACTTTGGCACAATCCCACATTTTAAAAACGAAAAAGCACACAAAAACACACCTCGTTCCTTCTCAAGTGGAAGCGTTGAGTCGACCAAGACAATCCTACAATGCAAATTTTATCAGCCACTATAATAAGAAAAACAACATAATAATAATAATAATAAAATTAAGAACAGAGTACAAAAAGGGAACCTGGAGTGGGAATTAGGCCGCATTTGAATGGACTTGCAATGGATGTTGTAGCAGCAGCCATATGATAAAAACTTTTTTTATTGTCAAGAATGAGGATTCCGAGGATGTTAGAAGAAAAATGGTGCGTGAGGTGAACACGTGACCGCTTATACAAACAAACTCGACCTTTGGGCGTGTGTTGAGGTGAATTAAGGTCAGAATAGGATTTGGTACGACGTGAAGAAGTATTGCATGTAATAATGTACTACATTAGTACAACAGCAGATTTGCGTAGTACGAAAATATAATATTTCGTGGTGTGGATATTTCATGAATGTTAGTTTTATTCAATGGTTTATGAAAGTTTATGATATTGGCAATTGGTTTGGAAATGTATATTTTTTATTATCAAATTTTAGAAATATAAATCTGACTTTCTATTTCATATTTTTGACATTGCATTTGCTTTTTGAACACGTGGAAACGAAAATAATAATTAACTTTTATATGCATTTGAAATTTGAAAATGGGAGAATAAGAATTAATCTCAACCTAGTTATGTTGGAGTATCTCTACGAGGGTTTGGATCTCTCTTCGAGAGCTTTCGCTCTCGTTGACTCTGAGGCGGCTAATTTGACTAGTTTTTAAGCGAAAGTTTGATCTGTCTAACCTGATCTCGAGTTCTATAGTATTATCACTTCGCCACATTTTGCCCTCTTCTCTCTTACCTATAGATTCATTGTGTATCTTTGTTTTATTGTTGTGTCGTTCTTTTGCTTTAATCTAGTTTTGTCACATTTTCTTATTTGTAGTATGTGATCTTGGTCTTGTGTCATATGTTGGATCGCATAAAGGCTAACTCGTTTTCTTGCTTGACAATGGTTCTCTATCTACATAATGTGAATGTGCATCAATTAAAGAATTGACTAACCACGATTTGTCCATAACAGAGCTTTGTAGCAACGAACTTCATGTTACTTTCTGGGAACATCATACTTTGCTGAGATCTCGATGCGGTGATCATTTTGGTTAAGTTTACTTTGAATTTTATGAAAATCATTAATTGGTTCATTGATCATCATAACCATTATATTTGACGCAGAACGGAACGTGACAATCGACACACCAACGTGTAATCGACAAGAAACTGGAATCCACCAGGAAAATTGGGATAAAATCTGAATTTATTGAATAAAATATATAAAGTCTGAATAACAATAATGAAAAACAGAGTATTTATATGTCTCTCAAAACCCTAACAACGAAATAAGGAAATAAGAAATAGAGTTCTACTCAAACAAGAAAAACATAAAAATTTCCAAAAATAAAGCGACATAAACTTGGAAGGCTGCGCAGCTGTCTTAAACGAACAAATTTGGGCCCGAGACGAGCTGGTACGGGGCTTCCCCTCAATATGAAGTGTAGAAAACTCAAAGACGTACGTTTTGATATGTTGTGGGCCCAAAACCGATAACCGAGTCAAAAGTTATGCCCGTTTCCGTGTGGGCCTGATTTTGTCCAACTTTTCTTCGAAATTCAGGGCCTCTTGTTCTACATCAGTCTCCCCCACTTCAGAAAAACTCGACCTCGAGTTAACTTCGGGATAAACGGTTCATCATCATGGAATGCATGTATATCCGCCACATTGAATGTCTTGGATATCGCCATAGTAGCCGGAAGATCAACCACATACGCATTGTCATTTATCTTCTTCGATATCTTGTAAGGGCCATACTTCCTCGGCTTCAGCTTGTTGAACGTGCCAATAGGAAACCGCTCCTTCCTCAGGAATATCATCACCTAGTCCCCTTCCTTGAATAATTTTTGACGCCTCTTCAAATCGGTTGCTTGCTTATATTTTGCATTCGTCGCTTCAAGCTTCTCCTTAACCTCTGCTTGAACATCACGAACTTGCTTCGCCAAATTTTCTGCTGATGTACTCGCTCCCCCCACTTTAGGTAATTGTGCCAAGTCTAATGCATGTCTCGGAGGTTGTCGGTAAACCAAGGAAAACGGAGACTGTTCAGTTGCTGAATGAACTGCATTGTTGTAAGCAAATTCTACATGCGCTAATGCTACATCCCACTGCTTCGGTTTGTCGCCACAAATGCTTCGAATCAAATTCTCCAAAGTACGATTCAAATTCTCTGTTTGACCATCGGTTTGGGTGTGCTGTGCTGCTAAACTTCAGACTCGTGTCCATCCGCCTCCATAAAGTGATCCAAAAATGACTCAGGAACTTTGAATCTCTATCGGATGTAATTGACTTCGGAACTCCATGCAGACGCACTATCTCTCTGAAAAATAGCTGCGCGACATGAGCTGCATCGGATGTCTTCCTGCAAGGAATGAAGTGCCTTATCTTCAAAAACCTGTCAACAACAACAAAAACAGAATCGACTCCACGTTGAGTTCGTGGAAGCCCCAACACAAAATCCATCGCAATATCCTCCCATATAGCATCCGGGACTGGTAAAGGCATATAAAGTCCCGTATTTTAAGCTTGCCCCTTAGCTGTTTGGCAAATATAACACTTTCGAACAACCTTGCCGACATCCCTCTTTAATTGAGGCCAATAAAACCTCTCTGCCACACTGCTTATTGTTTTATCTCGCCCCAGATGTCCGCCTAATCCATCTCCATGCAAATCCCGAATTAATTTCTCCCGCAATGAACTCTTGGGAATGCACAGCTGATTACCACGAAACAAAAAACCATCAGTGACATGGAACTCACTCAAAACTCGCCTTATCTCACATTGCTCCCAGATTTCGCTAAAATCCTCATCATCTGGATATAATTCCTTCAGAAATCCAAAACCTACCACTTCTTGCTGCATCACAACTTACAAGTGTGCTCTTCGACTCAATGCATCAGCCACCTTATTCAGCACTCCAGGTTTATGATTCAGAACAAACGGGAATTTCTGAATGTAATTTGACCACCTCACGTGCATATTACTCAAGTGCTTTTGATTGTTCAAATATTTCAGAGCTTGATGATCCGTATGCAACAAAACCTGCTTCTAAACAGGTAATGTTCCCAGTGTTTCAACACCCGAAAAACAGCATAAAACTCCTGCTCATAAGTACTCCACTTTTGTCGCGCGTCGCTCAGTTTCTCGCTGAAAAATGCAATTGGCCTCTTCTCTTGAGATAAGACAGCCCCAATACCTACTCCACTTGCGTCACACTCTACCTCAAATAATTTGTCAAAGTTTGGTAAAGCTAACACTGGAGCTGAACACAACTTCTCTTTAATTACAGCAAAAGCCAACGCTGCCTCTTCTCCCCACTGAAACTTCCCCTTCTTCATACATTCAGTGATAGGTGCTACAATACTACTGAAGTTTCTAATGAAACGGCGATAAAAAGTTGCTAACCCATGAAAAATCCTAACTTCAGTCACAGATTTTGGTGTTGGCCAGTCTCTAACGGCTCTTATTTTCTCATCATCAACTAAGATACCATCAGAACTAATAACATAACCCAAAAACATCAATTTTTCAGTCACCCAGCTACACTTTTTCAGGTTAATGTATAATTTATTTTCATCCAGAACCTCAAAAACATGTTTCAAATGTCCAACATGCTCTTCTTCACTACGACTATAAATCAAGATATCATCAAAGTAAACTACCACGAATTTCCCAATGAAAGGACGTAATACCTGATTCATTAGTCGCATAAAGGTGCTCGGGGCATTGCACAACCCAAACGGCATCACCATCCACTCGTAAAGGCCATCCTTCGTCTTAAAAGCCGTTTTCCACTCATCTCCTGGTTTTACTCGGATTTGATGATAACCACTCCGCAAGTCTATTTTTGAAAATAGCTTGGATCCCTCCAACATATCCAGCATGTCATCCAACCATGGAATTGGAAAACTGTACCGCACCGTTATTTTGTTGATGGCTCGACTATCCACGCACATTCTCCAGCTACCATCTTTCTTTGGCACCAATAATGCCGGAACTGCACATGGACTCATACATTCACGAATGAAACCTTTCTGCAGTAACCCTTCCACTTGTTCTTACAGAATCTGATTCTCTTTCGGGCTCATCCTATAATGCGGCAGATTTGGTAAGCTCGCCCCAGGAACCAAATCTATATGATGCTGAATATTCCGCAAAGGGGGAAGATCATTAGGTAGTTCATCCGCCACCAACTCATGGAACTCCTCCAAAAGCGGTTGCACGACTTCAGGGATCGTCGTTTGCTTGTCTTCTTTCATAACCGTCCTCAAAACTACCACATGAACCTCTTTGGCTGCTTTAAGATCAGCCACAAATTCGCTCTCTGATGTCACTAGAGAAACCAACGGTTGAGTATTTGATTCAGCAGGAGTCGTATTTGTACCCCCACCATTCTTTGGAACCATCGCTATCTTCTTGTCACCCCAATCAAAAAGATATATGTTTTTCCTTCCCTTGTAAGTAATATTGACATCGAATTGCCAAGGCCTTCCCAACAACACGTGACTAGCATCCATATCAATAACATCACAAATAACCTCATCCTTGTAATGTCTTCCAATCGAAATTGGAACTCTGCAAATTGTAGACACGTCGACCTTTGGCCCTTTCTGAATCCACCCAATAGCATATGGTTTAGGGTGTTTTTCAGTCTTCAAGCCAAGATACTCCACCAATTTTTGGGACACAAAATTCTCACAACTTCCACTGTCCACAATCACATTGCAAACCTTACCCTTAATGCTGCAATTTGCCTTAAAAATATTGTTTCTTTGAGACAGGTCCTCCACTCTCGTGGAACACATCACGCGTTAGATTACGCAGTTAACTCGTTCTCCTTCCTCTTCCGCTATTTCAGCATTCTCTAAATCATCAGAATATTCCTCCTTATCATTGCTCTGTTCAGTTTCCTCATGATCCTGATCAACCAATCCAACAGACCTTCTCCGAGGACACTCGTTAGAACGATGACAGGGTTGATCGCACCTGTAACATTTATCTCCTGTCGGTTTGGCATATGGGTTTGGTGGCCTCTACGGGGGTTTGCCCGGAATACCTTTGGTGGCTGATTACTTATCGGTGCGGCGGGTGTTGGCTTGTTGAAACCCGGATTAGGGTTTGATAGTCTCCCTTTATTGGTAGAAAAGGATTCACCAGTATCCCCCCTAAAATTCGTGACTCTGCTCGTTGTTTTCTCCATCATCTCCGCTTTCAACGCCAGATTCTGAGCCTCAACTACCGACCACACTATCTGTAACTCTATTTTCTCCTGAATACTCGGTTTCAATCCACTGATATATCTGGAAACCTGTTGAGCATCCGTTTCCTCCAGATTATTATGAACCGAAAGTCTGTACCACTCATCTGTGTATTCAGCCACTGATTTATTTCCTTGAGAACAATTCTGGAACTCTGGAAAATAAATTGCTCGTAATCAGGTGGTAAAAATCGCTCCATCATCTTTTCCTTCATCTTTCTCCAGGAACGTATTGGAGCTTTCCTGTGACGCCTCTTGTCCGCCTGTAATTTTTTCCACCAGACAGCAGTACCGCTCTTAAGCCTGTAAGCCACCAGTTTAACTTGCTTTTCCCCGGTAACTCCAACAAATTCAAAGAAGCGTTCAACTTCAGAGATCCAGTCCAGGAATTCCTCAATATGCATCTTTCCGGAAAACATTGGAGGGTATTTTGAATTCACCTCGGGTTCGATCCTCTGTATCTCCATCAAATCTAGGGTTAGTAATTCCATGAGTGTCTCCTTCCGAATCATCGCTGCTGGAATTATTGAACTCAGGTGTTCGTCTTCCCCTTTGCTGACGAACTTGGTTGTTGTTCCTAACGATGTTTTGATCCATGTTAGGATTTTGGTTTAAGGTCAAGTTTCGCAGGGTGTTCTGTAACTGCTCAAACCTCGCCTCATACCTATCAAACCTTTCTGTGATCCGCGTTAGATCCGTTTGAAACTCCCGTCTCAGATCTTCGGCGTCCAAACTCCTTTGACCAACGTCATTGGAGACTCCATCATTCATGCCTCTCCCAGCCATCTGAACAAGGCAAAATCCTTGCTCTAGATACCACTTGACGCAGAACGGAACGTGACAATCGACACACCAACGTGTAATCGACAAGAAACTGGAATCCACCAGGAAAATTGGGATAAAATCCGAATTTATTGAATAAAATATATAAAGTCTGAATAACAATAATGAAAAACAGAGTATTTATATGTCTCTCAAAACCCTAAAACCGAAATAAGGAAATAAGAAATAGAGTTCTACTCAAACAAGGAAAACATAAAAATTTCCAAAAATAAAGCGACATAAACTTGGAAGGCTGCGCAGCTGCCTTAAACGAACGAATTTGGGCCCGAGACGAGCTGGTATGGGGGTTCCCCCGATTACGAAGTGTAGAAAACTCAAAGACGTACGTTTTGATATGCTGTGGGCCCAAAATCAATAACCGAGTCAAAAGTTATGCCCGTTTCCATGTGGGCCTGATTTTGTCCAACTTTTCTTCGAAATTCAGGGCCTCTTGTTCTACATCAGTCTCCCACCAAAGTTAATCAATATTTTTATGAAAAATAAAATTAAGGAGTGTTTTTTTATAATAGAACCAATTAGCGTGACATATTTGATTTTCAGGCATTTATCTCGTGGACTAGGTCAGGTTTGATCGAACCATGTTAAAAGCTTCGCGCTTTTTTACAACACAAGTTGTCGCAACATCACGTAATATGAAAAAACAATCAACAGAAGACCTAAAAAGGTGTTAATCAATGAATACTCAAAACTAGCTTCAAATAACTGACATGTCTACATTGATGACTGATGAGAGAGCAACATCGAGTTACACTAAATACTAATGTATGAAAATGGAACATGAGTTGTCAAATTAATTTGTGTTAAAATAATAATTTGCTATTATATATAATTGGGGAGACAAGCAGCTACTCTGATCAAAGTTTGGTGTAAAAAGCCAAAACTGTGGTGAAGAGTTTGGATTCTCTAATCTAGGTGGTTGAGATTTTAGGAAGCAAATGACCTACCTTATTTAATATAAATTGAATGATTAGTAGATATTTGTATTAAAATACTGTTATCTAAAATGTTTAAATCAGTTCTCTTGCCTATAAATATGTGAGGCATGCATTGGTTGTAATAAGAGAGAAGTGAAGCCGAAAGCATCAGCCATGATTTGTTTGAGAGGAAACACTTTGTAAACATATTGCATATATTGCAAAAACTTTCTTGAAGTATTGCGAATTTCTATCTTAGCTCCAAAACTTTTCTGCCTATTTCATTAATATCCCAAAACACCCAACAATTTGTACATTGCAACTCTGAATCATAGACGGCTCCCTCTCATTTCAATCACTTGTATGAATTGTATGTCTAAGCGCAAATTAATTTAGTATATAAGGTTTAGATTAATTAATGTAGTTTGTCAATTATTTAATTATTAAGTAACATATTTAAGGTAATCGCACCTAAATAAGGAATTCCGGGATTATAAATTTCATAACACGAGTAAATCAAATTTGGAATCCCATGTTTTTGATTTTGTAAACAACGATTAGGTCGTGAATCATAACAGTAACACCATTAGATCCTCAGAACACATGTTTGGAAAATGACACACTTAGTGATGTTGCATTTGCTGCACCCCTGATCCTATTTGCGCATGGATTGGTTTTATCTTACCAGTTACCACACCCTCACCTTAAAAAAAACACTTGGCCTTAATAGATAATATGTAAAGTGGCATCGGCCGATTTGGAAGGGGCATCGGCCGATTGGGAAGGGGCATCGGCGGTGGATTTGGAAGTATCGTTGCTCATCGGTGGAATTATATGATCGAGGACTTGATAGGCTCGGGCATGGATTTTAAACAATTCGGACCAAGAAGTATATTGGCCAGATTCCATATTGAGCGTGACAGGGATGAAATTGCGCACGTTATTCACGGTCAAGACCGAAAAAAATTTAGGAGAGTCGGACGTCATGGAGGCCGACGGCTAGGTAGGGGAAGAATTAAGGTTAGATATTTAGAGAGAGAGGAAGGCTTGATACCATAATTAAACTCCTAACTATACAAGGTAAAGATATATTTACATATTATCTATTAGGCCTGTCTTGACCTAGGCCAGCTGATCACTTGGGTTCCCGTTCAGAACACTGCCCAAAATTATTTACAGGGTGCACAATTAGATGTAGAACTCCTTCAACTCAGACTAAACGGATATAGAATTAGGTGTAAGACACAATTTAAAATACCAATTTCAAAAACCCTCCTGTGTTATGTAAAACAGGCGAAAAAACCCCCTGTGAAAAGTAAAGATGCAAAAAACCCCCATGTGTTCTGAAAATACTAGCTCACTTGCCCCTTCCTTCTTTTTTACATGTATTTTTGTCTAAAAAGACTGATTTGACCCTAGGTAAATAATTTCTTCTTCTTATTCTTCTTTTTTTTTTTTTTTTTTTTTTTTTTTTTTTTTGTCTGAACTTGTTACATGACTCAAACATCAAACCCTAGTTCAGAGCTTTTTTCTCCATTTGCAAGGCAAATTATCTTCTTTTAGCTTCCATTAATGACCAAATTTTTTTTTTGTTAGTTTTTTTGTGCCGATTTGTTGTTGTTATTGTTGTTTTTTACACCAGTGCTGATTTATTTACTGTTTCTGTTACTTTTTGGTGAAATTGATCTTTTTTTGTGTTGAAATATTTATTTTTTGGTGCCTGGTTTGCTTGTTTTTTTGTTTTGTTTTTTTTTTTTTTAGTGTTGAAATTTTACTGTTTGTGCTATTTTTTAGCGCTGATTTTCGGCTTTTTTGTGATCTTTTTTTTTTTTTTTTTTGCGTTGTTCCCGTGTTCTTTTGTTCTATCTTTATGTTGTTTTTAGTGTTCTATTGCTCCATTATTTATGCTCTAAATGTTGTTTTATGGTCTTTTTTTTCTAGTTTTGTGTTGTTATGCTGCTTTTGATGAAGTTTGAGTATTTAACATATTTTTTTTCATTTAAATTTCATATTTCTTTATTTGATTCGGAATCATGTTTCACTTAAGATTGAATTGGCAATAAAATGTAAATTTTTTCTAAAAAAATAATTTTATCAATAACCATTATTAATCATTTATTTAACTTGTTATATGCATTTTAAGGTTGATATACATAGTATCTTTGTTGTAATATTGTGTCAAGAAGTATGTCAATTATATATATTAGAATTTGTCAAGAAATATGTCAATTATATATGTTAGAATTTAATTGTGGATCAATTTTTTTAAGTGCACATATCATCTATTCTTAAGAGTTTTTTTTTTTTTTTGCTTGTAACTAATTTAATTGTATTTTATAATCTTGAAAAAGATAAATACATTTCTTAAAATATGGATTGATTCAATAATCTCTTAATAATACATAAAAATGACATTTTAAAAAAATGCAATAAAAGTACATGAAAAATTGTAAAGGGGGTAATTGTGTTATTATTTAGAAAAAATGTGAGCAATTTGATACATTTTCTTTTTGTAAGGGTTAACTCTTTTATTACACATGAAATAAGGGGAGTTATTTGTCTATTAAGTATATTTTAAGGATTTTCTTAACTTTTAGCTCTTTAAGTACAGGGATTGCAAAGTCATTTTCTAAGAACAATCATGCCAACTCTCACATCTAGCAAGTGTAACTCACTCTCTTACAAAAGGGGGTAATTTGCTATGTATTATAATACATAGGGGGATTTTTTGCTTCTTTCTATTTCATAGGGGGATTTCTTGACTGTTTTGTATAACACAGCACAGGGGGGTTTTATGCGAAAAACCCTTGATTATAATGACTTTGATGTCCTCGTTGTAAAGAAGAAGGAAGTATTTGAAAAGTTAAGGAGAAATATTTTTCAAGACAAACTAAAAGCTTTTAGAGTACAAAGGTTTGACAATGAACCTTTTTGCTTTTGGAAAGAATAATAAATAAATCAATCCGTAAACCCAATCCACCCACCATTTAAAGTGTTGGTATGGTTGCACAAAGATCTACGTGTTTCACCGGAAAAGGGATAAGGAACCGGAGGGGAGTGAGGCCACATAATTCGTCAGCGCATTCTGCCATATCGGTGGTCCAGTCGCAATTCGGCTTATGGACTTGTAGTTTGCGAAATAAGGATTATTAGTTCCTTAGTATTACTTTTCCAAGTTGGTTTTGATCTTCTTCTTGAAGTTGAGTTCGATCATGAATTGGACGTATAGCACATAAAAAAATTTGAGTGAGGCTTGATCGTTGTATGGGTTTACGTTGAGTACACCTTTTACTCGAAGAAGATGGATTTAGCAAGGTATTAATATTATGCTTGGCATTATGTACGAAATAAGGCTGGTTTTCAGATAAATGAAATTATTAAGCAGAATGTGGTAATAGACTACAAAAGAATCATGAGATTGGAATCTTGCACCAGTACTTGTTTACCTTCACAGAAGAGAAATCCAACAATCACCAAGAGGCAATAAGATTGAAAAAAAATTGAAGCTAGCTGCCCACGTGTCTAGCATCAATCTAGATTATATGTATGAATCTATTGCAGTGCATCTGCAGCAGAATCCATTTATGCAACTGAACTGGTGATGTATATATTCCAATCCTTTCCCCCTCAAACCCGCTAATTACATGTAAAGTCTCAAGTTGTTTAGTTAATTAATTGGTAAGTTTATATAGATGCTTACCGCTGCAAGTACAGTTGTTAGGAAGGTTAATTACAGTTTATCACTTCTTAGGAGGATAAAGTCCCACATCGAGTGAGGATGTTGGTAACAAGATGGGAGCTGGCCTTATGACGTAACAGAAGCACACTGAGCAACATACTTACCTGGACGGGGTCAATGGGCGATCAACAAGGCCCATGGCCTAGGCTGGCGACCTCCATTGCACTTCGGAGGGGCGCCCGCCTAAGGTCGGCCCAAGTGGTCGAGCCTACGTCATAATTTGTGCTAGAGGGGGCCTGCGTCCGCGCGGCCCCTACCAATTTTCAGTTCTTAATCTTTGTGGTTTAATTGTTCATCAATAAATAGTTGAAGAAATTTCATTTTCTGAATATCATAAACACTTATATATGTATAGATGCAGTAAACAGAGTTCTAAGTGGTGTTGTTGGGAGAAAATTTAGACCAACATTACATTAATCTGAACATAGTTTAACTGCCATAGTAGATTTTTTAATTAAGATTTCCCACATCGACCTCACAATAGTGTGAGTGGAGAATCATTTCTACAAAAAGAAGACTGAAGCTCCAGTATCAATTATGGAGCTGCGCAGTGAGCACAAAGCGAACTATTCTTTCGCCTTTTACTAAAGAATACCGTGTGCTCGCTGCAATTCAAGCAGCATACACTCATTTTTGGAGGGTCTTCTCCTTTGGATTGGAGCCCCAACAAGCAAAGTTAGAAATGTTATTGTTTTAATAATCACTTTAGTTATTAAAAAATGTGGATCAAGCAAAGTTGGAAATGTTATTGTTTTAATAATAACTTTAGTTGTTAAAAAATGTGGATCATGATGCCATGTTTAAGAAAGTAATGAAATTATTCTGCATACTCAAAATCCCTTGTTTGTCTGGTGAAAGATGCTTCTGTAAAACTGGCAAATCTGATGCTTCAAGATTTTCTTTACATTGCAATTTGGTGAAGCCAGCAAATGAAAAAAAATGTTGACGAGCCCTGTAAGTGTTGGTAACCAACATAAAACAAGGCTGTTTCCTTCAAGTTGATTTGCTCTTCTAAATTAGTGTTTATATGTTTGCTTCAAGTTGATTTGCTCTTCTGATAAAAACACTAGATAGGATAGAGCAACGAGTATGCTGACAGTGTACTGATCCCACATTGAAAGTTTTCCAAACTGCAAAAGTGGCATTCATGATAAAACTGGGTGGCCGCATTCTTCAATACTCATCTTTGCGCTTGGGGCAATGACGCAGCTAGTGAGGTTCTAACCAAGGCGCGTCTATTGCTGGTTGAAAACTATTTCCAAACCCCCTCCTCGGCCTGAGCTTGCCTTGGGCCGTCGAGAATTTCTGGAAAGGCTCCCTCTAACGAGGGTAAAGCCTTACAATAACCAGTTCAAATTAATTCACTACCAGACTTTGCTAGTTGTAGTTTTTTGTATTTATTTCAATGTTCATGATACTCTTTCACTATTTGTTGCAAATTTGCTCAAAAATTGCATAATGAGGTACCAGTCACTCGCTCTGCTACTTTTCATGGTTCGCTCTAAATAATCTCAAACGCAAACTCAGTCATTTTCCTTTTTAGTTTACACTAAAGAGAGAGAAGTCTTTTTTGTGCTACTTCCTTCTCGTTCTTAAAAAAAATATATTTTTGTAATTGGTTTTACACATAATGTATAAATTTTGTATTCATAGAATCTGAGGTCTTAGTATAAAATTTGTCACTATCCGAAATTGGAGGTAGGTAGGTCATGACTAAGTCCATCTCTCGCTCACAATTTTGAAAAACTTGTTTGGATATTTGTAAATACGAAATTTTTTTGAAGCTTAATCCCTTGTGAAAATACAATTTCAAAGATCACATATTAGTATTTAACTATAAATAGGCCTAATGTTCACCCATTTTGATGACTACTCATTTTAATCACATGAGAATTTAAGAAAGATTTAATAACAACTCATTTATAGTGGAGTGTGTGCAACGTTGTACAGCTAACCTTTGAATTAATTTTAATCTCGAAAATTAGCCGGAAAACATAAAAAATATTTGGAAAAAAAAGAAGAGGAATTCGGAATCCATTTCCAAGAAAACAATTGAAGAATTACAAATACTTAGATTCTTTTTTTTGAAGGAAAGAAATTAAAAGAGAAGGCCCATTGCATTTACAGTTATTGGATATTTTTACGGACAAAATTAATATTACAAGGAGTACTCTGAATTGACTTCAAAAATGTATGTTTTGGCCACAAATTGAGCAGCATCAATATCTAAAGCAGAAAATATGTAAATGGCATTTATGCCCAAACTCTCTGTCTAGGAAGAAGATCCGATGTTTTAATCTCATCTATTTTGGCAGCAACAATGAAATCGTTTATGCTCAATCCTCCTGCATCAAACAGAACATCAACTTGTTAAATCGCGAAAATTTTTAACATTAGAAATCCAAAAACGAGAAAGGGTTTGCTGCATATGAGAAGCTGAATCTTTATGATTTAATGTATATGCTATACACAATGCTGGATAATACCATTGTAATTTACATAACGTGAACGAACGATGTAGTTTTTTCCCTTTTTCCCGGGAGAGTTTTAAGATGCAAAAGATAAATAATATACGTTATTTTATCATTTTTTTCACGCAAACTAAGTACAAAGATCATAAACATGATGCCATTTTCTCGTTTTTACATGCCAAGCTTTTAAGAGTTACGAAGATCTTATATCACAACTGAGTTTTCGTGTAAGAATAATATTCCTATCAAGCATATAACCAAACTTAAGTCCATATATATACAGTTCGTTCTGATGCAAGAACCGAAATGATCACTAAGGTCTGAATCATGGGGCATCAGTTAACTGCTTACCAATTGAAGAAGTCGATAACTCAGCTCGAACTTGATTAGGCGCCTCTAAATGAAGAGTTGGAAGGTGTCCTGTTGATTCTACAGCATTGTTAATCCTACTAATGAGTTCTTCTGCGCATTTTGTGTCCCTTAGTTTCCACAAACCTCGCAACTTCACAATCCCTTCTTCATTTACAACTCTCCAGCCAACAACCTGTAGCAGAGGATGATTATACATAATTTTTAATATTGTTAAATCAGGTACGGGACATTAGTAGCTTAGTAGGCAAAAAAGCCTTTGTGATATGCATAACAGGCAAAAGAATCATCTGTGAAAGAAAAAAAAAAACAAAAAAAACAACCTTTGTTTTTATGCGTCATAGCCAAAAAGAAAAAAACAGTGCAAAAAAAATTAGAGGCAAAAAACCCCGTGTGCGGAAAAAAAGGGGGAGGGGTGTTTGCCTTTGCTTCCCTCATAGGGGGTTTTTAGCCAGTTACGCATGAAACACGGAATATTTTGAGCTTCACAGAGTTTTTTGTTCTTCCTTTTCTTTTGCATATTACGCATAACACGGTGATACTTTTGCTATCAGCTCAGATTAGTATGTAAAGTTAAGCATCTAAGGTCACAACCGTAAACAATTTCAAGCAAACAAACTTCTTTAGGTGGGATACGACAACATTGTGGCCTTAAAACCATAGCCAAACGCGATGGAAAATTTTTCTGTCATTTTATAAGTACCAAAACATAGCTACATAGAATCCATCGATGAGAACAATATGTTTGTTATCTATCAGTAGCAATGTGATTAGCAGAACAAGTGCTTGGGAGTTTTATCACATGTATTAGGATGTTATGTAGGGTGTTCTAGTGTACAAACAAAATTTTCATTTCCTTCTATAATAGGCTTTTAGGGAGAGTATATACTATATAGAGGCTACAATTTCTTCAACAAGAATTCCATTATATAAACACTTTCTAGCCAAAAACTCTCCATTGTCAAACTTAATAGATTTACAAAGCTTCTTAGAATAATACCTCCAAAATCTTAAGTACTTCAACACTTCACTTTCTTAAAACTTACCAAGTCTCCTTTTTTCTATGGTCAATTGCAGCAAACCCCCCAACCTATGTGGTACGTTGCACTTTTCCCCTAACCTATGAAAATATGCAATATGCCCGCAAATCTATTTATTTTCATGCGATTTGCCCCATGAGTCATTTCTTAACCGTCCATTTTTTACATGTGTATGACTTTTCGCCATTATATTTGGTAACAAGGGGCAAATTGCACAAAATTCAATAGGCTGGGGGCATATTGGACATTTTCACGATTAGGCGTAATAGTGCAACAGACCCGTAGGTTGGGAGGTTCGCTGCAATTAGCCCTTTTTTTCTAATGGAACAGAAACTATGAGAAACAATACATTCTGTTGAGCACACAATGCTAAGTATACACATAAAAACTCACTATTTACAGCATAAAGTTCATGTCTTTTTTCATAAATGAATAAAAAATAAGCAAGCAAACAAATTATTAAAAAAAAAAAAAAAAGAATTAAAATACCTTAAACATTAGCTGATGAATTTCATCTTGAGTCAAAGGTTGCTCAATCTGATCAACGGGGACTATTTCTTGGTTGGCCAAAGACAGAGCCGAAGCATTTGGTATCAAAATCTTGTGCTCAGTGCTCACATTTCCCAGCACTTTATCCGCAAAGTTGCTCTCTATTTCCGCCGGAAAAGGGTCCCGAGCCCCGAAGTCTCCCATCAAATCTGGGCCGTCCGATGCTCGAATCTTGAGCGAGGTTCGTCTGTTGGAGTTGTAAGGAAGGAAGTAGTTGTTGCTTGGTTTATGAGATGGGATTTTAGAGAGAGAAAGGAAGGGAGAGAAGGTTAAGTGTGGGAGTGAAGCCATGAGAGAGAGAGAGTACGAGGTTCTTGGTTGATCAAGAATTAATGGGATTGAACTTTGAAGCCTTGCTTGAACTCACTCTGCTGCTGCTTGTGTTTTTCTTTCATCATCTTTATTATCATATTGTGTTATCCACTGGCAGCGGTTCACAAACCGGTTCGAGTTATTTGGTTTAATGGCCGGTTCCAAATTTCAGCCTCCTATCTATCTTTTTGTAATTTTTTATTTGTGCGGACAGAGGTCATTCAATTTTTGACCCCTAGTTGTAAAGCCATTTCGAAATTCATTCAAACATTAAAAAATTGCGATCACAAGTTTATTGTTGAACATATTATTAACTACTTATACATCAAAATAAGAACACTAAATAATAATATTGCTCTATTTTTACTCATGACATGAATAAAATAATAAATACATTAAATCACACGTTTAGAATTTAACCTTAATTACTAATGGTGTTTATGTACATTCTACTAAATGTTGCATAGATACTTAAAAAGAATACATCATACAGTATCTGATACACTTGGGACCGATGTGTGTGCAATACATTGCATATTAGCAATTTAAATAATAAATATAAAATACCCTTTAAGAATAAAACTGTCAAAAAGTCAAAATCGAAAATTCACGTACAATATAAGCAAACACAAATCACAAACTTTTGAAAATGGAAAAACTCTTCTTTCTCCTCGATTTCTTCGCAAGCCTTAATCAAACCTTCTTTTTCTTCAAGTGTTTTGCCAATCACCACCGCCACAGCTTCGCCTCTTTTACCATATTCTTTCTTCATTTCATTTTCTTTAAAGACAAATGGTTCAACTCTTGCCTTACATGAATTGAGTTCTATTCAAATTCCAAGTCTCTCCATTGCAAATAACATTTTTTTACAGAAAACTTTCAAAGAAACCTTACATTATACTCAGTTGGGGTTACACTAGTTTTCTTCTCCATTTTAAATTTGAGAGTTTATAGAATATGCAAAAAAGGTCTATGAGAAAACACTATTTGGCCATGCTTATGTTAATATTTGTCTAGACTTATAAATATTTACAAATTAAATCATATCATATAAGAAACAGAAACCACAACCTTAATTAATATCAATAGACAATCTAGTGCACAAGGTACAGTGACGTGTGCTATTTGCGAGTATTTGGTTATGGTCACTCGTTTACTAGAAAACTTACGGTGAAAAAGGATTGCGAGCTATTTAAATGCGATAGAAGCGAAAACAAATTGGTGAGTATCCTCTCTACCTAATTATTTTGACATAACATAGGTGATTTATTAACAGCTTGGTCAAGGCAAGTTTTCGAAGCATCAATAATTTCTTAGTGGTTACAGATAAGAAAAAACAAAAAATAGCAAAGAACTATCCAAGAAGTACCGTCATATTCCTGATGTCTGTTATTAAAAACATTAGTCTCATCGTTGATTGACAAGTTTTTACCTCTCTAATTTACTGATGTATGTTACAGGCCATAACAAAGTAGAATTCGATGTCACCTACCCATTGTTCTGCTCCATATCTATGAAGATTTAAAGTAAATTGTAACACCAACTCTTTTTCATTAATATGCCACAGTAAGTACACACGCGAGCATTGATCAGGCGAAAGAATGAGAACTTATAGAATCCAAATACTGCATAAATTTTGAAACCAAAAGTTTGCCCAAGCAATCTTGTTTCCAATGCCTTCCCGCAGAGTTCACAGAGAAAACGGCTTTGTATATATATCAAATGGTTCGTTCGCACTAAGCTGTGGTTCCTGTAGAATGAAGAAGACCTTGTTAATTTCGAAATACTAGTGTTTTTAATAAGCAGAGAAAGAGTAAGTTCAGGAGGAGGAGGAGAATTCACATGTTCAGCTCGACATGATTCTCGTTCTGATACGCATATATTAAACCAACTTGAGTAAAAAGGATTTTAAACCGTGAACTCTACCTGCTTAAGTCCAACACCACTTCCCCCTGTTAAAAGCATCGTAAGAATTGTTGTCACAGCATTCCCTCCTCCCATATTATTGTCAGTCTTGCGAATCGTCGACCTCATTGCGTTTAGTATACTTCCATAAGTAGCTCCTTGTCCCAGTTCCATAGCTTGAATGAACGCATAGGTCATTGCCCCTGTTGTAGTCACCTTAGATAGCGCCTGTTTGGAGTTCATTTTGTTCACTTTTTGCCCCCTTTTGAGGTTGAAATCTTTGTTAAGATGTTAGAGGAGTTTGTGAAACTTACAGATGTATCAGCGGAGGTTTGATCATCGTCACAACCACTGAAGGATATGGCTTCTCCTCCGCTAGTTCCTTTCCATGTACCCGTTCTAGGACGGTGGTCTTCCCATACATACCGTCCCATTCTGCATCAATAAGTAAATTTAATTATGCACACTTATATAAGTTGAAGTAACGAGATCCAGTCACAAACCTGTCCACTCTACAAAGATACGGTAAATCCAGCATTGTGCCGCTATGACATGCATCTATGATCGCGTGAAGCTTGACACCAGGGGTAAGGGGCCTAACAAGTGTCGCATTAATTTCATTATCGACAATCATTCCTTGCTTCTCAAAGTCCAAAGGGCACAGCGTTTCATCGAATCCATCGATTTCATCTCCCGTGTAGTTTCTTTGTTGCGAACCGTGACCAGAATAATGAAAAACCAATGAGTCCCCTGCCTGACAACCTTGGACGAGCCAAAACATCGCCATCCTTATGTTTTGCTTCGTTGGAATTTTGTAAGGATCAGTTTCCTCTTCTGAAATACACTTCCACATGAGGATTTAGATTAGGATGCGTAAACGTGATAAAGTTTGAATTTTCACAAATTGTTGGAAGATTCAATGCATTTCCAGTGAATGTTAGTAACTGGACAAAAGCTGATGTTCTTTGAAATCAAACGACACAGAATATACTGCAGTTGGCTGGTTATTCCTTTTGCAGACAATGCAAGGAATTTCATAGACTAATGTGGCATGTTACTTTACATGGTTTTTGGTTCAAAGAAACTGTTGGGACCTTCAGCTGGCACATTTAGGACTTCTTGTCATTTTCTATTCTGTATCAATATCAAACTGTTGTGAGATCCCTTTTAACTGCAAATCCCTTTTTAGCCTCAAATATAATGTTCTATGTGTTGTTTCCGTTTTAGCCTCGCTTACTCGTCTCCCATTAAAATAAATAATACTTTAAGGAAAGTGATAAACGGACTTTAACTTCATTATGGTATCAAAACTTAGCCCGACTAATGTGTAGGTTCACGACCTGCCAACGTGATTGGATAGACTAAAATTAACCATAGTCTACATATGAGGATGTATTGCTAAGAACCATCTCACACAACTTAGAGAATAATTTGGGTAAGAGTAAATAGGTTTGTTTCCAAATTCTTTTTTGATAAAGTCTTAAAGAGTGCAGTAAATGGACTTCAATTTCTT
This sequence comes from Misopates orontium, assembly GCA_946800315.1. NCBI lineage: Eukaryota > Viridiplantae > Streptophyta > Magnoliopsida > Lamiales > Plantaginaceae > Misopates > Misopates orontium. Next base: position 43,018,690 of record OX326947.1, on the reverse strand, counting down.
CATAAAATGTGACACTGACATATTGAGATGATGCTATTTAGTATTTGGCTCAAATGTAAGGGAATAATTTATGAACTTTGTTATAGACTATTATGGATAAAAACAATCATTAGTGGAATCATTTGGAAGAGTGAAACATCAGAGGGGCAGTCAATTTCTTCTACTAAGATTTTCAAAAAACAGATGCCGTTCAGTTTCTTCTGAATCTTTTCTATTATCTTTTCAGTCTTGTCATTTCAATAATACCTGATATTAAGACAGCAAATTTCAAACTTGGGATCCAATTAGGCAATTATAGACCTGTAAAATTTTCTAAACTTGAAGATGTGTCATTCATTAAAGGGCTAAGAATGTGCTTCAACTTTTGCTTTTTGACAATCATGCATAAACAATAGTTGCAACTCTGCATCAGCCAATATCAATGATTAATTAGGTAAAGTACTTGAAGAAAAAAAGAAAAGAATATCACTTAATAGTTATATCTCAAAGCAAAGTGGTGGCAAGTGATCGACAACCAATAGTACAATAAACTAGTAATAGTTTATTTGTGTTATTCTCACTCATTCTATATTTTATTAATTTCAAATCCAGATTCATATAGCGTGTTATTTTCTATATCAAGATAGTATTTACATGAAATATAAGTTTATATTTTCTTTTACAATTTAAACATCAAACTAAAAAGGGAATTGCAATTAAATCTAAAACGAATAATATTAGAATATTTTGTCATTAAGCATAACAAATACACAACAAATGTATACGGGTAGGGTGTTATATTTGGAAATCATAGGAGTGTCTTATCTTTTCCTTTTCAAAATTAATTAATTCGCCAATTTAGCATAAGTTGAGATCAATCCTAAATTTTCAGTCTCAAATAAAAATGCACTGAACGTGGGTGGATCACTATTAAAATTATAAACAAAATCTATAGAGAGCAAGTCGTAGTAGTAGAAATTTTCCCAAGTACACAATTAAAAAAAAAGATAACTAACTCTGATATTCTTGGGATTCTAAGTTCTAACAATACCAACTTGCCCAATTGACACAAATCAAGTCAACCTTAACCGGGTCAACATTAAACACAGATTAAGATGAAAGTCAAACCAATAGAGAAATGAATTAAGAATTTTACCAGTTAGCATTAGAATAGATGAGTCCGGGAACTTGAAGCGATTAACGAGCATGTACTTGATGCACTTTGCATCGTTAATGCACCCTTTGAGCTCGTGCCTCGTGTTCCGATACGATATCCCCACGATCACCGCCTTCTTCCGCCCCTGTGGTTGCTGAGAGGAGGAGGATGGTTGAGGTGGAGCGGTGGCGATGCGGGTGATCGCTTGGCAGATGGCACAGCGGATGGAGGTTGCGCCGGGGGGCAGCTGGAGGGGGGTGCGGCAGTTGGAGCAATTCACTAGCATCAACATTTTTTATGAGAGAGAGAGAGATCGATTGTTGGGATGTTAAGGAATTGGAGTGGGTGAGGAATGACTTTAGAAGTAGAGGGAAACGAATTATTATTATAAAACTATATATATATATATAGGTAGAGAAACATATGTAGGAGGAGGTTTCCTATTGTCTTACTCTTACCTTTTGAAATTGTCGCTCACTTTTGTAGTTATGTATGAATCTTCTTTGAAAATCAGATATGTATTGTGTATATATAGGTTGTGAGTGGGTTGGGTGTGATTCAAAATAAGATTAAACAGAAATGAATTGGTTGGATGTGAAATAAAATTCAAATACACAAATAGATATTGACGGGACGGTCCTCTTTCCGTGTGAATGCTTCGTTTGCTACTTTAGTTTATTAATTACCTTATCAGCAATATGAAAAAACGCTAATTAGTGGCGAAAACTCTAAAGACAGACTTAAACCCGTATGTGGATCTCTTACTAAACTTTTTCTCCGTAATGTATCTGAACGAATTTTTAAGGAGGAAAATTTAACATTAGGGAGAGATGATTTATTGTAAAAGGAAGGGATGTAAAATCTCTCCTTAGTAGATAATTAGGTTAATAATTACTTGGCGCAAGAACAAAATAGACGATATGGCTTTAGGGATGGGTTTATCCCTCATTATTCTTGAATAATAAAGACATAAATGTGGCTCAATCAATAAGTGACAGATAATCCATTCCTCCCTCTCATTATTCTTGAATAATAAAGACATAAATGTGGCTCAATCAATAAGGGACAGATAATCCATTCCTCCCTAACACATGAGGGAGAGAGGGTGTGTTCCTTAAAGGTCAACAATCAAGCCCCAATTCATCTCATTCAAATTAAATCATCCAAAATTTAGAAATATTAGTCTTTCAATAATATTTTGTAAGGTATCCCTATTCTACATGAATAAGGTAAAGATAGATTGTACTTCCTTAGGACTATCTTTCATGGTGCCAAATCCTTCAGCACCAATTTTCCTGAAATGATACTTCGTAGAATACTCAGTTAGCTAGGGTTTAGAAGGTCTTTACTTTGTTCCGAGTCCAACCTACTCAAGATTGAGATGTTATATCCTTAATTCCAACAACTCGAGCTTGATTTTTTCATATATTTTTTTTTTTATGTTGTGTAGTCCATGCTCCACCGTCAATTAGAGTTGTTTCACTTTTAATTTCAGGAGCTTCAATCATAGCACGCTAGAACGACGATCCTAACGCCATTGTCATGATCGACGGTCGTATCACAAAGAAATCGCGAGACAGAAGAAGAATTATGTTAGACTTGAAGATGAAATTTTCTTAGAAAGAACATTTTTATAACACATTCCAAAAACTGAATTACAAATTTAAGGCAAGTGAAATACATTTCATAGCTCGTGCATCATATATTATATATTACCGTGTGAGACACAAAAAGATCAATCCACTCCATCTCATAATTCGTTGGTCCCAAACGACGTCGTCTAGCTCTCCCTCTCTCCGATTTGAATCCCTTCACCATAACAAAACAAAACCCCCTAAAACAAACCACAAAAGAGCGATTGATTATTCAAACCCCAATTCCCAATTCACACACCACTATTTACTTTCTCTCTCCCACACACTCAAACACACACGCTCTAGAGAGAGAGAGAGAGAGAGATGGTGGATCATGAGCTGGACGAACAAGGCGACGAGGGTTATGTGCCTGAAGAAGAACCTTACGAGGAATCTGATTTCGACCCGTCCGAGGATACAGAGACTGGTGCTGACCCCAAAGCTAAGGTATATGAATATGTGCTTTTAATCGTGTTAGGAGATGTGTATAATCGGTTATATAATGTATTTTTTGTGAACAATCGAAGAGTTTGTGTCTAATTCTGCTAGGGTTTTTATAATTTTATAGGAGTTGGAAGATATGGAGAAGAGATTAGAGGAGATTGAGGAAGAAGCTGGGGCGCTCAGGGAAATGCAGACCAAAGTCGACAAAGAGACGGACGATGCTCAAGGTTTTTTCTTTTTTTGTTCGCTTACTATGAGCTCTTGGATTGTGAATATTATCATGAATTTGTTGGTTTATCTTTTAAAGAATTCGCTGGGTTTTAAGTTTTGATCTTATTTGTTGGTTGAGTTTATGTCGGCGGTTCCCGAGGAATTGATAGATCGTAAAAGGGGTCATATTTGCTTGACGACAAATGTAGGAAACGCGATTTGTCTGATTTTCGAATCTGTACAAAAATTAATTGTAGGGAGTCTAATTTGATTTGCTGACTTGTAGATTCCTTCAAATAATGAATATTTCGTGTTTATCCAATGCGGTCTTCTCTGGTGTAACTCAAATCTCTAGGTTTTCATTGGGTTTAATCCTGCAATGTTTTGTTAGAATTTTCTTGAGAAAGTTCTTCTTTCATGGCAATAGCGGAAATTCTTAAGCATTAAACAAGTGTCTGGTTCTCCTTCTTGCGTCAATATTTGGAGAATAGCCGACTCTTTCCGCCCTTTGTGAGACCTGATTAATGCTTTACTACATACCATATTTGTTACAAATCATTCTTTAAATGAAGCTTCTAGTAACGTAATGCGACCAAAATCAAATTAAATCTAAGAGTGTTCTTTTCTTGAAAAATATCACATGGGACATCCTTTTGGTGCCTCCTCTTTTTCATGGCAAAGATAATAATATTGCAATAAGCTTCACTTTCAGTAAGCAAGTTTTTTTCTTCTCTGAACTTGATTTCTTTGTTTAAAATCTCGAGAGACCTTGTCTTTTTGTTAATATGCAGTTTTGTGTATTTTTTATGAATTCTTGCACAGTATGTTGTCCTTGTTACTGACATTCACAATATAGGTGTTCATCAGTTGTTTTTTTCTAGAATTAAATGCCTTGCTCAGATGTCGACTTTAGCAAATATTATCAAACATGAGAAGCATGGCTCTGACTTGTGGCGTGTCTATGATACAAAACAGACACTTCAAGAAATTTTATTGATATAAAAGACACACATACACTTTCTGTCAAGTATAAATTTACGTAGGATGCAATAGTTGATATGCATGAAATTCGTGATTTATGGTATAAAAAGCCATACAGCTTCTTAATTATGGATAGCATTGACTTGATCATGATGTTCAAATTGAATATTTTTTTATGTGAATATAGTTCATGCCTCATCACTTCTTGTTTTCTGTAACTATTATTTGTATTATCAGTTTTGGAGTCTTTCATTTTTCTCCTTTCTTTGTAACTAAATATAGTTTCTATGTTTGATTTACATTTCAAAACTTCTATCTTATAAATTACCTTTCTACAATTGACTGTCCTTCATCCCAAATTTAAAATGGTTGACTCATTTTAGAGGAGGTAGTTCATCTCTTTATGAGGCGAGTCCAATTCCTTCATGAGATTTGGGCTTTATTAGAAGTTTACTTTCCTAATGCCAGGACTATTTCCTTTCTCCTTTTGCTAATTGGTTCGAGTAATATAAGCAAGTTTTCAAGGACCTTTGTATCGATTTTGATGGTGTAATAGGCTGACTAAGAGTGTATTGAGAATGCAAAGATGCTATTCTGGATGCGTTACCTCAATGATTTGTCTGTATGATGCAAAGGTAAGTCTGGGATTAGCGTGTTTGGGGGTTATTTTTCCTTTTTCACTAGGGAAGAGATTCCTCTATGCTACAGCTGATATATTAGTACTTTTTAGACAATTACCTACTAAACTTATCTCAATATATTTTTATTAGAAGGATTTTCAATGCCTGACTCCCAGCGCTGTGGTAGGGAAGATAAGGAGACGAGGGAAAAGTCAAAATGAGGAAAAAAGCATGCTTGTGATTGTTGAGTTGCATCACAAACAGCTTTGGGCCTCCATGATTTGCTGGCCTCATCAACTCATCCTGTACTTTTTTTCTTTTTAGCAAAAGAATTGATATTCTGTCTAGGGAAACCTAGGCTGAGGCTAGGCATTAGACTGCCTCACAAATAGTGGATATATTCCTGGAAGATGTCTCAAGACACCAGCACTCTCTTAAATGTTTGAAACTTTAGGAATAATGTGATTGGGATTAGAAATGGAATTTCATAGATCACATTCTCTTAGCTCAGAAATTGGGGATGGCCCCCTGTTTGTTGGATCTTACATGAAAGCTGTAAAGCGTCAAAATTTACATTTTAGTTGGTTATCCGAATTAGAAATATTCTATAACGACCATTTATTTTGAAAATAATTTTTAGATCCAGGTATGAAAGTCAGGATCCGAGTTACTAATTGTTCATAAACCTTAAAAACTGAAGCAAAAATTTGGGATGGCTAAATCTCAACCAGTAAACTCAATGTTACAGCTCAACATGTAAGTGGCGAACTCTGTATCTTCAGTAATTATCTGAAATATGCATTTACACTATAGAATAGATGTAAATGTCATATGAGATGAGAGCAGTGCTAATTAAGATCGTATACATGTTAGTTATATATAAGAAAAACTGTAGGCAAAAATAGGAATGACAAAATACAGATAAAACAAAACAAAACTTATTTTATTTTTATTTTTGAGACCTAAGCCAGCAGTTTTGGGCGTAAAGACGTGACTTTTACGCTCTGTGCCTGAAAATGAAGCCCTGATGAGCCGCCTCATGGCGTTTTGGGGTCAAATTAACGCCAGACGAGTTCCTGCAAGATATTGAATGAGAGGCACTAGGAAATTGGACTAGAATCCAAATCTAAGCATTATTTTCATTAATTGAATGTAGATTATAAGCTTAGGATTTTATGCGGTTGTCCTGTGCATTGCAATATTGTATTGTACCATAAAACAAAACTTACCTGAGTAGAACCCATAGCAAAATGAATATTCTGTTTGAACCATGGTGGTTTGGTTTGCTTACCAAATTGTGCAAAATTTTGTCTATTCAGGACTTCAATCTAGATTAGAATCTCTGGCACAGATTCAGAATTAAATTTCTTTTAACTTTTTCGTGGCAACATGTTATCCACCAAAACAGTCACATAAATAGCCTCAAAAGTTTGCAGCACATGCATATTTGTGATAATGCATTTAACGGATGGGTACTCTTGGTGTCGAGAAATCCAGGTAAATATCCAAATATTAACGCTATGCATACAAAGATTAGAAAATTGCAACTTAGCTTTGAAGTACACATGCATCTGTCTAGAGGCTATGTGTTTGTAACAGATCCATGCATGCCTCTTTGCCTTTTCCTCTCTTAGAACACACTGTCTTTGTCTTTGCTGGCCATGTGTTTCCCCTCCTCCCCAGCCCTCCTTTCAGTTTCGTCTCTATCTTGTCCTCTTCATCCCATGCTCATAGTATTCTCCACTCTCTCTGTGTGTGTGTGTGTGTGTGTGTATATGTCACTCTTATGCATATATGTAACCGTATAGGTCTGTAAAGAAAACACTAGATGTGATTGTTGTTAGATTGGTTATGAGTTGCTTGATAGGTTTTTATAACAGGTTTTCATTGGTTAAGGTGTTTGGCATGAGGCAGTAAAAACATTAGGATTTATTTGTAGGTTTTCTGGATATTGAACTCCAATTATTTCTTTGGATAGGCTGCTCCAAGGTAAAAAAGAGGGCTTTAAATTTTAAACGAAAAAGCATGTAACCGATGACAATAAAGTTGGATGAAACCAACACAGAGTTGCATGCACTTCAATTATGTAAAATTATGGCGAGATAGAAATCTGAGTCTGATTTTATCTCTAGACATATTACTTCAATTAATAAATCAAAGTCTGATAGTCATCTCAAAGTATTTGTGGGAAGTGTCTGTATGATAGTGCCCTAGGAAAACCTGACGTTGCTCAGTTTATCCGTACTACTGAGGTCAGTTCAGTACTTATTTTCATAACAGAAGAAACAAATACAAACAATTTTTACATTAAACCAAGGAACATGGTGAAAAATCTCTTCAATATAAGCCTCGTGTTTATGCTTGTGGTATTATGGTTTTTTAGTTTCGATAATCTTGAATTTTAAGATGACACTGAACTTGATTTTAACCTTTTTTTTGGCCTCATATAACTCATACTGCGAAAATAAAATTTAAGAAGTTTAATGTATAGAAGGAAGTCTAAGTTTTGTCTTTGCTCACTGTGATTCTTCTACATTTGGTTACATGCCTTTAACCCTTGTAATCAAATCTTATGCCTTTTCTTCTCTTGGTCTGGAAGAAGCACCTCAACCTGTAAACATAGGCATAATAACAATCTGACGGTCAAAAAGCTCATGAAGAGACATGTGTCGAGAGAAGACATGAAAAGAAATCTGGGATTGAGACTTAAAAGGAAAAAGTGCACGAGGCAACAGTACAGTCATTTTGTTCAAGCCTGGTACTTTGGCTACTTGGGGTATAGAATGGACTAAAGCGTGCTTTTAACAAAATTCTACTTTAGTCCATGCTCTTTTAGGCCTTATTCTGTTAATGCGTCGGTAGGTGACAACTTAACTTAGAGTAGAAGTTGGAAAAGGCTGATTTTGGATTCGTAGGGAGTTTGATTTATATTATGGGTATGCGTTGTTGTGCAAACTGGCAAAAGCCAACTGTCTTTCTTGCACGATGCAAAATAATGTTTAAGTCCTAGGTTTCATTTGGTAAGTTTTAGTTTTAGTTTTTGGGTTTTGTTTTTTTTTTTTTTTTTTTGGTTTTGGGGGTTTTATCTGGGTAAGTTTTGATTTTAGGTTCAGCTTTAGATTCCCCAAGTGTTAATCGAACTTTATCATACCAAACACTGCATTGTTACCCAAATATTTTTATTGAATATTTGATTAATATTGTTCAATTTGGATTCACGATTTTCTCATTCTATCTAAATATTATACTACTTTAGACATATATCCTCGAGATACTCTTTAATAATTCATTTTTTCCTATGCATAAAATCTCTTTTTACAATATTGTCCTTACCTTTCAAAGTTGCGGGCTAAAAGAGTAAATCAACTCTGATTTCCTGAATCATTAATTATCCCCACTGGCAGATTTCAAAAATCGGGTCCGATACATTTACTTCCTATTTAAAGCAGATTTCTGATTAGTTGGAACCTAGCATAGACTTTCTCGTCTTGATACCTCTACTAGAAATTCGAATAGGACTGGCCACCAAGAAATGATGGGTCGTCGTGGTATGCTTTCAGTGCTTTTGTAGAAGTTTTTCGATTGATGTTTCTTGTTCTTGAATTTAGCATCCTCTTATAGAGCAGATTTTATTCAAATGCACTTTATTTTGTGCTTTAATTTTGATGCTGTGTGCACAGATTGTTACCATGTCTTGATAACATCGGATGAGAGGTTAAAGTGAAAAGTGTAATTCTTAAAGCGAAAAATGTATATTATATATATATATACATATATGTCTCTGTGTGTCTGAGATTTTTAACTTTGAACTTTGTTGATTATGAAGGAAGCTGTGTTACTTTTTTTGTGCAATACTTTTTGAAGTTTGGGGGAAGGGGGTGGTAATGAGATATTAGATTTAGATTGCACCTTTTAGATCTAAAAGTTTTTAATTGGCCTGAGTTCATAATTCTCATCTGGTAAAGAGTTTTAAGGTAATGCGTTGCTGTTGTTAGAGGGGTTCCCTTATTATTATTTTCAAGCTGTTAACCTTCTTCATCTTTTATGTCCTTTTTCAATTTGTTTTAGAAAAGTGAGGTGGTTTTATGTTTTCACAGCATTTACTAGGTATCTTAGGGGTGATTATGTATGATACCTTGTCTATATGGTATATCGTTTGTATCTACTGCAAGTTTTGGATTTGAACTTAAAGTTTCTTATTTAGTAGCCTAGATTCATGTCAATTTTGTCCGATTTTTTCCAACGTTTACTTTTTCCCTAACTTAGTGTCAGTATGTAATATAACACTACTAATTAAAATCCTTTTATAGACCTTGCACTGTTCACTACAAGAGTCTAGTTTATTAGCAAGTAGACACAGTTTAACTATTAGATCAGTGGAAAGGTGATTTGCTGGGTACCTATGTCATGTTGGTGAGATTAATGCTTATGGATGCAGGCAATTTTTATGTTGTATTTGTAAAAGGTAGAGAGAAATTCAGAATTCTACTTCTTAATGTACCATATTAGTTTTGTACAATGGATGTACTCTTTTTATCTGTCCCATGAAGAATCATAGAAAAAATTTCCGTTCCTCGAAAACAAAGATAAACGAAATTACATGTTCTTGAAAATCTACTATTTTAGAGGCTGGAATATATTGCTTATGAATTTTTATTTGCCAGATGTCTTGGAGCCCATTGACACTGTGTAGATGTTTGTGTGTCTGTTTAATGTGTGATATACTTTACTCATTCATCTGCAAGTTTGGTAGTGAGTAGTGATTGACAATGTTTGTATCTTTTCATGGTGCTGTTCGAAGATACAACTGGCACCTCTGCTACCCAGGCCGAAAAGGAGGAGGTGGATTCTCGTTCAATATATGTTGGAAATGTGAGTTACTCAATCCTTTTATATATGCCCAGATTCCTTACCATGGCCCACAAAATTCGTCCTAAGGCAAAGGTTTGCCACCTGGTTAGAGACTGTGTGGTGTGTTTTAAGAGTCAACACCGACTAGTTTCAGCTTATCTTAAAAAATGTTCTCCCAACTTAATAAAATTGGGTTCAAGTAATTAGCTGAACTTGACTAAATTAAAAAGGATCCTTCACCTGCTTTTAAAAATGTGAAATATGTTTCTCTTTCTATCAAATATCTTCTTTGAAAGTAAATAAATAATGTATTTCAAGACATGAATAATGGAAAATATTGATGGATCATGGTGGTGGCGTTATAGATATTCCAGTTGTGACGATTCATTGGGATGATTTACTTGCTTTTGTATGCTTCACTTTGGACAATCATTACCTCTGTCTCTGTAGTTTATGCTCTCTGATTTCAGCCTTTTGATTTTTGTTTAAGTCTGCAGTTTAATGTGGCTCAAATGGAATCTTGTATTGTGTTGGAATTTTAAATCTATAACTGGTACTATGGGGAGCGTATAGTTTATTATTTGAGACTTCAGAATAAGCAATTTTACTAAACCTTTTAACTTTTTCCAACACTTTATAACTATTCTATTTGGTAAAAGTAACGTAGTTGGTTTAGTATATTTTTCAGTTTGATGTTCTGGTCCTGCATTATCAGGACCACAAATTTGATGGCAGAACTTTTTACAGGAGAATGTACGTTCTCTCGGGTGCTGTAGCTAAGTTTTCTATTCATTTATTTCTCTTTCTTGAGTAAGTTGAAAGTGCAATGCATAAAGATGCATGACTCTGTTTGTCTTGACCAACTTATCTGCATTTTTGTTTTGTGCGAAATGCTTTAAAGCCCACAAAGCGCAAGATTATTTCTCACTTCCTCACATTTTTTTGGCTCATTCTGGTGTCTCCGCTGTTTTGTGTTCCTCTAGTGTGGCTAGCCTGGATAGCAGATTTACTCTTTTAATTCCTGTCTTCGAGTACAGGTGGATTACGCGTGCACGCCCGAGGAGGTGCAGCAGCATTTTCAGTCCTGTGGGACTGTAAACAGGGTCACCATTTTGACTGATAAATTTGGCCAGCCCAAGGGTTTTGCCTATGTAGAGTTCTTGGAAAATGAGGCTGTTCAAAATGCAGTCCTGCTTAATGAATCAGAGCTGCATGGTCGGCAACTCAAGGTTCTTGATCTTATTATTATCTGAATATGGATATCAAAGGCCAATGAATATTTCATATCCCTGACTTTGATTTATCATTTGGGATTGTTCAGGTATCTGCGAAGCGAACAAATGTTCCTGGAATGAAGCAGTTTCGTGGAAGACGTCCGAACCCTTATTTTGGGTCGAGAAGGCCCTTTATGCCTGGTCCTCCTGTCTACTCTCCTTATGGCTATGGGTAAGACACTTTACAATTTCTTTTGCTTTTATCAAGTTGGATTTGGAATAACGGAAGTTTGAATGACGTCTTCTATGAAATACTTATTCTATTCTCTTCCTTACAAATGTAGCAGTTTGAACTTTTCACAGCATATGGATATTCTAGACATATGTGCCATCCTAATTTGGAATCTCTTATGACTTCATAGCTTAGTTGATGCATATTTTCGCTTTAAAATTTTATAGCTTTTGTATCCTAGTGGAAGAAATTGATTGGACATATTTCAGTTGATGCTTGATGGGTTAGAAAAGCTGATGTCAAATTTCTGTATATGCAGGAGGGTTCCAAGGTTTAGGCGTCCGATGCGCTACCGTCCATATTGATGAATCTTTGCCAGCGGCATTGCATGCTGTAACATACAAGTGGGAATCAATAGGAAAACAAGTATATTTACCCACAATAGCATCCGCTTGTGCCTCCAGAACTATTTGAACTACATCTTTTTCTTGACATCTTTGTGTTTTTCGGGCATGCCAATAGCCTAAACTGGTTAAGATAGTAAGACTTTTTATGACTTTATTTTGAACATTTCTGTGCTATTAAATGCTTACTCTTAAAAGTTATAAACTATATTTAGGCAAAGGAAGGATAATATAGTTTCTCTTTAAAATATGTTTCTACAGTTCTCTGACCTCTTATTTCGCGCATGTGTTACCTTGTTTCATATAGTTTGAACCCGCAGCACTGGTATTGGTCTAAGCTCAAGGTCAATAATATTTGCTCAAATTAGGTTTGTAAGATAATTATGGATTTTGTTGCATTATTTAATCTTTTAGTAAACTTGTGAAAAATGCTTTTATTCCCGTTGCGAGTGAGGTTCTGATTGCGCAGAGCCTTATGATATTTGTTTCATTCTCCAAAATATAAAATTGTCAATCGATGGTCGTTCAACAAAAAAAAAAAAAAAAAAAAACGATGGTGGGTCACTTTTGTCGAGGTGGAAGAATAATATTTGGCAAGTCTTTTGACTTTTCATGCACATAAGCTCAATTATAGACATGATAAATAAAATTTCATTTGAAATTTGCCCCAAAACGAAGATGGAGAGTCCTCGAATCCCTAACTTGTCTAAAAAAACTTCTGATTTTCATTCAAAAATGGGTGATCCTTATCTGCAGTTTTGAGTATTTGGGCGACAATTTAGAGAAAATTGCAAAAGCTCAGCCTTTCACGTAACTTTTGAGGAGACTTAAAATAAAATGTCGTTTTTGACTCTTTTAATTGAGCTAATGCCAAAAGTTTGACCTGAATATCCCTTCTTTGCCTCTTGTGGAATCGTGCAATAAAACTAAAAAGTAAGTAGTACAAATGAAACTCGTCTGAAGTTAGGTAATTAAGTGCAAAAAAACTAAAAATAAGAGTGACATGGTGCGATTGTCCTTTAAGAAAACTGCGATTGTACTATTGTTATGTAATAAGAAGAAGCTGATAACAAAGTAGAGGCTGTAAGGATAAACAAGTTTAGGGGGAAAAAAGATATATTTTCTGTCTCTTACGAACTGGAAATCTGCTAATGAATCCTACCATTGTGGTCGCTCGCGCATTCTGGTAATCTTGTGTTTTTAGTCACATTATTTTGCAAGCTGGATTTTACAAAAGAGATCCTTTATCGACTTAAACCTTGAACTCATATTATCATCATCTAAATAGTGTAATTCATTACGTGTTTTTGAGGGATGAAAACATTTCAGCCACTTGGGTTTTGGTCTAACTACTAAACTCTTCCATAATATTCGAATGATTACATGCACAACCCTTAGTATTAAAGAATACATGAAAGATATATAGGTCTCCTTGAGGTTCGAATCATTGCATGTAATACCGTTATGTTTGAGACCAACTATAGATAGACTCTTAGTTGAAGGGGGAGAGGTGCAAGTTCTGACGGTTGTTGGTTGACTTAGTGAAAATTAAAATGTGGATTTGGATCAAATCTATAGTTAAGGATTGATAGGGCAACTCCATGTTCTCTTTGAGTTAGATTCCACTTTTCTTTTGCTTGGATCACTGCTGTGAGGGTTAAGCACTCCTTATGTTTTTTGCTCTCTTTTCTCTTTATCTTATAAAAAGAACGACAATTCCAACACTCTTAACGATTTTTAGTAGTTTATGTTTTTTTTTTCTTCCAAATAACCCAACTCACCTCCTTAAAAACCTCGTCTTATTTAAGATGCAACTTTTATGTTATTCTTCTTACTTACAACACTTACTCCACCCCCAAATCAAAGCAACTCATCCGAAAACAAACTAATACTAAAGAATAAGGCATAGATAGATAAAATGTACGTGTAGTTGTGATAGTAAGAGAGTGGTTGATATGATGAGGGAACAAAAGAAAGCAAATAAACATATAATAAACAGATAAGAAGTAAGTGAATTATTTTTTATCCTCAGATCAATTGCCAACCAGTGCTGTATCTTGGCCACCCCTAATGTTAGAACCACGTACCCTGGCCACCCGTTAGAACCACGTTCCCTCACATGTGTCTGGTAGTGTTTTTTTACCAAACTTCTTCAATGCATAGCTCTAATATCAAACAGAGTATTCTGTCAATATCTTCACATATTTGGTTTAACTAACGATGTATGTTGTGATATTTACCAGGTTTACTGATATAGTTATAGCAGAACGACTGTATTTGCCTTTGAGAATTATCTAGAGTTTATCATGGAAAGTAGCAGCGAGTTCGTACCTCATAATGCAATGTTTTAGCATATTTGCAATAAATAGTGAAGAAGATGCTATCATGAACATTGCAGTAAACATTAAAAACTTCAACTAGCAAAATCTGGTGGAGAATTAATTTGAACTGGTTATTGTAAGGCTTTTTATCCTCGTTAGAGGGAGCCTTTCCAGAAATTCTCGACGGCCCGAGGCAAGCCCAGGCCGAGGAGGGGGTTTGGAAATAGTTTTCAACCAGCAATAGACGCGCCTCGGTTAGAACCTCACTAGCTGCGTCATTGCCCCAAGCGCAAAGATGAGTATTGGAGTGTGCAGCCACACCCTTTATATCCTAAGATGCCACTTTTGCAGTTTGGAAAGTTCCAATGTGGGATAAGTCAGCATACTCGTAGCTCTATCCTATCAAGTGTTTTTATTTTAGAAGAGCAACTCACCTTGAAGCAAAACGTATAAACATTAATTTAGAAGAGCAAATCAACTTGAAGCAAACATCAATGTTTATGTTCATTGTGAGAGGAAGAGAGTGGTTGATAGGTCCAGTGAACACGTTATACCTCGAAAATTCAAATCCAGTGTAGGATTTTCCAGTTTTACGCAAACGTCTTTCACTAGACAAACAATTGATTTTAAGTATGCAGAGATAATTTCGTTACTAACTTAAACATGGCACCATCGTCCACATTTTTTATTAGCCCAAGTGATTTTCAAAACAACAACATTTACAACTTACTTGTGGGGCTCCAATCCAAAGGAGAAGCCCCTCCAAAAATGAGTGTATGCTGCTTGAATTGCAGCGAGCACACGGTATTCTTTAGTAAAAGGCGAAAGAATAGTTCGCTTTGAGCTCACTGCGCAACTCCATATTTATTACTTGATATTCAGTCTTCTTTTTGTAGATATGATTCTCCACTCACACCATTGTTTGGTCGATGTGGGAAATCTCATTTGATAAATCTAATGTTGCAGTTAAACTATGTTCAAATTAATGTAATGTTGGTATTAATTTTCTCCCAACAACAGCACATTTTCTTTGGAACAGTTTTTGATAATGAACAATTGAATCACAAAAAGATTAAAAACTGAGAATTGGTAGGGGCCGCGCGAACGCAGGCCCCCTCTGGCACAAATTATGACGTAGGCTCGACCACTTGGGCCGACCTTAGGTGGGCGCCCCTCCGAAGTGCAATGGAGGTCGCCAACCTAGGCCATGGGCCTTGTTGATCGCCCATTGACCCCGTCCAGGTAAGTAAGCAACTCAGTGTGCTCCCGTTACCTCATAATGCCTGCTCACATCTTATTACCAGCATCCTCACCCGATGTGGGACTTAGTTTGTCCTCTTAGTTAATGTTGGCCAAAAATTAGTAAATATCATCTGTTGGGAAAATCAATTATCAACGAAGATAAGTAATTGATCTAGTACTGTAGCAGCATTAGCTATTGATCTGATTACTTGCCAATTAACCAATTATTCTCAGAGTTATATGTGTTGGGGCACAAATAAATCATATAACGTAAAAATCCAATGCTACACAAGTGATTCAAGATGCCAAATCAATATTTCTTTTGTTAGCAATGGAAAATCTTGATAGAGAGTAAAATAGCACAAGCAATTGACCAACAATAAAACTCTCTAACAGTCTAACTTCAAGAGGAATGTTCGACTTCGATGTTTCTCGAAGTTGTATCAGCTAAAGAAATTATGCACTCAGGTTCATCTTGGTCCCATGAAAAAATAGGAAAAAGAGAGAGAGAGAGAGAGAGAGAGAGAGAGAGAGAGAGAATGAGATTTTCTCGAGTTTTTATTTATTTCATTTTCCGCGCCGTTTTGATTTTTCTGAAAAATTAATGCATCAACATTTATATCATGACATAAACTTATTTTTCACGAATTCATTTAGAAATGCTCACTTTAATTAAAACATTTTTTATATTATACCCAAAAAATCTTAAAAAGCAGGATTTGTTTTTTTTTTTTTTTTATTTTGATTTTTGTTTTGCTTGAGTTGATCAGTGAGAAAAAAACTTACTTTTTACTTTCCATCAATACAACTTGTTTAAATTTCGAAAATTATTACATATCTTTCTAAATTTAAAATGCAATAGCTAGTGAATTGTAAAAAAGTACATAAAATTTGAACGAAAATATGGTTAATTTGGAAAATCAGATAGCTTCCAAATTAATTTCTTTTGTCTTTTGTCATGGTGGAACAATAAAAATTCAAAATAATTATATTTTTCGTAACTTTTATGCATCTTATTTTATATAGATAATAGAATACACTTGATTTGTGGAAAATCAACAAACTTATCGCGTTTTCCATATTACAACTTTTCCTTTTATCTTTCAAAGACTTCTCCAGAAAGCGTAGGCATACGATTTAAAAACTAAACAAAAGTCATTTGCATTGTTCGATTTCGAGAGACCCGCGTGAAAATTACATTAACACTTAGTGTAACGATTGTCACTTGGCGAAATATGAAGAGAGCCTTCATATAGTCTTGAGTCTCTTGACCACACAACTTTCCATAAATATTCCAAATGTAATTTAGCCACCAGTTAATTGCAATTTGTGACATAATAACAATATCATACAATATATTGTTAGAGAGACCAAAAATGTGAAACTAGTAGAACAAAGTATGACTTGGGAACAATAATGGACTCATTATAGAAGAACATTTCACCTACTCACACGCATTCTATTACGGATTCATTCCATTAAAAGCGGGAACTCTTAGGAGATTCTTCAAATTATGTTCGATTTACACAGTGATGTGCCATGAACTGGACTTCTACCATTCACTCAATCGTGAGTGTACTTCGGGAACTAGACTTTGTACACGCGCCTCTGTGTGATTAATGTATGAGACAACTCACTCTTCCGGAACTTTGCATATGTCATAAGCCTTGTTACCTATTTTACATGTAATGCCGCCAAATGTGCAGGTAAAAATGCGCTTCTGTGATGAACCTCCAGTAGCATTATGTCTCTTCATTTCCTCTACAATAACCCTCTTCAAGGAATTACTTACATCGCCTTCTGCCCAAGCTATAGATATATGTGGGCGAGGATCCTGTGATTAGCATTACGATCAGTAGTTAGAATTTTACAAAAACCTTGCAATAGGGAAGAGTTTGTACTGTATACCAACCTTGTAGAATTCGGGTAGATTGTGAAGCTTGTACACTCCATTCACGGCTTCAATTTGCTTTACTATCTGAAACGGTAAATCAAGCTTCGCATCAATTTCAGTGTAAATAGTTCGGACAAAAAACTATGCCTAAGTCGGTGACTAGCAATCAGTTAAGGAGGAAATGCAACTAAAAACTGAACAAAGAACTGTTCCAATTATCAAGTAGTCTCTAAAACACGAAAAGTTGGCATTATGTGCATGTTAACAGTTAGGTCTTAAATGTGGGTTCAATTTAAACGGTGACAATTTCGGCATTTTGTTTCATTCCTAAAAGGAATATTACTAAAATTTCAAAAACCAAAAGTTTGAAAACCTATTGTCAACAACTCTAGTGTCTGAAAATAAACACAGCACAAAAATATACCACAAAGCAATATCAGATGCTTGACAAGGCAAAGGGAGTTCTTGTGGCACAGACCACTAATATATATAGATTCCTGATTTACAAGTGGGGCGGCCATAGAACATTACTGACTACTCTCAATTACTCGAGGCTTTTAAAAACAGATATGGATAAATGGGTCTTTTGTCCCTGTCAGAATGGTGTTGTCTGAAATTTCACTCGAGTTGGCAAACATGGCTATTGACAAAATTATCAGCTCTTCCTATGAAATGGTACACTCATCAAGAGCAAGTTTTTAATGTCAATCACTAGATCAAGATTCTTAATGTACCATAGAGATGATTACAGTTAGTAAAAGTAGCATCTATTTGTAATCCTCAAGAGGCAGCTTATCAACGGGAGTTAGACAAGTTATTCACATAGATGGAAATTGGGGAGGTCATTTATGAACGAACAAGTTTTTAAGTACTTCAAGCCATTATATTATAGTGGAAGGTAATTTTGAGATTCTCCAACTGCCTCAAATACACAGGCCAGAGTTTAACAATATAGATGTCCTCAATTATGAAATTTGAAATGCTGTAAAATCAAATTGCAGCACAATCCCTCAATTTCTCAGTGATTACTCATGCTGCACCAGGATAAATAATATAAGCTTGCTATCCGTTTACATATTATGGCGCATTTCATGATTTAATAGCTTAAAAAAAGCTGTGTTAAACTCAAAACTTCTAGGCACAGTTAAAGTACGTGGTAATCACATTCACAGGAGACCCAAATTCGGAACAGGCAATATCAACGACAATGAAGAAACAAGAAAAGAAATGAGCTGACACAAAAGAGTCCTTGCATTTCAGGAGATTCAGCAGCTAGTTAGCTTAAAATAAGTTGTTGCTAATACTGAAACTACATGTACGCCAAAAAAGCATCAACATCTTCCTCCCTGGAACATGTTCTTTTAGCATTTTAGCTCATACAAAAGAATACTTTTTCCACTAGTTCAGAGTATTTGACATGTATTTCCAGAGCAAATTGAGTTTTTTCCTTTTTATGTTGCAATATTCTTAAGATTTCCAAGTTAAGAGCATACCATGAAGATAAACGCATCATAAACCTTGAGCAAGCACAACAAAACTGAATCCCATCATACCTGAGCTAAGCCTCCAGTAGTAACTTCTATCGAAAGAAATGTCCGAGTGCGCTCATCATTGACAAAAACTTCCCACTTATTAAAGTCGATCCAATATCTATCCCATATCAAGAAATAAACAATAAATAAACCGAACCGTCGTCAATTCAGTACAGAAAGACCAAATGCTACTCACTTCCTGTGAGACTGGAGTCTCTGTCGAAGCATGGCCACCACCGAGTCACGCTGATGCACACGGACAGGAACCGTCCTTCCCAAACTCACATGAAACTCCCTCCCCAACAAGACTTGCTCGAACTTAACTTCGTCTTTGATTAAATTACTTAAAGGGATGTCTATATCAACAACATGGAGCTCAGGTACTAAGGCAGCAACCCTTTTCAGGAACAAAGCTGGCTCCTTTCTTTGTGTCAACGGTATACAAACTAAAACCCCAAAAAGAAAACTTCATATATAAACATCATATGCATCAAAACTATGATATTAGTCGAAAAAAACACTTGCAGTTAATGTGGTAACATTTACCTGGGATATAAACATGTAAAGCGTAATTGCCCTCAATGTGAGGGAAACTACGGACTCTATTGGGTTGATTAGTTTGAACTGATAAATCGAATGTACCTTTCACAAGCAAAAGATCAAACAGTTGGTAGGCATAAATTGAAGAAAAATGTTAAAAAAGATTGATGTTTTACCTAGTGAATTAGGGGGTTGGAGAAGAGAGAGAGGAGGTGGAGGAAGTGGGGCAGGTTCCCGGGTCGGTTCTGGTAAATGGGTCGGGTCGGAATCAGATTCGGAGTCCGATGAAGATTCCCCGTACGACGCTCTCAGAGCCTCCATTGCACTTTGTTGCCGTCGTGTCCGATTCGGAGATTTTATGCTTAATAGTTGGGCTTTAAAAAAAAAACGAAATTGATACTAATTCGTAAATTGTTGTTAATTATTACGTTCATATGCACGGTTTTGTCATTTGTGTACGTAACTTTTATTAATTAATGTCTAGAATAAGACTAATAAAATGATCTTTTAATTTTGAATATTAGTTGTATTTGTTAAATAGAGATATTTGTGGTAAGACAAATATTTAATTTAGAGACAAAAATATTTTTGGATATGTATTTAGATTTATTTCAGTAATTGTAATTCATTTCTTCTAATATAAATTCTTAAAAAATATGATATGAATTTGTTTATGAGTTTACAGTAATTTTCTCCACTATGACTTAATAAAGTAGCTTTGATGGATGGATCAACACTTGAAAATCCGAGAGTAGCAGGGATGGGGGATCTTCCGGAAAGAGGACGAGACTTTCTTGGCTGCTTTCTCGGGATCTCTAGGATCTCTAGGAATCAACACTAACAACCATGTTGAATTTAGGGGTCTGCGGGATGGGTTATGCATAGCTCTAGACATTTGCATGTCACACGTCTTTTGTTTAAAACCGATTCGTTACTCCTCCTTCATTGTTTGAGTGGGACTCAGGACCCTCCCGGCCTGGTGGGTCTCCTTTGGGAGATATGGACACTAACTACTAGCTTCACTGCAGTTACAAGAACGTTTTGCTATAGGGAGTTGAATGCGGTGGCGGATTTTTGGCGAAACTTGGTTCAGTACGTCAAGCTCGATCCAGGAATAGATGGCCTCTCAGGATAGTCAGATCTCTTTATTTTTCTACTTTTGGGATACATGTCCGACTTGACTGATCCCACTTTTATATTATGATATGAACTCTGTTACCAACCACATCACCCCCTCCTCGTTCTCTTGTACTAAAACGGTTTGCCTACGTTAAATTTTATATATATATTTCCCTTTTTAAAAGAAAAGTAGCTTTCGACTAAAAGTCTGTTTACAAATAAAAAAAAACACTTAATTTTTTTTAGGTGATCGCAATACTCACTGGAAAATTGCTTTTCACTTTCAAGAACTTTGTAAAATATTAAATCTATAAAAAAAGGTTTTAGACACCTCATACCCAAATTCTCTTATTTGTGTTTTGTCTTGTTTCTTTTTTCAAAGACAAGCAAAGACAAAGGTTAGTGACACGAAAACACATGAAAAGTACTTATGTCGGTCCAAAAGCAAATATGCTATTTTCGTAGGCACTTGCAATTCCAACTTAATATAACACTTTTCAAGTTAATTGTGAATAAGCAAATAACGTTTACCCTAAATCCATCTTCAGTTCTTCATGAATTTCTTTACAACAACGTGTATTTGCCACCTCCGAACGCATCCTAATAGAAGTGAACCTTAATCATAAAGGTAAAAAGACGTCAAACCTTTCAACTTGTACCCGGTTTTGCAGCTTGTCATATTACGTAAAAAATTAATTCTAACACCCAATCTTTCGTAATTGTCGCGAGTGTCCCTTGGTTAACTTTCCACATGAACCTTTTACCAAAAAGTACGTGTCACGAGAATTTGAATCACAAACATTAGTGTTTATTTCGATTTAACCATAATTTAACTAAGAAAAATCCTCTTTTCCCTTCAATTTGTGCTCAATTCTCGAAATTAGAATTCGAAAGTTAATTATTGATAATATGAGCTTGAAAATTAAGAAACATATAACAAAAATTGAAGGGAACACATAACATTTTACTGAAATTAGAGGTAAACCTTAATGTTTAGGCATTGCGCTTCATATTCTAATAGAACGAACTTTCCATTAAAAAGATTTTGTCAGAAATTTGACCAGAAAGAAGTGCACACGTTTTTTTTTTTTTTTTTTTTTTTTTTGTGACTATGTTAGGGTGTTAGTTGTATTATTTTGGGTGTTTTTTTTTAATCAATATATTGGGTGGCAAGTTGCAAAACCAAGTATATATTGTGCCTTTTTTTTTTTTTTGCAGGTTATATATTGTGCCTTTTAACATATCATAAAAGAAACTTCATTTTATTGGAAACCAATAAAATAAAGGAATAATATGATCGAAAACACCAGCATAAGTTTCAATATAGCTTATGCGCCTCAACATAAGTGGTGTTTGTAAATACTTATGAAAACGAGTTATTGACTTTGCAACAGTGAAAACACATTCTTAATGTTAGGAACATGACTTTTGCTTGTCTAAAAAAAAAGTTAGAAAAAGCACAAGACGCCAAAGCATAGCCAGAGTTGCTTATCCAACTAATTTTAAAAATATGTAATTTTAAAAAAGTCTTTAGAAGGAAAAAGTCACTTTTGATTAATTTTTGTAAACACATAAATAATGCTTTAAGTAGCTTGTTAATAAAAATTGCAAACTTCTTGTTAAAAGTCACTAAAAAGTGGCTTTAAGCAAAAGTAGTGAACAAGTTTCTTCTATAAGCTCCTGCAAACACCCATACTGTTAATTTGAACTTTTTCTATCCTTTCTCTTAGTTAGAATATCTTTTTACAAAAACACATTTTTCAATTTTAATTTTAAAATATCCTGAAATAGAAGTTGACCAAAAATTTGGTGGACAATCAAAAACTTTGAATGTTTTAATCCGTTTGAAATTCTCTTAAGAAATAAGCAATGGAAAAAAAAAACTGTACCAACCCAACAAATTTATAATGATCAGGAAATAAATGAAATGTGATTCTACTTTTTCTAATACAAGTTACTATTCAAATAAGTTAATATTGAACAGTTTGCTACGTATTATCAAATTAATTCCAGTGCTACATTTATAATTAACAGTTTAGTAGTTTATATATTTTTAAACCTATACTCAAAAATTTAAACAAGAACAACAATGATTCTTTATTTTAAATTAAATATTTTTCCTAACGCTATTAACTATTAAGTAAGAGGGTCTCCATCGGTAAATACTCCCGACAGTCCCCAGATACCATTAGTAGTAAATTCAGATGAATAAATCCATTGTTTTAAAGATGAATGAATGCAAATAAATCTGAGTTAACATCCTGTCACGTGCCCTGCACGTGAGAACACGCAACTGATGCACACGAGCCAAACCTAAGTAACCAGGTATAAATCCACCCACATCTGCCGTCACTCTTGCAATTTACAATGTTCTTTGTTTAGTACCTTTCCTCTTTTACTTTGCATGTCGATTCTTCCTTTCTTATTTCTTTTTTTACCCTATTTGTTTGTGTACTGAGGAAGTACGTTGAATTCCTTTGTTTTTTTTTTTTGATTGAATCATTTTCAGTACGTTGGTTGTTTGAGAATTAACAACTGCCTCCTCTTTTTTTTTTTTATATATATATATATATTTCTCAATATGTGAAAATCCATTGGAAAAAGGCGAATCGCAGTGACGACTTACAAAATTCAAGCTCAACAGACCGGATTGCAGGTCTCTCTCTCTCTCTAGAGATTGTTGCTTGCCTGTCGATAATCCCGCTGAACTGAGCGATCCCTCTCTCTCTCTCTCCATATATATATATATATATATATATATATATATATATATATATATAAATAATATTCATTATATCTTAATTTTGATGTTTTTTATGTTGGGGAAATTGTTTACTACTTTTTTTCTTGTCTTTTGGTTGTCTTGAATATTGTCATCAAATGATGAATATGTTTATAAATCTTAGGACACCTTTGGACACACCCTGTTTGGGCTGTGAATGAAAATCAATGTTCTTCTGATGATGACCATCTTATTTGTGAATAGTATTTTTTTTTTTTTTTGTTTAGTAGAAGAATTTTTAGTAGCATGTTAATTTCTGCAAATACATATAAGCCTCAATTTACTATTGTGCTTATGTAATTGGACTCTCCCTTGTAATTGTGCGTTCTTATTTCCCTACCAGTGTCTTGAAAACTGGATAGCACTGGCTGGTAAACCCCGCCCAAGTGTCCACTCCGAGTATCTATATGCTGTAGGATGGATATTGAATATTTTCGCAGTAAAAAAAGGCTTGCATAAAAATCGTCATAATTTTATATGCAGATTCTGTTTTGGGTTATAAGATATCGAATTGTCTTTGCATTTTCTACAACCAATTGCATATTTTAGTGTTCTTTCGTTGATTACACGTTTGTATAGCGATTGCACGTTTTCGTTTAGCGTCATTATAAAACAATGGCGGCTCAAAAAGATCAAAACCTTGTGAAGTACTATACGAACTCGCAACTCAAAATACTATCTGTTAAAATAATAATTTGCAATTGGGGAGACAAGCAAAGCTTGGTGTAAAAAATAGAATTGTGATGAAGAGTTTGGAATTTTCTAGTCTCGGTGGTTGAGATTTTTAGGAAGAAAATAACCTACCTTATTTAATGTGATCAAACCCAAACTTCGAATCAACAAATCATTTTTCTCGAGCCGTACGAGGAGAAAACTTCCTATACGGTTCTAGGGTGGGTGTTGTTCATCTACATCTATCCCAATGAGCCGTCTATCGAATCGTTGCAATTGATGTTCGATCCCGAAGAGAAGAAAAAGATCTTCAAAAAGTGGGGTTTTATGATCCAATGAAGAATCAAACTTATTTAAATGTTCATGCTATTCTATATTTCCTTGAAAAAGGTGCTCAACCCACATTAACTGTTCAGAATCTTTTAAAGAAAGCGGAAGTTTATAAGGAGCTTCCGTTTAATCAAACGAAATTTAATTAAAGAAATACCAAGGAGGAGGAAATTGAACACAGATTCGCCCACTAGACCTCCCATTTGGTGCAATTAAGCTTAAAACAAAAAAAAAATGAAAATGAAAATGAAAATGATTGAAATGCTCTAATTGCTTGGTAAAAAAATAATGTCTTTTTGAAAATAAGAGACCAAAGGCTTGGACATTGTCATTCATAATTAAGGGTATGCTTGGGACAAGTACCTTCCTCATCAGGAAAGAGGGTCGGGTACCCACACTCCTATTGAACTAAAGAAGCATTAATTATTGATCTCACTTTTCCGTGTGCCTTCTCGATACGAGTTCTTGTTCGACTTGATATTGCAAAATCTTAATTCTAAAATCTTCAAAGGCTTAGAACTAAAATTCTTCAACCAAATCTCACATTTGAGGTTTGAACTATGAGATTTTAGGGCTCGATTCATACTTAACGATTTTCAAAGCTTGAAGAGCAGGCGCTACATTATCAAGGTTAGGAGAGAAATAGGATTACAACGAGAAGAGAGGAGAGGAGTAAAAACAGGAGAAAAAGATGGCTTGCGCTCGACAGAGCGACAATTGGAATGCAACGTATGGGGTGGTCAGAGAAATGACCTAGAGAGTCAAAACCACATGAGTAGGGAGATAAGGAGAAGTGATGGTGAATATTGAGAGAAGTGAGCAAGAAATTATTTTTGAAAGGTGTCTACTGTGTGTGATTAAATGAATGGCAACAAAAAGAAGCCTTATATAATAACGATTAAATAATAAAAACTATACTTGGCAAATGTCGGGTTCTCGAGGCTCGCAAAGAATATTCCTATTCCAAAATGCTCTAATTCATAGGGGTTTCTCACATTTGGGTCCCAAGTACAATTTTTCTCCCCTGTCTAGGAAAAAAGTAAAGTCGTGTCGAGATTGGATACAAGAAAACGAAACTAATGCCCACACCAATATGTAATGCTAACATCGATATTTATAATATTTGCAGCACATCTGATACTTTTTTCAAACTCTATTCTTCTAAATCAATAATATCTACGAGCTTCCTAACCCGTTTCCTCCACTAGCTACGAAACCCTGACCTACTCATTGTTCAACCACAAAAGGCAAAAGAAGTAACATTAAATTGGATGATTGATGGAATCTTGAGTCAACTTGGGCAGTGTAAAGCACGTATATGATAGCTAGTTTAGATATATGTAACAAACAATGTCAATATTTTCTCTTAGAAATAATAAAGGAAAGGAATTAAAACACTCTATTACTCTACTAATTGCAACGCATATCAATCTCAAATTCTCTACTTTTTCAGATTCATTTCACTTACCACTGTCTTTCAACCAATATTTACTAAATCTTCGAATAACTTATATGCATAAAACATTAAAAGTTTAAAACACCAAACAAAAGATATTTCGTAATATAAATAAGAGAAAAAATAGAATACACTAAAGATATATATTCTTTCATGAATAAAATCCACAATCATCCACATCATATAGTATCAAATACTTAAAACTCCATAAAAAATATATGTAGTTCTGAAAAAAAAAAAACACAAGAAAGCATGGAAATACTATTTAGAGAGAGCCATTTTTGGATCGACCGAAGTGCATTAGTTGACCAAAACAACACTTGGAGAAAATTGTTGTTGTTTGGGCACTATGTAATATGTGAAACAGTTCTTGCATCCAGCCACAACAAGGACATCATTATTAGTAATATTATGACTTGCATTGTTGTCATTCTCTTGATAGTCACAATTCTTTTCTCTACTTTTGTACCTTCTAGAAGTAGGAGAAGGAGAACATGATTTTGAATAAGACCTTTGACTATCACATTTGATGTGGTCATCTTTTGAGTAGTAGTCATTGCCTTCATACACCGTTGTTGTCCGAGGATCCTCCTTTGATATCATGGCAGTTTGCGGATTTATGAAGTATATTTGACCCGTCTATCATGGAAGTAGAACCAATAAAATTAGTAACCTTCAAAGAAAAACCATTTTTTTTCTTGTTTCAAATGGACAAAGTTGGTGATGTAAAGATTTTGGTTAGTCACTGTTTTTTTTTTTTTTTAACTTTGGTCCCTTAATGAGTACTGATTCCATCTTGGTCCCTTATTGAATTTTTTTGTAACTTTAGTCCCCTAATAGAAAAAGTGTTGCCTTAAAACAACAAAAGAGGGGTGCGATTTCAGAATCGCGACTTCTTTCTCACATGAAAACAACCCTCATGTGACCACGTGCACAACACGTGATTTTTTTCGGCCAAAAAGGACGATTTCGGTGGAAAAAGGGATCAAGACACATTAGAGGACCAAAGTTGCAAAAAAACTCAATAGAGGACCAAAGATGGAGTCAATACTCATTAAGAAGTTGAAAGAAACTCGTACAAAAGGGTCATAAGTGAACACTTTGGTAAAATTAATAGCCACGACCATAAATAGTAAAAAAATGTTTTAGCACCAGACTACATGTGGTAATACAGAAGTTAGACAAGATCTATTTACTATTTTAGTGCATTACATGTAAAAGGCTTAAAAAAAGAACAAACATACACCATAATAATGATAGTGATCCAAAAATAAATTCGTGTCTCGTTACCTTTATGTCGAGCCATTGCTCCCATTGGTAAGACAATGAGACTTCTGCATTATGGTCCAAAGTATAGTACTTTTTTGGCAAATTTGAACCGTTCGTCGCTCCTTCCTTCTTCTTGTTGTTGTTGTGTTTTTGTTGCTGCTGCTATCTAATGAGCAATTTTTCAGAGATCTCTCTAAGGAGTTTGTGATTTTTCCATGCTTGGAGAGGCCATAACCCTCAGAATCTAAGTAGCCTTAGAATTGCAAAAAGAGATGGGATTTTTGTTGTAGTACTGCTGAGTGAAAATATTGGAAAATGATGAGTAAACTAAACTAAACTGGTGAAACTTTTGGCTTTAAAAGGAAAAATAATCTAGTGATTTGTCTTTTTTATATTTGGTGTATTTGGGTAGAGTTGTTTAGAAGAGTTCGAAACTCCCTATGAGTCTTGAAAGATGCAAAACAAGGGTAGGCACCAATTATATTCATTATTAGCTTTTGTGTTTGATTTTCTTTTTAAAGAATACGAAGTAAAATAGTTTGATAAGGTCTTTTACTTTTTTAAAATGTCTAGTTCTTTTTATAAAATTTCCAAGACTAAACTGGTTTATTGATAGTTAATAAAGTGAACATTTCTTGGTTAATGAGCTATTTATAAATGCCTTTACCTGAACATTGTATTTAATAAATTTCTAGAAGTCATTTGAATTCATACATGCCATGTAGCATGATTACGATGAAAATTAGGTAGTTTTTGTTATGGCGTGGGGAACCAATGAATATCCAGAAGTGATTTGAATCTGGACATGCTGTTCGACATGATTACGATGAAAATTTAGGTTCTCTTTTTCCTATCATGGGACCCGCAACCACTTTCTTATCGGTGCACATTGAGTAAATCAACGACTAGATTTATTAGTTTGTAAACAATGCCAGTCTGGAAATTAGGTGTTTGAAACCAAATAATGTGATACCTTGAGTTGAAATATGGACTTGTTCTACTTCCACACCAATTTGGTGCTAATTTTATTATGTTAGTTGAGAAGGCCCAAGCGAGCAATGTGTTATTGCTAGCAGTGTTTTCATAACCGGACCAGACCAGTCGGTCAAACCGGTTTGATCGTTGATTAGCCTTTGGTCAAAGAAAAATATGAGAATCGACAGCAGTCTCAGTAGGAGTAGCACGTTTTCGACCAGTCTTGGCTTATTCGATAGCATTTGTGGCATCTATAAGGTTTGATCGTTGATTAGCCTTTGGTCCGGTTGGGTTTGCCTTTTTAGACCAGTTTAAAACCGGCACAGAATTAACCTCTAAAACCGGCCCAAAACCGGTTACAGATGGCCGGTTTTGGCGGTATGGACCAGTAAACCAATATTTTAAAAAAATCTAAAAACGCTAAATGTCTATTCTGCCCCCAGAAATAAGAAAAAACACGTATCTCCTCAACCTCACTGTCGGACTTACTCAATCACAAACCCTAGCCCATCTCCGCCACTTCTCCGCCTGGCGCCAGCCATCGCTTGCTGCTCCCCTGCCTGCCATCAAGCGCCCAACAACAGAAATTGTTTTTACTTTTCAATTTGTTTGTCGTTTGTACAAATTGATTTTTTTTTCAAACAAAAGGCTCAGTCGAATTGATATACTAATTGTTCATGTGAAATTAATAAATACATTGTGTAATTAAGTATTGTTCATACGAATTGATTTAGTATTGTTCATTCGAATCAATTTACGAATTGCTTATTAGAATTGATTTACGAATTGTTCATATGAAATTAAATACATTTTTTCCAGCTACGTATTGCTCATTAGGTATTGTTCATACGAATTGATTTACGAATCGAGTATAATTGAATATTCAAGCAGTGCTTGTGGTATTGGCAATATTGACATATTGTAGCACTTTATTAAAGGAATTTTTCATTGTTAACTTCATGTTATCATAATGTCATTCTTAAGATAGCTTTACTAACTTTTATTGTTGATAATTGAAATAGGCAATGGAAGAAAACACATCAAGTGCACAAAATTCAGCAAATCAATCGGCTACTGCTACTGCTAGCAATTAAAATTCTCGACATAAAGTTGATCCATCATGGGATCATTGCATTGGGATGCCTTCAACTCGATGGAAGTCAAAGAGTATCAAATCTGTTCGTTATCACCATATAATCAATGGTGGTAGGATTAACCGCGTGAAGCAACAGCTAGCTGAAAAAAATGGGTAATGTAAAGAGTTATTCATGTGTTCCCCCTCAAGTTAAGCATGAATTTATTTCAGCACTTAATGAGCAAGAGAAGGCTAGAAAAGGTAAAAGACCATCTATTTCTTCAAATGAAGAAAATGAAAGAGAAGAAGCTCAAAATTCTTTAGAAACAGATGATA
Organism: Misopates orontium; assembly: GCA_946800315.1. NCBI lineage: Eukaryota > Viridiplantae > Streptophyta > Magnoliopsida > Lamiales > Plantaginaceae > Misopates > Misopates orontium. The sequence goes on along the minus strand of OX326947.1, from coordinate 42,989,422 downwards.
GTTCTAAGAAAAGAAAGATAAATGACAGGGAGTTATATGAAAGGAAAAACAGGGGTAGACTCTATTTAGCCTAGCATTAAGGTTAGAATGCAAAGTAAGCAAATATATTATGGCACAGATATGGCATTTGCTATGTGGATGTACGATGCGTGTATACCTATGAATGCTATGAATTATCCATATTTTAAACCAGCAATTACAAGAATAGCAGCAATGGGTCATGGATATATGGGTCCTAACTTTCATGCTTTAAGAATTCCTTTGCTTAAAGAAGTTAAGACTCAAGTGCAGTTGACGATTGATACACTTAGAAGTACTTGTGCTATTATTGGTTGCACTAGTATGGGCGATGGTTGGTCAGACAGGAGCCACATGTCGTTGATTAATTGTATGGTTTTTTGTCCAAAGGGAATATCATTTATCAAGTCTATTAATGTATCTACTGTAGTGTCTAGTGCTGAGAATTTTGTGCAATCTTTTTTCTAGATGATGAGTGTGTAAAATAACTCATAAATATCACAGTTTTTCTTATTTAACTATACATTCTTGATTGTAATGTGGTATTTTTATGTTTGTTTTCATGTTTCGTAGATTAGAGGTTAATTTGGAAAGAAGAGGCAAAACTTTAAAAATTGACTGACACTTGTGTAGAACGAATTATGAGGCAAGCAATATACCACTGAAAAACCAAAAATGTCTAGTTTCCAACGCAAAATGCGGTTGCAACTTAAACGTTGATAGAGTGAGTTATGATAGAAACAATGAAGCCGCGCGAAACTAAAATCTTGCTGCCAAATACGCATGATTTTCCATTTGTTGGATCAAAAAGAAAATGGATGAACAAAATCTCACCACAACAATCACATCTTTTTCCTTGGTCAAAAACCAATTTTTACGGTCAAGATGTGGTCTTCAAAACATGAATTATTTGGTCAAGGTCAAAGATCATGATAAAGGTGTTCAAGCACACCATGGGAGACTAGTTTTCATCCATTAGATTAAAATTGAGATGGATGATCAAGATGCAATCTTGTGGTATTTGTTCCCCTATAAATAGAGGCCAAAATTGTCTTGTTTGAACACAACTCTCTTCTCACTAATCATTTCTAAGTAATAGCTTCTCCATAGTTATAGTTTTAGCAAGTAATTTGTAATATTAGAAGAATAGTTTGGAGTTCTACGAGGGAGTCACTTTGGAGTTCTAACGGTGGCATCCTTTTGGAGTTCTTTCAGGAGTATTTGAGGTTTCTCGGAACCAATCTATAACGATCTCTAAACTCTTTTTATTTTAGTAATTAACCAACAACGGTGTCAAACATAGAAATCATGTCAATATGTTTAACTAAAGTTAGATCAGACTACTGATGGTGAAATCATCATTCACAGCTCTCGTAATATCATCAGTTTAATTATACTTTATTTTACCTGTCATACTTATTTTACATGGCCAATATTATTGTTAATCTCTGTTTTAACCGTCATAATTAGCTATGTGTCATTCTACTTAGTTAAATTGTCATCTTTTCATTAAACCTACTCAACATTTGGATTCAGCAGAAAGTGAGCAGAGTCACTTGGCGGGAAAAACGGTTTTGATTAGTTAGTTAAAAGTTGTTATGTAACTAACTTTTGAATGCATTAGTTGAGCTTGGTTTGTTGTATATATCAGCAACCGAGTTGGCTAGTTTTTGCAGTTAATCATCCTACATTTCATCACTTGTAAATCTCTGAAAACAGTTGAATAAAATCTCCTTTGCTCCTTGGATGTAGATTGAGTTATCACATTGATTTCTCAATCGAACCAAGTAAAACTTGTTTTTTTGGCTTGTTGCTTTGATCTGTGAGTGTTCTTGTGAGGTTGAGAGTTTGTTATCTGATTGTTTTGCGCGAGTTTGATCGAGTTAGATTCAACCTGATTGGTTTGAGATTGTTTCGATTCACACCAATATATGTGTATAATATATGTTATAACATGTATATATATATATATATATATATATATATATATATATATATATATATATATATATATGTATGTGTGTGTGTGTGTGTGTGTGTGTGAGAGAGAGAGAGAGAGAGAGAGAGAGAGAGAGAGAGAGAGAGAGAGAGAGAGAGAGAGAGAGAGAGTGTACATATGTTAATATTTATATAAGTTATAACACGTATAACAATTTATATATAATATATTTTATATAGTATTGCAATAGATTATAGCTAGTAAATATTTAATATCTATCTATATATATAACATAAAATGAGAAAAACAAAGAGATAGGATGGACATGGAGTTATCTTCAAAGAAAGAAAAGAGAATGGAGAGAAAGAGAGTTGGAAGATGGTGAAAATGATGAAGTGAAATGGAGGGGAGGTGTGATATATAAATGAAATTGTGGGAACAAATAAATTTGTTCTCATAACTATCACGCGGATCATGTCTCGTGGGAAGAGAATAATCTCATCCCATGGTCTAGCATGGGAACAAATTGTTTGTTCCCATGTTCTAACATGGGAACAAATTTTTCTCTTCTCACACTTTAAAGTTATGGGAACAGATTTATTTGTTCCCACAACTAGAAAGAAATAAATGTCTTCCTATGAAAGCTTATGGGGACATTTATTTATTCCCATAAAATATGGAGTTATTTTATTTCTTTCCATACCTATATTTTTTTTTAAATAAATACAATTTTTTTAATAGGTCAATTTATTTTCCAAACACAAACTAATTGTTCTTCGCCATTTTTTCATTGTGACATATTAATCTTATGAACTCCAATAATAAAAATTTGCATGGATTTCGTTATCGAGTGGAACTGAGATTGAAAATGGACCTAATCGAGTGTAATTGGTCTTAATTGAGTGAAATTTGACTTAATCAAGGAAAACATAAATTAAACTAATTTAGCAAAATTGATCTTAATTTAAGGAAAATAAAACTTTAATGAAGGATTGAGATTGACCATACGAGAACTTCACACATATTAAATAAAATTTGATTTAATCGATAAAGTTTGGGTATTTCACTCAATTGAGTGAAACTTAACTTAATCAATTGAAGTTGGGGAATTCTACTCAATTGAGTGAAATTTGATATAACCGAGTGAAATTAAGACTAAACCTATACTAAATTGATTGTTATTAGCCTTAGATTAATAAAAATAAACACTAATATTTTATACTTAGCAATAAAAATATCAAATTTACTAACAATAATAGTTCAAAGCAATATAACTCAACATAAAAATCTACTTGTTCTTGATCATTTAACCATGGGAACAAACTAATCTTATGAACCGGAATAATAAACATTTGCATTGATTATGTTATCGAGTGATTGAGATTGGAATTAGACATAATCAGTGTAATTGGTCCTAATTTGCTAAGATTTTACTTGATCGGAGAAAATTGAGACTTAAATTAAACTCAATTGAGCTAAATTGATCTTAATGAAACGAAAATTGAATAAAATTTAACATTGAAATTTGAAAACTTCACAAAAATTGGATGAAATTTGATTTAAATCTACAGAAGTTTGGGGATTTCACTCATCTAATGGAAATTTAACTTAACCAATTGAAGTTTGGGGATTTCACACAATTGAGTGAAATTTTGACTTAATCATGTGAAATTAAGATTGGATCTAAACTAATTTGACTGTAATTGGCCTTAGAATAATGAAAATAAACACTAATATAACATAATTAGCAATGAAAAACTCCAAAACTACTGACAATAATAGTTTAAAGTAAAATAACTCAACATAAAAAGCTAATCGTTATTGACCATTTAAGTATGGGGATTATGAACCGAAATAATAACATTTGCATTGATTTTGTTATCGAGTGATTGAGATGGAAATTGGACTTAATCGAGTGTAATTGGTACTAATTTAGCAAAATTTGACTTGATCAGAGATAATTGTGACTTAAATTCTCAAATGAGCGAAATCGATCTTAATTTAAGAAAAAATAGACTTTGGTTAATCAAATTTAATAATGAAATTGAAATTTGAAAACTTCACAAAAAAGGAATGAAAATTTGAATTAATGGAGGAGATTTCACTCAATTGAGTGAAATTTGACTTAATCGAGTGAAATTAGGACTGAAGCTAAACTAAATTGATTGTAATTGGCCTTAGTATAATGAAAATAATCACTAATATAATATAATTAACAGTAATAAAAACTCTAGAATTACTAGCACTAATAGCTCAAAGTAAAATAACTCAACATAAAAACTAATTTTTCTTGATTATTTAATCATGAGATAAATTAATCTTATAAATCGCAACAGTAAAGATTTTCATTGACTACGTTATCGAGAGATTGATATTCAAATTGGACTTAATTGAGTTGGTCCTAATTTAGTGAATTTTGATTTGTTCAGAGAAAATTAATACTTAAATTAAACTCAATTGAGCGAAACTGATATTAACTTAGGGAAAATTGGTCTTTGCTTAACATTAAAATTGAGAGTGAAATTTGAAAACTTAACAAAAATGGAGTCAAATTTTCCTTAATCATTTCACTTAATTGAGTGAAATTTGACTTAACCGGTTGAAGTTGGGGATATCACTCAATTGAGTGAAATTTGATTTAATCGAGTGAAATTAAAACTGATCAAGCTAAACCAAATTGATTGTGATTGGGCTTAGAATATTGAAAATAAACACTAATATAATTTTCCATAAAAAACTCCAAAATTATTAACAGTAATAGTTTAATCTTGACCATTTAACTATGAGGACGGATAAATCTTATGAACCCAAATAATAAAAATTTGTGTTGATCTTGCCATCGAATAATTAAGATTGATATTTTACTTAATTTAGTGTAGTTGGTCATAATCTAGTGAAATTTGATTTAATCAGAGAAAATCGTGACTTCAATTAAACTCAATTGAGCCAAATTAATCTCGTTTTAAGAAAAAATAAACTTTAGTTAAGGAAATTTAACATTGAAATTGTAATTTGAGAATTTCACAGACGCCGAATGAAATCTGACTTAATCGAGTGAATTTGATTTAATGTTGCGCTACTTAATTAAATGTTTGATTTAATATCTTATGGGCCAAAAATCGATATCCGGGTGGAAAGTGAGGCCTACTTTTGTACGTGCCTAATTTTATTCTACACCAAGTAGTAATAATCATTATTTACCTAAAATTATACTATTCCTTCTTTTTTCAAATATGATTATTATTATAACATTAACTTAATTCTTGAATAATTTTCGTAAAAGTGGTGTTAATTATCATTATAATCTAAAAATTACCAATTGTTCCACACACTTATCCTAATTTTTCCTTTTTCTTTTCCCTAGAATTATGCTAATTTTCCTAAACTTTTTCTCATTTTTACAACATTAACAAATTTTTACTAGAAGTACCCGAAAGTTCATTTTTCTACTTACACATCCAAAAAAAACCTAATTTCCATATCTACACTAATTGTACAATCTCTAATATCTTATAACTCGGCAAAATTATAATTTATATTGCATAAAGAATATCTGAAATGCTAATCCATAAAAGTAATATGACATGCATATTATTCAACAAAGTAATTTGACATGCATATTATTCAACAAAGTAGACTACAATATTGCTAACGAATTCTTTAAAACAATTAATATCAACAATATAAATCAAAATCCTTAAAAATGACATAATATTTAACCAAAAAAATCAAAAATAATTGCATAATAGGTTCTCCACACATGAATGGTCATGATCATGCTCTTGCATGATCTGGACCGCTCATTTGTGGGAACAGACTATTCTCTTCCCATATGTGGGAAGAGAATAGTCTGTTCCCACAAATGAGCGGTCCAGAATTGCTCATCTGTGGGAACAGATTATTCTCTTTCCAAACGTGGGAACAGAGAAATCTGTTCCCACAAGTTAACTGCCTAGATCACTCTTTTGCATGATCTGGACCATTAATTTTGTGGGAACAGGTTTTGCTTTTCCCACACGTGAGAACATCAAAATCTGTTCCCACGACTTTAGCTATACCCACAAAATAATCTCTTCCCATGTATTGTTATGGGGAACATATTATTTTCTTCACAAGGTTGGAAGAAAATAATATGTTCCCACATATACTTTTTTTTTAACAATGCCAACAGATTTTACAGTTTCCATATATAGGAATAAATTTATTTCTTCCCATTGCTACAAATTTGTGGGAACAAATTATTCTCTTCCCATTGATGGTCATTCGCTTCCTACATGTCAACAGATTTATATCCGTTCCTATCATTTAGTTGCCATTGCCACATTTTCTTGTAGTGTGTGCGAGGTCCAACTCGAGAATCTTTAGATCGCCATGGAGAAGCCTTGACTGTGAATTTTTCCTACATACTTCACCACATGCCAGACGAAAGCGTGACCACCATCAATTATACTATCATAGAGACGGCCTCCTAAGACTTGTTAAGAGCTTATCACCCAAAATTTTGACCCTCGTCGAGCAAGAATCCAACACAAACACTGGGACTTTCTTTCAACTGTTTTTTGAAATTCTCGATTATTATACAGCAATAGTCAATTGATGCAGCTCGTTCAAGGGATGACAGAAGCGGATTAGTGCAGAGGAGCACTATGTGGTGAAAGATGTCGTCAACATAATAGCATGTGAGGGGATTGACCGAGTGGAAAGGCACGAGTTATTTGGTAAGTGGCGATTGAGACTTTCAATGGATGGATTCTCTTACAATTGAGTCCTTTGGTTGGTAATGCTATAAACGACATGTTGAAAGAATTTAATCCAAAATACAGAACAGTGGAGGGCAAATGTGCACTTTATCTTGGTTGGAAGCAGGGGTGGTCCAGTATTTCTATTAACCATGGGCTAGCGAAGATAAAAATAACTTAAAGACACAACAAGTTAACAATAATTTCAAATAAGTGTAAAATGTAAACATTTTTTTTACAACCAATAAGACAACAATTAATCAAAATCAAAACCCGAAGAGAATTCACACACAAAAAAAGATTAAATATGGAAGACGCCTTCAAAAAATAAACTCAAATTATTGCTTCAAAGTAAAATTTTGAAAATCAACATTTTAGGACGTATATTAGAAATTTAGAATTAAATAAGATATTTATTCTTAACAAAGTACAGTATATACAACGAGAATATTTCATGACAATCATTTCAAGTATTTATTTTTGGCATTGGTGAGGAAATTGATTGATTCCCTTCTTTTCATTTATTTTGGTAACATATTTTCTTCTTAACATATTTAATGTAGTCATCCAGCTTTATGTGTCCTCTTTAATGCATAATAAATCTATTTATAGAATTGAAAAAAATAAAGCAAAAGAAAAAATTTGACCATTTTTTACTGCTTTCCTCCTCTTTTTCCTATTCACACTCGCACATTTCTTAGTCCTCTCTTTTCTCTTTTTCTTCTCATGTGAGCTTTATTGTACCAACAAGGTTTTCAGCATAAATATTTCTTTTGAATGTGAAAATTATGGTGCTAAAATTGGACCTATAAATACAAAAAATATAATAATGTTCTAAATATTATAACATTGAACATTATTGTTTTAAAATTAACAACAAGGCCCGATAACACTGTTGTTTAAGACAAAAGTAGCCCACACTCCTTGCCTGCTTCTTGTTTGGACTATAGTTCTACCAAAGTCCAACAAACAAAGTCTACTACAAGCCCATTCTCCAACAATTCCTTGTACATATTATGTGAACATAATTGGGCTAAGTATATTTTAAGAAATGTGGGCTAAGAATATAAATATATATAGGTGCATCCCAAATTTTACCCTGGGCTACAACCCTACCCAGCCCAAGCCTAGGTCCGCCCATGGTTGGAAGAATAGAGCTTTGGCTACATCTTCCGCGTGGAGATAGTTATCAGGTATAACTGAAGAGGTGAATGTGGTAAAACTATAGTTTTTTCGTATAAAAATTATTGAGAGAGAAAAGGGACTGGGGAATGATATTTTGATTGAAGTATAGTTTTTTTATAGAAATTTGTTTGTGCTTGTAAATCTGTTGAGTGTTTCTTGTGATTTGGTCTAGATGTTCAAGCTCTTTCCGACAATGCTTGATTCTGACGATGATAAGGACGGTTTATTTGTCGTGAAAAGAAAACTCATCTGCTTCATTGTTGGTCTTTGCTTCATTGTTGGTCTTTTCTCCAGGAACTATGTTGTTCAACATGTACTTGAGCTAAGAAATGAAATGATTAACGCTACGATATTCAGTCGCCTACAAGGTCACTTTGTACTGCTAGCACAAAAAAAAAGGAGGCAGCCATGTGGTACAGAGATGCTTAGAGTCTGGTAGCCATGGAACGTTGTACGTGGTCGAAGATATAGTGCAATGTAAAGGAGCACCTATTCTCATTGCTCGAGATCAATTTGGAAACTACATCATTCAAGCAGCCTTAAAAGCAACTAAGGTACTTACCCAACCTCGTATTATTATACCAACAAATATTTCATAAGGTTTATAATTTACGAAGCTCGACTCTGCATCATAAGTAACTAAGACCTTTTCCTTTTTCTGCTTTCATATATGGGGCTATACCGATCTCTACAGTTCTCTTGTCGATGCTCTTGAGCGTTATTACAAAGAACTAAAGTGTGCTAAAGGTGGAAGGCAAGTGATAAGTCTTATTGAAGATGAAATTTTCGAGAGAAGGCAGAGTAAATTCAATGGAAAAGGAGCTAAATGATAGTGATGGACAGGGGATCAAGTCTCAGCTTATGTTTTGATACCGTAAAATTCAAAAGAACCTTTGATGTTTGCTTTTTAGGAAACGGGTCTTTTTGACTTTTATGGTATCAAAACATAAGCTGAGACTTGATCCCTTGCCCATCATTATCATTTAGCTCATTTTCCATTGAATTTACTCTGCCTTCTCTCGAAAATTTCATCTTCAATAAGACTAATCACTTGCCTTCCACCTTTAGCACACTTTAGTTCTTTGTAATAACGCTCAAGAGCATCGACAAGAGAACTGTAGAGATCAGTATAGCCCCATATATGAAAGCAGAAAAAAGAAAAGGTCTTAATTACTTATGATGCAGAGTCGAGCTTCGTAAACTATAAACCTTATGAAATCTTTGTTGGTATAATAATACGAGGTTGGGTAAGTACCTTAGTTGCTTTTAAGGCTGCTTGAATGATGTAGTTTCCAAATTGATCTCGAGCAAGGCGAATAGGTGCCCCTTTACATTGCACTATATCTTCGACCACGTACAACGTTCCATGGCTACCAGACTCTAAGCATCTCTGTACCACATGGCTGCCTCCTTTTTTTTTTGCTAGCAGTACAAAGTGATCTTGTAGGCGACTGGATATCGTAGCGTTAATCATTTCATTTCTTAGCTCAAGTACATGCCGAACAACATAGTTCCTGGAGAAAAGACCAACAATGAAGCATGTGAGTTTTCTTTTCACGACAAATAAAGCTGTATGAAAAATACAGGATTAAAGTTTGATTAGTACCCATATGGATCATGTGAGAGGAAATCTGAGGCACTTGCAATATGAAGGAGAAGCTTAGCTCTTAGGCCGCCAGAAATTGTATTGCCGCAATCATTCAGAGATCTGCATCCCGCTGAAGTTACGACTACATGTTTGAATAATGCAATTGCTTGTTCATATAGTACCTGAGATTAAAACACCACTTGATATACATATTCTTGTCGACAGAAATTCATTACGAGTGAATGATCTATGTTCTACATGTTTGTGACTACTATGCTTCTTTGTCGATGCAGAACGCATTACACTAAGAGATGGTAACTACGATTACCTGATTTGGTCCGTTTCCAAACAGGTTTAGGCAATGTTGAATAACAATCCTGGCTGTATGATGTGTTGTTAATTCATAGAATCTGCTTGCCAGAATACGTGTGATCGCAAATGCATAATCCGTCTTCTTTAACTTCCTGATGAGCTTCAGAATAGAATTTGATCTCTCAAAACAATAACAACCCGTTAGTACTTATCTTGAAAGATCAAATCTTTATGAACAAAAAAAAAAAAAAAAGTAAGAGAGCTTGAGGATATTAATTTGTGTCATTACCCTGTTCTATGGAATACTGCACTTATAAACAAATCTTCATGCGGCAAAATCTCATCAACAATTTAGCCGAAATCATACTCTGCCTCTGAATATAATCAGCCTTTTCAAACAGGCTAATAACTTCTCTCATGCACTTGGTATTTTCTTGAGCTTTGGCCCTCAGAGAAGCCTCCCACGTCATTGTGTTATATTCATCAGCTAAATTCAGACCAATATTCTGATAATCTGCAAAATCGAGAGTATGATCAGTTGGGACATTGTAATCATATGGACTCTCCAGATCATATATTGATGGATATCCGTGAAAAGAACTCATTCTTGATTGTCCGATGGAAGATCCTGAAATCAAAGAATCGTAGGTAAAAAAAAATATTTGTTCATGCACTAATTTTAAAAAATTAAATTAAATAAAAACATAAACCTCTGCCCCAAAAGACTAATCAAAGAAAAGGGTCAAAACCCTTTCGTTTTGTAATCAAATTAACCCGTTTTTCTTTCTTTCTTTTGTAAAACCCAACACTCACACGCAGAGAAACAAACACACATAAAAAGAAGATACAGAGAAGAATCAAGTAATACTACCTGGGAATGATGAGGCTGATTGAAGTTTGTTTGAGGGCATTCTTGATCATCAAGAACCCATTCGCACACTGGGAAATAATCGTCATACGCGGGATCATCAATATCGAGTTTTTCAATAGAGGTAATCCTCTTACGTTTTGAATCTGATTCTCTCATGTTTTCAATTCGCCGAACCTGAGATTTAGAACTTCCATTATCAAGAAAAAACACCATTAGAGATAGAATTGCCATTGTTAGCGTGTGATTCAGTAGGGAGTTATCAAGAAAAATCCCATCTTTTTTCAGACCAATGAACAGAACAATCTCCTCTTCTTCTTCAAAAATCAGAAGAAGGGGTTTTGCTCTTGTGAAGGTTTTTTTCTGAATCCATGCATGCAGAATATTATAATTAAGAGGAGAAAAAAAGAACCAGAAAAGATTTTACTTTATGGAAGATAAAAGATTGAAACTTTGAGAGTGGAGATTATGAAACTTTAACAACACGTAGGATGTATATATATAGTGGTGAAAAAATCAAGACTCTGATGGGATGATTACTAGTCCGTGTAGGATGTGGATTGGCAGTTACCGATGGAGAGTTTCTTTAAATTATCTGTGTACATGTGGTAATTTTTAGAATATTATATTGTATTGTTATTTAAATGCTTAGTCTTTAATTTCGTTTCTTTGCTTCGGGCATGTTAAGACTCGTAAAGAGGCTATAACATTAGTTGGAAACTTGATTTATATATTATAATTTATAAGTGACTGAATTCGTTCAATAATTTATTATATAAATTGGCTCTATTAATACTATAACTTAAAATGATTAATTCAACGTGTAAATGATATCTATGAGGTATATATTCTATTTTTTGTCCGATTTTCTTCATTGAGAGATTGTTGACACGAAACCCATCGGACATATATATCTTTTTATGCTAGGAAGCTCTCTCTTTATTTCCATCAAATTTTACAACTGCCAATCCGCGTTCCGTCGCAATGCAAAACTATATATATATATATATATATATATATACGTCCACTACAATGCAAAACTAGTCGTAGTTTAAAAGTCTCATAATCTCAGTTTTCCTTATTTCCTTTATCTTCCAGAAAGTAAATTCTTACTAAGTTTTCTCCTCTTATTTATTCTGCATCCATATGAATTGTGAAGAAGAAGAGATCGTTCTGTTTTTTGGGAGTATTGGGTTGAAAAAGATAAGATGTTTCTTAATGATCAAGAAAAAATTCCATCTTTTTTCAATCCAATACTTCCCGATAAACAGGTGATAAGTATTATAGAAGATGAAATTAATTTCTACAGATGGCATGCAGAACGTGATTTGTTAAGAAGAAGAAGAAGAGATCATTCTGTTCATTGGGAGTGTTGGTTTGAAAAAAGATGAGATTTTTCTTGATGATCAATAAAAAAAAAAATCCATCTTTTTTCAAACCAATGCTTCCCGATGAACAGGTGATCATCAGTCATATTGAAGATGAAATTTCTACAGATGGCATGTAGGGGATCAAGTCTAGTCAAGAACCTTAATATTTGGTTTGTAAGAAGAATTATTAAATTATATAACTAAATATTTCTATTTTTAGCAAGATTCTGAATGTTAGTTGAGAGTCGTTGCTCTCTGCCTTCCTCTTTAAGTAACCTGAAGGGTGTTTTATGTAATTTCACTTCTCTCGGTTAGATTAGTATAAATACTTCTTAGCTTAGTTTAATTACTAACTTTTGTGATCTGATGAACCCTAAATCATCGATCAAAACTCTCTGTAATCGTCAGTACATTCAATCGTTGAATTCAAATTTGTTTTGATCAAATTCTTCATGTTAACATGGTATCAATCGCATAGGTTGATCGCGATCCTATTCCGCTGCAATTTTCTTCGTTTTCTGATCAAATTGATCCGATCAAATCGGTAATTTGATATTTTTATCTGATCATAATCGTTTGATTTGTGCGATTTGATATATCTGTGATCATCATGACTTCAACTTCAAAGAATCCTAGTGAGGACTCTAGTTCGGTTTATTTTCTCGGATCGCACGATCACTCTGGATCGACGATTGTTGGTGATATTTTCACCGGTAAAAATTACATATCTTGGAGCAAAAGTGTTCGTATGGCGCTCAATATCAAAAATAAGGTCAAATTTATCGACGGTACTCTGCCTATTCCGCCTGAAATTGATGATGTTGAGTGTGTTTGCTGGATTAACGCCAATAATCTGGTATTGTCGTGGTTATTGAATTCTGTTTCCAAAGAACTTAGGCATAGTTTGTTGTATTTTGAATCTGCTGAGGATCTTTGGTTAGAATTGAAAACTCGCTAGGATAGGACTGATGGATCAAGAGTTTATCTATTGCAAAAATCTTTGTCTACAATCACACAGGGCACTCTCTCTATTACTCTCTATTACTGACTATTATAACACTTTCAGGTCTCTTTGGGATGAGTTTGTTAGTCAGCGTCCTGTTGTTGCTTGTTCTTGTGGAAAATGTGTGTGTAATGTTAACAAGACTATGAGTGATTTACAACAATATGATAGTGTGCTCAAGTTTTTAATTGGCCTCAATGATTCATATGCTGATGTGAGGAGTCAGATTTTGCTTCTTAGTACTTTGCCTAGTTTGTCCAGAGCCTACTCTATGCTCCTTCAAGAAGAGAATCAAAGCGATTTGACATCCAATGTGGTTCTAATGGATGCAATGGCTATGTTCACCAGGAACAAATTCACTCAAGATGCCACTAAACCTCCTGTTGTTGGTGCTGCAAATCCTAAGAAGTTCTTACTAAACAAGAAAAGAAGAAGTTGAAATGCACTCACTGTGGGTTTAGTGGACACACTATAGACAAGTGTTTTCAGATTATTGGATATCCCCCTGGTTGGGATAGTCCTATGGGAAAGAGGAATCCTTCTGCTAATTCTGTGGTTTCTGCTGATATGAATGCTTCTAAGCCTGATGTTTCCTCTGATGTATCTCTTAACAAGGTTTTGTTTGAAGAGTTTTTGGTTTTTAAGCAGGCACAGGTCTCTGCTAATTTTGTTATTGCTCAGCCTGAAAGCACTCAACATTATGCTGCTACTACTGTGGCTGGTAATTCTAAATTTTTTGCTTTTACTACTTCTGCTCATTCAAAGAAATGTCACAAGTTTCAGTGGGTTATAGATACAGGTGCCACAGATCATATGGTTTGTGACAAAGCATTCCTTATTGCTAATGTTGTTCCTGTTGATAATAAGATTCATATGCCTAATAATAGCATTTCTGTTGCAACACATAAAGGTAGTGTTGATCTTGTTCCATGCATTCAGTTACATAATGTTCTTTATGTGCCTAGTTTCACTTTTAACTTGTTATCTGTTTCTAAGCTAACTTGTGCTTCACATATTTCTCTGTTCTTTTCTTCTTCTCTTTGCATTCTGCAGGACAATCACATGATGAAGATGATTGGTTCTGCTAGGCTATTAGATAGTCTGTATTACTTTGATACTGAATCTTCTCATGTAATAAGGACTTCTTGTAATGCTGTTGTGACTCCTTCTGTACTTTGGCATCTAAGATTAGGCCACCCATCATATGATAAACTTTCTGCTATCCCTCATATTTCTATTTCTAGTTGTAATAAGTACATTCCATGTGAAGCTTGTCACTTTGGTAAACAGAAAAGATTGAAGTTTCCTTTGAGTGAATCTGTTACTTCTCATGCTTTTCAATTGATTCATTGTGATGTGTGGGGGCTTTACTCTGTTATATCTTATGATGGTTTTAAGTTTTTCCTTACAATAGTTGATGATTTTACAAGATGCACATGGGTTTATATGCTTAAGAATAAATCTGATGTTCATGTTCATTTGCAAATCTTTTATAAATTAGTTTTAGCTCAGTTTGACATCAGGATTAAAACCATCCGCTCAGAAAATGGTACTGAGTTCCTTTTGAAAGATTTTTACTCTTCTCTTGGTATAATTCACCAAACCAGCTGTGTTGAGACTCCACATCAGAATGGTTTGGTGGAGAGGAAACACCAACATATTTTGCAGGTGGCTCGGGCATTGAAGTTTCAATCTAATGTTCCCATTAAATACTGGAGCAATCTCATTATTAATGCTACTTTCTTGATCAATAGATTACCCTCTGTGCATACTAAATATAAGTCTCCTTATGAGTTAGTTTTTAACAAACCACCAGATTACAATTTATTAAGAACTTTTGGTTGCTTATGTTATGCTTCCACCTTAGCTGCTCATAGGTTAAAGTTTGATCCTAGAGCTATTCAGTCTGTTTTCCTTAGTTATCCTCAAGGTACTAAAGGATATTGGTTGCTTAACATGTCTACTCACAAAGTTTTCATATCTAGAAATGTTATTTTCTATGAGAACATCTTTCCTTTTAAGAGTTTAGTTGATCCTGTTCCTGTTCCTTCTAAGATTCATAGGGATATTTGTACTGATTCTTTCATTAACATGAATCCTTTAGTGCTTCAACACAATTTACAACCACAGGTTGCCATGGATACAGATTCTGATACAGGTTCTCAGTTTCCTTCTACAACTAATCTTAGTTATAATATGGATGTTGCTGATTCTTTTACTATAGGTTCATTCATAAATGATCCTACTCATGTTACTTCTGACATTACTCCTGAGATTCCAGAAAATACCACTTTGGTTACAACTGATACAGTGGTTGAATCTCATACTCCTTTACCTGAATCTGTTCAACCTGATATTAATTCTTCTTTACCTGTTATTTCTGATATTGTGCATGTTGTTCCAGTTAGAAGGCCAGGGAGATCTACAGCTCCTCCTTCATATTTACAGGTTTATGACTATAATTTGCCAGAATCTCTACATAAGGCAAATGTCACTACTTCATTTCACAAAGGCAAACAGTACCCTAGAGAATCTTACTTATCTGTTGCAAAGTTGGGTGATAAGCATAAGGCTTTCACTGCTAACATTTCACAGATAACTGAGCCTACATCATTCACTGAAGCCAACAAACATGAAGAATGGAGAAAGGCTATGAAGAAAGAGTTGGATGCTTTAGAAAAGACAGAAACTTGGCAACTCACACAAATGCCTACTGGACAGAACCTCATTGGTTGTAAGTGGGTTTTTAAAGTAAAATACAAGTCTGATGGCTCAATTGAACGCTACAAGACCAGGCTAGTAGCAAAGGGCTATACACAAGAAGAAGGTTTAGACTATTTTGACACCTTCTCCCCTGTAGCTAAGCTCACATCTGTCAAGTTTATTCTTTCATTAGCTGCTTCTCAAGGCTGGTTTTTACATCAATTAGATGTAAATAATGCCTTTTTACATGGAGATCTCAATGAAGAGATATATATGAAACCTCCATCAGGATATTGTAAATCAAAAGACACCAGAGTGTGCCTTCTTAAAAAGAGCTTGTATGGCCTAAAACAAGCATATCGACAATGGTTTCATAAACTTACTCAATGCCTTGTCACTGTTGGTTATATACAAACTGTGTTAGATAGCTCTATTTTTGTTAAAAAGACTAATGGTTCTCTAACTATTTTATGCATCTATGTAGATGATATCATCTTGGAAGGCAATGATCTTGAGGAGATACAAAAGATCAAAGCTCATTTGGACGGCAAGTTTACTATCAAGGACTTGGGAGGTTTAAAATACATTCTGGGAATAGAAGTTGCTCGTTCTTCTCAAGGCATAAGCATATGTCAAAGGAAATACGCACTGGATATACTAACATAATCTGGTTACATAGGTTGCAAACCAATAAATACTCCAATGGAATCAAAGACAAAGTTTCAGAAATCAGATGATCTTCCACTTCAAGATCCTGCTGCTTGCAGAAGACTAGTTGGAAGGCTCCTCTACTTGACAATCACTCGACCAGATTTGAGCTATAGCATACAGTGCCTCACTCAGTTCATGGCTAAACCAACACTCTCTCATATGGTTGCTACTCACAGGGTCCTTAGATACTTAAAATCTTCACCAGATAAAGGTATTCTTTATAAATATGATTCTCATACTCACTTAAAATGCTTCTGTGATAGTGGTTGGGCTGGATGCCTCGAGAAAAGACGAAGTATCACTGGTTTTGCTATATTTCTAGGAGAGAACCTCATTTCCTGGAAGGCCAAGAAGCAGCCAACTGTTAGCCGATCATCAACAGTAGCAGAATACAGGGCTTTGGCTTCTACCACTTGTGAAATCCTATGGATTAGTCAGCTGCTCACATATCTCCATATCTCTCACATTAAAACTCCTATCCTATTCACTGATAACAAGAGTGCAACTTGCATTGCTAATAATCCCGTTCACCACGAGAAGACAAAGCATATCCAGATCGATTGCTTTTTTGTAAGGGAGAAAGTACATCAAGGCTTATTGAAGATCATGCATATTGGAAATGAACACCAACTAGCTGACATCTTCACCAAACCATTGCCTCTTCAGCCGTTTTCTCACATAATCTCCAAGATGGGCCTTCATGATATCCATTCCCATCTTGAGGGGGGTATTAAATTATATAACTAAAATTTTCTATTTTTAGCAAGATTTTGAATTTTACTTCTCTAGGTTAGATTAGTATAAATACTTCTTAGCTTAGTTTAATTACTCACTTTTGTGATCTGATGAACCCTAAATCATCGATCAAAACTCTCTGTAATCGTCAGTACATTCAATCGTTGAATTCAAATTTGTTTCGATCAAATTCTTCATGTTAACAAGAATCAAGAAACTGATATAGTTGATCAACGTTTGTAGTTTTCTTGAATTAGAGTACACTATTGGTTTTGTGTTTTCATGAGTTTAGAGTGTAACAGATCGTTTGGCACTGCTATATTTTGGGATGATTCATGTTAATGGCTATTGTTATTTTTTGTAATCTTTTAATTAATGGCAATTGTTTTGTCCTTTTTTGTAACCTTTTAATGGCAATTGTATGTTCTTTTTATTTACTTTGTAATCTTTTAATGGCAATTGTTATTTTCTTAGAATGGGCTAAATTTTTTGACAATCCTATACAAGTGCCGGGCAAGAATCACTAGAATCACTGAGATTGTTCTTGATGAAAAAAGTTCAATCTTTTTTCAACCCAATACTTCCCGATAAACAGGTGATCATCAGTCATATTGAAGATGTCAACCACCTTAATGTTTGTTTGTAAGAACCAAGAAACTGATATATGCGTCCACTACAATGCAAAAGCCAAGAAGAAGAAGAATCAAATATCGCATTGACTCAATCTGTATTTGCCAATAGGTATTTTTCTACTTTGCATTGCCTCAGATCTGGTCTTAATGAGCTCTTCTATGTGCTATCAATTGATGAGGGGAAAATGTCTTATTTATCCATAGTACATGAGGCAAGTTGCAAAAAACAAAGGATATAGGACAAAGTGTAACATAGGTATAGTATAAGGGGTTTGATACTTGTGAAATACTATACGTATTGGCAACTCAAAATACTGAAATCTGTTAAAATAATTATTTGCAATTGGGGAGACAAGCACCTATTTTATATTAATGATCAAAGCTTGGTGTAAAAATTAGAATTGTGATGAAGAGTTTGGAATTTTCTAGTCTCGGTGGTTGAGATTTTTAGGAAGAAAATAACCTACCTTATTTAACGTGATCAAAACCCTGTGATGTACTATACGAACTGGCAACTCAAAATACTGAAATCTGTTAAAATAATGATTTGCAGTTGGGGAGACAAGCACCTATTCTATATTAATGATCAAAGCTTGGTGTAAAAAATAGACTTCTGATGAAGAATTTGGAATTTTCTAGTCTTGGTGGTTGAGATTATTAGAAAGAAAATAACCTACCTTATTTAATGTGATCAAAACCTTGTGAAGTACTATACGAACTGACAACTCATCTGTTAAAATAATAATTTGCAATTGGGGAGACAAGCACCTATTCTATATTAATGATCAAAGTTTGGTGTAAAAAATAGAATTGTGATGAAGAGTTCGGAATTTTCTAGTCTCGGTGGTTGAGATTTTTAGGAAGAACATAACCTACCTTATTTAATGTGATCAAAACCTGTGAAGAACGATACGTACTGGCAACTCAAAATATTGAAATCTTTTAAAATAATAATTTGCAATTGGGGAGACAACACCTATTCTATATTATTAATGATCAAACTTGGTGTAAAAAGTAGAATTATGATGAAGAGTTCGGAATTTTCTAGTCTCGGTGATTGAGATTTTTAGAAAGAAAATAACCTACCTTATTTAATGTGATCAAAACCATGTTAAGTACTATACAAACTAGCAACTCAAAATATTGAAATCTGTTAAAATAATAATTTGCAATTGGGGAGACAAGCAAAGCTAGGTGTAAAAAATAGAATTGTGATGAAGAGTTTGGAATTTTCTAGTCTCGGTGGTTGAGATTTTTAGGAAGAAAATAACCTACCTTATTTAATGTGATCAAAACCCTGTGAAGACGAACTGGCAACTCAAAATACTGAAATCTGTTAAAATAATAATTTGCAATTGGGGAGAAAAGCACCTATTCTATATCAATGATCAAAGCTTGGTGTAAAAAATAGAATTGTGATAAAGATTTGGAATTTTCCAGTCTCGGTGATTGAGATTTTTAGGAAGAAAATAACCTACCTTATTTAATGTGATCAAAACCCTGTGAAGTACTATACGAACTGGCAACTCAAAATATTGAAATCTGTTAAAATAGTAATTTGTAATTGGGTAAACAAGTACATATTCTATATTAATGATCAAAACTTGGTGTAAAAAATAGAATTGTGATGAAGAGTTTGGAATTTTCTAGTCTCGGTGGTTGAGATTTTTAGGAAGAAAATAACCTACCTTATTTAATGTGATCAACACCGTGTGATGTACTATACGAACTTGCAACTCAAAATACTGAAATCTGTGAAATAATAATTTGCAGTTGGGGAGACAAGCACCTATTCTAGATTAATGATCAAAGCTTGGTGTAAGAAATAGACTTCTGATGAAGAGTTTGGAATTTTCTAGTCTCGGTGGTTGAGATTTTTAGGAAGAAAATAACCTACCTTATTTAATGTGATCAAAACCCTGTGAAGTACTATACGAACTGGCAACTCAAAATATTGAAATCTGTTAAAATAATATTTTGCAATTGGGGAGGCAACCACCTATTCTATATTAATGATCAAAGCTTGGTGTAAAAAATAGAATTGAGATGAAGAGTTTGAAATTTTTTAGTCTCGGTGATTGAGATTTTTAGGAAGAAAATAACCTACCTTGTTTAATGTAGGTTGAATGATTAGTTGATATTTACACTAAAATATTATTGTCTAGAATGTTTTAAGTTGGTTTACGAGTGCTATAAATATAGGAGAAGTTATATTATTTTGTAACAAGGAAGAACCGAAAGATTAGATATTGCAAAATTCATATTGTACTGAAGAAAGAAAAAAAAGAAGTGAAGTCGAAAGTGTCCGCCGAGAGTGATAAGTTGAGAGAAAACTCTTGTAATATTATTGTATACATAATGTATTGCAAAACCATTCTAAAATTACTGCAGTTTTCTTTCTTAGCCCCAAACATTTCTAAATCCTTTCAATTTAATCCTTAAAACACCCAACAAAATCTTGGTGAACTGTCCCAGCTTTTCTACCCGTTTCAGCTCATATTTTTTATTTTATGATTACGAAATGACAACAAAGTCCCTATTTTTTTTCTTCTTTTTTTCGTTTGATTTAAGAGTACATGAAACCTTAAGCTCTGGCCATTCTTTTCATTTTTATTCGTCTCCCGAATTGTTACACCACATATTTTGGAATGAAATGAAAAGGCTCTGAGCAATGCAATTCTCAGTGTGAAGAAGAAAAAAATGAAGGAAAAACTTTCTTTGGTATAAAGGAAA
Organism: Misopates orontium; assembly: GCA_946800315.1. NCBI lineage: Eukaryota > Viridiplantae > Streptophyta > Magnoliopsida > Lamiales > Plantaginaceae > Misopates > Misopates orontium. The sequence goes on along the minus strand of OX326947.1, from coordinate 42,968,886 downwards.
AAACTTGAAGAAGGGAAGAATATTATACCAACAGAAGAAAGCGTTTTCTTGCAACAATTTTTGAGAATGAAAAAAGACGCTAATAAGAATGTAATTCTAAATGACTTGCCAGGCCATATTTTGGGCCATAAAAGCCAAATAAATAAATAAAAAAGTCGAAGATAAAAAAAAAAAAAAAAAAACAACATAAAAAATTCATAGTGTTTTTTTTTTTATTTTTTTATAAGGCAATCTTTATTAAACTTTAAAGTAACAAGTTAATTTTAAAAAATAAAACTTTTCACCAAACATGCAAAAATATTAATTTAGATTGCAAAGTAATGCATAATATTTAGTTAATTTTTGTTAAAACATATACTAGTCAGATATTTGGGTTGGGTTGACAAGATTTGGAGACTATATGTTTTTGCTTATTAGAGAATTGAATAATTATGAAAGATTTCATTTAGTTTGAAATTTTAAGAATTTCTTAGTTTTGTATTTTTCTAAGATGAATATTGTTGGGCGAACAACAGTCCCACATCGGAAATATGGAGGAGACACAACGGAGTTAATCCAAGGAGTCATGCCGTTGGCTCGAGAATTGGAGTAGAGAGCTCAGTATGTGACCATGAGCAAGTGGGAGTTTGCTAATATGCATAGTTTCAACGGACCTTGGGACTTGAAGAGTTCGAGGATTGGCGTTGTCACTGCTTATGGATTTTGCTATTGAGAAGGTTGAAGATGATTAGATATGGATTCAGTCTCAAGTGTGAGATTGTTAGGGTTGTGGAGTCTGAATTGCCTAGGAATTGTAGGAGACCCGGTCAATTTGGAAAATAGAGATCTAGTTAGTTTGAGAAACAGAGACCCAGTTAGTCTAGGAAACGGATACTGAGTTGGTTTGGAAAATAGAAACTTAAATTACTTAGGAGTTGAAGAGTTCATGTAAAACTATAATTAGAAAAGCGTTCCTATTATAAATAGCCAGTAATATGTAATTATATTCTTGCGTTTGTCATAACACTCATCAGAAAATCTTGGGTTGGCAGCGCCCCAGAGAGGTAGTCTTTTAACGAACTGGGTGAATAAATATGTCGTGTCTTTTATTGTTTTTCGTGTGTATGTCTCTCAGCATCCGAATTGTTGCGCAACAAATACTAGTTTAGATTTTTTATAAGTACATTGTACACCTATTGAACGTGTGACCCTAACCAAACATGCATTTTTGAATTTCGAGTAATATCTTTCTATTCTCATAAAAATCTTTAGCCAAATGAAAATTTCTTCATCTTATTTATTGCCACTCAGAAGGATGGTTTATCTATTTGTGTTTCATATTTTATTTACCTACTAGTTACGGAGGAATTTTTTGTGATTTTTGTATTAGGCTTTTTTTTTTCCAATTCCAAGTATCCTTTTTTCTTTTTTCATTCCCTCGAATATTATATTATGTTGTTGAAATATTTGCATTATGTTATTGTGGATTAATAAGACGCCTCAATATTAATGATGCTTGTTATTTCACTGTAGATAGCAAAAATTGCTAACATCACAAAGATATCACTGTTCTTTTACAAATATTAGTTTCCCCTCTATGTTGATATAGTAATGACATATATTTGAACTCGAGTATAACGGTGCACCTCACATCGGAAGGTCTCTTTGAAACCATATATAAGAAGAATAAAAACATCGGAAGAAAAGCCAAAATGTATTATACTTATGCGGAGCTATCTAGACAAATCCTTGTAATATAAATACCATATCAAAACATCAAAACAGAGTACAAAGAAAACTCAGTGATAGTGAACAGATGATTCACAAATTAAAAATACAAAATACATATCAATGACTTCTGAAACCAGTAAACAAACTTTTTCCTACAAACCTCAATCCATACAAAGTTTGTACCTTAATCTCGTCAATAAGGTTTTCCATATTGAAAACCTCCTTGCCATGTATAATTTGATTACTCAGATTCCATATCATCCGGATAGTTGTAATAAGATATGTTATTCACTAGAAAGTTGAACAATTATTCTTTCTATGTCTTAACAAAAGAAAAGATGCATGTGCTATATATCCTTTTTAATGACAATGAAACCTCCCAAAAGATCTCCAAAGAAGTATTTGCCCCTGTTTGGAGTATTGTTTCATAAGTATGTCTATCAGAGATTCCATTTTCACAAGGAACCTTCGGTTTTCGTGTAGACACAATTTGGTCATTTGGTTTTTCGTTTGCAAATAGTTCCCCCTCGTTTTTTCGGAATTGTCTGGGGTACCTCCGGGTGTACCACAGCCTTCCCTCACTGTGCATGTGGGCCCCACACGAATGGGGCCCACATGCATGTGAGGGAAGTATGTGGTGCCTCATGAGGCACCCCCAACAATCCCCGTTTTTTCAACAAAAAAACACGTTTGGTTTTGTTTTGAAATGGGTAGGTTGTGGCCCACTTAGATCAGCATAATATTATTCTTAATCTTAATTTAATACATGTATGTTTATTTGCAACCCGCATTAACATATTATTTGTTATTTGCCCGCGAACCCTGTATGTATTGTTTTCATTATATTTTGGTCTAGTAACACTTTTTTTTTGTTTTTTTGTTTTACCTACTTAGCTTGTTCTAAAGCATCTGCAAACACTTTGAACATGTAAATATTTATAACCCTCGTCACGCATAGCTCGTTGGAGCGACTCCTCACTACTATAATTAATTGTTATATGTGGTTAACGATAAATTTTGTTAAGTCATGAGGAATGACGCCCCTACCAAAACATGGTCGTAAATCTCAGTAATAGTGAATTAAATAAGCCTACTTTTTGTGATGGTAATGAACATAAATTAGAGCAACTACGAAAACTAATATATTCATCAGATGCATTATGTGTTGCCAACAAACACAAGAAATATCTGGAATATGGTTTCAAATGGATTCAGATATTCATAAAAACTCAAACTATATCGTACAAATCCAAAGCGTAAATAATGGAAATTAATATTCAAACAAAATTAAGCACATAAACTAATAATCAATCCATTGGTTTCGTCTTCACATGCATGAATTATGCAGATTGTCGATACATAACGAAACATGAGATTGTTGCATGTCAAAATGTTTGAGACGTACAACCACAGTAATTAACATCCTCTCCATCCCTAGTCTCACATTACAAAAGAGTAAAAACAACCTTGTGCATAAGTTGTGCCCCATCAAAGGAAATTTATTAACTGCACAAATCATTTCGTTTCAAAAAAGATAATCTACACAGTTAAAGAATAAAAGTAATCTCATTTTGTGGATAGGTTAGAGATGGTGGATTACATGAACAGTCATTGAAGGGTTTGAAAATTTCAAATGAAACTTAAGAAATTATTGTATGAAGCAGGGTTTCGGTATAGAATTATAAAAGGTAAGAAGAGGAATCGAACCTTGGCAATGGCAAGCATCTATGGATTGAGCTAAACATCTCAAGGCTTTTATAATGTTTGAGTGGGATCGAATGTAGATTTGGGGTCAAACTTTAAAATGTAATATTTATTTTTTTTGGGCACCCGCCCACTAGTGATTAGACGGCCTAATAAAATGTAGGCCGCATAGGCCCATTAACCCGCGTGTTTCAAAATTTTCAAGGGAGGGGGGAAACCATTTACTGTAGCTGATTTTATCACTTTGTCTACGAGATCGAATACCAAATACGTTTTTGTGTCCCATAAATACGAGAAAAGTTTATGAAGCACTACTCTAGTTTGGGGTTTTATATTTTGTTATTCAAATTAACCACTGTGTTTTTTTTTCTTCTCGTGTATATATATATATATATATATTGTGTACATGAATATAGTTAATTATTAGTGCAATCACTTTAAAAGAATCAGGTTAAAGTATTATTTGCTACTTTAAATTTCACAGTTGCAATTACTTCTTAAAATTACACATAGGGTAATTTCGGAATAGAATAACACATTTCACTAAAGAACAATTTATCTTATTATTTGTGTCCAAAATTACGTCAAATTTCTCCAAAGACAGATATCACACGTTTTTCTTGTTTATATGAAATCAATATATTCTATTATTTTAACTACAATAAATTTACAACTTAAAATCTTTATTAACTATATAAATATTCTAGAAAATCGGTACCTATAATTAGGGGGAGATAATATATACAGAGCAAAATTCATGATTACAGAGCAATCTTTTATTGTTTACTATAATACCCTTTTCAAATATATGGTTTTATTCATTTTCCTTTTTAATATCTATCAATGATTAGCATAACTTGAAAACTTAATTAAGATATTCTTATTTTCAATTTGTGGAATGTACAGATTACCTTCTAATTCAAGTATATAACAAAATTGTTACAGTACGTACAAGAAGCCATAACGTAAAATTGTATGACCTGAATATGTAAATTAATTATTCATTTAGACAAAGAAACAAAAAGATCCCAGCTTTGTAATATATTCAACTAAAATTTCAAGAATCTTCACCTTTGTGTAGGGAGGACATACGGATGCAATAACTTTTAAGATGTTTAGAAAATTACTTAGAAAATTATGTTTTCTGGTATCATTTTAAACTTCCCAGACCAGTAAGGATTTTTCAAGAAGAAACATCACTCAAACTACATTTCAAGACATAATAGAATTAAAACACCATTGTGGTGTACTCAACTATCAGCACAAAAGAATTATTTATGTCCCAGTTAGCTAATTCACATTCCATGAACGTAATTTAAAATGTGATGGTGATGAGTGATGATGCTTTAAAAAACTAAAACAAGAAAACAAAACAGTGTAAAAGTAATTTAAAATGTGATGGTGAAAGTTTTTTGGGGTTTAATAGCGGAGAACCAAATTTTGAAAAAAAATGTTTGTAGTTAAATAGATATTTATTAGTTGTGGATATCATCACAAAATTGGGAAATAAATTGTGAGATCTTTGTGGAATTTATTTAGGAAAGGGTAAAAGTGAGATTTCATGAAATTTTGCTCTGTTTTTAAGAAATTGCTCTGTATATATCATTTGCCGTAATTACGGGGAGGGGTTTGTAATTACTTGCTAAAATGTGAAGGCAACCATAGGTTAGGGAACATTATGTCTACCATCATTTTCAATCATTCTTTCCCAACCTTACTTTATATAATTACCCCATTCTTAGTTTGCAAGCACAAGTTACCGTAATAAGGTGTCAACTTGATCTAAAAGAAGGAAGCAAGTAAACAAGAAAACTTCGAATAAAATTGGTTTAATGACAAATGAAGATGGTTCTGGTCTAAAGAAAGTCTATAAATTAATCTTGATGAGCTTTGTCGCCATAATTTGACCGTTAACTGAAAAATATAATAAAAATACATGTTAATGACAAATTATGGTCTAAATATCATGCACGAATTTTAGTGCAATCCATTATTTACCAACTAGGGATAAAACCATGGGAATAAGCGACTTCAACTTTATATACTATCCTACTGAAGGCGTAATCTAATTACTTAAAATGATCATATGCTACAAGAGCTTTCTTTTAGTGGAACAACAAAGCACAACCATTTCTTATAACTTATTATGATTCGAGCAAAATCCTTAAGCAATATCGTTTGGTATTGCTTATAATGAATCATGCACCATCTTTCTATCATGGACCTATAGTTTATTAATGTACTTGATGAAAAGGTTATATGTGTTCAATTCAATCATTTGGAAGGGCCATATGTCATCACACATTCACACTGAACGCTGCTAAAGATTTTTCTTGCCTAGATAAATCATTACAAATTTATAAGCCTTATTCTGTTGTAGTTTAGCATGAGTCATTATAATTAATGTTTCTGGAGGGTTTTTGGAAAATTACCAACGGTAATTTGGCAAATTATCCCCTTTTGAAAAATAAAATAGACAAATTATCTTCTTGTGATGATTTCAAGAATAAGCACATTATTGCATTCAAAAAGTAGCTCTTTACCTTCTATATGTACAGGAAAAGACATTTACTCCATCTATTTTTTTTAATGTGTGCATCTTTTATTTTTACACTTTAAATTACGAAAGAAAAAAAAAACAAATATATTACTTAATATATAATTATAATACACGTGTAGTATTTTTATAATATTTTAAATGATAGAAAATTACAGAAGTACTACCATCAAATCTGAAATACAAAAAACCAATGTTTTTAAAACCGGACTGGACATCGAACCGATGGAGCCACGGTTCACTGGTTTTACAGGTCGAACCGGTTGAACAGGCGGTTGAACCGGTTCGACCGGTGTCTAAACAAGGGACCGGACCCCGGTCCAACCGGCCGGTCCGGTCCGGCTTTAACAACATTGCAAAAAACAAAAAAAAAAAAGAAATAGAAATACCATAAGTTGGTTATCACTCATAAAATAGACACAACAATAATGAACAAGAGGACAAAGTACTACTTTGTTAAATCACAGTGAACGACAAAACTATTTTACAGTCACAAAGCTTAGTCATTCTACAGATAATACGATTTTCGATTTGGTTATCATAGTTCTATGATGTATTTATGTGGTTAAGATATACAAAAAGAGTTTTTTATAAACAAGATGGCGTGCTGGGCCTCACTTCCTAAATTAAAGAAGATGTAAAAAAGCTCAGTACAAATAAAATAAAATGCACTTTAAGCATCACACGAGTTTTCTCTTTTTGAACCTTTTTGAGTTGTGACTGCACGTTAGTCCCATGAAGAAAGGAGATTGGTGAATGATATTGACAGTTGTTAAATAAAAGTGGCATATTACACGATATCACAAAGTATCTAGAGTTTTTCTCATAAATTTAGGAATATTATTGCCTAGCGAGAAGAAATGTCAACTTCGAAATTCAACTTGTTATGTTGTAATGCCTGGCATAAAATTGTTGGTAATTGACCAAATTATGTCAATTGTTTTAGTTAAATTTATGTGTCAATTAATTCTTGATAGTTGTTGATAAGGTTATCGATTAAACAAATCCTTCTCTAAACAAAATTGCAAGGTACTAAAAGTAAATCACATCAATGTTTTAGTTTTATGTTACGTTCCTCACTCAGCAGCAAAAATTAAACATCAGCAATAAGATCGTGAGGATGGTCTCTCGACAGACATTATTGAGAACTTATCGAAAGCTATTGTTGTCACAGACCATAGACATATTAGGAACAACTAGCTTGTCGTTACTAACTTAATTTCGGCAACACGTGGTTTACTTCTAATATTCAAAAGTTTTGTCGTTGTTTTTTAATAGTAATCTTAATTTGCTATATACAAAAATAAAACCATTAAATTACAGTCTATGCAGTCCATTGACAGAATATGATGCTATTTGCAAAAATGTTGGAATGTAAATTCTAATAACAACACACACACACACACACACATATATATATATAAAAGGGATTGTTGAATATAAACTCCTTAAGTTCAAAGTACAAAAACTAGCTCTATTTACGATTTTAATAATTTTGAATACATATTGATATAGCAAAAGTTTTGAAAAGTAAAAAGATAGAGGACCTGTATGGAACAATTTTTCCACATTCTATAATATATATAGATTTCAAATTCAAGAGGTGTCTCTATAATTATCAAATACATAGGAGATGTATTCTAATTAGATAAATTCCATCAATTAGCATAATTAGTCAAAATCTAGGAAAAATGCATAAAACCCCTCGTGCTCAAGAAAATCTACACCAACACCCCTCCTCGTTTTATTATTTTTTTCGAAAAGTTCCTTCGTATTTTCAAAAACTATGCACCAATATCCTTAATTAAAAATGAATTGGAGGTGATTTAGTGCAGGTTAAACCAAGGTCCTAACGAAAGGATGAAAATTTGGGGCAGAAATACAAGAGAATTTTATGCGAATAAAATAATAAGAACAAATTTAGTGCAGAGTTCTGATGATAACATAAGTGGTTTTTAAGCATATTTTTCTTCAAAAAATTATGCGGGACTGCAGAGTACATTGGCCAATTAAGCCCAGCTCATTTCCAACTCTGTTTCGCCCGAATGCTATATAAACACCAAACCAAAACAAACACTTTTCACATTATATTCAAACACTAAGTCACACCATTTACACCAATTTATTGCTAAGAGCATCAATATTTCATAAAATAAAATAAAAACATCAAAACTTTCTTGAGAATTTTCAACAATGGCAGAACTTGAGAGCTCTCAAGTGATGTCAAAACTCATAAGATTTCTTTCTTCCCTTCTCGAAAGAATCGCAGAAAGAAACGACGTACTTTGCGCTTCTGGTCCGCAGAAAGTCTCGATTTTTAACGGTTTAACAAGGCCTACGATCTCGATAGAGTACTATTTGGAGAGAATATTCAAGTACGCGAATTGCAGCCAGTCGTGTTTGATCGTGGCGTATATTTATCTCGATCGTTTTTCGCAGAAGCAGCCATTGTTGCCGTTGAATTCCTTCAATGCACATCGCTTGATCATTGCCAGTGTGCTGCTCTCTGTCAAGTTTATGGATGATATGTGAGTTTTCTTGATCCACAGTTCTTCAAATTTTTAATAGAAACCGAATGATATAATTCTTTTTTTTTCAGTTGTTAGTTAAACCTTCACAGATCTCAATGGAATCTACATTTGCATTATTACAAGATTTCAGTGGTTGACATTATTTTTCTTGTTCTTAAATTTATTATATAAGTTTTAAGTTTGTTGTTGTCGCATTCTTGAAAATTACACGTTTCCTTGTCAATGGTAATAAAGTTAATTAAAAGAGCCAAGCTGCCTAAATCTCTATGTATCTTAAATTTTACGTGATAGACATTTTTCGGTATAGCTCTGAGATTTAAATAGCAAGTGTAAATCATGTAACTTGTTGATGTGTTTACTACATTCTTAAAAATTTGGCATTAGCTATTCACCAACCACATAATTTCAGTGTAACAATCAAAATTTGATTATGGCACATAAAATGTCATATGAATTTGGTATCCGAAATCTGAAATAAATTAATCCAGGGACTAACTTTTGGCTTATGGTTTGTATTCTAAATTTAAGTAGCTTCTTAGATTGTTAATTATCTTGGTAATCAAGACTCTCACTATGAATGCCGTTGTTAGACACTCTTTGTTCTGCATCATTGGACATCATGGCCTCTATATTCAAAATATACAATTTTCATCAAGGCCAACTTCCAAAAGTTTTCACAAACCAATTAAAAAAGGAAATATATATATATATATATATATATATATACCTTAGTTAAATTTAATTGCACAATGCTAGGGTGGGGTATGAGAGTGAAGCCAACCACATGAAATTCATTTATTTATTTCACAAACAAAGGCACCACGATTTGGTGTCAGTTTGTCTGTGCGTGAAGGCATTGCCTACATTATTAACATGGACTTTAAAACTTATAACATGCTTCAATAGAGTCTATATTACTAATGTGAAAATAAAAATCACGAACATAGACATTAGGGTAGCTTATCTTTGCCATGGATCAAAGTTTCTTTCCATAGTATGTTTCGGTACGCTAAATATTAGAAATTTTTCGCAATGTTTCGAGATCTTTTCGATATGTTTTGAAAGTTTTGTAAAAATAGTTATTACAATAGACGTTGAAAATATTATATATTGGTTTCTATAAAGTTTAAATTGAAAATGTTTCGATACTTTTCGTGGAAAAAAAACTTTGATCCATGACCTTTGCTATTATTACTTACCACGATAAAGTACGAAAGTTAGATCCATATTAATATTAAAAATTTGTGGAGTCACTGAAGCCTCAGATCTGAAAAATATTGAATATGCATACATGACATGAGTCCAACAAATTGAACCCATTTATCTTATCGAGGGAAGATGTGCTGAGACCGAATACTATGGAAAGTCTATATGTCGACTTCTTTCAATCTTTTTGTATTTTTTGCTTGTATATCTAAACTTTAAAGTTTTTCTATTAACTGAGAAAAAGGTCGTTGAGACTTTTAATTCTATCTTATTAATTTTATTTTTATTTTTGTTCCTTTTTATTTGTGAAAAAGGTAATATACCTAAAAGTCAAAATAAGGAGGAATCAATTTAGCACCAGAACTTATGTTGTAATTAGGTGAGGGGTTAAATAGGAGGTGTTAATTGTCTTTGGACTAGCTAGTTATAAGTTATAACAAGGGTTTAGCTCCAAAACCTTTTCCTATGAGTTATTATTCTTGATGTTGCTATACCAGCCAAACTTTCACTATTTGGAGGTCTAGATAAAATATAATAATAATTAAGAAAAAATTTGCAAACACAGCAGAGCAAGGGATTAAAATAATCTAAGCTTTGATCTCAAGATATCTTGGATATATTTAAATTAACCTAACAAATGTTTGTTTGATTGTAATAGAAAAAATGCATTTGCTACAGAAATCACCTGACAAAACAACACAATCTTTATAGTTGATCCCTGGTAACATTTTTGTCTCTTTCCTGCAGATTTTACAACAATGCATACTATGCAAAAGTTGGAGGAATCAGCACAGCAGAAATGAACCTTCTTGAAATGGAGTTGTTGTTTGGCTTAGGTTTTCAACTGAATGTGTCAACCTCCACATTTTATACCTACTGCTCTTATTTTCATAGTCAAATGCTGCTGGAATCACCCCCTCTTTGCTTAGCACCTTCTGCAATGGATCTTGGGAGAACAGAAAAGCTTCATTTCACCGTTAACGAAGATGGATCCACTCATCAACAACAGTTAGCAGTTTAGATTAACCGCCCCGCACATTTAGTCGGAACGAAGCAACATAATTTTGTACTGGACAGACCTGTGCTCTGTCCAGTTTTTGGACATCAACTGTTGGATCTTTACAGCAAGATATTTAAAAGAATGACCATACTATTGCTAAATATACTTCTCCAGTTCTCCGTTTTTTACTTTCAATGGAATTTTCTAGGGAAAAATATCGAGAAAATTAGTCAGTAATAACCTAGACAAGATCCATTATCTAAAGTAACAAACTATACGCCACGATATTTTTTAGCAACTGAACTGAACATATTATTTTTGCATAAAAAACAAAGCTACAAAGAGGTTTCAAGAGATTCAAAAGGTCCATCCAAACAAGCCCCTAGGCGTTTGCCCGGAAAATTACCTGCAGTACATAAAATTTGCAGTAATTGGTTAAGACCTCGCGTTGAAGTTAAGAAATTCAACATCAGAGTTTCAAGAGCTCATATGCATCACATATATGATATAACCAAAAGAACGTGTAAGTTTAAAAACAATACATGCCTGAATTATGTCAATAAGATATACAACTGAGTCTTACGGCAACCCCAACACGAACCAAGTACTAACATATTTACGACAAAAATACAATCAATAATATCTACACCACAGGGTTCATAGACTGATAATATCCAGTAATATATAACATTAGGAGCCTTAGCCGTAGCACCGGATAGGGTCATTGCAACCTTTCTCAGTAGACTGCCTGAAACCAAATCGCCCGCCCTTTGCAAGATACTGCTGGTGATACTCTTCAGCTCTGTAGAATTTCTTGGCAGGTAGTATTTCTGTGACAATTTTTCTGTTCAGGAGCTTTTGTTGCTTTTCCTTTGACTCGAGCGCTGCTTTCTCTTGCTCGGGACTGTAGACGTAAATCCCAGATCGGTATTGAGTTCCAACATCATTTCCCTGCATTGATAAACCGAGTTAAATACAGTACACCTTTCAGAAAAAGGATGCAACAACTTAGATAATTGTTTATAGTTACTCAGAGAAGTTTTTACTATGTCAATAATATACATGGACAACTGAAACCATTAAATTCAGAGTCTAATACATGTAAAAGAGGCATGTTGCTGCAGCAGTAAAATTATGGAAAGAATAAGTACTAACATAAATTTAAATAGATAACTTTGGCTGGAACAGTTTAGAATATGGGTTATAACAACATTAACGTAAAGATTATGGGTACAACAATGATAATGTAAAGATTATGCGTAAAGAAACAGTAACATACTATCTTATTTACTCCTAAAAATTACTCAATGGCTGAAAACTAGGTTTGACCTGTGAACACAACGACATTGGGCTGGTTTCAGATATGAATGGAGCATCATATCTCTTGGTCTTTCAACATACTATTACTATTCATTAGAGTCGTCCACATGACTAAAAATCTAAAGCAGAGCAACTTTATGCCATCAAACAAGAAATCAAACCAACTGCAGACTGCCCGACATATTCATAGATTAGAAACATTATCAGCTTGTAAATGTAAGAACAAAGCCATTGAAAAAAAAAATAACAAAAAGTACAACTGCGTCTAGGTTTAAACGTGCTTGAACATGCAAGTTTTGAACAGAATAATTGGACATTATAACAAGAGTTTTGAGTACACCAAAGCAACTTTAGCCTTCCTGCTGAATCACCTAATTTGCAGTGGTCAAAGTTTCCAGATAGGAGGTGCATGCAGCCAGAGGGCTTAGGAGACACAGTATAGGAGCACCAAAATTATGAGTGAATATCAACTTGAGATCCCAACTCTGTGGTCTACGAATCTGATTTTCCTATTCCCGTGTCAAAAGAAATAGCCACTGTAGCAAAAACATTGGAGAATATGTGCACTCCAATATTTTACGTCAACTGAATTTCTCCGACAAAAACTAGGTGCGGTCTTACAGTGACAAAGTAGCAGTCTTGCAGCTTCAAATTTCAATTTTCTCAACCAAGATTACCCATAATCCCCAATTGAGAATAAGCTGTTACGCGGCACCCACTGGGGAAACAACAACGCAGCCTGGAACTTAAGGTATAAGTCCTTTCTAAGTATTAGTATAATTCTCTTGTGTCCCAGCTAGACGTAACAAGGACCACAGGCATTAGTTTGTTAAAACATTTCAAGATATGTTATTGAAGATCACTTAATCGAGTGCATCGCATCAAGGTTCATCGATTAACTCTTCAGAAACCCCTCCAGATGACGTCCAGAGTAAAAAGGCCACCAAACGCATAGAAACACAACCAATTACAACAACTTACAAAAAAACACATTTCTCCTTTTCAATAAAATTGATACTCAAATGTCCGCAACACAAATTATGCTCTCTCTCTCTCGAAACTAGAAACTACCCCCACAAAGTACAAATTAATTAAAGCAGAAGTTCACTACAAAAAGTGAAATCTTCCTACAAACCACGGATCAAAATTTCTATACGTATCTAAACATTTCCGTTTCTAACTTCACCGAAACGAGACCTATAAGTAGTTTCCGATTTCACTACAACTACAATTTCTACGAAACATGTCCAAAAGCTTTTTACGAAACATTTCTAATATTTAGTAGACAAAAACATACACCGAAACCGAAATTTCGATCCACGCTGCAAACACCCTTTAAGTCTACTATAGTACTACATATTTTAGCTCTATAATTGATTCAAAAAGCACCATAACAAGTACCACCAATTTGTCCAGTACAAAATTCAAATCAACCAAATAAAATATCAGAATAAACACACAAACCAACCTGTCGATTGGGAGTAGTGGGGTCATGCCTGGCCCAAAAGACATCAAGCAAAGACTCAAAGCTACAGTCTTTGGGATCATACTGCACCCTCACGACCTCGTTATGATTCGTCGAACCGGAACAAACATCCTCGTAGCTGGGCTTGTCCAAGTACCCCTGCGAGTAACCCACCTCAGTCTTGGTGACACCCGGCACACGCTGGAACGCGAGCTCGACGCCCCAGAAACAACCCGCCCCGAACTGGGCGAACTGCTGACCCGGACGCGGTACGTCGTCGTCTGGGCCCTGAGCTACGGATGAGGATGAGGATGATGATGAAGATGAATCGACGGTGGAGGATGAACGGACGCCGAAGCCGAGCTTGTTGAGCCAGCTGCTCATGCGGAGAGTTGTTGTGGGGGATGTAGAGGGGATTGTGGGTTTGAGTAGGGGTAGTTTGGGGAATGAGAAAGATGGTGGTTTGAAGATGAGAGAGGGAGCAATGGTGGTGGTGGTTTTGAGGATCATTTTTTTATGTGAGAGAGATTGCGTGTTGTGGTTAGTTACGCGGGGGACTGTGTGTGTGTGAATTTGGGAGGAATTTTCTGGCTGGGTTTTACTACACTCACTTTTTCATTCTTTTTTGTGTTTTTTATTGTTCTCATATGTTTTGTGGATAATGTGCCACGTTGGCCTAATAGTGAGAGGTGAAAATTGTTTTGTCTTAAGCTTTAAGAAAATGGAATTAGCTAGAGATAATATAATAGCGTCTCTGACTATTCATTACGTTTGAATAGCTATAGTGATTTATATTCCTTAATGTAGTTTCAGAGTGACGACTATCTAAAGCTTCATGGAACGTTCTGGGTTTTAATAAATAATACAGGCTGATTTTACGAGTACTTAAGCCCTAGATGAATTTATGTAATTAGGCCCAAGTTCAATATGAATGGTAATTAGTTTTTTAAAGTTATTTATCACTTGTATTTTATTATTATTTATCCGTGAGTACTTTATGAATTTTATATTTGTTTATCGTTGTTTTACACTAACCGATAGAAATATACATGTGCAAAATTCTTGTCAGAATCATTACATGATGTATAAGACAACAAGGATTTTTGCTGAAAGAATATTCTGAGGCATAATGTGATTGCTGATCAGTTGAAGGTGCTTCGATCGATTGCCTTATTGTGTTGTGTGACCCTGACCACTTAGCTACTTCCGATTGATTTATGATCGGATTAATATATACCACAGAGTTGGAAACTATTGTCTATATCAACATGGAAACATACTTCTTAACTATAATAATAGGGGTTGTTATGGATTTTATAGATGTAACTGTAATATATACACTGAATTAATTTTTATGATATGGTAGTTAAAAAAATAAAATTGTGTAGCTATATTAATTATATATAAGGCATTGAATTCTATACCAAATTGAAATATGTTCTAAAAAATGGACTTGGAGAAAAGGTAAAACGAGATTATCTCATATATACCTCTAGGTATGTGTTTGTCAAACCCAGTTTGCCCATCTAACTAGATTATCCCATAAAGCGTTGAATTCTATACCAAATCTGTAGTATTTTAGTACTTCAGAAATTACATGAATGAGATTGGAAATCAAGTGGATCGAATAATTAAAATAAAATTGACCGAAGGCATAAAGATCTATGAAATAGATTTAAAAGATCTTTTGTAGTGAAAGAAAAAAAAAATAACGTTTCATAATCCTAACAACAAATTAAACTAGACAACAGACATTTACTTAGCAACAAAATTAAGCCATGACTAGAAAATAAGGTTTGCAGAATCACGCTGACAAGTTTACGTGAATATAATGTATGTGAAATTCTTACAAAAGAATCATATATAGTCATATATACGACTCATAACATAAGCTAAAATAACTCCGGAAGCCAGCTCGGATTGGATAAGGAATAACTCGATATCTCATTTCTATTACAATCAGCATGTTACTATTATTATTATTCAAAACAAACTTTTACTAGTTTAATTTAAATATAACAATAATACCCAGATTCGGCATGCATATCTAATGTACGTACGTGGACTTGCCCACAGAAATCAAAATTACTTGCGAAACACGAAAAAGAACACCTTATAGTTTTGAACTATTGAATACACCTTCTACATAATTCATATTGTTAAAATAAAAAAACCTGCCAACCACCAAAGTAGGTAGAATCTGGAAAATATCATGATAATTTCATGGCGTAGACATCAGTGATGGCGTCAACTTTTTCCTCCATTATATTACACGATACAGTGCAAAATTATCTGGAGTCCACGCGAGAAAGAATTCTGTGGGCTAGGACAAGAGGCCTGGTCGGTCCACTCAATTATATGTTTAGTTTAACCATAAATGATTTAATATGAAAGGTAATAATACTCAGTATCGTCGTCGGATGCATTATTATTTTATTAACGTGAAATTGACATTCATCTCCTCATTTGTTTTTCCATTTTAAGATAATAGCCAAGCGTAAATTCGAAAAAACATTTTTTTATAAGTAACTAAAGTCTTATAAAACAAACACCGTGACTTAATTTTTCTATTCGGAATAAATACCTTAGAATGCTCATCAGCGAATTTATTAATTTCAAGGGGTATATTAACATCTAAATGTTAAACTTCTTTGGAAAATTATTCAATAACTTACCTCATCGTAAAATTTACCTCCTTATTCAATAAACTCGTATAAAACTTGTATTTACAACGTATCATTTATATATGTAAGAAGAAATCGCATTTCGCTGAAAACCAATTTAGAGCAATAGATCATGGGAAAAGAGAATTGTACATAACACACTAATTGCTCACGAAAATACGTATTTTTATCCCAACACCGCAGAGAAAATTTACCCGTCGTTTGTTATAATACATTAGATTTATTCCTCTTTTTTTCTGCAGGTCTTTTTTTCCAATTAATTAGTTAAATCTTAAATTTTCTAACCACCAAAAGTTGCAGTATTTATCCCAATTAATTTGTCGGTGACCGTGCCACTCCACAGAAAAAAGGTAACATCGGAATATGACTATGGTTAATGTGCATTTCTCTCCACCCCATGCAAGAACGTTTCACATTAAATTTACTAGCCTTCGGACATTGAACATATACCATCTACTGGTCAATTACAAACAGGAAATAACAATTTTAAGAAGCTAAGTCCAAATTGTCACTTCACAACAAAACACATTAAATTAAGAAAGTCTCATATGAAACAAACCACGGACAACTCCCGTGCAACCACTCGAAAAAGAAGAAAAGTTAGAAGTCATGCCTTGTACATATCAAATTCATCATATCGGCTTTCATTTATCTTGAGATGCAGCGAAATAAGGGGAAAGACGAAACATTTTAGATCCTGCAACAAAAAAATACAGCCAGAAAATGTCTGTTATGCGAGATTAGAGTAGGAGAAAAGTAACACACTTCATAGTGGAGAGGTTTGAAATATATCTGCAAACTTGTCTTTGTAGATATTAGACTACAAACACAACCAGGGGTAACGGCATGCAACGGTCAAACTGCTCTGAATTAACAGAAAATACCAATCCAATAATTTTTATAACAAAATTTGCATTCAAAAGACTATCCATGCATGGACCTTTCTCTTTGTCTCATCTATATATCTCCGTCGACTTGTAATCCACCAGAAAACAGATATGCCAATCTTTTATCTGTCTCCATGTAAGCTGTGAAAGAGCAAATACCACAACTTATATTTATGTCCGAGGTCTCAATTCTGCATGGATGCCTTCTCAATGATACTATTTGTTCCTAACATCAAGTATCAAGTACGCGGTAACGATCAAGCCAATACTCCAATAATGTTGATTTGCTTGCAACTTAGAAGCTTATGCCAACAATAGTAGTCATATATAATAGAGACAAAAGAAAAAATCAAGCGCAATATAATTCTTTCTGAATTTGCTTTTCTTAGTTTTACACTAAGAGAAAAAGACACATAATCACCTGAGAATTCATACTATACACAATATTTATTTCCATTATTACCAAGTCATTTCTCTTATCAATGTAGTGTAGAGAGATGCACCTCCAGACATCTTAATCATGCATGTACTGAAAGCAGCATTGAGTAGTCCTTGTACACGTTAAAGGTGCCAAGTGATACACCTTCGCAGATAGAAACACCACTTATATGATAAAAGTACTCAAGATTTCAATCACGTCTGCCCCAAAACTCACATGTTCTTGCATCCTCACCTTTTTCTTCCTAAACAAAATACCAAAGTTTTGTTCCACCAAAATTCCATCATAAAGAATTCAGAAATAAAAATATCAGTAAGAAAACTAATTTCATACATTACCCATAAAGCTTCCTCTAGACCAAAAAAATACCTTAAAAGTGAAGTAAATACGCAGACGATCGACTTAGAGACAAGCCTTCATTTTCTATAAACTATTTGAAGTGACTTAAAAACAATGCCCCTTGTCCCAGAGCATCAGATACTATTAACTTCCCAAGTATTTCATACCCCACATTAATTTCATTATCTCAACCAAAAATATTCACAGAAGTGACTCCTAAAACTGGGCATCAACCACCTAAATCTTCATAGGTAGCATCCTGCTAATGAAAGGACATACAATCAAATCTTTGAAATTCCTCTAAACAATCCAAGAATTCGACGTTCAAGAGACCCTAATTACATATTGGCAGACTCCACTAAACCGGTGTTCTGTATCCCAGATCTCTCAAGGTCAGGATGTCCTCGAAGCCCCTACAAATTACAACACCATTTCCCAGTGTATTTTCCTGCGACCTACTCCCAAGAAATTAAAGGTCCAACATGAAAGAAATTTAGATAGTTGAATCAACGAATAAACGCAAAGACACAACATGTAGATAATCACATTTCCTCATGTTTGTATTCTACCTCTACGATTTCGAACTCTCCAAGTGCGCGAAAATCATTAACATACTGCTGTACCTCAAGCAACTCCCACGCAATACAACAGAAAATCTCGAGCTCCAATTCAAATAAGTAAAAAACAAAAACCTACCTGAACAAGATAATAGAAGATTCGCAAACCCTCAGGATCTTTACTAGTCTGAACATCCATAAGAGACCCAATTTTGGACGTAGTAAACGAAATATGCTCATTCCCCATCACAATCTCCAGCTCCTGCCTCCCCACACGATTCGACTCCGGCTAATTGTTATCGTCTTCCTTCATTATCTACAACACAAAACATATAAAAATAATCAACTTCAAAATCAAAATTAGGGAAAAGTTTTGTTTAGAACCTCGGAATCGGAAACAATGCGGCGGCATTCGTTCATGACGGCGGGTGTGAGAAAGAGCTCCTGAATCAATAAGCCATATATCATCAAAACCTCGCATACCTCGAAGTGCTGTTGCAGCTTCACAACACATTGCATTCCCATCATCTGAAGCACTAGCGGCGTTTGCCTGAGGTTCAAAATCTTTCTTCTTAAGATTCCAACAGTCCCTCTTTTTATGACCCTTCTTACCACAGTGCCAACAACCGCCATTTGTCCTTGACTTGGATCTACCTTGCTTCTGACTCCCACTTGCACCACGTTCTGTTGATCTTCCCCTTGTCATCGCCAAGGCACTGACTTGTTGAGAGCCTGCCTCCCTATCCTCTTTGTTCTTGCACCGATTTTCTTCTTCAAGAACTGCGGCTACAATTTCCTCAAAGACCAAATAATCCGTCAAGAGATTCTTTGTTAAGTTGATAACAGGTTGATCATATTAATCTGGCAAACTCTGGAGTAGAATTTCAGCACGTTCTGCAGACTCTATTTTTTGATCCATAGAAGTGAGTTGAGAAAATAAAGTATTCAAAACGTTAATACGATCCGTTACCGAGGTAGATTCCAACATCCTCAGCATGTAAAGTTTTCTTTTAAGGAAAATCTTATTGTGGAGTGACTTGGATTCGTACATCTTGTTGAGATGATCCCAGATCTCCTTCACCGTCTTCTTTTTCTCGATGCTTGACAACACTCCATCCGCCAGCACCAGGTGGAGATTTGCAATAGCATTCTCGTCCATATCATTCCATTCGCATCATCTGTGAGTTCCACCGGTCTTTCACCCATCGCAGCGAGACAATCATCGTTTCTCAAGATGGCTTTGATCTTCAATTTCCAAAGCGAGAAATTGCTCCCGTTGAATTTCTCTATCTCAAATTTTGTCGTCATTGCCTCTATCACGAACCACCATTACTGATACATAATTTCAGCACAATACCTCCAAAATAATATCTCAGGCCCCGGATGTGAACCGCGGCTCTGATACCACTTGTTATAAAATAAACCTCGGATTAGAGCAAAAACACGGCTAATAATTTGAAATAAGAATATAAACGACACACAAATTTTACGTGAAAAACCCCAAATTACTTTAAAGTAAAAAACCACGGACAAGGTAGAAGAATTCACTATGAGGTAAAATAGGAATTACAACTCTCAGATTTTTACCGTAGTAAAATCACACTAACTCTCTATTTTTACTCTCACACTAAACAATTTACTAAACACTCTTTATATTTGTAATTGCTTAACTTTTCTGGGATGATTTTGCTCTTCGCAAAGCTTGCTATATATAGCAGCCAAATTGCCGTGACAAACAATGAATGCATATCACATGCATAATGTGTTTAGTTAAATGCTTGGCGCCATGCACCATTCTTCTCTCGTGAATGCCTTAATGGCATTATTGTTTGCTGACACATTTCCCATCACAATCTCGAGCTCCTGCCTCCCCACACGATCCGGCTCCGGCCAATTGTTATCGTCTTCCTTCATTATCTACATTTACAACCACACACAAACAATACAATTCAACTTCAAAATCCTCAAGTACAAAAATTAGAGCAAAATTTTGTTTAGAACCTCAGAATGGGAGACAATGCGGCAACATTCGTTCATGACGGCGGGTGTGAGAAAGACCTCCTTCCGGATCATGGTGTCGTTCTTGTAGTTGGAGTTGCTGGCGTACCGGAGCTTGCTGTCGGGTCGGAACTCGAATTCGAGGAACTCGTGTCCGAATTTGCCCTTGCGTCCGACGTAGTATCGCATGTAGAACTCGCTGTTGTTGTTGTCTTCTCCTCCGATATCTGCCATTTTCAGACAAAATTTCGCTTGCAGCAAAACATTTTTACTTATTAATAATCTTAATAAGCTGGTAAGATTGGGCTTTCAATTGGGCTTTGAAGTGCGTTGTCTTGGATTTGGCCTGCAAGTTAGTATAGCTCGGAATATACCCCCTTTGTCATGCTATAAAGTATAAAGTACCTCGACCCCTAAATTATTTTTTTTATATTTTTTTTATAGTAAATGACCAAATACTTTTAATATTTACTTTCTTTTGTTATAATTTTATATTTAATTTCAGTCTTTCTTTACAAAAATCATAAATAAAAGTAAAACGAAATATAATCACATATATTATGAAACTGTAACTTGTTTTTAATATTTTTCCCACAATTTAAAGTATGAAATCAAAAGGTATACATATTTTTTTATAAAAAGGGTATAGATGTCTTTAATTGTCCAAAAAACCACCCCCACTCTCAAATTGGGGGAGTGAACTACACAATGGTGTGCTCCGCGCCAACGTAAATCAAGTTCCATATAGGATATTAGTCAATATCTGTGTTTGTAATACAAAATGTTCGTCCGTACCTAACAATTTTTTTAAGTATAATTAGTATAAAACAATCATTCTCTGAGTTAAAAGAATATTTATGAAATACTAAAATTTGGATATACCCTGGTTGTGGTTATAGCATACTCAATGCTCAGGGGCAGACCGACCCTGTGGGCTAGGGTGGGCTAAAATTCTATAGGTATAGGCGTATATATGTTAGGGCTCATTGCAGCAAACCCCCCAAGCTATGGGGTATGTTGCGCTTTGCTCCCTAACCTATGAAAATGTGCGAAAATGCCCCACAACCTCTTGATTTTTGTGCGATTTACCCCTGATGTCAAATCTGAAGGACAAAAAATTAGACACGTGTCCAAAATGAACAGTTGAATTTTTAAACCCTAAATTTTGATAATTTAAACTAGGGTTTGAAAATTAAAAAAATATAACAAAAATCGAAGTGAAAAAAATGGCATTTTATTGAATTTGAGGTTAAATAGTAATGCACCCTCATGTTCACGTTTCAAATTCCGGCGAAAATTGGCTTGAAATTCGGTGAGGGGGCAAAAAGTCGTACACGGGACTTGTTGCAAAAAAAAAAAGTTCATGGGGCAAATCGCTACACACCCTATGGTATAGGGGGTTTGACACTTTTATCCATTTACTTAGTGGTATGTAAATATTATCCTTTTGTAACCATTAACCAAAGAATATTATATTCTAATTTACACGTTTGATACTACTATTTTTAATATCTATTTTATTTAAATTACTTAGGTGACGAGTAGTCCGGAGTGAAAAAGATTCCTGATTCCACCCCGTCAATGCTTATATATTGAGTTCTCTTACTCAAGGATTTAAGAGATCCCATTGAGAAAGAAACCTTTCTTCATTTAATACAAAAAAGGCATATTGGCGATGGCAGACTAATATATCGGTACAGTAATGTGTTGAGTTTTGAAGTTCGCTAAAAATTGAAACTTGAACTGCATGTGCGTCACTATTTTGGACAGTTCACATAAATTATAACCGATCTCTTTTAGTAGTGACCAAAGCTATATACGAAAAATATATGACCCGGAAACATGCAACTTTTTCTTATAAATCGTCATAAAGCTGAAATTTGTCTTCAGTGAACATGGACTAGTTCACCAATTTCACAAATAGACTTCATGCAACGATCGATGTTAGAAAAGCAGCTAACTGTAAGATTGCAGATACAGTGTATATATGTTTTGCTGTCCTTTGCACTTTTAGCTAACAACAAATATGCAGTTGCATAAAATAGGCGTGATTTGTATTCATTATAGATATCTATGAATCAGTATATCCATAATTACATTACTTGTACATGTCATTGTTTCTGCTATTTAAAGAAGACCGATTTTCTATAATTGTTGGGTCACATGTTAATAAATTTGGTTTCAAAAACCAAATTATCCTAATTGAAATTTAGGGATAATTCTGTGAATTTTAATCAGTATCTGTGCATGGTTAATAATTACTTTTTCTTTTTTGGTCAGGGTCAATGGTTTTGTAAATAACTCTAGATATATTGCCTCTAATTTGCAGGACAGAGTACTTACAACTGGGTATATTTGAATTTATTACATTACTTCATATATGGTCTTATTGGAAGAAAATATATTGCCATTCAACGGGAAAAAAAAAAAAAAACCAAAGTTTGTTGGCCCTAACCAACAATGATATATTATTATTTTAACAAACTTTACTTTTATTTTTTTTATTATTTTTAATCATCAAGCAGTTACTCAGCTCTTTATCACTATAGTCCTCATGCAGAGAACTAGATTCAAATATTTCAACCATCCACATAATCAAGTATAAATATCCATGTTGGCAATGAAGTTAATTCATTCATCATTTTCTTCTGGAATACTAGTACAAATATAATTTCTCCTTTCACGGGCTAGGAATGCGGATAAATTAGCAACATGAATTATCGCTCTTTTCCAGTTGAAGAAACTACTAAAGAAAAAAGTTTACTCCATAGGGCAGTGTTCGACTCAAAGCTAGCAGATGTTCCGCTCATCAACTTAGATGGAATGTGCGCTAATCCCGCCCAACGGGCGATAATTCTAGAACAGATTGGGCATGCTTGTCGCCGTAACGGCTTCTTTCAAGTAAGTAAAGCAATGCTATATAGAAATAAAATTATTTCATTACCTCTATTGGATTAATCTTTTAGACATGCAAGTAAGAAAAACTAGTACTCAAGAAGTCATAATTGTGGAAATGAATCAATCTATAAAGTCTAAAAGTGTCATACTTGTGAGATTAAAGTAGAACTAATTATTGTAATACGTGTGATCCACGTCATACATGGTTCGTGGAAAATCGGTTATGGAATCTTGATTAGCCATTCACGCCTAGCCACGTAAGTTCTCGTATTTCACCACACACACGGCATCAAGTCAAAGGTATAGTACTCAACTATCACATGATAAGATTGATCGACTTCAAGTCGAGTACTATACGTAGTGATTAAGTACTAGTCAAAAACTCGAGTTTATAATGCATATCTCAGCACAGTTTCAGCAAATTAATAAGCAAGCTAAGGCACATAATTTCCCTTGTCACGGCCACCATGCATATATAATTATAATGTGAGGAGTCCTATTTTTGATTACGTAATATTGAGGTTCTAAATTCTGTTTGTCATACATATATATGTAGGTTATAAATCATGGAATATCCCAGGCGATACTTGATGGAGCTCTTTCTACTGCCTCCGATTTCTTCAATTTGCCAAGGCAAAGTAAGGCTGGATTCATGTCGAGTGATGTGCACGATCCGGTCAGGTACGCTGCAAGCTCCAAAGATGGACCTAACAAGGTTCAATATATGAGGGTCTTTCTCAAACACTACGCACATCCCCTCAAGGACTGGATTGGATTGTGGCCTGATTCTCCACCTGATTACAGGTACTCGTGAATAAATAGATTCAAGTCTTAATAATAGGCAAACTTACCGAATCACATGACCATTAATCCCCTCTCTGTGTGGGAAGATACAAGCAGGAATTTGCCATATTAACATAATAGTTAGTTAATTTTTCAAAAGCATTTTTATCAATGACAATACTCAATTAGAACATTAATCTGCAATGTGCATATACAAAGTATGGACTTTAACGATCTGCAATATCTTTAATGACAGAGACAAAATGGGAGCCTATGTTGTGGCAGTGCAGAAGCTAGCCTTGAAAATAACGGGACTCATAACAGAGAGTCTTGGTCTAAGCCCAACATACTTGAACAAAAAACTCGACGAAGGAATGCAAGTTATGACCGTCAATTCCTA
The DNA here is from genome assembly GCA_946800315.1 of Misopates orontium. Lineage (NCBI taxonomy): Eukaryota > Viridiplantae > Streptophyta > Magnoliopsida > Lamiales > Plantaginaceae > Misopates > Misopates orontium. The sequence goes on along the minus strand of OX326947.1, from coordinate 42,944,408 downwards.
CCCACCGTGCCCACGACCGGACCTCGCCCTCGGCCTGCCACCTCACACCGATTATAGCTGCATTACGATAGTCCTGCAGGACTCACTTGGCCTTCAAATTCTTGATGATCATGAGCCTAAATCATGGAAATCCGTTCCGGTTATTAACGCTGCTTTGCAAGTTCATGTTGGGGATCAGCTCGAGGTGCTGAGCAACGGGAGGTACAAGAGCGTGATGCATAGAGTCACGGTTAATACCGAGAAGACGCGATTTTCCGTTGCCAGTCTTCATAGCTTGGGATTGGATGTGAATATGGGTGCTTCAAATGAGATGGTGGACGAAGAGAAACCTTGTCGATATAGAGAAAGTAGTTTTAAGGGGTTCTTGAACTTCATTTCCAAGAATGATATTGGACAAGGGATGAGTTTTCTTGAGACGCTTAAGATTGAAAAGAGATGCATATAGTTGGTCTCAGAGAGCGATTTATGAAGAATCTCTAAGCTGAATTATGGTTTTGGTGAAATTATAATATATGTTCCTTGTTTTTTCCCTTTATAAGGTTAGTGTAACAGTTTTTTCAAGAATCTGTTATAATATAAGGTTCTTGTTGTTGTAATACATTTTCTGGTTGTGTTTTGGGATTTCTTTGTTTTTCTTGCATTCTGTTCAGTCTGATTAAATAGTGAAAAATAATGTAATAGATATAGAGACCAAACATGAATCTGCACTTTAGTATTTTGAAAAATTCAATTCTAGTTTGCATATTGCAGAGGGGGAAATGCGGAAAACCCCATGTGGTTTTGAAAACCTGCACGAAACCCCCTTGTGGTTTGTTAACTGTCTGAAATCCCTTTGTGGTTTCATAAACCTTGCACAAATCCCCAAACTTGCAAAAAACACCTTTATGGTTTCAAAAAGTTTTGCACAGAACCCCCTTGTGGTTTCATGAAAAGGGAATTTTGTGGAGAGTTCATGAAACCACAAGGGGGTTTTAGACAATTAACAAACTACAAGGGGGTTTCGTGCAGATTTTTGAAACCACAAGGGGGTTTTAGGTTGATTCCCCTATTGCAGAGGAAATATATATACAGAATATATACGCACAAAATTATATGAATTTACATGGTAAGCTTCTATTACAACTTAAGCTTTTATTTCAATTTAATTGATCGTATCAATCTTTTGATGTGGTATTCTACTGGTTATTACTAGGGGTGGGCATTAGCGGGTACCCGTTCCGAATGGTTACCCGCGGCGGGTACTCGACATGTTGGGTAGAAAAAATTCATTTCCCGATCCCGACCCCGAAATATGCGGGTACCCGAAGGCGGGTACCTGTTAGGGTAGGGTACCCGTGAAGGCGGGTGGTGGGTACCCAAATGTCTCATTTTTTTAGCTTTTGTGTTGAAAAAATTGATGTTTTCAATTTTTAATCTTCCACACAATGCTACGTTTTTTTGGTACTATGATAAAAATCTCTTGAATAATTACAAATTAGATAGATGACTTATTCTATTTTGTGTAAGATATTCGAAGTTTAGTGAATGTCCCTTTTTAGACTCTTAGTCGTTAGTCTTTTTTTCTTTATTATTAACCACAACATACTCTAATATAAGTATAATTTTTTCTTCTTTTATTGTTAAGCACAACGACTAATAGTATAACTATAAGTGATATATATATATATATATATATATATATATATATATATATATATATATATATATATATATATATATATATATATAGTGGGTGGGTACCCGATTGGGTTCGGGAATTTGGTTAGCAATACCCGACCCCGAACCCGACTCTTTCGAAGCGGGTACCCGACATTTGGGTACCCATACTCATATTTCCCGTCCCGATTGGGACGGGTTTGGGTATATATGGGTACCCAAATTTTTTGCCCACCCCTAGTTATTACTCCCCTTCCAGCTACATGAAGATCCGTATCCAAACTTTGAACCGTATAGGAACACAACTCGAAAATGCCAGCTTATTGTTGAGAGTCTAAAAGTATACACTTTTTACTATTTTTATATCATTTATAACGTTATCACCTAATTAAACTGATTGAAAATATAAATCTCTCATCAAGATTCAGTTTATAAAAAAAAAAGTTAAAAAAGCATAATACACCTAAATTACCAAAGCACACAAACTACACCTAAAATCACCTAAAACACATGTTACACCTAAATCACAAAAAAATACGCACTACACTTATATAACCTAAAAAGCACATACTACTCCTAAATCACCTTAAAAATACATATTACACCTAAAGTACTTAAAAAACATATTATACTTAAATAACTTTAAAATATACACATACCTAACCACCTAAAGTAACAAACACCACCAAAATCACCTCTAACAATAGGTACACCTATACCTAAAACAAACATTGTACCTGAATCAACAATTAAAACATATTACTCCTAAAATGCTTACAAAAGAAAACTACATTTAGATTACCTAAAAATTATACACAAAGCACACACGACATATAAATTACCTAAAAGACACATAATTGACCTAAAAATATAGTAGAAACACAGTACACCTCAATCATTTGAAGAAACACATACTACACCTAAAAAGTACATGATACACCTAAAATATATATAGATATTGATAGTAGTAATAAGTGGTATAATGTAAGTGTTTACGGACCTTTTAATTTAAAGTTTAAGCCCACTTCAATTCAATAAATCGATGACTCTTGTTTCCATTATCCCACCATCTGCAATTATTTCCCAATGACGGCTAATTTCGTGCGGGGAATAGAGAACAAACAAGAAATAGATACAGAAGAGGGCTCGAAGAATTTCTATTTATTCATTCAAATTAGAGATATAACTATTATGACGACTATTAATATTTATAGTAACAAGATTCAATTGTAATTATACATGAGTATATGCTACTACAACAAACTAATTTAGGGGCTTTCAATGATATTATTAAAATTTCAAGAGAAATTTGTTACATAACGTCAAATCTCATGAGGTGTAAGGTATATTATCCCTTATATTTATTGCAAATCGAATAAACTCCATGTTATAAATTAGTCACATAATAACTTAAAGTAAAAGTTTAGGTTGACTAAAAGAAAATTAAAAATTAATTATACTTTGAAACATGTGTAGACACGCAAAATTTATAAAATATAGTTTAGAAATTAACTTGATTTATGCTATTTGAACTTTGGGATTTTACTAAATTAACTTCCAAAAGAAAATAGTTAAGTTAATTAATTTCTAGTATATTTTGTTGGCCAATTAAATGGTGACAAGTGTCATATATGATGTGTTTTATTTAAAATATTTCTTGATAAATACAAAATAAATTTGTATTTATCTTGAAAATGGAAGAACCAATATTATGCTTCCACGTCATCTTTTGATCTTATCAAGACTCTACCTCTACACCTATAAATAGAGGTCTTCACTCAAGGGAAATTCACAACACAAATATCATATTTTGAAGAGGAGAAGCTCTGGAAATTCTCACTCAAGTTCATCATCTTCGAGGAGTACTTCGCGGGGACCAGGATCGTTCTTCACGAGGATTAAAGCTGTGGAAGTTCTCCCTTTGATTAAAGCTGTGGAAATCGCCCCAAATTTATCATATTTAAGGCGTTCTTCGCGAGGATCAAGATTGTTCTTCACGAGGATTAAATAAAAACTCCATTTGATTCAACATCAAGCTGCAAAGCCGTTGGAAAACTGTTTCTGAGGATCGGACTTCTGCTAAAGGAGATCAAACCTCAATATATTTAACGAATTCAAAAGAACTCAAGGCGAAGATCATATTGTTCGTCGCGAGCCTCAAGTCAAGTTCAACTTTAATTCAAGATCAAGCTCAAACGCCCTTGAATCGAAGTTCAAATCAAAGCCACGTGGAAGAGATCAAAATCAACTCCACATTGAAGTCTACCAAGTTTTTTTCAAGTTTATATGTTTTAGAAAAGAATCAGAGGATTGTTGAGATTGTAACCCCATATCTTTTTCAATAAATATAAATTTTATTTGTTCTAACTTTTCTTGTCTTTTATGTTAAGGACTTGAAATTTCATAGCAACAAATTTTGGCACGCCCAGTGGGAAAAAAGAAGCTTCAATGGTGAAACGAACAAAAAAAGAAGAAGAAGAAAAAAAAAAAAGAACCTGTTCTGCTGCTGCGTTGAAGTGCAAAAGATGAAGAAAAAAAAGTGGAGGCTCGACGCATTATATAGATCTTTCATGGAAGGAATTTGAGTTCAAGTGAAACTTGTGTTCAAAAAAAAAAAAAAAAAAAAAAAAATCCCGATGGAACTAGAAAAAATAAAAGACTAAAAAAAATAAGTTAGAACAAATAAATCTATAAATCAATATATTGGGAACAAATCTCTCTTGAATCCTCTGATTCGATTTACAAGAACAATAATTAAAGATTTAAAAAAAACACTTGAAAAATTAAACTTCACTTTGATCTTCTTGAAAGTAATTCCAACGCTCACAAAACGTTAATTCAGGGGCGTGAGAGCTTGTTCCTGAATCAAAGATGAAATTCCTTGAATTTTGTTGAAGAACAATATGGATTTCCTCAAATTTGTTGAAGTTCGATCTTCCTTAGCAGAAGCGTGACCTTCAAAAACGGTTTTCCAACGGCTTTGCAGCTTGATGTTGAATCAAATGAAGCTTTTCTTTAATATTCTCGAAGAACGATCTTGATCCTCGCGAAGAACACCTTGAAAGTGATGAACTTGAGAGAGAAATTCCAGAGCTTCTACTCTTCAAGAATGATATATTTTATTTTGTTGTCGATTTTTCTTGAGTGAAGACCTCTATTTATAGGTGTAGAAGTAGAGATTTGATAAGGTCAAGAGATGAGGTGGAAGCATACTATTGGTTCTTCCATTTTCAAGATAAATACAAATTTATTTTGTATTTATCAAGAAATAATTAAATAAAACACATCATATATGACACATGTCTTGATTTAATTGGCCATATAATTGAATATGATTTAACTGAATTGAACACCTCATTTTAACACATGGCGTCATCTCATTGGCCGATGAGAATATATTAGGAAATTAATTAATTTCACTATTTTCTATTGGAATTAAATTTAGTGAAATTCCAAAATGAGAAATAGCAATAATTAATCTAATTTCTAATACATTAAATAACACATGTCATCATTTGACTGGCTTCTAAGATTTGCCCGTCTACAAATGCCCCCTCGAGACTTGTTCATGTAAATAGTCTCATTAATTCTTGAAGTGAATAAGTCTCGACCATAAATTTAATTAACATAAAGTTGTGTCTTCATGTCAAAATTTATGGTTTAGTTGGACCATGATGTCAATTTTTTTTTTTTTTAGGGTCCCCAAATTGAATATGTGGAAGTTTGAGCACCAATTTGATCCTTGTAGGGATGTGGATGACTTTTTTTTTTTTTTTTTTTCTCGGTCTATGTAGACCATAGTAGATGATAATTCCTCCATAAGTAGTCTACGCAACTTTCCACTTCCCCTTTTTTTTTTTTTTTTTGTTTTGGTGCATTACACCAACCTCACAGGATTCGGACTCAGGTGGTCTACGTAGACCACAACACTGGATAATTTCTTTTCTTCATCTTCTTCCTTGAAATCTGATCGATCGCTGCCCCTTTTTTTTTTTTTTTTTTTTTTTAATTCCAACTTCTCTTAGGACTCTTTCACTAACAACCCAACTAATTAAGAATTCTAATCCCACAATAATTAAACCGATGAGTTTGAAACCTAGTTCCATCGGGATTTTTTTTTTTTTTTTTTTTTTTTGAACACAAGTTTCACTTGAACTCAAATTCCTTCCATGAAAGATCTATATAATGCGTCGAGCCTCCACTTTTTTTTCTTCATCTTTTGCACTTCAACGCAGCAGCAGAACAGGTTCTTTTTTTTTTTTTTCTTCTTCTTCTTTTTTTGTTCGTTTCACCATTGAAGCTTCTTTTTTTTTTGTTTTCTGCGTCTAGCTTTATTTTTTTTAAAAAAAAAAAAACCTTCTGCCTATACTTTTCATAACAGCAACTCAAGAAAAATTCCGGGCAAATAGAGTCGAAGGATTCGTACGGAGAAGTAGAATACCGAAGGAAATTTCGCCAAACACGTGAGTTTTATTCGAATCTCTCCTTTTTTTTTTTGTTTATTTATTATTATTCTCCATCTAATCCTTCTCGTCTTCTCAGAAAGTAGCGTCTGTCGTAATTCTTTTACCAGATTTTGCTACGAGGCGGAATCAAACCCATCACCACCTTGCTCCGTCTCCTTTGGTATTTAAAAGTGCTTGGAAGTTGAAAAAGTTGATTAATATTCCAATTGTGATATTAAAATCAACTTAATCTAACATTTTTTTTTTTTTTTTTCTTTGAAGAGTTAACACCATGGTATTTTTTAAGAGTGATGTGTCCTCGTCTGGCGTAGAGAGTTTGGTCGTTCTCTCCGACGAAAATCAACCCACGAAGCGCGGCATTACTTTAGGAGTTAACAGTGCTCTAACCGGCAATTATGCCAAACGGTGGCCACCTCTATCGAATTCTCTTTTGATGGAAGACTGGACTGCGGAGTATATCAAAAAATCAGGCAAAGCTACTGGATTGCGAACATTATGTGCCTCCCATCACAAAAAATCAAGCAGTACTACTCCTTTTCCAACTCTAGGGCGACGGATTATCCAAGGCGACACCAAGTGGGATGATGCTCCCCTTGATTTTCCCGGTGAATTTCGTTATTTCCCTGGCTACTGGGAATGGACGGAGGATGTTCTTAGTCGTTGTGAGGGCAAACTTGTCGCCTCAAGACTATATAGCCCGGTTTATGCATCTTTGTTCACATACGACAGAAATTCGAACGTTGTGAAGGCTTTTTGCGAAGCATGGTCACCCTCTACAAATACGCTCTTGACTTCGTTTGGGGAATTATCTATCTCGTTGTGGGACTTACATTTTCTTGCTGGCTTTTCCATATCAGGATTACTCTATGATGAGGTTATACCTAGCGATGAGGAACTTTGTGGAAGAGATGGGGCGGGAGATGTATTTATTCCGCGATCTTGCCAAGTCTTGTTTCACTCTTTTTATTTACTTCGAGGAGAGCCTGGCGATCATCGAGTGTCTATTGAGGATTGGATCAAGTTTTGGTCAAAGAAGGAGATCAAATACCAATGCCCTCCACCTCGAAAAGAAAAGAAAATCGCGCGCCCTAAATCATCGCACAATCCTCTTGGCAATATTGATGTCCACAAGACATGGTCGAAGGCGGAAGAAGACTTATTCTCTAAGCTTGGCGTCAAAGGAAGCTCTAGGGAAGAAGCATTTTTGGCTGCACATTTGGCATGCTGGTTATGCACATTTGTCTTACCTATTAAAGACGTTGGATTCATTCGTCCGAGCACATTCAAGATGGCTAGTATCATGGCAAGTGGTCGACGAGTGAGCCTTGCAATCCCTGTATTAACGTCCATCTATAAAGGGTTGAACGTTATATCGAATTCCTCACAACCTCCTCAAGGAAATTTTCCTTTTCCAATTCACTTTGTCTATAGTTGGTTGGCGCACTACTTCACTACCCACTTCAATGTTTACAAGACACCGCGTGGACCTCAAATGACGGGATTTTCTGGGGAAGGCGAGGCAAGACACTATGATGCCACACGAGCTCGCAAGAGGATCCACATTGGGGATTATGTCTCTTGGTCATGCAATGCAGTCTTAGAGGGCAAGGGAATTACGTTCACGGACAATGATAGTGCTAGTGAGGATGAGCAAAGTTATTTTGCCAGCATTCGTTCATGTTACCTAACTCTGAGGCAAGGTGAAGTCTTTTTGGTTGAACCATATAGTCCTCACAGATTCAGTCGGCAATTTGGATATTACCAAGATGTTCCAGGCGTGCTCAAGTTTGATAAGCGTGAAGCTTCTTTGATGGAAGGTCTTCGATTTTGGAGAATGAGCATTCTACACAAGACTTTATCGAAGGCTTGGCTCCCTGGAAAGGCTGTAGCCCTTAGAAGCTTTTACTCAGAAGGTTACAAATCGTGGTTGTTTGAAACCAACATGAGATATCTTGAAGCACATATTGATGATTTATTGGCCCCACGACCCCGTTTGACTATTGGTGGAGACGAAGGTAGTGGAAAGGAGCATGATTCAGGAAATGCTTCTGTGCAAAAGAGTGTACGAGATTCCCCACCTGTTGAGGGTAAAAAATCCAAGAAGATTAATCCCAAGGTTGATGCTTCTTTGAACCCTGGATCTTTTGCTATAGTCCAAGTTACTAGTTCAAGGGCTAGTGAACCTGTGAAAAGAAAGAGTGTTTCTGCGGCAAGTGATAGCAGCAACGTTGATCGCAATTGGAAAAGGGTTAAGAAGGACTTGAGTTCCCAAAAACAAGGGGAAGATGATGTTGGTGGAGGCACTCCATGCAATCCGTTGTCAGTAGCCAACTCCACTGAAAAGGTGTGTAATTGAACCTCACTTTTTTTTTTTTTTTTTTTTTTTTTTTTATATATATATATATATATATATATAACTCTTGTATGCATCTTTTCAGTTAGAAGATGAGACAATTCATGTCGCAGATGATGATAATCAATCTCAAGCCAGCCAAGGGTCTGTTTCATGCAGCGGTTTGCAAGCGAAACCTTCAAAAGTCGATAAGTCATCCCAGTTAGTGTCGCCTAACTTTGCAAAGGACAAAAGAAATCCTAAACATATTGTTCCCTCCGTCCTTGTGGGCAAAAGTCTTGTGAACAACTGCCAAAAGAAATTTCTCAATGATCTATGGAGTGATCTCAGCCGAAAAATCTCAGAAACTCCACTTGATTTAATTTCATCAATGGAAGAAGATGTTGAATATGTTCTCAAAACAATGAAGCGTTTTGAAGGGAAGGATATTAATCGCGTAGAAACCTTATTGAGATCCCTTTTCAAGAAAGCTACTACTTATGATAAAGCCCGGTCTTCATCTTCAGACAAGATGCCAAAAGAGTTGCTTGCTCAACGACTTAGCACGACAAAAGATCGCCTTCGTGATGCCAAAGTCAAAAAGGACAAAGGAGATTCCCAAATTAAGTCCACGAAAGACAAACTTCAAAGTGTTAAAGAAGATTTGATGGCCTTGAAGTTGAAGCAGAAAGATCTAATATCCTCTTTGGAGCGCCAACAAGAATTACTTCAAACAGTTGACAGTGAAATTTCTGAGATTGAAGAAGAGATATCAACTCTCAACAACACTCCTTTACTTAGTGATGCAGTGGTAGAAGACTTGGAAGCTTCAAGAATGGAATTGGAAGGTGCACAAAGGGAGTTGGCCATCATTAGGCCGTTTGCATGAGAGACTTTTTATTTTTTTTTTTATTTTTTTTTATTTATGTTACTGGTATCTCCCTTTCCCTTTTCCCTTGAGTTTGTAGTATCAATGGTACAACTTTTGCAATTAATAAAAGATTTACTTTCATTTATATTGCTTTAAGTGGTACGTCATTCTCTTTTGCTTTCAATTGTTCTTTTCAAGCACAACTTATTCTAACTCAAGCATATCCACCATAACTCGAACAAAAACCCACTTAATTTATTTTTATGGCTGGACTTAGAAAAATTCCCAAGCTGCCTACGTACCCTGTGAGGGGATCAAGTCATATCGTAGTTCAAAACAAATTGAATTTGTTTAGTGGGTGCCGTGCACAGTTTAAACTCATGCGGGCCAGGAGTATCCATTATTTAATCACTTGGACAAAGTGAGATACTTAAAATTTAACCACATAAAATACCATAGTGGGGTAACTTATCATTTTAACCACATAATTTACCATTGGTGGGTACCATTCACAGTTTAAACTCATGCGGGCCAGGAGTAACATGCAGTTTAGGCTCGTGCGCCAAGGAGCGTACTTCAATCATCAAGGGTAATATCTTTTTAAGAACTTCCCATTTATAGGACCAATTCTTAATCCATCTTCAGCAATCAACTTATATGCGCCATTTGTGTAGGCTTCTTGAACAACATAAGGACCATCCCATTTTGATGTAAATTTATTGCCAGTGCGATGAGTGATAATGATGGGTCTTCTCACAGCAAGCACCAAGTCACCAACTTGAAATGACCGCAAGCGAACCTTCTTGTTAAATGCTCTTGAGATGCGAGCTTGATAACACTCAAGTTTTTGTTGCGCTTCCAACCTTTTCTCATCTAGAGCTTCCAACTCTTGTAGTCGCAAGCAAGCATTTTCCTCCTCAGTGAGGCCTTCTTGTATTGCTATCCTCAAAGATGGGATTTGTCGTTCCAGGGGAAGTACTGCTTCCACGCCATATACCAATGCGTAAGGAGTTGCTTGAGTTGGTGTTCTATAAGTTGTTCTATAAGCCCATAGGGCTTCTCCAATTCTTTCGTGCCAATCTCTTTTTGACTTTGCGACAACTTTCTTTAGCAAATTGCACAAGGTCTTGTTAAATGCTTCAGCGAGGCCATTGGCAGCAGCATAATATGCCGAGGAATTTCTTTGCTTAAACTCAAACTTTTGACAAAGTTTATCAATGAGACTATTGCAAAAGGGCTTCCCATTATCAGTGATAATATAGCGGGGAACTCCATAGCGGTATATGATATTGGTGCGAATGAAATTAGCAACACTTTCTTTCTTCACTTCTTTAAGAGGTATTGCCTCGGCCCACTTGGAGAAGTAGTCAGTAGCAGCCAAGATGTATAAGTGTCCACCAGAGGACTTTGTCATAGGACCAACAGCGTCAAGTCCCCACGCATCAAATGGCCACGATGCGACAGTCGGATGTAGTGGTTCCGGTGGTTGATGAATAAAATTGGCATGAAATTGGCAAGCTTGACACTTCCGTGCATATTCCATACAGTCAATAACCATTGTGGGCCAGTAGTAACCCATTCTCTTAATTCGAAAGTGCAACTTTGGGCCTGACTGATGAGCACCGCAAATCCCAGAATGAGCTTCCTCCATGGCTAGAATAGCTTCATCTTCACTTAAACACCGTAAGAATATTCCTTCAAATGAGCGTCTATAGAGTGTGCCCTTATAATATAGAAATCGAGTTGCGCGTCGCCTAACATCAGTTCTTCTACGAAGATCATCAGGCAATTTCTCATACTTCAAGTAGTCAACAAGTGGTTGCCTCCAATCTTCTTTCTCAATCTCATAAGCTCCCACAACATGATTTTCTTCTTCAGTTATTTCCTCATCTTCATTTATGACGGATGGTATGACCCAACTTTGGCATACTGGAACATTGACTTTTTCTTCAGTCATGACAAGTGTTGAAGCAAGTTTTGCCAAAGCGTCTGCTTGTCCATTTTCCCTTCTAGGTACATGTTCAATTGACACATCTCCAAGACGTCCAATCAATTTTCGAGCATAGTCACAATATGGGAGTAATTCGAGCTTCTTTACTTCAAACTCACCCAGAAGTTGATTGACCACCAATTTAGAGTCTCCATACACCTCGAGGTTCCACCACTCCATATCAACAGCTAATTCCAATCCCAATATGAGGGCTTGATATTCAGCAACATTGTTGGAACATTTTTGAGTTAGAGTAAAAGAGTAAGGAAAAACTTCTCCATTCGGTGTGAGAAAGACAATTCCAGCACCAGCTCCGCCCTTATGAGCAGCTCCATCAAAGTACATCTTCCATGGGGGAATAATTTCAATTACGAGGACATCTTCATCAGGCAAGTCGTCCACTAGTTCCCACTCAGCAGGGATCGGATGGTCAGCCAAAAAATCAGCCACAACTTGTCCCTTCACAGCTTTTTGAGGAATGTATGTTATTTCGAATTGTTGCAGTTGAAGGTACCATCTAGCGAGTCGATCAGAGAGTACGGGCCTTGACATAACGTACTTCAATGGGTTTGCCTTGGAGATCAGGCGAATGCTATGAGCTTGGAAATAATGCTTCACCTTTTGTATTGCAAAGATAAGAGCCAAACACAATTTTTCAATTGGAGAATAATTCAACTCGTTTGGTGTCATCCTTCGGCTCAAATAGTATAAGGCATTTTCTTTTCCATTATCATTCTCTTGTGCAAGCAATGCTCCTACAGAACTCTCTTGAGCAGCAATATACAAGATTAATGGGCGTCCAGACACTGGGGCAACCAACACAGGAGGCTTCATCAAATAAGATTTTATACGCTCAAAAGCATTGGTGCAAGCTTCATCCCATTTAAAGGGAACATCTTTCTTCATGAGGCGGCTAAATGGTTGACACCGACCTGCCAAATTTGAGATGAATCTCCGAATATACGCCAATTTTCCTTGAAGACTTTTGAGTTCATGCAAGTTACGTGGTTCAGGAAGTTTCAAGATAGCATCGATTTTAGCTTGCTCAATTTCAATTCCTTGTCGACGAACAACAAAGCCAAGAAACTTTCCAGACGTCACGCCAAAAGCACACTTCAAGGGATTCATCTTCAATTGATATCTTCGTAAGCGTTCAAATACTTGTCTTAAATCATGGAGATGGTCTTCTCTTTTCTTTGACTTCACGACCAAGTCATCCACGTAACACTCAACATTCTTATGTAGCATGTCATCGAATATCTTTTGCATAGCTCTTTGGTAAGTAGCTCCAGCATTTTTCAATCCAAACGGCATTACCTTATAGCAATAAATTCCCTTTGGGGTTCGAAATGCAGTGAACTCTTCATCTTTTGGGGCCATACGAATTTGGTTATATCCAGAAGAACCATCCATAAAAGACAAAGCCTCATGGCCAGTGGTAGCATCAATCATGAGTTCAGGGATTGGTAATGGAAAATCATCTTTGGGACATGCCGCATTGAGGTCCCTAAAATCCACACAAACTCGAATTTGTCCATTCTTCTTTCTTACTGGGACTATGCTAGAAATCCAAGTAGGATATGTAACTTCTCGAATGAACCCTGCTTCGATGAGCCTATTTACCTCAGCCTCAATTAAAGGAACCAACTCAGGGCGAAACCTTCGTTGTGCTTGTTTAATAGGGCGAGCTACTTTCTTTACAGCCAGTTGATGGACAGCAACTCTTGGATTTAAGCCAGGCATTTCTTTATAGGACCAAGCAAACACATCTTTAAATTCTATCAGCAGCTCAACGTAAGCTTTCTCTTCTTCATCGTTCAACAGTGCACTCACATAAATTGGACGATGTTCATTTTCATTCCCGAGGTTGATTTCTTTCAACTCATCAACTGTGTTCTTAACACCTTCTTCAAGCTCTGGGGGAGCCTCTTCAGCATCTTCTTCTTCCCCATTTCCTTCCTTCAAAGTAATGTGATACGATGATCCCACACTCTCTTCATCGTTTTCTCTCTTGCGTTGAGCTTGTGTAAATACAATTGTCTGCCGCTTGACTTTCATAGATTCATCATGCGATATAATCAAGTTATCACAACGCCTCATGCGTGAAGGGAATGTGCTTCGGAGCCTCTCATTCAAATACAAATCATATGCCTTCTTCGAACGTTTTGGAGTACTTAAAACACCCAACCTTTGATGTATAGGTTTCTTGCGGGGGCCAAGTCTACCAAAAACGGATGTTCGAAATAACTTCTTAGGAGAAGGCCCAAGTCTTTCAAAGACTGATACTTGTGGCAACCTTGGCACGTCATTTGCTGATGAATAATCTCTCTCGCCTATATAATTGGCATTAGCTCTTTTGATGGTGATGCGCATAGGACTTGATAGAGAAAATCCAAGACCTACGCAAGATTTAGGAATAACGTGCCCCTTTTGCTTCAACATACTTTGGGTGGCGTCCATCCCTATCTCTTTTCCCATAGCTTGGGGAGGTGATAGTGTTTTAACATCTAGCTTTGTTAAAGGCAATATCAAATTCTCCAATGACATATCTTTGAGAAGTGGTGCCTTGTCCTGCGTGAAGTTTCCATCATTAACATTCTTTTCACTTGTTGAATTATCTCTTTGTTTTGGCACTTGAAAAGAGGATTTTACTTCATCATTTGTTGATTTCATATGCGAGAGATAGTATTTCGCATCAGCAAAATGAGATTCAGCTTCAGTAAATGGTTTGTCATCAGCGAGTACCTTCTTTGCTATCCCTTGTTGGCAATATTGAAAGCATTGGTGTAAAGTAGAAGGGACTACACCATTCTCATGTATCCAAGGCCGACCGAGAAGCATGTTATATGAAGTTTTAGCATCTATGACATGAAATAAAATGGTTGATAACATATCATCAATCAACAATTCTAATCTTATGATGCCAATAGCCCTTTGCCCCCCTTGGTTGAATCCTTGTATCATCAATCGACTGCTAGAGAGCTCTTCGATAGAAATTCCTAACTCTTTCATTACGCGCAATGGTAATATGTTAACAGCCGAACCTCCATCGATTAAGATCCTATTAACTTTTTGTTCACGACTATATCCAGCTACGAATAGTGGTTTGTTGTGAGGTTTTGAGCCAAGTAAAAGATCTTCATCTCCAAAGCAGATGGTTGTCGCACAATGCTTAGCGTTGGTGTAGTTTGTCGCTACCTTATCTTCTTCTAGTGATATCTTGCCCTCACGAGACAGTCGCATGACTTTGTCCTTAAATACAAAGCAATCTTGAATAGGATGGCCAATAAGGCGATGATATCTACAGTATTTTGGATCGTCTGAACGTCCAGCCTCTTCGGGTCTTTTCATCTCTGGTAATTCAATAAGACCCGCTTCAAGTAAGTCATCAAAAATCCCTGGGACATCCGAGTCTAAGAATGGATATTGCTTTGCTTGCATCTCTTTCAAAGTTAGCTTTCTTTGCTCCATATCTTGTGGAGTATTCTTTTTCTCGAATGTCGTATGCGGCTTTCTACCTTCAGTGGATTTTGTTGATACTTTGAAAGGTGTGGTGTTTACTGCCATGGATTCTTTGGTTGGAGTCTTAGCAAAAAACTTGCCCCCTTTCCTTGGCTCTGATTTGCTTTGTGTTTTGTTGGAGTCTCCTATTGGCGGTCCATCAACTCCACTGGCAGACATGCTTAATTCCATATCATGCGCTCTAGTGGCTAACTCCTCAAATGACTTGGGTTGTATACCTTGAAGTATATAACGAAGACCCCAATGCATTCCTTGAATGCACATCTCAATGGCCGAACTCTCAGACAGACGATCTTTGCAGTTAAGGCTCAAGTCTCTCCAACGATTGATGTAATCAACAACAGCTTCTTCTTTCCATTGGCGAGTGTTTGTGAGCTCAAGCATGCTAACCGTTCTTCGAGTGCTATAGAAGCGATTAAGGAACTCTTGTTCAAGTTGATCCCAAGAATCTATAGACTCCGCTTCCAAATCAATGTACCAGTCAAATGCATTTCCTCTGAGTGATCGAACAAATTGCTTGACCAATTGATCTCCATAAGTCCCGGCATTGTTGCATGTCTCTACAAAGTGAGCCACGTGTTGCTTAGGGCTGCCTTTTCCATCAAATTGTTGAAACTTTGGAGGTTGGTATCCACTTGGCATCCTCAAATTATCAATGTTTCGAGTATACGGCTTTGAGTAGGTGAATGATGACTTAGAATTGCTTCCAGTGTTCTCCTTAATTGCTCCCATAATAAAATCTTTCAATTGTGTGGCGTGAATCATGCCGCCAGGGAGAACTTGGAGCTCTTTGCTTGTGGGATTTTTAATTAACCCTTGCTTGATGGAAGCTTCTCCTTCTTCAAGATATTTGGAGGGTGTTCGTGCAACATTAGTTGTTTCAGTGACTAATGTTGCACGAACACCCTCCAAATATCTTGAAGAAGGAGAAGCTTCCATCAAGCAAGGGTTAATTAAAAATCCCGCAAGCAAAGAGCTCCAAGTTCTTCCTGGCGGCATGATTCACGCCACACAATTGAAAGATTTTATTATGGGAGCAATTAAGGAGAACACTGGAAGCAATTCTAAGTCATCATTCACCTACTCAAAGCCGTATACTCGAAACATTGATAATTTGAGGATGCCAAGTGGATACCAACCTCCAAAGTTTCAACAATTTGATGGAAAAGGCAGCCCTAAGCAACACGTGGCTCACTTTGTAGAGACATGCAACAATGCCGGGACTTATGGAGATCAATTGGTCAAGCAATTTGTTCGATCACTCAGAGGAAATGCATTTGACTGGTACATTGATTTGGAAGCGGAGTCTATAGATTCTTGGGATCAACTTGAACAAGAGTTCCTTAATCGCTTCTATAGCACTCGAAGAACGGTTAGCATGCTTGAGCTCACAAACACTCGCCAATGGAAAGAAGAAGCTGTTGTTGATTACATCAATCGTTGGAGAGACTTGAGCCTTAACTGCAAAGATCGTCTGTCTGAGAGTTCGGCCATTGAGATGTGCATTCAAGGAATGCATTGGGGTCTTCGTTATATACTTCAAGGTATACAACCCAAGTCATTTGAGGAGTTAGCCACTAGAGCGCATGATATGGAATTAAGCATGTCTGCCAGTGGAGTTGATGGACCGCCAATAGGAGACTCCAACAAAACACAAAGCAAATCAGAGCCAAGGAAAGGGGGCAAGTTTTTTGCTAAGACTCCAACCAAAGAATCCATGGCAGTAAACACCACACCTTTCAAAGTATCAACAAAATCCACTGAAGGTAGAAAGCCGCATACGACATTCGAGAAAAAGAATACTCCACAAGATATGGAGCAAAGAAAGCTAACTTTGAAAGAGATGCAAGCAAAGCAATATCCATTCTTAGACTCGGATGTCCCAGGGATTTTTGATGACTTACTTGAAGCGGGTCTTATTGAATTACCAGAGATGAAAAGACCCGAAGAGGCTGGACGTTCAGACGATCCAAAATACTGTAGATATCATCGCCTTATTGGCCATCCTATTCAAGATTGCTTTGTATTTAAGGACAAAGTCATGCGACTGTCTCGTGAGGGCAAGATATCACTAGAAGAAGATAAGGTAGCGACAAACTACACCAACGCTAAGCATTGTGCGACAACCATCTGCTTTGGAGATGAAGATCTTTTACTTGGCTCAAAACCTCACAACAAACCACTATTCGTAGCTGGATATAGTCGTGAACAAAAAGTTAATAGGATCTTAATCGATGGAGGTTCGGCTGTTAACATATTACCATTGCGCGTAATGAAAGAGTTAGGAATTTCTATCGAAGAGCTCTCTAGCAGTCGATTGATGATACAAGGATTCAACCAAGGGGGGCAAAGGGCTATTGGCATCATAAGATTAGAATTGTTGATTGATGATATGTTATCAACCATTTTATTTCATGTCATAGATGCTAAAACTTCATATAACATGCTTCTCGGTCGGCCTTGGATACATGAGAATGGTGTAGTCCCTTCTACTTTACACCAATGCTTTCAATATTGCCAACAAGGGATAGCAAAGAAGGTACTCGCTGATGACAAACCATTTACTGAAGCTGAATCTCATTTTGCTGATGCGAAATACTATCTCTCGCATATGAAATCAACAAATGATGAAGTAAAATCCTCTTTTCAAGTGCCAAAACAAAGAGATAATTCAACAAGTGAAAAGAATGTTAATGATGGAAACTTCACGCAGGACAAGGCACCACTTCTCAAAGATATGTCATTGGAGAATTTGATATTGCCTTTAACAAAGCTAGATGTTAAAACACTATCACCTCCCCAAGCTATGGGAAAAGAGATAGGGATGGACGCCACCCAAAGTATGTTGAAGCAAAAGGGGCACGTTATTCCTAAATCTTGCGTAGGTCTTGGATTTTCTCTATCAAGTCCTATGCGCATCACCATCAAAAGAGCTAATGCCAATTATATAGGCGAGAGAGATTATTCATCAGCAAATGACGTGCCAAGGTTGCCACAAGTATCAGTCTTTGAAAGACTTGGGCCTTCTCCTAAGAAGTTATTTCGAACATCCGTTTTTGGTAGACTTGGCCCCCGCAAGAAACCTATACATCAAAGGTTGGGTGTTTTAAGTACTCCAAAACGTTCGAAGAAGGCATATGATTTGTATTTGAATGAGAGGCTCCGAAGCACATTCCCTTCACGCATGAGGCGTTGTGATAACTTGATTATATCGCATGATGAATCTATGAAAGTCAAGCGGCAGACAATTGTATTTACACAAGCTCAACGCAAGAGAGAAAACGATGAAGAGAGTGTGGGATCATCGTATCACATTACTTTGAAGGAAGGAAATGGGGAAGAAGAAGATGCTGAAGAGGCTCCCCCAGAGCTTGAAGAAGGTGTTAAGAACACAGTTGATGAGTTGAAAGAAATCAACCTCGGGAATGAAAATGAACATCGTCCAATTTATGTGAGTGCACTGTTGAACGATGAAGAAGAGAAAGCTTACGTTGAGCTGCTGATAGAATTTAAAGATGTGTTTGCTTGGTCCTATAAAGAAATGCCTGGCTTAAATCCAAGAGTTGCTGTCCATCAACTGGCTGTAAAGAAAGTAGCTCGCCCTATTAAACAAGCACAACGAAGGTTTCGCCCTGAGTTGGTTCCTTTAATTGAGGCTGAGGTAAATAGGCTCATCGAAGCAGGGTTCATTCGAGAAGTTACATATCCTACTTGGATTTCTAGCATAGTCCCAGTAAGAAAGAAGAATGGACAAATTCGAGTTTGTGTGGATTTTAGGGACCTCAATGCGGCATGTCCCAAAGATGATTTTCCATTACCAATCCCTGAACTCATGATTGATGCTACCACTGGCCATGAGGCTTTGTCTTTTATGGATGGTTCTTCTGGATATAACCAAATTCGTATGGCCCCAAAAGATGAAGAGTTCACTGCATTTCGAACCCCAAAGGGAATTTATTGCTATAAGGTAATGCCGTTTGGATTGAAAAATGCTGGAGCTACTTACCAAAGAGCTATGCAAAAGATATTCGATGACATGCTACATAAGAATGTTGAGTGTTACGTGGATGACTTGGTCGTGAAGTCAAAGAAAAGAGAAGACCATCTCCATGATTTAAGACAAGTATTTGAACGCTTACGAAGATATCAATTGAAGATGAATCCCTTGAAGTGTGCTTTTGGCGTGACGTCTGGAAAGTTTCTTGGCTTTGTTGTTCGTCGACAAGGAATTGAAATTGAGCAAGCTAAAATCGATGCTATCTTGAAACTTCCTGAACCACGTAACTTGCATGAACTCAAAAGTCTTCAAGGAAAATTGGCGTATATTCGGAGATTCATCTCAAATTTGGCAGGTCGGTGTCAACCATTTAGCCGCCTCATGAAGAAAGATGTTCCCTTTAAATGGGATGAAGCTTGCACCAATGCTTTTGAGCGTATAAAATCTTATTTGATGAAGCCTCCTGTGTTGGTTGCCCCAGTGTCTGGACGCCCATTAATCTTGTATATTGCTGCTCAAGAGAGTTCTGTAGGAGCATTGCTTGCACAAGAGAATGATAATGGAAAAGAAAATGCCTTATACTATTTGAGCCGAAGGATGACACCAAACGAGTTGAATTATTCTCCAATTGAAAAATTGTGTTTGGCTCTTATCTTTGCAATACAAAAGGTGAAGCATTATTTCCAAGCTCATAGCATTCGCCTGATCTCCAAGGCAAACCCATTGAAGTACGTTATGTCAAGGCCCGTACTCTCTGATCGACTCGCTAGATGGTACCTTCAACTGCAACAATTCGAAATAACATACATTCCTCAAAAAGCTGTGAAGGGACAAGTTGTGGCTGATTTTTTGGCTGACCATCCGATCCCTGCTGAGTGGGAACTAGTGGACGACTTGCCTGATGAAGATGTCCTCGTAATTGAAATTATTCCCCCATGGAAGATGTACTTTGATGGAGCTGCTCATAAGGGCGGAGCTGGTGCTGGAATTGTCTTTCTCACACCGAATGGAGAAGTTTTTCCTTACTCTTTTACTCTAACTCAAAAATGTTCCAACAATGTTGCTGAATATCAAGCCCTCATATTGGGATTGGAATTAGCTGTTGATATGGAGTGGTGGAACCTCGAGGTGTATGGAGACTCTAAATTGGTGGTCAATCAACTTCTGGGTGAGTTTGAAGTAAAGAAGCTCGAATTACTCCCATATTGTGACTATGCTCGAAAATTGATTGGACGTCTTGGAGATGTGTCAATTGAACATGTACCTAGAAGGGAAAATGGACAAGCAGACGCTTTGGCAAAACTTGCTTCAACACTTGTCATGACTGAAGAAAAAGTCAATGTTCCAGTATGCCAAAGTTGGGTCATACCATCCGTCATAAATGAAGATGAGGAAATAACTGAAGAAGAAAATCATGTTGTGGGAGCTTATGAGATTGAGAAAGAAGATTGGAGGCAACCACTTGTTGACTACTTGAAGTATGAGAAATTGCCTGATGATCTTCGTAGAAGAACTGATGTTAGGCGACGCGCAACTCGATTTCTATATTATAAGGGCACACTCTATAGACGCTCATTTGAAGGAATATTCTTACGGTGTTTAAGTGAAGATGAAGCTATTCTAGCCATGGAGGAAGCTCATTCTGGGATTTGCGGTGCTCATCAGTCAGGCCCAAAGTTGCACTTTCGAATTAAGAGAATGGGTTACTACTGGCCCACAATGGTTATTGACTGTATGGAATATGCACGGAAGTGTCAAGCTTGCCAATTTCATGCCAATTTTATTCATCAACCACCGGAACCACTACATCCGACTGTCGCATCGTGGCCATTTGATGCGTGGGGACTTGACGCTGTTGGTCCTATGACAAAGTCCTCTGGTGGACACTTATACATCTTGGCTGCTACTGACTACTTCTCCAAGTGGGCCGAGGCAATACCTCTTAAAGAAGTGAAGAAAGAAAGTGTTGCTAATTTCATTCGCACCAATATCATATACCGCTATGGAGTTCCCCGCTATATTATCACTGATAATGGGAAGCCCTTTTGCAATAGTCTCATTGATAAACTTTGTCAAAAGTTTGAGTTTAAGCAAAGAAATTCCTCGGCATATTATGCTGCTGCCAATGGCCTCGCTGAAGCATTTAACAAGACCTTGTGCAATTTGCTAAAGAAAGTTGTCGCAAAGTCAAAAAGAGATTGGCACGAAAGAATTGGAGAAGCCCTATGGGCTTATAGAACAACTTATAGAACACCAACTCAAGCAACTCCTTACGCATTGGTATATGGCGTGGAAGCAGTACTTCCCCTGGAACGACAAATCCCATCTTTGAGGATAGCAATACAAGAAGGCCTCACTGAGGAGGAAAATGCTTGCTTGCGACTACAAGAGTTGGAAGCTCTAGATGAGAAAAGGTTGGAAGCGCAACAAAAACTTGAGTGTTATCAAGCTCGCATCTCAAGAGCATTTAACAAGAAGGTTCGCTTGCGGTCATTTCAAGTTGGTGACTTGGTGCTTGCTGTGAGAAGACCCATCATTATCACTCATCGCACTGGTAATAAATTTACATCAAAATGGGATGGTCCTTATGTTGTTCAAGAAGCCTACACAAATGGCGCATATAAGTTGATTGCTGAAGATGGATTAAGAATTGGTCCTATAAATGGGAAGTTCTTAAAAAGATATTACCCTTGATGATTGAAGTACGCTCCTTGGCGCACGAGCCTAAACTGCATGTTACTCCTGGCCCGCATGAGTTTAAACTGTGAATGGTACCCACCAATGGTAAATTATGTGGTTAAAATGATAAGTTACCCCACTATGGTATTTTATGTGGTTAAATTTTAAGTATCTCACTTTGTCCAAGTGATTAAATAATGGATACTCCTGGCCCGCATGAGTTTAAACTGTGCACGGCACCCACTAAACAAATTCAATTTGTTTTGAACTACGATATGACTTGATCCCCTCACAGGGTACGTAGGCAGCTTGGGAATTTTTCTAAGTCCAGCCATAAAAATAAATTAAGTGGGTTTTTGTTCGAGTTATGGTGGATATGCTTGAGTTAGAATAAGTTGTGCTTGAAAAGAACAATTGAAAGCAAAAGAGAATGACGTACCACTTAAAGCAATATAAATGAAAGTAAATCTTTTATTAATTGCAAAAGTTGTACCATTGATACTACAAACTCAAGGGAAAAGGGAAAGGGAGATACCAGTAACATAAATAAAAAAAAATAAAAAAAAAAATAAAAAGTCTCTCATGCAAACGGCCTAATGATGGCCAACTCCCTTTGTGCACCTTCCAATTCCATTCTTGAAGCTTCCAAGTCTTCTACCACTGCATCACTAAGTAAAGGAGTGTTGTTGAGAGTTGATATCTCTTCTTCAATCTCAGAAATTTCACTGTCAACTGTTTGAAGTAATTCTTGTTGGCGCTCCAAAGAGGATATTAGATCTTTCTGCTTCAACTTCAAGGCCATCAAATCTTCTTTAACACTTTGAAGTTTGTCTTTCGTGGACTTAATTTGGGAATCTCCTTTGTCCTTTTTGACTTTGGCATCACGAAGGCGATCTTTTGTCGTGCTAAGTCGTTGAGCAAGCAACTCTTTTGGCATCTTGTCTGAAGATGAAGACCGGGCTTTATCATAAGTAGTAGCTTTCTTGAAAAGGGATCTCAATAAGGTTTCTACGCGATTAATATCCTTCCCTTCAAAACGCTTCATTGTTTTGAGAACATATTCAACATCTTCTTCCATTGATGAAATTAAATCAAGTGGAGTTTCTGAGATTTTTCGGCTGAGATCACTCCATAGATCATTGAGAAATTTCTTTTGGCAGTTGTTCACAAGACTTTTGCCCACAAGGACGGAGGGAACAATATGTTTAGGATTTCTTTTGTCCTTTGCAAAGTTAGGCGACACTAACTGGGATGACTTATCGACTTTTGAAGGTTTCGCTTGCAAACCGCTGCATGAAACAGACCCTTGGCTGGCTTGAGATTGATTATCATCATCTGCGACATGAATTGTCTCATCTTCTAACTGAAAAGATGCATACAAGAGTTATATATATATATATATATATATATAAAAAAAAAAAAAAAAAAAAAAAAAAAAAAGTGAGGTTCAATTACACACCTTTTCAGTGGAGTTGGCTACTGACAACGGATTGCATGGAGTGCCTCCACCAACATCATCTTCCCCTTGTTTTTGGGAACTCAAGTCCTTCTTAACCCTTTTCCAATTGCGATCAACGTTGCTGCTATCACTTGCCGCAGAAACACTCTTTCTTTTCACAGGTTCACTAGCCCTTGAACTAGTAACTTGGACTATAGCAAAAGATCCAGGGTTCAAAGAAGCATCAACCTTGGGATTAATCTTCTTGGATTTTTTACCCTCAACAGGTGGGGAATCTCGTACACTCTTTTGCACAGAAGCATTTCCTGAATCATGCTCCTTTCCACTACCTTCGTCTCCACCAATAGTCAAACGGGGTCGTGGGGCCAATAAATCATCAATATGTGCTTCAAGATATCTCATGTTGGTTTCAAACAACCACGATTTGTAACCTTCTGAGTAAAAGCTTCTAAGGGCTACAGCCTTTCCAGGGAGCCAAGCCTTCGATAAAGTCTTGTGTAGAATGCTCATTCTCCAAAATCGAAGACCTTCCATCAAAGAAGCTTCACGCTTATCAAACTTGAGCACGCCTGGAACATCTTGGTAATATCCAAATTGCCGACTGAATCTGTGAGGACTATATGGTTCAACCAAAAAGACTGCACCTTGCCTCAGAGTTAGGTAACATGAACGAATGCTGGCAAAATAACTTTGCTCATCCTCACTAGCACTATCATTGTCCGTGAACGTAATTCCCTTGCCCTCTAAGACTGCATTGCATGACCAAGAGACATAATCCCCAATGTGGATCCTCTTGCGAGCTCGTGTGGCATCATAGTGTCTTGCCTCGCCTTCCCCAGAAAATCCCGTCATTTGAGGTCCACGCGGTGTCTTGTAAACATTGAAGTGGGTAGTGAAGTAGTGCGCCAACCAACTATAGACAAAGTGAATTGGAAAAGGAAAATTTCCTTGAGGAGGTTGTGAGGAATTCGATATAACGTTCAACCCTTTATAGATGGACGTTAATACAGGGATTGCAAGGCTCACTCGTCGACCACTTGCCATGATACTAGCCATCTTGAATGTGCTCGGACGAATGAATCCAACGTCTTTAATAGGTAAGACAAATGTGCATAACCAGCATGCCAAATGTGCAGCCAAAAATGCTTCTTCCCTAGAGCTTCCTTTGACGCCAAGCTTAGAGAATAAGTCTTCTTCCGCCTTCGACCATGTCTTGTGGACATCAATATTGCCAAGAGGATTGTGCGATGATTTAGGGCGCGCGGTTTTCTTTTCTTTTCGAGGTGGAGGGCATTGGTATTTGATCTCCTTCTTTGACCAAAACTTGATCCAATCCTCAATAGACACTCGATGATCGCCAGGCTCTCCTCGAAGTAAATAAAAAGAGTGAAACAAGACTTGGCAAGATCGCGGAATAAATACATCTCCCGCCCCATCTCTTCCACAAAGTTCCTCATCGCTAGGTATAACCTCATCATAGAGTAATCCTGATATGGAAAAGCCAGCAAGAAAATGTAAGTCCCACAACGAGATAGATAATTCCCCAAACGAAGTCAAGAGCGTATTTGTAGAGGGTGACCATGCTTCGCAAAAAGCCTTCACAACGTTCGAATTTCTGTCGTATGTGAACAAAGATGCATAAACCGGGCTATATAGTCTTGAGGCGACAAGTTTGCCCTCACAACGACTAAGAACATCCTCCGTCCATTCCCAGTAGCCAGGGAAATAACGAAATTCACCGGGAAAATCAAGGGGAGCATCATCCCACTTGGTGTCGCCTTGGATAATCCGTCGCCCTAGAGTTGGAAAAGGAGTAGTACTGCTTGATTTTTTGTGATGGGAGGCACATAATGTTCGCAATCCAGTAGCTTTGCCTGATTTTTTGATATACTCCGCAGTCCAGTCTTCCATCAAAAGAGAATTCGATAGAGGTGGCCACCGTTTGGCATAATTGCCGGTTAGAGCACTGTTAACTCCTAAAGTAATGCCGCGCTTCGTGGGTTGATTTTCGTCGGAGAGAACGACCAAACTCTCTACGCCAGACGAGGACACATCACTCTTAAAAAATACCATGGTGTTAACTCTTCAAAGAAAAAAAAAAAATGTTAGATTAAGTTGATTTTAATATCACAATTGGAATATTAATCAACTTTTTCAACTTCCAAGCACTTTTAAATACCAAAGGAGACGGAGCAAGGTGGTGATGGGTTTGATTCCGCCTCGTAGCAAAATCTGGTAAAAGAATTACGACAGACGCTACTTTCTGAGAAGACGAGAAGGATTAGATGGAGAATAATAATAAATAAAAAAAAAAAAAGGAGAGATTCGAATAAAACTCACGTGTTTGGCGAAATTTCCTTCGGTATTCTACTTCTCCGTACGAATCCTTCGACTCTATTTGCCCGGAATTTTTCTTGAGTTGCTGTTATGAAAAGTATAGGCAGAAGGTTTTTTTTTTAAAAAAAAAAATAAAGCTAGACGCAGAAAACAAAAAAAAAAGAAGCTTCAATGGTGAAACGAACAAAAAAAGAAGAAGAAGAAAAAAAAAAAAAGAACCTGTTCTGCTGCTGCGTTGAAGTGCAAAAGATGAAGAAAAAAAAGTGGAGGCTCGACGCATTATATAGATCTTTCATGGAAGGAATTTGAGTTCAAGTGAAACTTGTGTTCAAAAAAAAAAAAAAAAAAAAAAAAATCCCGATGGAACTAGGTTTCAAACTCATCGGTTTAATTATTGTGGGATTAGAATTCTTAATTAGTTGGGTTGTTAGTGAAAGAGTCCTAAGAGAAGTTGGAATTAAAAAAAAAAAAAAAAAAAAAAAAGGGGCAGCGATCGATCAGATTTCAAGGAAGAAGATGAAGAAAAGAAATTATCCAGTGTTGTGGTCTACGTAGACCACCTGAGTCCGAATCCTGTGAGGTTGGTGTAATGCACCAAAACAAAAAAAAAAAAAAAAAAGGGGAAGTGGAAAGTTGCGTAGACTACTTATGGAGGAATTATCATCTACTATGGTCTACATAGACCGAGAAAAAAAAAAAAAAAAAAAAAAGTCATCCACATCCCTACAAGGATCAAATTGGTGCTCAAACTTCCACATATTCAATTTGGGGACCCTAAAAAAAAAAAAATTGACATCATGGTCCAACTAAACCATAAATTTTGACATGAAGACACAACTTTATGTTAATTAAATTTATGGTCGAGACTTATTCACTTCAAGAATTAATGAGACTATTTACATGAACAAGTCTCGAGGGGGCATTTGTAGACGGGCAAATCTTAGAAGCCAGTCAAATGATGACATGTGTTATTTAATGTATTAGAAATTAGATTAATTATTGCTATTTCTCATTTTGGAATTTCACTAAATTTAATTCCAATAGAAAATAGTGAAATTAATTAATTTCCTAATATATTCTCATCGGCCAATGAGATGACGCCATGTGTTAAAATGAGGTGTTCAATTCAGTTAAATCATATTCAATTATATGGCCAATTAAATCAAGACATGTGTCATATATGATGTGTTTTATTTAATTATTTCTTGATAAATACAAAATAAATTTGTATTTATCTTGAAAATGGAAGAACCAATAGTATGCTTCCACCTCATCTCTTGACCTTATCAAATCTCTACTTCTACACCTATAAATAGAGGTCTTCACTCAAGAAAAATCAACAACACAAAAATACATCATTCTTGAAGAGTAGAAGTTCTGGAATTTCTCTCTCAAGTTCATCACTTTCAAGGTGTTTTTCGCGAGGATCAAGATTGTTCTTCACGAGGATTAAATAAAAACTCCATTTGATTCAACATCAAGCTGCAAAGCCGTTGGAAAACTGTTTCTGAGGATCGGACTTCTGCTAAAGGAGATCAAACCTCAATATATTTAACAAATTCAAAAGAACTCAAGGCGAAGATCATATTGTTCGTCGCGAGCCTCAAGTCAAGTTCAACTTTAATTCAAGATCAAGCTCAAACGCCCTTGAATCGAAGTTCAAATCAAAGCCACGTGGAAGAGATCAAAATCAACTCCACATTGAAGTCTACCAAGTTTTTCAAGTTTATATGTTTTAGAAAAGAATCAGAGGATTTTTGAGATTGTAACCCCATATCTTTTTCAATAAATATAAATTTTATTTGTTCTAACTTTTCTTGTCTTTTATTTTAAGGACTTGAAATTTCATATCCTCGCGAAGAACGCCTTAAATATGATAAATTTGGGGCGATTTCCACAGCTTTAATCAAAGGGAGAACTTCCACAGCTTTAATCCTCGTGAAGAACGATCCTGGTCCCCGCGAAGTACTCCTCGAAGATGATGAACTTGAGTGAGAATTTCCAGAGCTTCTCCTCTTCAAAATATGATATTTGTGTTGTGAATTTCCCTTGAGTGAAGACCTCTATTTATAGGTGTAGAGGTAGAGTCTTGATAAGATCAAAAGATGACGTGGAAGCATAATATTGGTTCTTCCATTTTCAAGATAAATACAAATTTATTTTGTATTTATCAAGAAATATTTTAAATAAAACACATCATATATGACACTTGTCACCATTTAATTGGCCAACAAAATATACTAGAAATTAATTAACTTAACTATTTTCTTTTGGAAGTTAATTTAGTAAAATCCCAAAGTTCAAATAGCATAAATCAAGTTAATTTCTAAACTATATTTTATAAATTTTGCGTGTCTACAACATGAAATCAGCATCTTCTATCTAGATTTACACCTTTTTTCTAATATATGCATAGATTTCAGGAGATGTTCATATTCTAAAGTTTAGAAGAAATTTGCATTCACAACAAAAAAAAAATAGAAGAAGTTTCATAATTAGATCAGGATGGAGCTGAAATAATGTCCTAAAATTAATGCACAATTTTTACTATTTACTCGCCAAGAAATTCAGTCAAAATCTATATAAAGACAACATAACCATATTCCCCATCCTACGCCTTTTTTCATTGATCAATTCCATCACCCTCAACTCTCTTTTAACTAACTCTTTTCCCCTACGTACTTTCTCCATTCTTGTACTGAATCAAAGAACATGTATAAATCAGCCAGCACTAGTCGAGTTTCGGGCGATCGTTCCTACACTTCATCACCTAAATCGAAAGGGTCTCCGGTTCTGAGAGCACTGTCATTGGAAGCCAGTGAGTTGCAGCAGCTGGCTGGATCGCTGGAGGATGTATCTAAGAAGGACAAACGTGCTAAATTTGCGGAAAATGCGGTTCATCTCATACCTCTAGTGCTACTCTTGTGTGCTTTTATTCTCTGGTTTTTCTCTAATCCGAGTAAGATTAATTCTATTCCTTCTTTCTTATGGGTGCATGGTTTCTTTTGATCAAATTGATATCATTGATGATCTAATCAAGAGATTAAGATTTCATTTCTAATATGTGTTTCAATCTTCAAAAAGCTTAAAACTTTACGAATTGTTTTTGAATGTTTTTTTTTTTTGGAAAATAGTTAGTCTAGTTTATGATGAGGATCTCTTCTTTTTATTCATGTTGAGTTAAAATATAAACATTAATATATTTTTTATAAAAGTACATAAATGATTGATAATGTTACTATGTTTTTTATGTAAACATATATGGACTTTAATCAAGGTATAGTTCTCCTTAGTTATTTCAACATTTAATACTCGTAGCAATTGAAGTCTTCTAATTTAATAAAATAAAATTTGAGGTAACTGTTGAATTGTGATATAATGAATTCGTATAAAAAAAAAAAGAATCTTTCTAAATAGATATTCTTTTAGATGAATTTGGCTAAATATAATTTGTGATTGTTAATGCATCATGCTACGTTAGTATTCTTGAAAAGGCGATCTTGTCATGATTGAACCTTAGAACATTCTACATTAATTGTTTTGTTACGAGCAATTACAGAAAAATAATGATGGAATCAAAACATGATTATTTTGGTATGTTGCAGACATTGATGTGCAAGGCAATGCCATGGGAACACATACTGATGGAATAACGAATGAAGGGGATTTCGACAGTGATGGCACTGGACATTTACCAGGGGACTTGGGAGATCTTGACCCGACAAAGCTAAGAGACTCCAAGTTATCGTTTCAAGATAACAAATCATGATGAGGGTAGTTCTTTTGCTGTTGTTACGAATTTTAGCACATTTTCGAAAATGCTGTATGGATTTCTAGTGTTCCTTTAAGTTGTTTAGTCAAGTAAGATATCAATATGGATAATTGCATCAAATGAAGGTGCATGGAAAAATCTTGTTGTTCTCTATACATGAATGTACTATTTTATCAGGCTAGCGATATCGCCAGAGCAGATAATGTTGCTTCCAGAGCAATATTTATAAATTGTCAGAAGTACCCTTAATTAAAAGTGTGTGAACATTCTAATTACGTAAGATTCAGTAGTTGCCTAAACCATCTCCTTAAATTTGGTTACTGATTAATTTTTTATGTGTAGGAGCTGTAAGAATCCAGACAAATTGCTTTCAAAAGGAAAGCACAATCGGTCCAAATGTGCTTTACTAGAATTCATATTATATTTTTTTACTCAATATGCTTGTATTTAATTCAAAGGCATGTTTCCTTTATTGTAAAAAAATGTTGTTGCATTGTAGCTTTTAGGTAATTTTTGTTTTTGGTTTGCGTGTGTAGACATTATTCTTGGTATTATTTTCTTATATTTGTAGCAGCATAAACTATTTAGTAATTTTTATTGTATTTACTAGATAAAAATTATAATTATACATTAATAATTTGAGTTTAAATTAATTTTTAAAAGATTTTATTATTAGCAAACAAATTTTAGTTCTTAATATTTTTCAGTTGTCATACTATTAATTAGTACTGAAAATAATAACTTAAAAGCATCGGTGAATGGGTATTAAATAATGATAAGTTTAAAATATAAAATTACAACTTATCAAAATAACATTCATAAGAGGAATTAGTTAATCTCTTTAACACCAGAAAGCTGTCATAATCTTCTTAATTTTAGGAATTATATTCCATAAAAATTAAAGTGTCAGTTCATCGCCAATAATAAAATGTTTTAGAATTTTAACTATGAATTTTTCATTATAAAAAAAATTAAACTTTCTTATGTTTTAGTTATACTTAAAGTAACTAATAGATACGAAATATATAAAACAACTAAAAATATATTACTTCAAAACTTTAAAAATACAAACGCAGTAAATTAAATTTAATTAACGTTGATAACTTGATATAGTATAAAAAGTACTAGATTGTAATATTATCGGTATATGATGTATAAATTGAATAGTTTGAATTTGCTAAAATAAAGGGATGCCAACTAACAAAAAAGATATTGTGAGATTGAATTACTATATTTAAGGATGACTAATTTGACATATTATGGAGATTAAGCATTAATTTTTGTATTCCTTAATTAAGAGGGGTATATTAGAGATGTTAAAAGAATTGCTTTGGCAGCAACATTTTTTGCTCTAGCAATATCGCCAGCCATTTTACCATTTATAGTTTTGTCTTTTTTTTTTCTTTTTTTTTTTAGCGGCTTCTACTTATCTCTATGAGATTGTCTTTCCACATTAAACGCCTAATGAATAAAGTATGTGCATAGCGAAAACACTTGGCTAAAAAGAAAGTCGTTTGGCTCAGATTTTTGAAATATATTTGTCGAGAAATGATTGATTTACTTTAAAAGAAGCAATGTCCTCTCATGGACCAACTCGTTTGAAAGAAACAGTAAATAATGAGATGACATCTATCTCAAAACATTATGCACTCAAAACATCATGCACGATAACTAGTGGACCTTCCTCAAAGTTGTAAATGTTTGTTAGTAGATTTTCAAGAAAAACATAAAATCATATATACTGTTGACAAATACAATACTAAATGTATAGTCAAATGGTACAGTCAGATAGTGTATTGATTATTTCGATACATACGCTTTTGTTTCCAATAAAACGACAATTAGGTTAGTCATAGACTTTACTGCTTTGTATAACCTGAGAATCTATCAAATGGGTGTGGAAAAGACTCTTTAATTAAATGGAAAGTTGGAAAGTGATATCTACATGGACTAAATTAAAAGGTTTGCAGTTCCAAAAAACAAAAGATAAGAAAATGTATAAACTTATTAAATTATATTATGTACTAAAATAAACACCTAAATAGTGGAAAAAATCTTTGATAGTGTGTGTGAAAATGTGCTTACGTGAAAAGAGATGGAAAAAGAACTATGCCATAGTATGCCCTTGGTGTCATGATAATTGTTGGTGTAAAAAAAAATAAAAAAAATAAATAAAATAAAATAATAATAATAATAATATCAGTAAGAAAATATTATCACAAAATCTTGACATGAAATACTTTGGTCTTGTTATGTAGTACTTGTGAGACAATAATCAAGATTTTACAAGGGTATGCACTCTTCGAGAGTGACAAACCTGAAAAACTTCTTAACAAATTTGGAAAAAGAAAAAAAAAGTAAAAATATTGTGAGGAAACTTGTGGAAGTATTGTCAAATACACACAAGAATCATAAGAAATCGTCCAACAAATTCTAGGATCATCGACAATTTGATGTATATCATGAACCGAACTAGACCTAATACTGCGAACTTAGTAAATAGATTGAGTAGATATATTGTTAATCGCATTAATGGAACTAGAAAGTGATAATTAGAGTTCTTAGATCCCTATGATATATACCTAGCTATAAATTACATTTATACCGTATATGCAATTTTCTTTGAAGGGAACTCACACAAAAACCGGATCTCTTGGCTCCAAGAATACAAGGTCTATGTAAAGATATATTCATCATTGAGGTGCATCAATTTCGTGAAAAACATGCAACCAAGTGTACATAACAAAATCAACTATTGAATAAAAGTTCATAACATCTTATCTTGCAGTAGATGGCGCATATTCCATTGTGGGTAAATTCATTGCCTCGACTTATGTGCATTAAATCACTTTCTACCTTTAGTCTTTAAAGGTAGAGTGGTTTGCTTCGTGACATATCTTTCACGAAATAATAAGGTGGAAGTTTTATCTTGTATAAAATTTATGAAAGCGATAAATATTATAAAGTAATACATACTCCTAAAATATCCATTGTACTAATTTATATCGATACATGATGGAGAAAAATTACAAGATAATATTTCAAGAACATAAATACTAAGCAGGGCTTTGTCTAATATATCCCCACAAAATAGATGTCCCGCCAACCACAAAATTTTGGAACACATACTGAAACTGAGAGTGTGCAGAGCCTCTGGACAATGTTGGCATAAGAAGCTTTAAGAAAACCCGTGTGAACTAGATCGCAAACAAAATGCAAATCAACTTTAAATGTGTTACATGCGAGAGTGTTGAATCACATGCAGTGAGATGTCGAATAGCACCTAAGTTACCACCAAAAACCTAAGTAAGAGAACGAAGTGGACGTCCAATATCACCAAACTGGTGTTGAAGCCATCGAACTTCAGCATAAACATAACCTAAGGCGCGGACTCAAATTCGGTGGAAGAGCGGGAAATGACACGTTTTTTAGAGGACCAAGTAATGAGATAAGGGCCAAAGAAAACAACATAAGCAACGGTAGAAGTCCAGAGAGAAGGCCATGATATTTTATGGACCATCACGACGGAGAAGTATCCATGAGTGATTAGACCCTTCAAGTAACAAAGAACACACTTCAAGGCACCATGTCCGCTTCACACGAACCCTTCATATGCTAAGCCAAATGATTATAGAGAAGCAATATCTGGTCGAGTGGGTGTAAGATATATATTGCAAGGCACTGATCACTTGCTAGTACATTGAGGAGTCAACCGATAAAGGGGCAATTGACACCAAACGAAATCGGGGAGTTTATATATAAGATGTATAAAAGTGATAAATATCATTAAATGGCACAAAAAAATGCATTTATACACTGATACATGATCCTAAACTAGTGAGAGTAAAAATCTATATCTGTGGAAGATTACGTCAAGGAAATAATAACAAGAGAATATTTCCAAGAAAATAAATAATAAGTAGGACTTAAGTCTAATATCTTGAAAACACAGTAACACGGCTAACGTTTGAATTAGGAGTGTTCGCCGGCGGGTTTGGGCGGGTTGTCGTTAAAATTGTGACCATACCCACAATTTGCGGGTTACTAATTTGTCAACCCGAGCGGGTTAAGTTAAAAACTAAACCATGCGGGTTGCGGGTTGAACGGGTTGCGAGCGGGTGGCAGGTTTAAATTGTAAGAAAATTATAGTAATTTTTTGGGAATAAAAACAAAAACTAATCTATTTTGCGTTCTAAAAAACAACAAAAACAATACCATAACTTAATAAAAATATTTAAACCACAACTTAACTTAAATTAAAATAACAATATAAGGTTATAAACGAACATCTTTATCCACGTACATTATAAAAAATAATTTAAATCGATTCACAATCCAAAATACAACTATAAAATAACATAAACTAACAAAAAATATATATATTATAGCAATATTATGAACATAAAACTATATAAATTCCAAAAAAATTCTTTGCTCCCTTCATTCCTCTATACATATGCAAACTAAGGGTGTCTGCGGGCGGGTTTCGGCGGATTGTCATTAAAAATGTGACCATACCCAAAATTTGTCGGTTACCAATATGTCAACCCGAGCGGGTTAAGTTAAAAATAAAACCATGCTGGTTGAAGGTTCGGCGGTCGGGTTTTGGCGGATCGGGCGGGTCATGAACACCCCTAGTTTGAATAAACTTTCTAAAAATCAAATAAAGTACTCGTTATTGCATTTATCCTATTTCCCCCAAAAATGAGTTTATTTCTTCTTTTGATGGATCCACAATTAGAGTTTATTTCCAATTGTTGTTCCGAGCAAATTGGGTATAATAGCAGACTTTGATGGTGTGGATCATACGTTTGACAGGCTGTACAAATAGAAAAAGTATATTATTTATAACTATTATAGTTTATAAATCGAGTAAATTTTACTCCACAGTATCATAAAAAAGGTCGCCGCAAAGAATATTCAATATTGTCAATATATATATATATATATATATATATATATATATATATATATATATATATATATATATATATATATATATATATATATATATATATTAGTGAAAAATTGAGCAGAAATTTCCTCTCTTGTTCTTCCACACACACACACACACACACCCGTCTCTATTGGCGTGCTCTGTATTAAAAAGCTAGCAAACCAAAATATTAAATTTCATTCGACTCCTTTTCAATCCCCAAAATTGCAAATTACTCCCTCCGCAAAATCTGCTCCTCCGGCGCCGATCCAGTCTTCGCCACCGATCTCTTCCCGTCGGAAGTAGATTAATCCGTACCGTTTAAACGTCGCATTCAATCATGAATCCTGAATAGTAAATCTCTGTTCTGTTCTTATCTCTTTTGAATCGTTGAAGAATTGGATAAATTTTAGGTTTTTTTTGTTGCTGAAATTCGTTTGTTTAGCTTTGATTTGGATTAGATCGGTGTAATTATGGATTGGAATTGTAAATCTATGCTTAATTTTGCTTTTTTGAGGGTATTGCGATGTTAGATCCGTGAATTGTCTGTTCGATTAGGATCTGGTGCCTGTTTGGTGGAAATAGCTTTGATGCTTGTTGAATTTCGATTATGTTTGGATCACTGTTTTGTGAATTTGCGGATCGAAGAATTTGTTGTGTTTAGGCGGTAGGTATGGGGGTTGCTTTTAGCATGTCCTTTGTCAACTAATAGGAGCCTCGCCATCTGAGTCGTAAATCACGGTTCGTACGTCCCCTTTCTTCTTAAGGTGAGGGAAAGTACTTTGGGGCTCTATAAGTGGAGAATGTTGATCATGGTTCTGAATGCCGAGAGGATAAGATGTCGTTGGACTTGCTTAGAACTATAATTTGTAGGACATGTTTCTCATTTTGGTGATTATTCGTCTAATTGTTTTGTAAAGAATGGATTATTATTATTGGAAATAAGTGGCAACTCAGATATAATATCTTGAACCATGTGTCACGTATTCACTGCATGATTGCACTCAGTTACTAGACTTATATCTGCACTTATGGTGTGGTTTTTCTGTCTTTATTGATTTGTTATAATGCGTTTGACAATTGATGTTGCGTGTTGCAGCGATTACTTGTTTAAGCTCCTTCTCATTGGAGATTCTGGTGTGGGCAAGTCGTGTCTACTCTTGAGATTTGCTGTACGTCGCTTTGTGTCTCTTAACTCATGTTGTTTGAATTAATATTCTAACTGGAGATTCTGGTGCGGGCTTTGATTGATTATTTTTCGTTCTTTTTCATTCAGGATGATTCGTATTTGGACAGTTACATCAGCACAATTGGAGTTGACTTTGTGAGGGCTTAGACTTTTTGTCCCTTAACTTTGACTATGCAAATTCACAGTTCTGATCTTATTTTTACTTGTACAGAAAATACGCACTGTGGAGCAAGATGGAAAGACCATTAAACTGCAGATTGTAAGCTTCTGTTTTGTTGATTCTACATTTTCTTCTGATCATTAAATTTAGAGCGTGCAAGTGACTGCGGATAATCATTAATATTTGGCTCTTCTTATTCTGGTAATTGGAATATTGACTTGCTTTACTTGGTTTTTTTTGTTAATATTACTTAAAATAGATTTAGACTGAGCCTTGCTAGGGTAAATATTCATTTTCTGGTAATAACTTATATCATTGATATGGCAGTTTGATTGGTAATTTTGAGGTAATTCACATTTACAGTCTCCTGACACTTTCTGCCATCAAGTTTGTATGGAATGTTCACACACAAAGTGTTTGGTAGTTATCATTTTCACTGAAATTCCAGCAAATAGAAAGGCACATGCATCAGGGACCTATATGGAGAAGCACTTCAATCAAAGCACAATAAATTACGAGAGGAAAGACATAGGGAAGATATATCTTAAGTGAATTGATACTGGTGTATGGACAAAAGACGAGGTAGCACAAGAAAGCACTTGATTATGAACACTCATCTCCCATTGGAATCCATCAAAAGGTTAAGAGTCAACTCGCGACCCTATCGAATCCACCAAATGGATAAGAGTTACATTAAGAAACCCTTCTTCCTAACATGTCAAGCGACTTAGAAATATTGTATAATTGAACCATACAAGAGCATAAGCTATCTATAGGAGCCTCGACACCATTTACTAGACATAAAAGTAGATGCTAATAATTTTTTATACTCTTGAGATGATTACTCCTTGCCATATTTAATATATTCTTGGATACAAAGAGTTGAATTAGGATGGATCTAATCCGAGTGAACCAGTGGAGATGTAAGCCCATGCACATAGTTGAAGTTCTTCATATTCTAGTAATTATTGGTGCACTTCACCAAAATAGTCACAACTTCCTCTAGAAAACTCCAAATGGCAAAAGGTTTGAAGCATTGGAAACAAGGCTCTTATAGATCCCCACCGATACCAAATCCAATACCATTTATCCCATTAATAATTAACTATCTGTGTAGTAGATTAAAAATCTTGGAGTGCTGAAACTAAGTTCCTTCACTTTTTTCTCTTGATTTTTCCCGCGTCATGAATTGGCACAGATGTCCATGAGATGGGAGAAAGGTGGTTTCCCACCCTTGTCACTCTTTTGTAAGAGTTTTGCCAAAAATAATTACTGTCAAATACTTTGTATAACACTGAAGATGATAATGTTTGAAACAAGCTTCAGTGACAGAAGTATAGGACTATAATTCTTTGAAGGCTCTATATGTTTATTAGCTGTTAACTTTGAGAATGAAAACCTGTGTAACCTGCTAAATAGGTCTTTTGAATGTTGTTGTTCATTAAAGTTTGTTTTCTTTTTGCCTTTACTATTTAGATAAACTGAGATTTTAGCTTTACAACAATAAAGAAAAGTATGCTGACCAAAATAACTTGGAAATATCTATTACTATATTAAAAGCAAACCCTTCACCCTCACATATTTTGCAGTTGTTGTACCAAATTATTAGTTTTCCTAAAGTACCCCTATTTTCATCCATCACCAAACTAATCAAGAGGATAAAATTGACTTTTCAAGGGATATCCACTTTTCTCTCTCTTCACAAAACTTCCACGTACAAAACATAGAAATCCATATCCCCTAAAATCTCTCAAATTTTAACCGATTTTTTGGACAAATATTTATAAATGTAACTACTAATCTTCTCCCACTATATTTAAAATTAATTTAAATTTATCAAAAATTACACATCATGCTTGCTAGAATAAACAATGCATTAATTTAACACTAGAACAAAATTTAAACGCGGTCCCGCGTGTGTAAGCTTTTCTAGTATCCTTTTTATGTGAACTAACAACCATGAAATACAGTTTTAGTCTTGATTATTGTGTATGCCCAAATATTTCCCTTTTTCTGTCATGAAGTTTTAAATTCCTTACATGTGATGTACAACTATCAATGATCTGTTTCCAGAAATAGCCTTTCGATTTTAGCTTCCAACATTGCAAAAAGTCATGGATTGATTATTTGCTTTGAGTATGCATATTCCATTTACTAGATAATTCTTTTGCATTCTTCTTGTGTCAATGATTTTGATATTTCTTGTCCTTTTCTTTACGGGAGAGTTACTCAAACCACCATGGGGTAAGTGACATAAACTCTCATGGTTTGGTATTACAATTACCACTTGATGGCATTAAGCACTAGCTGAAGAAATGAGGTTAAAAAGTTTCATTGAAATTCAACAATGAACTTCGAAAATCCTATAATTTTAAAAATTATAGTTATATTATAAAACTAAAAAGTAATAAAAATATTTTCAAATTATCACATATTATTGTTATTTTGTTATTTATTAATAGCATTGTAACCTTAATTCAAATGTTGAAAATATATCTTTTTACATTTAAAATAGTTTTTTAATTTCTAATTCATATTTAAGATTAACAAGAAAAGAGTCAAAAAATTGGGAAGTCTTTTTCATCAAATCACCCCGCACCTACCCCCTCCTTCAAACTCTAGTTGTGTGCGTCTCCAGCAGCGCAAAAAAATACTTGGTCGCCCAAAGGGCGGTATCATCTCGGGTTTTTTGTGAAATTATACAAATTTCCCTTGAGGTTTCTAAATCTACATTGGCCTTCCCTGAAACTAATGTTCATTGAAAATATAGATGGATTTGTGGATGCCATTGATCAACTTCTAGTTTTGCCTCAGAGAGTGTAGATATAACGTTATATAACTTGTGTACTTGTATATTTATTAAGTTTTAGGAAGTGTAGATGTGTTATGTAAAGTTTACACATTATTATTTTAAAATCTCTGGATAATACTCTTAACAAACAAAATATTTTTGTTGTAAACTAACATCAAAGTAATTTTATTAAATTCTCTCATATAACTTATTTATGATTTAAAGTAAAGTTGTTTTGATATTTTAGTTTCAAGTTTTAAGGAACCTAAAGTCTCTTTGATTATTTTTTCTCTGTTATATATTTTTTAAATTTAATTCATTATAATATATTATATGTTTTAAATCTACATGGTTTTACTTTGTTAATTATGATTTTGTATCTTAATTTTTGTTTTAAGACATTTTTTTGAAAATAATTTAAATAGAATTTAATGTACAAAATCTAAAAACATATTAAAACTTGAATTCATATTTTTTATCATCTTTATATTAATCTTTGTTAAGGTTATAATTGTCTTTTTATCAATTTCATCCGTTAATTTTTAATGGCCGCTGGTTTCAAGGGAAGCCATTATAGTTTTCCAAACTTCAAGGGAGGTTTCTGTAATTACACCAAACCTTAGGGGGTGTGGTTTAATTATCCCCTTTTTTTTATAACAGCGGAATAAATAGAAATTATAACAATTGGTTAGGGTTAATAAACCTTGTTAACTATAGGGGTAGTTTGTGTAACTTTCCAAACATGAGAGGTGGTTGATCTCCAGCAAAGTTTTTCAACGATGCTTCCCTTTTTTGCATAGATGTTATGTACAGCTTAATTCACATGTTATTTGATTTTGTTTTTACAGTGGGATACTGCTGGACAAGAACGATTTAGAACTATAACTAGCAGCTACTACCGCGGGGCTCATGGCATTATAGTAAAGTTTCTTTCATGTTTTTGTTTTATATGCAATTCTGGTTTGTGTTTCTAATTATATCCTCAATCTGCTTGGAACTTCTCGCAGATAGTGTATGATGTAACTGACCTGGAGAGCTTCAACAATGTGAAGCAATGGTTGAGTGAAATTGACCGATATGCTAGTGAAAGTGTAAACAAGGTTTTGGTAGGAAA
This sequence comes from Misopates orontium, assembly GCA_946800315.1. Taxonomy (NCBI): domain Eukaryota; kingdom Viridiplantae; phylum Streptophyta; class Magnoliopsida; order Lamiales; family Plantaginaceae; genus Misopates; species Misopates orontium. Next base: position 42,905,137 of record OX326947.1, on the reverse strand, counting down.
CAAGTGTGACCTTACAGAGAACAGAGCTGTACCATATGAAACAGCCAAGGTGAAAATCTTGTTATTTTGCATGTTTCTTATAGTTTTAGACCCATCCAGTTTCGTTGCTTACATGCATTTTCTGTTGTAAAAGGCATTTGCGGATGAGATTGGAATTCCATTTATGGAGACAAGTGCAAAGAGTGCCACTAACGTCGAACAGGCTTTCATGGCGATGGCTGCTGACATTAAGAACAGGTTTAGTTTGTCTGTTTTCCCTTTGGCTGTACATTGCATATTCTCTTTCTTATTAACTATTCAGGATTACACATTTAAGTTAATATCACTCTCGTTAGAGGTGGCAAACTAATGGGTTGGGTTGTTAGTGGATGGGTCAAAACGGGTTAAGAATGATAAGGTACTCTCATCCATTTACGATCCATATATAAGAGTCATATATAGGTTGGGTCAACACATTTTATATTCATCAACTTAAATCTAGATAAACAGATAAATAATTGTGGAGAATAGCATCAGGCAACATTAACAGGCCTGTCTAAGTTAAATGCCAACTCGACCTTAAGATTCAACCAATTTAAAATTGAATTCCAACCTCAAAACCTTCCACCCGACCACCACCCAACTCTCAGAAGATCTTGACACTTTGGGTTCTAGAAGGGGTCTAACCCAAATCAATATCCTGATCCAATAATAGTGGATCGCAACCCAGGTTTAGAAACTACTTGATCCTTGTCCATCCCCCCGCCATTAGTACACCTTCCAACCCCTACATTTATTACCATTAACCACCCCGCAATACCTTTAAAAATCCAGACCGACCCAATTTCTAGAATTCAGATCCAGATATAACAACAGTGGATTCAAACTCAAGGTCACGAAATGTTGTACTCCTCCATCTCACCTCTTCTCTTATCCTCCCAACAGCTCCCTACCCCCACCACATTGCTTTCTACCTTATCCTTATTAATATATATGAAATAGATCTTGACAAAAGAAAGAATCGAAATCCAGATTCTTTAATGGTGGATCTAAAATCTAATTCGGAGTATGTATTGGACCCTTCCATTCTACTCTGCCCTCATCACCTCTCTACCCTACTCTACCCTTAAAAGATCTAGACTCAATGAATGATTCAAACATTTGAGCGGTTTTTTGGTAAACAGATCATGCTTCAGGGTTAGTTCGTGAAGTTTACCCCAATTTTTATGTTAGTTCTTTCACTCTCTTGAGTTGGCCCATGCTGAAAGTTCACAACTCTACTATGATAATTATATGACCAATTTATTGCAAATTATTTTATTGCTTGCCATATCTGTTAATTCTTATGAAGATAGGTTCATTACTAAATGTTTGTTTTTGACGCATTTGTTTGCCAATAACTGCAGGATGGCTAGCCAACCTGCCTCGAGCAATGCAAGACCACCTACTGTCCAGATCCGTGGACAGCCCGTTGCCCAGAAAAGTGGTTGCTGTTCTTCTTAGTGGGCTGACATGGTGGTACCTCTGAGATTCTGTTCTCACCCCACCCCTTCTAATAGGGGAAGAATCAACTCGAAATGGTGAAGGTTCCTGGTCATCTGTGCCTTACTATCGGTCTCATTCTTTCTAATATATTTGATTTTTAAGTGGCTGTACAAATTATGAATGACTTTGTTGCTATTGTAGTATCTGGTTTGTTGTTTTATTTTATTTCCCTTAGTTCTGTCCACAGTTAGTAATTCGTAGTATCATAGTGTTTGCAGACAGTTGGTAAAAGGTTGTGGAATGTTTGGAAAAGATTTATATAGTATTCTATTTTGTTCTTGCATCAAAGTTGGAATAATTCTTGAATAAATAGACTTTGAATTGTGATGAAGATTACTTTTCGATATGCTCTTGAAGTTTTTCTTTCATTGTCTTGTGGTTTACATTAATCGGGCAAAGCAGAGCAAACATAATTTGCAGATAATTTAACTTTATTGTGAGCCAGTCGTTGGATAATATAATTTTGACAAGAGTAACTGACTAAGTAGAATTTAACCTTGTCCAAACTTTAGCATGTTATTGTATTACATCCACAGTAGGTACTTTCTCTACTTTTTGTCCCGAGTTTTAGCAAGTCACTGTATTGCTATCCTTTTTTGTCGTTGAAACTTTTAGTTTCTAAATATGTAAGACAGTAGCTTGATGTTATATGTTACTGACTTGTGTTACCTGGCTGAGTCAGTCATTGGTACACCGTACATGCTGCTATTACCACATCTCGGGAGAAAACGTTTTCATTATCTCTCTTATACTTCGCAACTCTAATAATTCTTTAATATGCAATGATATAATAAATCTAAGTGTTATACCAGGATCTAGTATTATTCTATATTTCTATGTGAGTACTCAATTTTTGGACCACGCCAAACTGCTTTAATTCGCAATTGTAGTGTTTTTGGCATTATAATTCCTTTGACTAAAAATTGATCTACTTTTTTGCTAATGCTTTATCATAATGAGGTATGCGTTTATCTACGACATTATGCCTACTTTCAGAATCTATTACTATATTAAAAGCAAACCCTCCACCCTCACATATTTTGGCAGAGTTGTTCCACCAAATTATTATTTCACCTAAAATACCCCTAATTTTTCTCTCTAGACATGTAATAAAAAGGAGGACATAAAAGTAATTTTCTATATTTTTGTAACCAACAAAACCTATACGTTGTCATCCAATCCCACTTTTTCTCAACTTCTCTCCCATGTTTTATTTTCTCTCTCATATATCAACTATTTCTTATTCTTAAAATTTAAATATTTATTAGATTAATTCAGAATTTTACACGCGGTCCCCGCGTGTGGGTAGGGCAAGTAATTCTGATAATTTAATAATTTTTAAAAACTCTCTAGAAACTAATTAAGGTTTACATTTTCAATGCATTATGTTTACAAAACATGAAATGAATGGTATACCATGTCAACTAATATATGTTTCTATTTATAAAAAACAAGGGATCATCTATGACGTCTATGGGTTAAACCCGAAGTATGGGGATTTCTTGGGTCTACAGCTTCATGGCTTCTGGATTTTGATGGTCTTGATCGTATATTGTCTTTATAAAATTTAGCTAAACCAACACTGGAATTCGGGGTACTAAATGTATAATTGCGTGGTTTGTACGTGAAGTTGAAATGATTCTAATTCCTTTGCGGTAGGTGAAGTGCAGTCCCAACTTTCATATGGAAATGTACTAGTGAGAACGGAGAAATATACTATATTTTTCCAATTGAGAAATTAATATGTGCAATGGTTGTAAATTGAGGTGATAAAGTTCATTCAATTATTAGTGTAAATACATAATTATGATAGAGTGTTGAAAGTTATCTATTTATAATTTAGAAATACATATAATTTTTAACATTAATTAGCTGCACCATATCGTCATGCATGGGTTTGTATAAATTATTTTTACAATTTATAGCCACCGTGAAGGGTGGTGTCATAAACTAATCTCACATAGTGTTTGAAATTACATTGACCCTCAACGAAGCATACATATAATATACTAGGTTTTACCGATAAAAAAACGAAGATTGGATTTGACGATATTAAAATAAAATCATAATGAATTCCTAATCTACCCATTGTCAATTTATACTAATTTTTTGATAAATTAGCCCTCCACAATAGAGGGTTTATATAATTACTTGTTATGGTTTAAGGGGTGTACGTCTGGCATCGTACAAAGTTTTAATACTTTTTTCGTAAAAGCTCTAATAGAAGTTTCAAAATTTTCAACATTGAACTGATAACTATATTGTTTAAAGACTTTCAAATCTTTATATTTTGTAATCTCATATATTATGTTTCATACAAAACATAAAAAGCCTTTTTGGATCGATCTTTACATATTGTTAATATAATTTTCTTCAATTTAAATATTATAATTGATCTCGGTATCATAATTTATGTTTTTGAAAAGATTCTATTTTCTTTCTTTCAAAAATAATTTTCTTTTGTATTTTTATTGAAGTATAATGTGGACAAATTTATCAAAATTAAAGTGAGAATGGAGAATTTTGAGATCACCCACACTCACTATGCCGATGATACAATATTAAAGTGAGAAGGGAATATTAACGAGGAAATATTAGCTAAGGTTTGCGGGTTTTTTAAATTGTAGACTGGACACTATTTCCTGGTAAGAATATTAAGATAAGAACCTTGAAACTTCATAACAAAGCTGTGATGTAACTATATGAGAAATAAGAATAAACCAATGAAGAATATGCTATTATCTGAATACTACAAAAGTTTACTTATGATCACCCTTTCTTTACCTACATTACAAAAAAATGAAATACACAACGAGGGTACATCATACGGCTAGATTTCTAATATTGAGGTTCGGCCCCTCAGTAATGGGTGTTGGAACGGCAGGGCTTGCTTGAGGCGATCCATTTTGTATCGACTGCTGAAACGTTACAAACGATGGTTGAGGCATATAAGTCGGGCAAGTTGCTAATTTCCCGCGAACTCCGGGCAGAAAACCGGTACTTTGGTTCGGGAAATGCACCACTGGAACCCAGGATACAGTTGGCATAGCCGTTTCAGTTGGAAAGGCTTGAGCAGAACCGGGAAATCTTGGCTGTAAAAATGTGAAAACGAAATTGTTTTTGGTATATTAGCTAATGTGATGATCAGAATAGTGTCGACAAATTTTAAAGAACGAGTCGATGTTAACTACACCTATCTTAACTAAGTTAAGACATAAATAGCACCAACTTACCATGAGTGACAAGTTGCGAGACTCATCAATTCCACGCCTTGACTTCGATGAAAGAGGGGGCCTCAGAGAAGTCGAAACAGGAGATGGCGAATGTACAACCTGGAAATTATAGAAAGAAACAAGAATAACTACATACTTATCTCAAAGTAAAATCAAAATTTTGCATCTCCTACATTCTCTAGCCCATAAATTTGATTCACAAATGTGTTTTGTAGGAGCAGCCAATAAGTTATTAGCATGAATCTTCGAAAACTTAACCATCATAAAAGACTTGGCGAACCAATCGTGTTTATATGTTGTTTGTTTTATTTTGGGTTTGTAACAGAACTTACTTGAGAATTCTCTATGGTCTTGTTGAATGATACCCCTGGAATGGATTCCGATGTTTGAGTCTGCAAAATGCCAACATTTCAAACGCATCAATATGCAGTACTAGACTAAGCTGCAAAATCCAACTTATATTAACACCTCGTATAACTGTTATTCGAAAATAACCCCTTATGAGATTTAAAAAGTTTCACATAATCTCGACCTGTTACCGAATCGAAGAGCATAATGTCACAGCATATGGATCCCCTTCAATCGCTGTATTTCAAAAGTTGAAGTCACAGAACACTCCTTTAAATAAATTCAAAAACATGACTGGTTAACTGCAAGTTTCTCTGTTACATACAGGGGTAGAATTTGCTGATGAAAATTGCTCATGATGAGCTTTATATAAGTACCAAAGATAGCATCACTTTCTTCCGCAATTTAGTTTATGGGCGCATTCATAAAATGTTCATAACTTTTTAAACCGCGAAAAAGTGTCATAAAATATGATTAGATACATTACCAGTTGAGTTGGAGCTGGAATGTCAAAAACACTTCCACGGCGTTTTCTTTTGTCAGCGGCAGACTTTCTGATGAAATACTTTTGTGCATGGCTAGCAACCTGCGAGGAATTCCTTGTCGGAACGTAATTCTGGGCGATTCCTTTCCAATCTCCTTTCCCCAGTTTTTCAAGGCCCACTAAAAACGATCTATGTTCATCTTCAGACCATGGCGTTCCTAAAGAAAATTCAAATGAGATTTCATCATCACAACTCAACAAACTTATCAAAAAAACTTGATAGACAAAAGAGAATCGAGAATCGAGAATCGAGAATCGAAGCTGTAGTAATAGTTCAAAGAGAACCTCTTGGTGCAAATACTGAATCATATTTGATGAAAAAAGTTAAAACGGTAGTTCCTCGAGTAAGTTCAAGACTAACATATGTTTCATTTAACCCTTATCTATCTCTATGTAACTTTGCTTACTACTTACTGCTATTAAACCTAGATATTAGCAATCAATCTCGTTGTTCCTTATTACTGATGTTGCTGTTACTCCATACACATAATGTTGGTACAGCGCAAAATCGAATCATGTTCTCATTTCCAACGCATATAGGATATTTTGAGCGATTAGACGGCGAATCAGTTAGCAAAATTTCACTGAAATATTTTGCAAATTTGGAATATATTATACCAGAAAGAAATTTTCAAGCAGGTCATTCAGAACTTTGGAACAAGAATCAAAGATTGCACGCATATACATTAGCATCACCAACATCTCTACCACACGAATATCATCATCATATAGAAAACCCTCACACACGCACATAACTATCAACGGGGTAATAAATCTACATCTAATTATAAATTCAAGAATTATTCCTATCTCTAAAGAAAGAAAGAAATAAAAAAAAAAACTTTGAGCAGAAGAAAAATAACAAATGGAGAAAGAAAATAAACCTCTCTTTCTTTCTTGAGTTGTTGAACGGCGATGAAGAATTCCGTTATCGGACACGTAACCTAAACCCTCAATTCCATTATTACCACTTTCACCTTTGCATGGTGATGCATGCAAACTCCCGACGCTTTTGCTCTTTTTAATCCCCGCGCCACCATCGACGTCGATTTGCACGCCGAACAACTTGAATGATCCACCTGCAGCTTTGACGCATGTTCTTGAGTTGTGCCCGTTATGCCCACAATGAGAGCATCTTCTCACAAACTCCTTAGGCATCGCGTCAATAATCACCCTCTAGATCTCTTTCTATTATCTATCTATAGAAGAGAGTATATATAGTTAATAACTGATTAATAGATATTTATAGATAGATATAGAGTAATTAGAGAAACACGCGCAAACGGGTCTCACGATTGCATGGCATGAAGGTCGATCAACGAGGATATATTAATATTTGTTTGGATTGTGCTATGTATGTATCTTATTATATTTATATATATACATAGGATATTGAGCAGCACTTTGTTTCCTAGTAATTGGATATCTTGGTTTTGGGAAAAGTTACCTTACAAGTAAATTATCTTATGTTATCCGACTTATTTCTTATATTAACTTATCGAGGTTATGATCAGTCAAATACGCTTGTAATATATAATTTTGTTACTTGGGGACTAAGTATGGTACATTTAGATTATGTAAAATCTATTGTACAAATATGGTAGGATTTCGGTAATATGTGGACTGCGCTCTATATAGTAATTTATCGATGCTGCTTATCTCACAGCGTCTTTAAGCACACAGACTTCCATTTTAAACGAATTTTATCATTTTAGAGACTTCATATTTAACCAAGCAATTACAGGTTACAAATATTACAGAAAGACCCCCAAAACTTTTATAAGCACTAGGTAGAAAATATATGTTGATATTAGAACTCAAAAAATATATCAAGAAAATAATTTTAAATGGTAGACTATTTAAAAATGCTCGTTTATCAGGGAAATAGACAATATATTTGCATTCATTTATTAGATTTCTTGACTTTAAAATATGTGATAAGTTTTTTAGAATGAGAAAACAAAATATATGGTGCTAATAATAATTATAGTTTTAAGTTCAATTATAAAAGAGTGTTTAAGGTGCTTGATGTCTTACTATTTTCCAAAGATTTGGTTAGATCTAATGTTAATTCTATAGTTCAAACTAATAATTATTTTTCCACGCTCATAGGAACTTTGCAAGTCAAGAAGCTTAATCTAATAATTCAATATATAAATATGAATTATGAAACCTAAAAGAGGTGATTTTTAAAAATAAATAACCTATATAAAAAGTTACGTAAGTACTTCTTTTCCTAAAGACAAGTACACATGTCTAGATAAATTTAAATTTTTTTGACTTGTACACATCTATCTAGAGATTTTACTGATATTAATCCATTAGCTTATTGTCTAATTTCTCAAAATTATTTGTTTATTGTACAAAAGCTAGTTTTCCAGTGAGGTGCAGTAGAAGTGAGTCTACATTTACTTATATTTAAGGGGATCATTACTGATGTAGAACAAGAGGCCCTGAATTTCGAAGAAAAGTTGGACAAAATCAGGCCTACACGGAAACGGGCATAACTTTTGACTCGGTTATCGATTTTGGGCCCACAACATATCAAAACGTACGTCTTTGAATTTTCTACACTTTAAACGGGGTTCCCCCGGTACCGGCTAGTCTCGGGCCCAAATTCGTTTGTTTAAGGCAGCTGCGCAGCCTTCCAAGTTTATGTCGCTTTATTTTTGGAAATTTTTATGTTTTCCTTGTTTGAGTAGAACTCTATTTCTTATTTCCTTATTTCGTTTTTAGGGTTTTGAGAGACGTATAAATACTCTATTTTTCATTATTGTTATGCAGACTTTATATATTTTATTCAATAAATTCGGATTTTATCCCAATTTTCCTGTTGGATTCCAGTTTCTTGTCGATTACACGTTGGTGTGTCGATTGTCACGTTCCGTTCTGCGTCAAGTGGTATCTAGAGCAAGGATTTTGCCTTGTTCAGATGGCTGGGAGAGGCATGAATGATGGAGTCTCCAATGACGTTGGTCAAAGGAGTTTGGACGCCGAAGATCTGAGACGGGAGTTTCAAACGGATCTAACGCGGATCACAGAAAGGTTTGATAGGTTTGAGGCGAGGTTTGAGCAATTACAGAACGCCCTGCAAAACTTGACCTTAAACCAAAATACTAACATGGATCAAAATATCGTTAGGAACAACAACCAAGTCCGTCAGCACAGGGGAAGACGAACACCTGAGTTCAATAATTCCAGCAGCGATGATTCGGAAAGAGACGCTCATGGAATTACTAACCCTAGATTTGATGGAGATACAGAGGATCGACCCCGAGGTGAATTCAAAATCCGAGGAGATATTCCAATGTTTTCCGAAAAGATGCATATTGAGGAATTTCTGGACTGGATCTCTGAAGTTGAACGCTTCTTTGAATTTGCTGAAGTTACCGGGGAAAAGCAAGTTAAACTGGTGGCTTACAGGCTTAAGAGCGGTGCTGCTGTCTGGTGGGAAAAATTACAGGCGGACAGGAGGCGTCACAAGAAAGCTCCAATACGTTGCTGGAGAAAGATGAAGGAAAAGATGATGGAGCGATTTTTACCACCTGATTACAAGCAGTTTATTTTCCAGAGTTACCAGAATTGTTCTCAGGAAATAAATCAGTGGCTGAATACACAAATGAGTGGTACAGACTTTTGGTTCGTAATAATCTGGAGGAAACGGATGCTCAACAGGTTTCCAGATATATCAGTGGATTGAAACCGAGTATTCAGGAGAAAATAGGGTTACAGATAGTGTGGTCAGTAGTTGAGGCTCAGAATCTGGCGTTGAAAGCGGAGATGATGGAGAAAACAACGAGCAGATTCACGAATCTTAGGAGGGATACTGGTGAATCCTTTTCTACCAATAAAGGGAGACTATCAAACCCTAATCCGGGTTTCAACAAGCCAACACCCGCCGCACCGATAAGTAATCAGCCACCAAAGGGTATTTCGGGTAAACCCCCGCAGAGGCCACCAAACCCATATGCCAAACCGACAGGAGATAAATGTTACAGGTGCAATCAACCCGGTCATCGTTCTAACGAGTGTCCTCAGAGAAGGTCTGTTGGATTGGTTGATCAGGATCATGAGGAAACTGAACAGGGCAATGATGAGGAGGAATATTCTGATGATTTAGAGAATGCTGAAATAGCGGAAGAGGAAGGAGGACGAGTTAATTGCGTAATCCAACGCATGATGTGTTCCACGAGAGTGGAGGACCTGTCTCAAAGAAATAATATTTTTAAGGCAAATTGCAGCATTAAGGGTAAGGTTTGCAATGTAATTGTGGACAGTGGAAGTTGTGAGAATTTTGTGTCCCGAAAATTGGTAGAGTATCTTGGCTTGAAGACTGAAAAACACCCTAAACCATATGCTATTGGGTGGATTCGGAAAGGGCCAAAGGTCGACGTGTCTACAATTTGCAGAGTTCCAATTTCGATTGGAAGACATTACAAGGATGAGGTGATTTGTGATGTTATTGATATGGATGCTAGTCACGTGTTGTTGGGAAGGCCTTGGCAATTCGATGTCAATATTACTTACAAGGGAAGGAAAAACATATATCTTTTTGATTGGGGTGACAAGAAGATAGCAATGGTTCCAAAGAATGGTGAGGGTACAAACACGACTCCTGCTGAATCAAATACTCAACCGTTGGTTTCTCTGGTGACATCAGAGAGCGAATTTGTGGCTGATCTTAAAGCAGCCAAAGAGGTTCATGTGGTAGTTTTGAGGACGGTTATGAAAGAAGAAAAGCAAACGACGATCCCTGAAGTCGTGCAACCGCTTTTGGAGGAATTCCATGAGTTGGTGGCGGATGAACTACCTAATGATCTTCCCCCTTTGCGGAATATTCAGCATCATATAGATTTGGTTCCTGGGGCGAGCTTACCAAATCCGCCGCATTATAGGATGAGCCCGAAAGAGAATCAGATTCTGCAACAACAAGTGGAAGGGTTACTGCAGAAAGGTTTCATTCGTGAAAGTATGAGTCCATGTGCAGTTCCGGCATTATTGGTGCCAAAGAAAGATGGTAGCTGGAGAATGTGCGTGGATAGTCGAGCCATCAACAAAATAACGGTGCGGTATAGTTTTCCAATTCCACGGTTGGATGACATGCTGGATATGTTGGAGGGATCCAAGCTATTTTCAAAAATAGACTTGCGGAGGTTATCATCAAATCCGAGTAAAACCAGGAGATGAGTGGAAAACGACTTTTAAGACGAAGGATGGCCTTTACGAGTGGATGGTGATGCCGTTTGGGTTGTGCAATGCCCCGAGCACCTTTATGCGACTAATGAATGAGGTATTACGTCCTTTCATTGGGAAATTCGTGGTAGTTTACTTTGATGATATCTTGATTTATAGTCGTAGTGAAGAGGAGCATGTTGGATAAAATAAATTATACATTAACCTGAAAAAGTGTAGCTGGGTGACTGAAAAATTGATGTTTTTGGGTTATGTTATTAGTTCTGATTGTATCTTAGTTGATGATGAGAAAATAAGAGCCATTAGAGACTGGCCAACACCAAAATCTGTGACTGAAGTTAGGAGTTTTCATGGGTTAGCAACTTTTTATCGCCGTTTCATTAGAAACTTCAGTAGTATTGTAGCACCTATCACTGAATGTATGAAGAAGGGGAAGTTTCAGTGGGGAGAAGAGGCAGAGTTGGCTTTTGCTGTAATTAAAGAGAAGTTGTGTTCCAACTCCAGTGTTAGCTTTGCCAAACTTTGACAAATTATTTGAGGTAGAGTGTGATGCAAGTGGAGTAGGTATTGGGGCTGTCTTATCTCAAGAGAAGAGCCAATTGCATTTTTCAGCGAGAAACTCAACGACGCGCGACAAAAGTGGAGTACTTATGAGCAAGAGTTTTATGCTGTTTTTCGGGCGTTGAAACACTGGGAACATTACCTGTTTCAGAAGCAGTTTTTGTTGCATACGGATCATCAAGCTCTAAAATATTTGAACAGTCAAAAGCACTTGAGTAATATGCACGTGAGGTGGTCAAATTACATTCAGAAATTCTCTTTTGTTTAGAATCATAAACCTGGAGTGCTGAATAAGGTAGCTGATGCATTGAGTCGAAGAGCGCACTTGTTAGTTGTGATGCAGCAAGAAGTGGTAGGTTTTGAATTTCTGAAGGAATTATATCCGGATGACGAGGATTTTGGCAAAATCTGGGAGCAATGTGAGATAAGGCGAGTTTTGGGTGAGTTCCATGTCACTGATGGGTTTTTGTTTCGTGGTAATCAGCTGTGCATTCCCAAGAGTTCATTGCAGGAGAAATTAATTAGGGATTTGCATGGAGATGGATTAGGCGGACATCTGAGGCGAGATAAAACAATAAGCAGTGTGGCAGAGAGGTTCTATTGGCCTCAATTAAAGAGGGATGTCGGCAAGGTTGTTCGGAAGTGTTATATTTGCCAAACAGCTAAGGGGCAAGCTCAAAATACGGGACTTTATATGCCTTTACAAGTCCCGGATGCTATATGGGAGGATATTGCGATGGATTTTGTGTTGGGGCTTCCACGAACTCAACGTGGAGTCGATTTTGTTTTTGTTGTTGTTGACAGGTTTTCGAAGATGGGGCACTTCATTCCTTGCAGGAAGACATCCGATGCAGCTCATGTCGCGCAGCTATTTTTCAGAGAGATAGTGCGTCTGCATGGAGTTCCGAAGTCAATTACATCCGATAGAGATTCAAAGTTCCTGAGTCATTTTTGGATCACTTTATGGAGGCGGATGGACACGAGTCTGAAGTTTAGCAGCACAGCACACCCCCAAACCGATGGTCAAACAGAGAATTTGAATCGTACTTTGGGGAATTTGATTCGAAGCATTTGTGGCGACAAACCGAAGCAGTGGGATGTAGCATTAGCGCAGACAGAATTTGCTTACAACAATGCAGTTCATTCAGCAACTGGACAGTCTCCGTTTTCCTTGGTTTACCGACAACCTCCGAGACATGCATTAGACTTGGCACAATTACCTAAAGTGGGGGGAGCAAGTACAGCAGCAGAAAATTTGGCGAAGCAAGTTCGTGATGTTCAAGCAGAGGTTAAGGAAAAGTTTGAAGCGACGAATGCAAAATATAAGCAAGCAGCTGATTTGAAGAGGAGTCAAAAATTATTCAAGGAAGGGGACCAGGTGATGATATTCCTGAGGAAGGAAATGTCAACGCGTATGTGGTTGATCTTCCAGCTACTATGGCGATATCCAAGACATTCAATGTGGCGGATATACATGCATTCCATGATGATGAACCGTTATATCCCGAAGTTAACTCGAGGTCGAGTTTTTCTGAAGTGGGGGAGACTGATGTAGAACAAGAGGCCCTGAATTTCGAAGAAAAGTTGGACAAAATCAAGCCTACACGAAAACGGGCATAACTTTTGACTCGGTTATCGGTTTTGGGCCCACAGCTAGTCTCGGGCCCAAATTAGTTCGTTTAAGGCAGCTGCGCAGCCTTCCAAGTTTATGTCGCTTTATTTTTGGAAATTTTTATGTTTTCCTTGTTTGAGTAGAACTCTATTTCTTATTTCCTTATTTCGTTTTTAGGGTTTTGAGAGACATATAAATACTCTGTTTAACATTATTGTTATGCATACTTTATATATTTTATTCAATAAATTCGGATTTTATCCCAATTTTCCTGGTGGATTCCAGTTTCTTGTCGATTACACGTTGGTGTGTCGATTGTCACGTTCCGTTCTGCGTCAATTACGCTATTATAAACAAAGATTTGGATCAAAATTAAAATTGTGAAATTTAATTGCATTGTATATATATATATATATATATATATATATATATATATATATATATATATATATATATATATATATATATATATATATATATATATATATATATATCGGATGATGTATTATTTAGTTCAATTAGGAATGCTTTCCTTGCCTGTATGCGTACAGTCTGTGAGGAAAGCATTTTCTATAATTTATTTTCGTTTTAGTTGGAGTATAAAATAAGAGTGAATATTTGCGGTGAAAATAGAATAACATTAAGTAGGTGAGTCTTAGATGGATATCAGGACAGACGTGTTTTTAGTTAGAATCGGTGTTTTAAAAGGCGTTGGGCGTAAAGCGGGGTGTTTCATAGACTAAGGGCAAGGTATAAGTCCTGAAGCGTAGGGCGTAAGCCCCACAAGATTTGAATATTTAGTGGTTTTGAATATATATTTATAATAAAAGGCTAAGATAAAAAATTATAAAGAACTATTCGTGTCTATATTAGGTTATAAGAAACACAAATAGCATAAGGTAGTGTTTGGTTACTAAGATGAGGATAGATTAAAATCGTCATCTGTCCTCATCTAGCGCACACTTGGGGAGATGAGTGCAATCGGGCTTTTTGCAAAACGTGACATAGCCCGCAATGTAGCACGTTTTATCCCTCGTTTTAATCTCACCCCCCTCCCCCTAAGATTATTTTATCTCACTTTCGTGAGATTAATTTACCATTTGAAATTCCTGATTTGCCCCTTAGTTTTAACAAAATGGTTGCACTTTTTAACCATAATTTTAAAGCATTATATATATAAAAATAATAATTTTAATAATTACTTTTATATTGTATAATATATACACACACACACACACAGATATATATATATATATATATATATATATATATATATATATATATATATATATATATATATATCAATAATTACTTTTGCATATGTATATATATATTTTTATACACACACATATATGTATATACATATATACATACATATATATATATATATTTCAATAATTACTTTTATATATGTATATATAAAAATATATATACATATATATATATATATATAAACATATATATACATATATATATATAGTGAGTATAACAATTATATAACTCTTCAGGGGCATTATTGTCAATTCACGTGTAATCTTACAGGCATCATTCAAAGCAAACACAAAAATTATCACGAAGATACCTTTGTGTGCAAAATTAACAAGCTAAGCAAACACACGTATCAAGTTATGGATAACTTTAATTCTAGAATTTATGTCAACTTTAATCAATCTACAGATTAAACAATTCCCCAACCAAACACTACCTAAGGATATACTTTACTTTACATGTTATATAGGTTGCATAAAGATATTTTTATAGACCCTTAATATATTCAACATATGATAAATTAATTGAGAATTATATATAGAATTGAAATATAAAATACTAAATAAATAACTAAAAGAAAATCTAAAAATAAAATCATCAACTTAATGACTATGATTAAAACATATATAATAAGAAGATGATATTAAAATGTATTAAATATCGAATAGGAATATCAAATAGCTCTCAATATAATTGTAATTTATGTGATAAACTTAGAATGAAATAGACAAAGTAATCCTTATTCTTTATGGCGTAATAAGTCGTCCTGCATGTCTCGTGCACAAAATACCGTGCAAGTTGGTGCACCGAGCAACAAAGATGGCACACATGAGCAAGACACACAGTCAGCCCATTCTCGCCCAAAGAAGAAAGGTCAGGCTAACACATCGGGTGCACATAACGCACAACAGAAGGAACTTGGCCAGGCGACCCGATTGGCGCGGCACGCACAGCTTGTGCGCACGCTGAGCGCACAAGCTGTCCATGCAGGCTACATGGGCAAGTTTTGCAGTTTTTTTATCTTTTCAGGGGATTTCTTATAACTACGCGTTTCTAGATGCTTGCAGAGCGGTTTAGAGGACTCTAGAAGGGCATGATATTTGTCAGTTAGAAGAGTTTAGAACCTTATAGATGCGAAATAGTAGTCAGTAGATTGAGTTGATCTCCACAATCCATTAAGGAGGTTGCCTTGTATATAGGGTGTTTTGAGTCATTGTAAACAATAAAAATCATTTTTAAGCACTACATACAAGCTTTTGCACATAATTTCTTGTCTTCTTTCACTTTTAACAACCTTTGAGTTTGTGAGAACGTGACTTGTTAGGGAAACGAGATGCTAGTAAGACCGCACTTTATATTTTTTGTGAGAAAAGTCTTTAGCACGTGACAGTAAGCATAGCTCCTTGAAGCGCACAAGGCAAGCCTTTTGCCTCTGAATGTATGACCTAGATTACGGGGCGTAAGTCCCAATGAGCTACCTCAGGGAGGGTCAAAATGCCTCGAGGCGAGCCCTGAGGCGAGGTTTTTAAAACACTGGTTAGAATGAAAGTATTTCAATTAGATTATGGATACTTTCACCTAAAACAGAAGAGATCTAGTAAATTACTTAATTTGTTATAATGTACCAAAAAAAGGAAGAAGCTATTAATGGATTTTTGCGCTTCCCTTTTCCAACTGTTGGTAGAATAATTCTAGATATTTAAATTGTTCAATTAAGGCATTTATTATCATAGAATAAAAATATGTTTAGGATCTAGTTAGATTTATATTAATCTACTTTCAAAAGTTCCATGGTAAAGAATTCATGTTCAATAACTACACATTCGTACCCTAAAATTAACCACGAGATTTTGTCAAATCGCAAACACCGAGGAGAATACAATAACTAAACATTCGCAACTTAAAATTAAACAATGCGATTTTCTTCACGCGTTGACATTATGGAAAATACACAATACACCCAAGAAATATATTCTTTTTCTTGGCGAAATGCAAAATGCAACGCATGTCAATTTCAACCCAAACCATTACATTTTGGGTAAAATTGAAGATTAAAAGTGTCTTTCCTACTAAAAAAACCTGGGGACCAGAGCATCAAATCCCGCGTATAATAAATATAGTATGGCCCCTATAGCCAGGGGCGGTGCCAGAAATATAATTTAGGGGGCGAAATCATGTGAAGAAATTTTTCAACATAAACTTTTTTGTTTGTTAGATTACTCGGTTTCAAAAATAATCAACCATAATAAAACATAAGTATCTAAAAAGCAACTCTAAGGTAACCCAATAAAGTAAATAGTTTTACAGTTTTAAAACAAAACCAGATAAAAGATGCAAGAAAATATGTCATACTAAATAGAGATAATGTATACGATCTTAGGATATAATGTTCACTACGAAATAGACAATTGCGTCGATTAATTTTCTAATACAAAAATATGCGTTGCATATAAAGAGTTCTAAGAAAAAGTTACATCATTAAAAAAATAAAAAATACTCAAACGTTATTTTAGTGATCATTCTTTATTTTATTAACTACATGAAAAGAGGAAGAAAAACTTTAGATAAAACTCAAAAAGTAATATAACAAATTTTATATAAATCATAATATGAAATTAAACCGTTGGGGTTGAAAGGAAAAAAAAAACAAAAGTTTGATAAAAAAATTAAAATAAAATTTTATTATGTAAACTTATATTTAACTATATGTAACTTTACAAAATATTACATAAGATATATGTTTATATATTAGAAAACATATTATATATTTATATACTTATATATATATATATATATATATATATATATATATATATATATATATATATATATATATATATATATATATATATATATATATATATATATATATATATATATATATATATATATATATATATATATATATGGATAAGACCGAATTATCCAGAGGAACAATGATAAAACACTGAATTTCCTTTTGTTTCTCAATACGAAGCACCATGACATAAGCCTCCTCTACTAAAGCCAGAGGTTCCAAGACAAGTATTTGGCTGCACACAACAACAATCAATGTTAAGGCCCATAAAAAACTACACTAACTTTGTAAGAATGAAGCATCTAAATAATGTTGTGCAAATGGACATGTACGTAGAAGAGCAACCTCTCAGTTTCAAGAAATCACAGGAATAAGGCAATTCAATTCATCCCACAGTTTCTTTAGCTAAGTGTAATAAGAAGAAATGGAGAAAGTACTTTGCGGAATCGAAGCGACTTCTTGTTGCAACTCATAAAGGAGAGAGCCATTTTTCAAGTTATTTTGTGTTTATAATTGACGTCACAATGCAAAAGTATATTCATCGTATAAAATTGTATCTACAAAGTCGGGAAAATTGCAAAAATGGTCCTTTAAAGTGGCCTACTTGCAAAATTGGTCCTCTAAAATGACAGTGTGCAATTTAAGTCCTCTAAAGTGGTTAATGATGCAATTTTGACCCTCCAAGCAGAAGTCAACGATTTTGACTCAAAAATTGGACGAATTTTTCAATTTTGACCCTTAATTTTTGGATTTTTTTTCATTTCCACCCCAAATATTTTCAAAAAATCACATTTAAACCCTAAAACATAACAAAGCATTTATTGTGTAAAATTTAAGTTAAACATATTTCAAACATTTGTTTTTTGTGTTTTAAATAAGATTTTACAATTGTCTTCAATTAGTACTTCAATAAGAAAAATATTAAGAAAGAATCAGAAAAAGAAAAGAAAATCTACTTCTTCCTTAATTCATTTTACATTTCTTTTCTTTTATTCTTTCCTTAACTTATTTTAATTGAAGTTGAAACCAGAGAGCACTTTAACTAAAATTATGTAAAAACACAAATTATATTTGAAAATATATAACTTCACAAGGTGGCCATGGTACTTAATTATAAAAAGTAATATCTAAGTAGGAGTCAGGTTAAAATTGATTTAACAAAATGATCGTTTTAGGCTTTTACTAACTGTTAAAAGAAGCACAGAGAACACACTTGTTCACTGAAACAAAAAAGTAAAGAACAAGTAATTAATGTTTATGAACTTACATGAGAAACTAACAAGGAAATAATATAGGGAGAATGCAAATAGCAAGAAATCGGATAGAAGACAACTAGGAGTGTGAGTATGAAACAATGAATACAAATAAAAGATTGTGTAAAAATATTAAGAAAGAATAAAAAACAGAAAAAATCATCTTCTTCCTTAATTCATTTTATGTTCCTTTTCTTTTATTCTTTCCTTAACTAATTTTAATTGAAGTACTAATTGAAGGCAATTGTAAAATATTATTTTAAACACAAAAAATAAATGTTTGAAATATGTTTAACTTAAATTTTACACAATATAAATGCTTTGATATGTTTTAGGGTTTAAATGTGATTTTTTGAAAATATTTGGGGTGGAAATGAAACAAAATCCAAAAATTAAGGGTCAAAATCGAAGATTTCGTCCAATTTTTGAGTCAAAATCGTTGACTTCTGCTCGGAGGATCAAAATTGCATCACTAACCACTTTAGAGGACTTAAATTGCACACTGCCACTTTAGAGGACCAATTTTGCAAGTAGGCCACTTTAAAGGACCATTTTTGCAATTTTCCCCTACAAAGTCTTTAGAAATAATTCAAAATCAACACTCATTCAATTCACCGACCACTAATCAAAGATGAACCACGATGCAAAATCTGTGAATGTTGGTGAATAATACTATGTAGATGCTCAAGCTATGTTGAGAGAGAAAATCAAAATGTAAAATTTCATTATATATCCAATTACACGTGAGTCAACCACCTTAAATATGCTAGCAGATGACAAGATTTAAAAACTGGCTAAATAACCGAACAAAGTACGAATTACAAAAAGGCCCTTATATGTTGTTTATATTACAATAACGTCAACAATCAATCAACCTACAGGTATACAACCAAACAAGCTCCACTATCCTGAGGGAAAAAAATAAAAAAAATAAAAAATAAAAGAATGGGGTTGATAGCAAAAAGTACCCTCGTGTTATTGAGTAACTAGCACACTGACACCATTTTCGTTTTGAGTATTGACTGAAGCTAAATAGACTATTGTACCCTTTCAAGAGTATTCTTTTAGTCGAATGCTAAATAAAATTAAGAAAAGTAAAATGTACACTTTAAATATAAAATTTCTTTCTTGAGGTAACGGATTTAGTTTACCAAAATTAAAATACCTTTTATTTTATTAAATTAATTAGTAACTGAAACTACAAAAGGAATTAATCTGAATTTAATCTTTTGAAACAAGCGATCTGCAATTTATTCGGATTGAAGGTTTAAAACAAAGAAAAAATAAATTTGGGTTGTCTTCTTCGTTACATCTTCCCATCTGTCGTCGCGCACCACCACCATTCCTTAAAATTGTCTTCTCCTTCCCCGAAACCCTTCTCCACTAGGAAGAAATAACAAAATTTAGTTTTCGTTCAAGTCACCCATTTATCTATGACACAACAACACAAAAAAGAATCCTTCCCACAAGGCCAAAAACCACCAACAACATGGGGTACCAAAAGGTGAAAGAATCAATAACCACAAATTTCCTAAAAAAAAAGAAAACTTCAATAACATGGTAAAAGCAGAAAATTATAAACAAGCGACAACAAACGCCATCCGGTACCTAGTTGCGACAACTTATGTTTTGTGGAAAGGGTGGGGGTGGGTAGTGGGCGCTGGTCGGTGTCAAGGATAAACTGGTAATTTTTATTCAGAAAATCCACCATCAGTTGCATTATAGGCATGTGTCTTACAATTCAATGCCAAATAGGTAGGGGTGTTCGCTGGCGGGTTTGGGCGGGTTGGCGTTAAAAATGTGACTATACCTACATTTTGCGGGTTACCAATTTGCTAACCCGAGCGGGTTAAGTTAAAAACTCAACCATGCGGGTTGCGGGTTAGGCGGGCTGGGTGGATTGCGGGCGGGTGGCAGGTTGAAATTGTTAGAAAAATATAGTAGTATTTCGATATAAAATAAAAACATAATCTACTTTGCGTTCTAAAAAACAACAAAAACAATACCATAACTTAATAAACATACTTGAACCACAACATAACTTAATTAAAATAACAATGTAAGGACGTAAACAAACATCTTATCAATGTAAATTATAAAAAAATAATTCAAATCGATTCACAGTCTAAAATACAACTATCAAACAACATAAAGTTAACTAAAAAAAACTATATTATAGCAATATTATGAACAATACAACTATATAACTTTTGAAAACTTTCTTGCTCACCTCATTCCTCTACAAATATATAAACTATGGGTGTATGCGGGCGGGTTCGGGCGAGTTGTCATTAAAAATGTGACCATACCCAAAATTTGTGGATTACCAAATTTTCAATTAAGTTAAAAACTAAACCATGCGAGTTGCGGGTTTGGCGGGTCGGGCGGGTCTTGAACACCCCTACAAATAGGGTTTTTGGGCCATTGACTTTATAACACAAGAAACTTTTCGCTAATCAAATAAGGGATTTTTTTGCCTTAATAAATAACACTGGGGTAGTTTTTGCTATTAGCTCAAAAAATAGCTCCACTTTAATCGTCACTGAAGTCTCAAGCCACAAATTGCTAGGCATTGGACCTGTGGCTCAAATCTCCTGCACCAATTAGTTGCATCACTTGTTGTTCCACTCCTCAAGAAGCAACACGTGTCCATTAAAAATAACGGCACTTTTGCCGTCTAAAATTTTGCACTATCTTTCCATGTGACATCATTATTAAACCCCTTTCTTTTAATGAATCCAGTCGTATAAGGAAACAATTAAAAAATCAAAAACAACACAAAAAATTTACTTTCTAATTGGTGCAGAACATTTTATATTCCGGAATTATATGATGACGAGCACCTATGATGACATTTGTTATAATGAACACGAGTACATTTTAATTCCTAATGTGATAGATAAGGGTATTTGGCAATTTACCTCTTTGTGTTATCTTAAATTGGTAAATTATCTCCTTTTGAAGAATAAATAGGCAAATTATCCCCTCTGCGATATCAAAATTTGGCACACCACCTCCCTGTAAATTTTTACTGTATATTTTATATATAATGACCAAAATACCCTTGTTATTTCTAGTATTTTATTATCCGTAATTTCAAATTTTGATTATAACATTCCTTTAAAAAAATATAAGTAAAAGTATTAAAAATATTATAAAACATACATATTATGAAATCATAACTTATTTTCAAATTTTAGTTTAGTCTTTGCATCTGTGTAACAAGTTAAAGTATTAAACCAAAGATGTATATATTTTTTTTGATATAATTGTCTTTTTCTGCCTAAACAAAAACCTTCACTCTCAAATTCGAGCAAGTGAACTGTACCCCCTATATAAGGATGTAATTTGCCAATTTGTGAAATCACAGGGGGTGATTTGCCTATTTATTTTTTACATGAAAATAATTTGCCAATTTAGCATAACACAGGGAGTAAATTGCCAAATCCTTGATAATTAATTACTGATTTTACGTTAACAACTTGAATTCTAACCTACAATATATAAAAATAATTATAAGCAACGATTATTTAGTTTCAAAAATATTATTAATATATTAGATAAATAAGTGTAATCGTAAAGGCCTAATATTGGGAACTAAAGCTTTTTAAATTATTGAGTGGTTACGCTTTAACTCAATTACAAACTACAATTGATCATTCACACACGTTTCTAAATATAATACATTAAAACATAAATTTATTTCTGATAAGAAAGATTCTCACTAAAGGAAATAAGTTTATTGCTAATTCATGGTTGATGGTAATATTTTTTACAAATTTAATCACCAAGTATTAAATATATAACCGGGAAATATTTCTTTTTTGATTTCATATGTATTTATGTGTACCTTTAAAGTAACAAAGTAACTTAACAGTGCTATGAATATAAGAAAATAAAATAAGAAAACATTAACCCCAGAAATCTGAAAGTATACATTAAACAAATAAAGAGTCTTAAATTAAAAGCTACAACACAACAAAATTGTGATAACCTGAAACACATACATTTTATTAGATACCAAGGTACTAGATAATTATTCAATTACTTTGATACACAACTATATTAAATGACGTGTTGTGTTGTGTTTTAACTTTTTTTTTTTTCCTTTGAAGGAATCTGGCAAAGTAAATTTTTGTGTTGTTTTGGATTTTTTAATTGTTTTCTTATTCAGTTGGATCCATTCAGAGAAAGGGATTTAATAATGATGTCACTAAGGAAAGTGAATGCAAACTGAGACTTTTAGACGGCAAAAGTGCCGTAAGTTTTAATGGACACGTGTCGCTCCTTGAGGAGTGGAACAGCAAGTGATACAGTTGATTGGTGCAGAAGATTTGAGCAGGTTGTACTTTCCTCATTTCTAAATGGCAGTAGATTATTTTCGTCGCTAAAACTTCTTTTTCGTTTCTATTTAAAATCGAATTCTTTTCTATGACTGACTTGTCCTCTCTGATTTAGCGTTAGGGTAACACATGAACACGTTGAAATGTTGTTTCGGTCTTTTACTCGTCAAGAAGTATTCTAAGTTCGAACTACATAATGATAATTTAACATATTTGAGTTTCACATTTGCTTATTAGTGAATTTGCTATTGCCATGATCTGAGATTCTGATGTACGTAGTCTGGTGCACTTTCATACTCCTTCCGTATCCTTTTGTCGAAAGGATCTTGTATATTAAGTCTAAATTTTATAATTATAATTTCTTACTGTATTAAATTATAGCTGCAATTGTAATCTGTATTTCTATATATCTATATAGCAGTATTAAAATCCTAAATTATGAAAACATGACTTTAGCAAAATTGTTAGTTTTTTACCCTCAAATGTATAAGCCCATAGAACTACATTGGGCCCAACGTTCAAGTCACAAACTCAACATACAGTATATTGTACAACACAACCAAAGAAGCTCTACTTTCCCGGGGTGAGAATCCTCTGTCCCACAATTTGTGTCACTGTGTCATACTTTCTAAAAATACTTGTGTTTAACTTTAAGTGGACTCTAATTAACTTAATCCTAATTTAGATTTAATGAAAAAAAAAACACGCACACTACTAAAATTCCAAACGATTGGGATTCCTTAATCAACATTTTTTTTTCATTTCCCTCTCTCTCATCTTTCTCATCCACACCATACTCGTCTTTTTCACCATAGCCATATTTTCCGCTCCAAACTCTTAGTTTTTGCCTAAATCAAATCTAAACTTTGTGGCCAATTTTTGTTATTTCATTCAAATCATTGTAATATTATATTGCATCATTTATATTAAATAGATATTTAGTTAATAAAAAGTTGTATCTGTAAAATCTTAACAAACTGCTGGGAATGGGGAAGACAAGTGACTAGTTCATGTTGAGATTTAGAATGAAAATGTAGACCGAAGCAATTATTCATAACACATCTTATTAAAGGGATGACCAAAGTAAAGAAATTCAGATACCAAATAGTTCGTGATATATAATATTTTAATATGTTCTTCAATCTTATCGTGTGCCTAAGCCGAACTTTCATCATCAGTATTGAATAGTTATTGGAGTAATTATAATTGTTGATTTAATAATCAATTCTCAAAAAATCCACCAAAGGCGGGCAATAAGATGGCTATGTTCCAGCAGAGCTTTTCCATTGACAAGCTTGTTTATTCTATCTCTTTCAATTTTTAGTAATGTAACAGATCTTGTGATTACTTTACACATTAATTATGATGAAAAAGTGAAATCAAGTTTAGGATATGTTTCTTTCTTCATCCCAATCATATCAAGAGTTTGGAGTGGAGAAGATGGCCATGGTTGGAAAAGACGAGATCTAGTATGGTGTGGATGAGAGAGAGAGAGAGACAGAGAGAGATAATTGAGATGGAAAATATTGTTGATTGAGGAATCCGATCCCTTGGAGTTCGATTTGTGTGTGTGTGTCTTTTTCTTCATTAAATTTAAATTAGGATTAGGTTAATTAAGTTAAACACAAGTATTTTTTAGAATGTGGGACACAAAGTGGCACAAATTGTGGGACAGAAGGATCCTCACCCACTTTTCCGAGGGAAAACAAAGTGCACTTAATCCCGTGAAAATGCTCAAGAATTCTTCGTGTATTTGAAAACCTACACGAAACCCACTTTTTATTTGATAATTGTCTAGAACTTCTTTGTGGTTTCATAAATTTTGCACAAAATCTCCTAACTTACACAAAACCTCCCTTGTGGTTTCATAAAACTTTACCAAAAAACCCCTTTATGATTTAATAAAAACAGAATTTCATGCAAAAGTTATGAAACAATAGGACGACATTAACAAACCACAAGAGAATTTCATGTCGGTTTTCGAAACACTATAGGGGTTTTAGGTAGATTCCCCCGTCACTGAATTTTCAAGCCATAAATCGTTTGGCAATGAACTTGACAAATATTTGTTTGGCTCTCAACTTCCGACTCGGCTAGCTGAGCCACCACATGCTATACTCTTCGCTTCTACAAGCTAGCCACCATCTGAGCAGGACATAACTGTTGAACCAGCCGGCTCAGGTGACCTACGCTTAGCCGTAACTCTCACAGGGTCCGCCTCATTCGACCCAATATGATAAAGAGAACTTAACATAGCCTTAGAGCCGCACTATAAGCCACTCTATCGTAAGCTGACACCGCTTCTTCAGCTGTTTCAAAAGTGCCAAGCCACACTCTTGCACTGTTTTTAGCCGGGTCTCGTAACTCAGTCGCGAACTTCCCTCAAGGCCGATGCCTCACTCCTCTATAACGTCGGTGAGAAGCCTTTTGTTCTGTTTCCACAGTGGTAAAGGTTATGTATGGCCCGACTTCGGCTTTAACAACGTCGCTAAAAGGCATCCATCCGTCGTTAACGGTGTCGCGTAATAGACCGTAAATAACCATGTCTTAACTCTTGAGAGTCATCTATCACGGCAATTCGCCCCAAAATTATGTTAAACAAGGTATGAGGCTGCTGAAACTCAAGCTCCGACAGTATTGGAACATGAAGTACTTTGTTTAATTTAACTAAACACAATTTACGATTCTTTTGATGTTTTTGGAATTTTAGAGTACGTGCAGAGAGAGTAGAGGTTAAAAAATTCGAGACTTCGGGGGTGAAAAACTTAAGTGATGGATCATTTTCTTCTATGCACCAGTAGGGGAATATTTTATGTAATTTCATTTTGGATAGATGATTAGTTTTCTTATGAGGCTTGGTTTCGGCGTAAGTTCGAGGTGAATTGCGAGTGGAACAAGTTGTTCATTTAAGTATATAAAAAGTAAAAAAAGAACCACATGGTTAATGATTTAACACAAGTTGAGACCCTCTTGATTTGCACTTTTCAGATATCCCTACCATTGTAGACATGAATTCTTCTGTTACATGGATTACGTCGAGAGTGGATTTTGAAGTTTGAGTTTTTCATGTATTATAGAATTAATATTAGAGTAACGACATTGTCAGAGCAAAAAATATACTTGAACAAAGCATTTTTCTAGAATCTCTACTTTACTCCTTTTTATATCAATTTATAACTCAAATGTTAGACTTTTCATGATAATCCTGTTATCATAATTAGTTACTCATTTATTATATGAACTCAATCTTCTCTTATATTGACTAGTTGTTATAAGAATTTTCGTTCTCATTACACTCTTTAAATGGCTAAATAGTTATTTAATGTATAAACTAAATATATCCATTTTCGATTTCAAGTCTTTTATTTAGCTTTTTTATTCTTTGGCATAAAAGACTTATGGCGCTGCGCGTTTTTCTCCATAATATCTCACTCCAAAGTTTTTATCCTTAGCGAATATATAATCCCAAATTTTCAATTCAACAATAACTATTTTTCTTTTTGATACCGTATTAATAAAGATTCCCTTTTTAGTTATACACTATATGAACATATGTTTATAGTTCCTTTCTAAAATCCATTTATAGATTAAAGTTTATGTGTAAGTATTTCCAAGTTGGGGATGAAAAGCCAAGATTTATATTTTTTTTGGGTAAGAGGATTTATTTAATTTAATTATACCTTTTAGTTTTATTTGAGTAAAGATAGGTTTTAGTCTATGATGCACGGATACTCCAAAAAATTGCCCCGTGCACGTATCGGATACTCCGATACTCGGATACTCCACCGATACTCCTCGGATACGTATCGGATATACCACGTGGCGTATCGAATTATTTAAAATAAATAAAAAATATTGGATACGTATCGGATACTTTAGGAGGACGTATCCGGCACCTTTTGGGACGTGATTTTTATGGGTTAGAAGAAAATTTTCAAAATTTCATATATATTGTAAATAACAAAAAAAGAACAAAAACGGAAGAAAAAATGAATAGGCATATTGCGTAAGCATGAAATTTCTTTTCGTTTCTGACTTCCTCTTAAGAATGGCAATCGAAACCAACAACACTCAATTGCTAGGAATATCTTTAAAGTTTATCGTACTCTTGTTCTTTCATCATCTTGGCGCTCAAACTTTGTTATATTTTCGTAGTTTTACAGTTCAATTTATAATCTATGGTCTATTTTGAAAAATCTAAAATTAGAAATTGATGTAAATGGAGAACAAAGCAACCCTTTGTTATTAACTTAAAATCGTAATGTGTTTGGTTGTTTGCTATGGTAGTTTGTAGTAAGATTTAGCTAGGAGATTCAGTGCATTGCGTATTCAATTTTAAATGATTGTCGAAGTTATTTGCTTGAAATAATATTAATATAATCTCATGATTTATACTTGTATTATTGTATATTATAAGTTAGATGTTTATATGTTGTATTTAATATAAATATTAATACAAATATGTAAAGACGTATCCTCGGCGTACCCGTATCCTATATTTTTGAAAAATCCGTGTCCCCGTACCCGTACCGTACTCGTATCCCCGTATCAGTATCCGTGCATCATAGGTTTTAGTATATATTGCACTGGATTGACTTTCAAAAATTATTTTCGTAAATAATCTACGCTTTATGTGTGGCCTACACATTTGGTTTAAATGCAATGATCATATATCATAGTTATTATATATATATATATACCAAAGAATCATTATTAATTACTTAAAGCAAAGTATTAAAAATTTACCCTACATTTTTATAATTTGTTTCAATTAGATAATGATATGTTTCTTTATTTAAGGAGTTTTGTGGGGAGAGAACAATAAGTTAATAATCTTGAATAGTTCAACTCAAGTCCTACAATTGAAGGATGTTTTCTAGAAAACAGATGTCACAAGATTTTTAGAAAACGTGATTTTTTGTATTTCTTATTTGAGAGGGATAAATTAGAGACTTTGTAGAGGTTGCTTTAGCAGCACATTTTTTGGTCTGGCAAAATCGTTTGCCTTAGTGTTATTATGTTTTGTTATTTTTAAATGTTGTTCAAAATTACGATCACAAATTTTCTGAACATGATATCGATAAATATTATTTCTATTGTTTTTTAGCTTCACATCATGTCCTAACTTTAGAGATCATGTAACTCCCAAAAATTTGGAAGAAAATAGAGGCCCTGTTTGGATGTATTTTCGCATGTTTGGTTCGCTCAAAATTTATTTGAAAGTTTGGAAGATTACTTTGAAAAACGTGCAAAACATTTGAAATATAGTTTGGATGTAGTTTGAGTGTTAAGAGTTTTAGGGAGAAAAATAGGTATATAGGCATCAAATCAATTTAGGTAAATGAGTGTAAAAGATAATATAATAATTAGTAATCATTGTTTTATGATTATAAATAGTTGACTTGTATGTTTGATGATTGATATATATATATATATATATATATATATATATATATATATATATATATATATGTGTGTGTGTGTGTGTGTGTGTGTGTGGGGGGGGGGGGGGGGGTGGTGTTTATATACTTAAAAATATGATTAAAGATCTCAATTGATGATCACTTTTATAAAATTGAACATAATACACGTACTATCAGATATACATACTTTTACAATAAAAGATGTGATATTATAACATAAATATGATATAACAATATTTAAATCAAGAACTACAACATAATTTTTAGAATCCAAAGTGCACAAATACGTACTACATCTCTCCATAATTTTCGGTTGCATGATTTATATTTTTCTTAATTTGCAAAAGTATTAACTCACGCGAGATTATAGAAGATTGCCCCAAATCTTCTGTACCGAATTCCTGTACCAGCCCCCAATTACACTGATAATATGGCGATACCTGTCATTAAAGGCCCCTCCTTTTTCCAATCAAATCTCTGTTATTTTTTCTCAAATCTATTCCATCTTCCCTCACGTGACAATAAAAACTATGAAAAGAAAATAAACATGCAAATTGAAAGGCAGAATCCTCAATCTCATAATGTATCTTGTTTTTTACGCTTAACATTAAGCAAAAATGTGAAAATGGTCCTGATGACGCATACTCTCCCTCTCGGGATCGTACCCGTCCACGTGGCCTAATCTCCTGACCTCGTTCCGCCTCACTACCCCCTTCTCTCGCTCGTTACCCGACCCCCAGGTATATCGACCCCCTTTAACTCCCGCACCTTTATTAAATATTTATTATATCATATCCTATGCTATATGTGTTCTCCGAGGGGGATCGGAACCCTCACCTGTAGGCGTACGTCATCTACTCACCAGCCAGTGGCGACCGTCCTTTCTCCCCAACCAGAGGGGAGGATCGGACGTCAGAATCGACGTCACACTCCACTTACCCGGATACGTTGTCCTCCTCCCAGGGCTCGACCGCCCCGCTTCCCCAATAAAGAGCGTTGGTTCGGAAGTTATAAGGTGTGACCGGAGCATGCCATGCACCGAGGGTAGCATGCAGGCACCACGTGCCCTACTCTACAAGGGTACTCAAGTACCCTATTACCCTCGGACGAGCATGCACGAGGACACGTGCCCAGGGGGACGGACGTCAGAATCGACGTCACACTACACTTACCCGGATGCGTTGTCCTCCTCCCAGGGCTCGACCGCCCCGCCTCCCCAATAAAGAGCATCGGTTCGGAAGTTATAAGATGTAACCGGAGCATGCCGTGCACCGAGGGTAACATGCGGGTACCACGTGCCCTACTCTACAAGGGTACTCAAGTACCCTATTACCCTCGGACGGGCATGCACGGTGACACGTGCCCAGGGGCAAATTACACTTCTAACCTCCCTTTGCCCTATAAATAGGGAGGTGGGTCAGTTGCAAAACTCAAGCAAGCCATCCCACAAGCATTCACACTATTCAAGTCAGCACAACACATTCTTCTCTCTAAAATCACCAGCAAAAAGATAGCCTTACCTAGGGAGAGAAGAGCAGTGAGCGCAAGCCGAGAGGGTCGGAAGAGCTCAAGATTCAGCCAAGGAAGCTGTTTGAAGGGAGATCGTGCGAACGGAGCCCGAACCCCCAAGGGTCGTGGATAGTTGCGGAGCAGCAGGGAGCTTACCCGAGTCAGGGTGCATCTTGGGCCGAGACCGACGTACGAACCGCTCCGGTGACGAGCGTGGCCGGAGCAGGGGCCGTCATCAGTGGCGCCGTCTGTGGGAACGTCATAAAAGTCTCTGAAGTAGCCCAAGTAATGCACTCAGGTTCGGTAAACTCAGATTCTGTCGATAGCAGAATTAGCTTTCAGTCCTCATCACGTCTGTTCTCCCAAGCGGTTATGGCTATAGCATCCCAAGAGTCTGACGAGTCCATCTCCTCATCACCGGAAGTTCCCAGCCAGCATGCATACGAGTCCCCGAATCGCGCCGCCGCGTCAGACGACGGGACCACCACCGAAGTACGTATGACTATGAGCGAGTTGGATCGCCTGCTTGAAACCGCCGCGGAACGAGGTGCCAGGCGAATGCAACAACAAAGAGTGAGAGCCGGAAGGAGAAGAACTACATCACCGGATACTACGGCTCGAATCAGGGAGTATTATCGGAGGCGAGACGAAGACCGGAGAGCTAGAGCAGAGGCCGAACGCGCCAGAAACCCAGGTATGGCTGGTAGCGATCCGCATTTGTTTGATATATTACTTGACTTAAGGAAGGAGGTGCAAGCCTTGAAGAGGGATAAAAACGGAGAAGTGGAAGAAAAGGAGAGGGGCAGCCCGTTCGCCCTACACATCTTAAACCCGGAAATCCCGGTGTCCGTCCGTTTGCCCAATCCGGTGGTGTATACGGGCGACCGGCACGCAAAGGACCCTCGCGACCACGTCAACCAGTTTTTAGCCATGATGGATATCCTCAACGCGCCTGACCACGCCCGATGTCGAATTTTCCGATCCACCTTAACCGGGCGAGCGCAAGCCTGGTTCTCCCAGTTGCCCCAGGGGTCCATCCACAGCTTCCAGGACCTCAAGGAGCTGTTCGTCCGGCAATTCGCGTGCAATAGGCGCTACCCGAAAACGGCTGGGCACTTGATGACCATGGTCCAAGAGAAGGGGGAGAGCCTTAGGGACTACATGCGGAGGTTCGCGGATGCCGTGATCGACGTAAGGCATATCGACCCCCACATACTGTCGGAATTTGTGGCGCAGGGCACTCGGTCCGTAGAATTCGCTGAAGCATTGGTGAGGCATCCGGCTCGGACCTTAGAAGAGCTCATGCAGAAGGCGGAAAGGTACATGTTACTCGAAGACACGCGGTTGGCAAAGCTCGGACAAAGAGGGCAAGAGGAGCGAACAAAGAATCGGCGAGGAGATGACATGCGTAACCGGCATGACGTAGTGAAGAGGTACTTAGATCCCGTCCCAATAACTCCTCTAAAGATTTCTAACGTTGAGGTACTAGAAGTGATGGAGGGGCACCCCGACCTGCGATGGCCACCTCAATCGCGGAACTCCGAGAACCTACGCCACACGGGGAAGTGGTGTCAATTCCATCGAAGTTGGGGGCATAAGACGGAACAGTGCGACCATTTGAGAAACGAGATTGAACGG
The DNA here is from genome assembly GCA_946800315.1 of Misopates orontium. Taxonomy (NCBI): domain Eukaryota; kingdom Viridiplantae; phylum Streptophyta; class Magnoliopsida; order Lamiales; family Plantaginaceae; genus Misopates; species Misopates orontium. Next base: position 42,873,890 of record OX326947.1, on the reverse strand, counting down.
CTGATCAAGAGCGGGTACCTGCACCAATTTCTCGAAAGAAGGAAAGATCATCCCCGAGGAAGGAAGCCGGCAGAAGAACGAGGAGCCAGTCGGGCCCGTGCAGCGGAGCGAGAGGAGCGGCGAAGCACGGAGCATCGGGAACCGGAAGGAGAGAATTCCCATGCTCGTAGACGAAGATACGAAGGTGGAGCAGCAGACGAGGAGCAAGTTCCTCCCCAGCATTTACCTCCTCCCCCTTCAAACTACCTACGCAATCCCATGAATGGCAGGACCGTTAATGTGATTGAAGGAGGCCCTTTGGCGTCATCATCCACCCAAAGGAAGAGGAAGTTCTTAAAAGAGACGCAGCGGGTAAGTCTGAAATACCACGTCTTTTCCACTAACATGTATGCTCCCCCCCAATTACTTTTGGTCCCGAAGATCTGGCGGACATTGTTCATCCCCACGACGACCCCATAGTAATTCAAGCCACAATACATGGAGCCGAGGTAGCTCGAGTTTTGATCGATACCGGAAGTTCGGTGGACGTGATGTTCCTGCCAACGTTCTTCGCACTTGGGCTCCAGCTGGAGCAGATAATGCCAGAAAAAGTCCCATTGGTGGGCTTTGACGGGAGCCCGAGCGACACGCTGGGTTCGATCCCACTTTTGATGTCTTGGGGAGAAGGACACTTGCGCAGAACCGAGGAAGTGAAGTTTTGGGTCATCAATGCACTCGCCAAAACCTACAACGTGATCTGCGGGCGACCCTCCCTTCGCCTGTTCGAAGCGGTACCATCGGTCCTGCATTTGAAAGTGAAGTTCCCCACCATGAATGGAATTGGGGAAGTTAGGGGAAATCAGGCTCGAGCCCGAGAATGTCGCCTAAACACGATAGCAGCGATAGAGGAGAAGGAGGACGGTGATCCCCGAGACCAAGGAGATTTCCGTAGGATCGAAGCCAGAAAGCTATACCCGACAGAAGAGCTCAGAGAGGTCCAGGTCATCCCGGACGAGCCCGAGAAGAAGCTGAAAATGGGAACGAACATCAACCCGGCCATCGAGTTGCAGTTACTCAACACCCTGCGGCGGTTCCAGCATGTGTTCGCATGGGTAGGAGGACCTCCGGGGCGCATCAGCCCCCATGTATGCAAGCATTGTCTGGATGTGCGGCCTGACGCCAAGCCAGTACAGCAGAGGAAGCGCAAAATGGGACCTGAAAGGAACAAGGTGATCAAGTCAGAGTTACAGAGGCTGACGGAACTGAACCAGATCCGGGAGGTGCGGTATCCCGAGTGGTTAGCCAACGTGGTCTTGGTCCCAAAGTCCGGAGGGCGATGGACGATGTGCATTGATTTCACCGACTTAAACAACGCTTGCCCGAAGGATTGCTTTCCCTTACCAAGCATCGATCAGTTGGTGGATTCCACGGCGGGGTGCGAATTGCTTTCCACCATGGACGGAGATCAGGGGTACAACCAGATCCCGATGGCTGAGGAAGACCAAGAGAAAACTAGCTTCATCACGGACTTCGGTACGTACTGTTATTTGGTTATGCCTTTCGGTCTGAAAAATGCAGGGGCCACATATCAACGGCTTATGAACACTATGTTCGTTTCGATGATCGGAAACAATCTGGAAGTATATGTGGACGACATCATTGTGAAGAGTCAAGAGGCTAGCCAACACAACGCTGACCTGACAGAAGCTTTCCAGATCATGGAGAAGTTCGGGCTCAAGGTTAACCCGCGCAAGTGCTCCTTCGGGATCCAAGGGGGCAAGTTCCTCGGCTTTCTGGTCACTCAGAAAGGGATAGAGGTGAACCCTGAAAAGGCCAAAGCTATTTTGGAGATGCCTGCCCCAACGACAGTTCGGGATGTGCAACGACTCACTGGAAGAATGGCCTCGCTCAACCGCTTCATCTCCAAGGCCGCCGAGAAAGGACTTCCCTTTTTTAAGGTGCTCCGCAAGGTCAAGGATTTCCAATGGACCGATGAGTGCCAAAAGGCGTTTGACGACCTGAAAGGGTACTTGCTCCGGCCGCCCCTGTTGGTTAAGCCCCGGTCGGGAGAAAGACTTTTCGTGTACCTTGCTATGGGGAAAGAAGTTGTAAGTGTGGTACTCGTGAGAGCTGAAGGAGCAGACCACCTCCCAATCTACAACACAAGTCGGACCTTGAAGGACGCCGAAACCCGATACTCTCCCATCGAGAAGTTTGCCTTCGCCCTCGTCACGACAGCACGGAAACTCAGGGCATATTTTCTGGCTCATCCTGTTACAATACTCACAAAGCACCCGCTGCGGGCCATTCTCAGCCATCCCCAGGTGTCGGGAAGGATGGTGAAATGGGCCGTGGAGCTCGGAGAGTATGACATCCAGTATGCCCCTCGGCCGTCCATAAAAGCCCAGATGCTAGCTGACTTTATGGTTGAGACCTACGAAGCTCTGGAAGAGGCCAATACAGAGAAGGCCTGGAAGGTATACGTCGATGGTTCCTCAAGCGGAGGCATAGGGGGAGCTGGGGTAGTGTTTAAGCCGACACCCGATGATGGATTCGGGGAACCTCTGTCCTTCGCGGTAAAGATAGACTTCCCGGTGTCAAACAATGAGGCAGAATACGAGGCACTACTGGTCGGGATGAGGTTGGCAAGCGAAGGAAAAATGAATCGGATTCATGTCCACAGCGACTCACAGTTAGTGGTACAGCAAGTGAAGGGAACATATGAAGCAAGAGACGAAAGGATGAAAGAATACTTGAGCGCAGTGCGCAAGTCCCAGGGAAAGTTCGAAGAGTTCACCCTCGAGCAGATACCAAGAGCCGAAAACGGGGAGGCCGACGCCCTATCTCGGACGGCCGCTGGCATGCACTCCGTCGAGACCCGGCAGGTAACGTTTCTTACAATTACCTCGTCGGAGAAAAACCACGTAGCATTGGAAGTACTGAATCTGGAAGATGGGGGTGGAAAAGGTTGGATGACAGAAATCAAGGAGTACCTGGAGAACCCAGATAAGTATGCGCACCACGGGGGATTAGGAAAAAGAGCTACCCGCTTTTTCATGAAGGACGGAGTAATGTACAAAAGAGGGTTCTCACAGCCCTACCAACGATGTTTGTCCGAAGACGAAGCCATCAATGTGATGAGGGAAGTTCACGGAGGAAGTTGCGGAAACCATTCCGGGGGGAGAAGCCTAGCTCAGAAGATACTAAGGCAAGGTTATTATTGGCCTACGATGCAGAGGGACGCTAAGGAATTCGCACGGCAGTGTGAACAATGCCAGAAGCACGCCACAATGACACACCTTCCCGCGGCAGCATGAGAACCCAACCTCGTACCCTGCCCCTTCGACAAATGGGGGATAGACATCGTTGGACCGCTGGTACAAGATCGTGGGCAGAAGAAATACCTTTTGGTGGCCGTGGACTACTTCACCAAGTGGGTCGAAGCCGAGCCGATGGCGCAGATCACTTCAGCGGCTGTAATCAATTTCCTGTGGCGCAACATCGTATGCCGGTTTGGTATACCTCGGGTGCTAATCAGCGACAACGGTATGCAGTTCACCAGCGACCAACTGGCAAGATGGTGCGAGCACTGGAAGATCCAACACCGCTTCACCTCTGTAGGCTACCCCCAGTCAAACGGCCAGGTCGAGGTCACGAACCGCACCCTACTCCAGGGGCTAAAAGCCCGGCTCCTGGCGTACCAGGGAAAGTGGGTCGAGGAAATCCCAGGCTTGTTATGGGCGTACCGAACCACCGCTCGGTCTTCTACAGGAGAAACCCCCTTCAGTTTAGCGTACGGGCACGAGGCAGTCATCCCCGCGGAAGTAACCACCGCAAGCTGGAGAATTCAGGAATACGAGGAGAACAACAACGAGGAACGCATGGTCCTAGAGTTGGACCTCTTGGAGGAACGCAGACAGCAAGCAGCGCTACAAAGCGCCCGGTACACGGCTCGCATGGCCAAGTACTACAACCGTCGGGTGAGGGAACGGACGTACCAAGTAGGCGAGCTAGTCTTGCGAAGAGTGGGAGCATCAAAAGCCGTAGGAAAACTGGACCCAGCGTGGGAAGGACCTTACCAGATAGCGCGCATTTTGGGAGCGGCCACATATCAGCTACGGGATATGGAAGGACGAACCTACCCACGATCGTGGCATGCCCTGAACCTTCGGAAGTTCTACCCTTGACAGCTGGATGCAGATGGGAATCACCCCACCCTCTTTTCGGATGATGAAGAACAGACCAGACTCAGGCAAGTAAGTTAGCTTTTATACTTTCAGTCATAGTATCTACTTGAGTCCATGTAAGTTAGAGAACTACGTGCGGCTTGATTCCCAATTTTACAATTAAGGGATACGTAGGAAGCCCGGAAGTTACTCGGGTTCAGCCCCAAAAAATAAAAATAATATATGTACACTAAGCACACGCAAGGATAAGCTAACAATGCAGGAAAAACCAAAAAGTTCCATTAAAAAGAAAGGCGGGGTTACATAATTCGCTTCGCCCGCCACCCGCCATGAGCGAGACGAAGAATAAAGAAAACAAAAAAAAAAAAAAAAAAAAAAAAACAACAACACCCCTACAGCCTAAGTGCCCCCTCGCCTTCACCACCCCCCTCACTGATCCTCCCGACGCCTCTTGCCGGCCCGGATGGCCGCCCTCCTCTCTTCATCGGTCATCTCCCTTATCACCCGCTCGGGGGGCGATCTCCTCGACCTGTCGAGAGGCGCCGTTGACAGGGAAAGGGCAGGAGCAGCCGACGCTGGAGAAGCAGGAACTGGAGGGCGACTTCGGGAGCGGTGAGGCTCGGCCCTCGGGGGAGCAGCCCTGCTGAAGGAAGGAATCACCAGGCCCGGAGGAACCCCCGGAAGCTTGTACACCATACTCATACACAGATCGTAGCCTCGACCCATGTAAGTTTGGATGTCATCCTCGGAGGGCCCCACCGACTCCCTCCTCCTCGCCGAAGAAGAGCGGGCGGCAGCCGAAAGCCCCTCGGCCAGCTTCTTCTCGTAATCGGCGCGAGCGGTGGCCAGATCCGCCTCCATTCGGATCGCAAGCTCCGCCTTCGCGACGTGCGCCCCCGCTAAGGCCGTTTCCAACTCGGCTATTCTGGCCCGAGCTTGCTCCAGATCCGCCTGAAGACCCTCCAGCTTGGCATGGTCCTCCATCAGGGAGTCCATCATCTCCTGCCAGTCATCAACCATGTCCTTCAAATCCCTCACCTGCCCCGCAAGCTGACGCTCACGCAACCTCGAGTCAGCCAAAGCTGATTCGAGCGACGCCGTGTGTTGGGAGTCGCGAGAGGACACGATCTCTCGACCCTCCAGCTCCCGAACCACGAACAGCACCTGAGGAAGAAGAGAGAGTCAACAAAAATACACACTACAAGAAAACCACGAAGGAAAGAAAAGATACATACGTCGAGAGCGCTGCGAGATAGATGAGCCAACAGGTGAGCACTTTCCGCTTGACCGAGAGTCTCTCGCTCCTCGGGCTCCAAAAATCCATCCACCCAATCCCGCAAACCCTGAGGAATGAAGATAGAGTGAGGAGAACGGGGACCCCGGCTCGTCCCCTCCCCTGTAGGAGCCACAGGAGTGCGGGACGGGAGAGCCTCGGATTGGGTAGGAGCGATAGGATTCCCGGGGGTAAGGGGATCGAAGGATGCCGCGTTCCCCGATTGACCGACCCCTGCATGGTCAGCCACAGGTGGGGTAAGTGGGGAAAGCGGTCGAAACGCGGGTAATAAAAGAGTTCACAGGTTGACGAGCCACCAATTGGAAGAAGGGGTAGCTCTGTCTCACCGGACGAAGAGAAAAGGCCCCAAACAGCAGGACAGGAGCCCGGGGGATGTTGTGATAATAGCACAGAAGGATGAAACCTACCAGGTACCGGTAGGAGTGGGGGACTAGTTGACTGGGGCAGATTTGCAGAAGATTAAAAATGGCGATCATAAAAGAAGGAAAAAACCAGCGAAGCCCGTTGCGGACCTGCTCGGAATAAACAGTCAAAAAACCCTCGGGAGGGTTATAGGCCCGTTCCTCAGGGGTCGGAATCCTTACCTCCACCCCGTGAATCTCGTGCTGATCCAGCAGCGCCCGGACAGACTCAGTCGTCTCCAGCGAAGGGACGTGGCCGGCCAGCCCCGCACCCATCATGTGGATGGGCTCAACCTCCGCCGTCACCAGTTGGAATCCGGCTCTGGGACGGCTGTAGGGGGCCCGGTTGGCAAAGGCCGCCTCGATATTTTCAGCAACAGGATCATCAAGCCTGATCGGCTCGGAGGAGTCCCTGGGACGTCGGGCGTCAGCCGCCAGTTGGAGGGTAGTCCTCCGGCGGGAGCGAGAAGCCGCAGCCCGCGAACTGCGGCGAATGCGGGAGGAACCGGCCCCAGAAGGATTAGCAGTAGGGGGGCTCGGCCGTGGAGCAGTCGGAGGAGAAGCAGGTGGTGAAGGGAAGATCAACGGAGTCTCATCAGAGAAGGACTCGTCGGAACCCAAGATGTTTTCAGTGTAGGAGGCAGAGGAAGACATTTTTAGCAGATAGCAGGTAGCAAGAGAATAGGAAGCAAGAAGCAAGAAGATAAGAATCGCCGGAATGCAGAAGATGAAGTGACGAAATAAGGTAAGTAAGTTTGCCTATTTATAACCGTATAAGTAACGCTTCAATATAGGCGGGAACGGCTAAAACGCCTTAAACATGGATACCGCTCGGGCTGCCAATAAGAGACGAGATGGGAGGACGCGTGGCAACCATACAGTGGCGTCTGCCGCTAATGCGCCTTTTCGAGGCGCTAATGATGACAAAGAAAATTTATGCGTGCTAAAGTAAGTAACATTTAGAGTAGCACGATAATCAAAACTGCCGGATGGGACGTGCTGGTCCAAGAAGCGGCGGCAGTGAATCGCCAACTGAAAAGACTCCTCGAACCATTACAGCCTTCAAAGAAGGGCTGCTACCCGAGGCAACTCTTGAAAGAAATTTCCCGAGCCGTCACAACCGTTAGAGGAAACGTTGGTAAAAAGATCCTAAGGAAAAAGTTGACCGGTTTGGGTAGCGTTTCGAGGGGTTACATCAAACCCCGCTCTACGAGGTGTCCAGCTGAACCTTTGAGTACCACGCGTACTTCCGAGGGGAAAAACAACAACCCTCGTCGAAACACGCAACGAGGGGCTAAGGGTACGCCCTGTTGACCGGCAGAAAACCCTTTAGGAGTATCATAAGTTGACTTGCTCCTTATCATACGGCTCGAGGGTTTTAGCCAAATGCTCTCTAGAGATGTCCCGTCGAATCTCCGAGCCACCACGCGTACGTCCGAGGGGAAAAACAACAACCCTTGTCGACACACGCAACGAGGGGTGAAGAATACCCTGTTGACCGGCGACCGACCCTTTAGAAGTATCACGGGTCGACTTGCTCCCCATAATACGGCTCGAGGGTCCTAGCCAACTGCTCTAAACGAGGTGCCATGTTATGAACCTCAGAGCCCCACGCGAACAACGCAACTAAGGCGACCGATTCCTTTAGGAGTATTACGGGTCGACTTGCTCCCTATAATACACCTCGAGGGTCATAGCCACACAACTCCTGGGTGCCTTTACGGGAACCCGAGGAGCCCCGCTCGTACTTCCAAGGAGTAAAACAACAATCCTTGTCGAACCACGGCACGTGGAGCAGATGTGCTCCCACGATTGTTTCACCCTCGAAATTCTACCCCGAACTGGCAACTTAGTAACAGTGACGTGCAAAAGGGAACAAAGAGAGACCTCGAAAAGCAAAATATTATTAAATCACGGAATTATTACAACTACCAGAAAAAAGAATAATCAAATACAGGGGGCCTAGACTACAACATCCTTCAGGAGGGTCGCTTGCCTTCCCTTATCGATCTACGACGCCCCTCTAGCGTCGGGGCGTCATCATCAACTTCGGGGGCTTCGACAGTGGAAGCCATCCGCAGGGCTGTCTCCGTCACCCGGGGAGCAGGAACGTCAGCAGGGCGAGAGTCGGGAGGACCGGGCCCAGTCACCAGCGGCCCACCAGCCAGAATCGCCTCGGCCATCTCCCGGGTCCTCCTCGTCCTCGTCTCCAGGGAGGAATGCCGGGAGATCGTCCCGCCAACCTCCGGGAGAATTATCCGAGTGGTATGGAGCTTGGCCTAGTAAGCCTCGAGAATTGCTTGTCTCTCGGCGAGGCTAGGAGGAGAACCGGGCGGTATTTCCGGTGGTACCTCAATCCCCTGAGGAGAGAGGGTCCTCAGGTCAGCTTCAGGTACGATCCAACCCCTTGCTTTTAATTGTTGTATGGATCCTTTGTACCGAACCATGACCAGGGCAGCAAATACCCTCCGGAAGTAAGCGTGATGGAGCGGAGAACCAATGTACCGAATGATACGATCGAATGCGTCCTTACGGGACCTCTCGACGATTTGATGCCGAAGCTCCGAGTTAAGCCGCCGAATTTCAGAAGCAACCCGATCGTCAATAGTGGCCTGGCATTCCTCCAATTCCGCCCGAAGGGTCTCAGCAGTAGCCACCGCTCTCGTCTGCCCCACCTCGGCCTCCTTCAATAGCCGAGAAGTGGTCTCCAGAGTGTCCCTCAAAGCTACCAACTCCAGGGCTTCCTCATCCCTTACCTTCTCCGCCTCCCGAAGCTGTTCCTGGACCCGGACCAGCTCTTCTTGTAACCCCGTCGCGTAAGTCTCCCACTCGCGACACCTCTTAGTCCGAGCCTCCAGAGCTGTCTGAGCTCCCTGCAGATCGGTCAAGACCTGGGCATGATCCGACCTCAGCTTCTCCAAATCCTCCTGCCCAGAAGAATCGGGGACAGTGGACTCCAATTCCGCTACCCGATCCTCCAGGGCGTGAATATGCTCCAGCAGCAGAAATTGGCGGGCACTAAACTGCATAAGGAAATAGTGAAAACAGGTCATCAACAAAGAAGGAGAAAGATCGACATATAGGAAGAGGTGAGGAGCTTACATCCACTGCCTCGTAACCAGCCTGGTCCTTCAACCACTGGATCCCTCGGCGCCGGAGCGATGCAACCTCGAGAGAATCCACCACCTGGCCCAACATGGCGAAGCCACCACCCAGACCACGCAGTCCTTCCGTCAGGGAACGCTCAACGGACCTAGGACGATCCGGTTGATTTGCCACCATCCGGGAGGAGGGGCCGTCGTCCCAAGCACCACCTGCACCACCCCCAACCTCCGGTCTTTCACCTTCGGCCTCTTCTTGCTGGGGCGCCGTGCCGGCCTGAAGACTCGAGGTTGGCACGGGAGACCCCACGTCGGCTACCCCAGGAGCTCCGGCGACCGAACCCGTCAAACCATCCCTCAGGGTCGGAGAAGAAGGCGTGGGAGCATCGGATTCCCCCCGACCCTCCGGCAATCGAGCAGTCTCTGCACCCTCCCCTTGGGGATCGGAAGATGGTTGAGAAATGGAATCCCGAGGAGGCGAGGCTGGAGAAGGCACAGCCTCCTTGAGGGTAGCAGGGGAAGTAGCCAGACCACTCCAATCAAAGGTGGCGGGTAAAGACTCCCGGACCCAACCAAAGCCGGCATCGAGATTAACGGGAGCCGGATCACGAAATAGGTCGAGATCGTCCTCCCGAAGGCTAGGGAAATCGCCAGGAGACGGCGGAGCTGAGCTCGCATCACTACTAAGCCTAGGGGCCGAGCGAGGAACGGACGCCGGTTCTCTCTCGGGAGTAGACTGAGATGGAAGAGGGGGCGGTGGAACCTCCGCGACTTGAGTTCCTGCCACGGATTGAGAAGACGAGGTCCTTCCTCGAACAGATCTGCCCCCCTTAGGAACTTTAGGGGGCACAGGCGCGTTTTTGGCCGCCTCTGCCAAAGTAGACACCAGTGAACCTGAGGGCATGCGTCGGGAAAAAGAAATTTAGCACAACAGTGCAACAAGGAGAGACAGATATTAAGGAGACGAAATCCGAACTTACAAAATTCAGGGTCCCGCTGCAAGTCTGGGAAATAGGGTGACCTAACTCCACCTTGAAGACCGCAAAGCTCGAATAGCCTCGGGGTTTTGGTCAGCCTCAGCACGTGGTACTTCGCCCCGAAGTACCCTTCCTCCATCATCCGGAGCCGAGTCCGGTCGAGTTGGGTGGTATCCAACTCCGTGGGACTACTCGACCACGCATTCGTCACCCCCCAGCTCGCACAGTTACGACCCGGAGGCTTTACAAAAAAGAAATTGGATTTCCAGCTACTATAGGAAGACGAAGCATCGGTAAGAATCCTTGCCCCCGGAACAGCCTGAGATAAGCGGGGGGTCAGGTAGAAGAAGGGCACCTGGCCGGCACCCACGTCATATAAGGCCAACAAACGGTCGGCCGTACAAGGGAGCCCTCGACTCCGGCAGGTAATCTCGAACCCAGCCATAATGGAAAAAGCGTTGGGTGTAAGTTGACTTAGACAAAGCCCTAGGGCTTTGGCTACATCTCGGAAAAGAGGCGGCACAAACATCCGCCACCCAGCCTCGACCTGAGAAAAGAAGACAGTCAAAAAACCGGTAGGGGGATTATTCGCCCGATCCGAAGGCGCCGGGATCAGCACCGTCACATTCTCCATCGCCACATTATATTTGGCGGTTAAGCTGTCAACAGTGGCCTGAGTCGCGGTGCTCACGGCGTCGTTTACATTCACCGCTTGCTTTTTGGACGGCGTCCCTTTCTCCAGGGCGGCGGAGGCAGCTGTGCGCTTACCACGGCGAGTAGCCAGAGGAGAAGACGGCGCGGACCGAGACGGAGAAGCAGGAGGAGTGGATCCGGAAGAGGCGGTTGCGGCGGCGTTGGCAGACATAATGATAGTAGGTGAAAAGAAGCAAAGGAAATTACAGCTACAAGGAGGCAAAAGTTATGAACCTATAAAACTGCAACGTGAAAAACCTAAATAGACGTGCCAAAAAGGCGGTATAACTCCCGCTCGAAGCCCAATGGACGTGGATGGATAACACGTAAGGCCCAGTGTATGAGGGAAGTTTGAAGAATCCCGAGAAATCAGGAAGTGAGGCCGACACGCGGTCAGATAATTAGGCCCCTAGCTATTTTACTCTCTGCCACGTTCTGCGAACTGCGACAGAGACTCGGGGACTTATGATGACGCATACTCTCCCTCTCGGGATCGTACCCGTCCACGTGGCCTAATCTCCTGACCTCGTTCCGCCTCACTACCCCCTTCTCTCGCTCGTTACCCGACCCCCAGGTATATCGACCCCCTTTAACTCCCGCACCTTTATTAAATATTTATTATATCATATCCTATGCTATATGTGTTCTCCGAGGGGGATCGGAACCCTCACCTGTAGGCGTACGTCATCTACTCACCAGCTAGTGGCGACCGTCCTTTCTCCCCAACCAGAGGGGAGGATCGGACGTCAGAATCGACGTCACACTCCACTTACCCGGATGCGTTGTCCTCCTCCCAGGGCTCGACCGCCCCGCTTCCCCAATAAAGAGCGTTGGTTCGGAAGTTATAAGGTGTGACCGGAGCATGCCATGCACCGAGGGTAGCATGCAGGCACCACGTGCCCTACTCTACAAGGGTACTCAAGTACCCTATTACCCTCGGACGAGCATGCACGAGGACACGTGCCCAGGGGGACGGACGTCAGAATCGACGTCACACTCCACTTACCCGGATGCGTTGTCCTCCTCCCAGGGCTCGACCGCCCCGCCTCCCCAATAAAGAGCATCGGTTCGGAAGTTATAAGATGTAACCGGAGCATGCCGTGCACCGAGGGTAACATGCGGGTACCACGTGCCCTACTCTACAAGGGTACTCAAGTACCCTATTACCCTCGGACGGGCATGCACGGTGACACGTGCCCAGGGGCAAATTACACTTCTAACCTCCCTTTGCCCTATAAATAGGGAGGTGGGTCAGTTGCAAAACTCAAGCAAGCCATCCCACAAGCATTCACACTATTCAAGTCAGCACAACACATTCTTCTCTCTAAAATCACCAGCAAAAAGATAGCCTCACCTAGGGAGAGAAGAGCAGTGAGCGCAAGCCGAGAGGGTCGGAAGAGCTCAAGATTCAGCCAAGGAAGCTGTTTGAAGGGAGATCGTGCGAACGGAGCCCGAACCCCCAAGGGTCGTGGATAGTTGCGGAGCAGCAGGGAGCTTACCCGAGTCAGGGTGCATCTTGGGCCGAGACCGACGTACGAACCGCTCCGGTGACGAGCGTGGCCGGAGCAGGGGCCGTCATCAGATCCCATAACTTTGAATTTGTACCAAAATTAATCCTCTAAGTGTATGTGGTGAAAATGTAGTCATTTAATTGTTAGCATTTGGCAAAAGTCGCTTAATAAATAGGTTGCAATTTTCATTCTATTAATACTAGATTTAAGGACATTAATCTAATAAATATTTGAGTTATATTTATAACTAAATATTTTGTGAGTCTATACACATGAAATGTTCATTAGAAAATATAATTTAATTACTAAGTTTTAGCATGGTATTTACTTAAAAACCGAATTAGAAGAAAACCTCAAATTTCAAAATTGAAAGAAAAGACGGATATCTTAGTTCTTTGGCAGTGGAATTTCTAATCATTGCATATTTAATTATATTTATTTGTAGTTCATTAGTCTATTTTTTTATATTTAAAATAGGTAGTTTTAAACTTATAATTTATTAGCAATAATACGTTCTAATTGGAATATAAAATTAATTAGCTTGTATAGTAGTATTAATGAACTTGAAACATGTTATTATATAAGATTTATCTGTCTGATATATTTAAACTTATATTATATCTTCTTTTTCATTATTACAGCATCCATATATCTATTTAAAATAATACTAACAGTTTGAGGACTAAAACCACCCCTAATTTATTAAATGTCATTAAGTTGCCGAATATTTTTAGTTGAAGGACCGAAAATGAGACAATTCCAAAAATATGAGACCATTCTTATGTTTTTTCGTAGTGTTATAAAATGTTTAAGGAAAGCAGTCAGTAACTGCACACATGTCACATCTGTGAGTGGAATAGAGGCGGGAAAGAGAAATAGAATAGAGTTGTAGGCCTACTTTTTCAAAAACTAGGCCATAAAAATTTTGAGATTTGAAACTTTGAAATTGGTTCCAAATCATTTTGAGTTCTTGAAAACTTGAAAATTCACTTTAGTACTTGAAACCAAACAAGGCCAGAGTATTTCGAAATTTCACTTCAGTCTTTGAACTTTTAGGAAATATTATTTTGACCCCAAATATTTTGATCAAGTTTCAATTTAGTCTAATATAATTTTCTCTTTCGTCTCAAATATGTTATATATAGACTCCATATTTTTTCTAACGTAGCTATATTATGTTCAAATTAGTATCATGACTTTGATTTTTTAGGTGAACTATCATATTTAATTTAAAGATAATAGTTATTTATTGATTCTTGATGGATTATAATTTATAATTAAATAAAGGTTACAAAATTTTCATCATAAAATTTTATTGATCTTAGAAAACTGATTTGAACTCTTTTGCATTGAAACATTTGAAACTTATTAAGCATGAGATAAAATCTTGATTTAAACTTAATTATCTCACTATTTTGTAAGAAATCATATATTAAAAGGATGAATGTAACAAATAAATAATAATAAAGTTTTTCATAAATTATAATATTTCAATTAGAGCTAATATACAACATATACAGTTGGTTTTAACAAGAAAAAGAATCTGATTTGAAGATATAATTACAAAGGTTCAAGTAGAGACAAGTAGGGGTATGCTTAAGTATTTCATGTCTCTCATCATTGCCCATATAATGATCTTCATCTTCTACAATTTTTCCACACTTTTCTCTCTGAATTCGCTCTCACTTTCTTTTGCCAGTTTTCTCCCCTTAATGTCTAGATTATTATTAAAACTGCTCCATCCCTTAATTCCTTTTTCTTCTTCCTTAAAAATCCTCAAAGCCAAATTTTATCAAAATGGGTAGTTTTTGTGCAGAAACTTTAGAAGTCCGAAATAAATATCAAAGCTTCATTTGTTCTATGAGATATGTTCACGGTTAATCTTTGAATTCCTTCAACTTAAAATGAATTATTGTATTTATCTTGGGACCTAACCATTTAATCTAGTCAATCGACATAACATAAATGTTCTGGAAATACTACTTTTGATTGATCTACATGTTCATAATTTTTTTGAATTATTATTAGTGATATATGCAATATCATGTATTTTATGCTACTAACTATAACGAGAATAGTTTTCTAACAACGTTAAACATGTAATAAGATTTTACTCAAGGACTTGATGAAGATTTTGTGTAATATTATGATTATGGTGAAAGTTGGATTGGGGTTTAATGAGGGATTTACATGGACTTTAATAAGAAATATAGTTTAAAAGGTTTTCAAAATATCAAATATGTTGTTACAAAATATAGACGAGATTTTGTAATTGAGTAATTTATTTAGTCTTCAACTTCTGACTTTGTTATGGTGTGACTCGCTATTTATATTTTTACTTCATAATTAAAGTTAAAATAGGAAAATGTGATAATCACGAAAATTAACAGTGGATGTATGTTTAATAAACTTCTTTAACTATGAGAAAATAGTGAAATAAAGAAAATATATGTTTATTGTTGTGAAATTGTGAGAAATCAATGAAGTTATATCTTTTTTTTTGTTTATTTATTTAGTGCTTGACAATTATCGGTGTTAATGAAGAATTTTTCATATGGTAAAAGGCGAGGCTTGATTTCTGATTCATTAAGCGTTATTTGGCACCCGTCTCTGAGAAACTTGGATAGAATAGTCGTGATTTTTTGTTTCAAATCATGAGCAACATTCCATCGTCATTTTTTGCTTTATATTCATATTCGGTAACTCATTACATAATCCATTTCCTTACGTAATCATAATTATTCTGATATGTTGATTACCCTATGGATTCTTGATCTAGGAAACGAGCAATGAACTATGTTTGACTTATGTAGCTCAAAAGAGCAATGGATATTATTCGACTTACTAACTCATCTGATACTTTTGTTTTGACCCTTTAGGACGCCTTTAAGAAGTTTGTCCCACGGATTGAGATGATTTACTACTGGGAAGCAAAGATCCGTCGTTTTTAGTAATTTCGCTTAAAACCCATTCTATCTAACCGACGCTTGCAGTCAGGAGTTGACTGCAACCCCCGTGTTAGATTGGCATGCACTCGAGCATGGCTTCTGCTATGTATGCAAGGTCGCTCCTTGTATGGATGTTTATGGTTGAGTTTTGGGAGCTTTAGGGTTGGATATGTTTAAGTAATTGCACAAATTCATTTTTTCATTCTTCTAAATATTATAGTACTATCTTTAAAACCTATATATCTCTTCACCGATGGAGATGTAACCATTCTGGTATTTCTTATTCGTTCTTGTCATTTACTGTTTGATTATTGTCATGTTAAAAGAATGTCACTAAGTCATTAAACACTTACTCCTCTCTTATAATCTTTGTCTCTAGCTTTCTCAGAATAAAATTGGCAAAGCATTATGGATTGAACAAATGACTGTTAAGTCGGAATTTTGGAAACTTTGCGAAATCGTTAAAAATGTTAGATTATAAACACGTTATTTTTCAAATTGTAAACTTTGTTTGTATTTTCAAGACTTCCAATGTATTTAAATTAAAATGATTCTAATGATTATGGTTTTGGTCTTGGTCAGTAAGACACTTCCTATGAGTTCCTTCCTATGAGTTGCAGTTCGATTTGAGCCGAATTATGACACATGCATGCAGGAAGGATATATGTGGTACCTGTCTACATGTACTACTTAATCCCTTCCCATAATTATCTGACATATCACATACAGGAAAGTCATATGACGTTCCTATACGTCCTTTTAATTCTGACATAAAAAATTAGTAGAACGCCCACGAACGTTCCAGTAGTAAATTCAAAACTCCGTAAAAGCCGCGTATTTTGTAATGACAAATATATATATATATATACACATTAAAACTTACGATAGTTTATAAAACATAATTCTACAATATCGTTAAAGATATATATGTAAAACTTACAATTTAAGATTTAAGTAACAAATTAATATTAAGTTGAGAATGAAAAATAAATAAAAAGAGAAGTGAAAAGGTAGAGGAGAAGAACTTATTCATCCCAAAAAAGAGAGGAGAAGAAGATGAATGTAAGTATGTTGAAGAATTATGGAAGGGATGAGTGGAGTTAGGAATTTATAGGAAGATTTCGAAAGATTTGAATTCTCCATCAAAATTTCAAGTTTTAGGAGGGTCCTTGGAAGTTCATGTCACTACAATGCGCTAGGAACGTCGGTGGCTCTTCCTGCGCTAGGAAAGTCGGTGGCTCTTCCTACTGTGTCAAAAAATGCAACTTTGTGTCAACAGCTTTGCTAACACAAAGCTGCGGTAAAAAGATTTCGTGCAGGATTTCTAAAACCACAAGGGAATTTTGTGCAAAGTTTTTAAAACACAAAGGGATTTTAAACAACTATCAAACCACAATAAGGTTTGGTGCAAGTATTCAAAACACCGGGGATTTTATGCATTTTTCCTATAGTATACTAATGGATACACAATCGATTATTGCATGTCATAAAATTAAAATAGAATCAATATAGAATTAACTCCATAAATTTTGTTGGAAGAGAAATTCGCATCTCTCGTACCAACTACGAACACAGTAATTACAGAGATCGTGATTCTAAAAAGGTTTCTTTAGTTGTATATCTGTCCCATAGTGTAATGTAATGAATGGCAACTTTAAGACGACATCTTTTCCTTCGTCCAAATTGTTCTCTTAATATTATTAAATACTATGATAATTGCAAGTCCCAAATTCAAACTAGAAGAAGAAAATCTAAAAGTTGCAAAGAACCTGTCTGGCTGTACTGGATTAAAATGCGTAAATAAACTGATCCTATTTTGATTTTTCAACTAACAAAAATTTGAAAGTCATAGTCCGATTCAGAAGTCATTGAATATTTCGGACAATTGGCGAATCTCTTCTTATAAATATATTAAGTTTGCCATGTTGGCAAATTATGCACGTGTCCCTTAGCTAAAACCAGTAAATAATTTAAATTTGGTCAAGGTGAATCAACAGAAATTTAAAATAAAGGTGGGAAGTGGGAACAGATCGTGAGATGAAATTTCTACATTCCATTTTTTTTGAAAAACCGATGCTCTGGCTATTGTTTTATGTGTACATGGTCTTCCATTTGACGTCGATATGTACAAGTACTGGTCGTAACATTTGACTAAAAGTCAATTGTATAACTTTCATGGATTCTGATTCTTATTCAAAAATACAACAATATTAAATAATACCTAGAATTAAAATAGTACTACAAGTCTCCTTCATCCTCATGCACCTCCGTAACTCAAGTGGGACTTGTTTTTATTAGTTTATTTTATTGAGGAACGAACGTTTATTACTCAACATTAAAAAAAAATAAAAAAACTTTTTTTTCCTAATCCTAAAACGTCTCTTCACGTGCAGTGATAAACTTATTTCTAATCCATGCACATAGAATCATTTTCAACTAATAGCTGACATTGATCAAAACTCGTGACTTCTGAATATCATTAACACAATTTAGATCGGTTTTTAAATTAATAAAATAACTAAAAAAATTCTTAAAATTTCTGGTAGCAATAAGGAGACCTATATTATTTCCCGTAACATGATGGGATTATATCATAATTACCAAAAACAAAAAGATGAGGTTAGATCACCTTTTTTGGTCAGATAAAATTAAGAAAATATACATATTCATTACGCACACACACATCACTTTTATATATATATATATATATATATACATCTAAATACGAAAGCTCATTACATCTAAATGCATCTCTGCGTTTGCAACTTCTTTTGTTCTCTTCTGTTAGGTTGTTGGACAAGTATGAACTTTCATTGAATGAGAAATCAAAGAACAATGTGTGCATCATTTAATATATTATCCTTTTTCATTATGAGAAGAATCCAAGAGAATATATATTATAAAACTTTTTGTTTGGTCTACTAGCTATGTATGTGAAATGTGATAATCACTAGATATGCTGTTCGATAGGGATACAATTAATCTATCCTAAATATGTCTTAGATCGCAATCAACCCCAAATTAGTGGTTAAGTGGCCTGGCATCAATCGTGTTTACAAGATTCTCCGGTTACATATGTATGCCATAAACAGTAAACGAAATCTTTTACCACCAAAAGATAAAAATGAAAATTTGCAAGGTACAAGAAGTCAAAATGTTCACCACAAAAAGCCGTTCACTAGGGAGTGAATCTTATAGGGTGTTTGCAAGAGCTCAAGGAAGGTGCCAGCTTGTTGACTATTTTTGCTTAAAGTCATTTTAAGTGACTCTTTACAAAAGCTCGGGAATGTTTGAAAAAAATTTGTAGAAGTTACTTAAATCATCAATTAAGTGTTTGCACAATTAATGAAAAGTGAATTTTCCTTTTAATGTTCTTTTTTTTAAGTAGCTTATTTCCAAAAGCAGATGGGGAAGCAACCAAGACCCTACTTTTGTCACTTTTGTGCTTTTTCTAATATTTTATAAGATAAATAGAAGCAAAAGTAAGTGTTGAAAACACTAAGGCCCTGTTTGGATCCTTTTTGGCTCAAATATTTCAAACTTTTGTTGATTCAATTTGATTTGGAACCCATTTCAAAATTTCTATTTTGAAACATATTTTGGCTCAACTAATGAAATTGGTCAAATTTTACCTATATTGATTTGATGCTTATAAACCTATACTTTCTCAATAATATTATTTTTACACATCTCTACCTATATTGATTTGATGCTTATATACATATTTGTCTCCCTAAAACTAAACACTCAAATTACATCCAAATTATCCTTCAATTTTTTTTATATATACGCTACATTATTTTGAAATTACATCTAAACTATATTTCAAATCTTTTGCACTTTTTTCAAGACAATCTTCAAAACATTCAAATAAAATTTGAGGGAACCAAACATGTGAAACTACATCCAAACAGAACCTAAAAATGTGTTTTTGCAACTGCAAAAACTAATAGACCATTTTTCTTAGTATTTACAAACACCGGCTTAAAAGGACATAATTTTTCACTTCAGATTTCGCTCATTGAAGACTAATTTTTCATCCCTAGAGACTTTCTTCTCTATTGTTTGCTGAACAATTTTTTAAGGATTCAACATTATGGAGGGACAAAAAGTTTGGGGACGAGAATAAACATATCTCCGTAATAGTAATTACGTTAATAAAAGACAAACAAACTTAGCGTGAAAATAAGACAAATGAAATATCTTTAGGGGGGAATTATTCTTCCCGAAAGTCTCAAACCTTTAGCAACAGTTTCTCTCCCCAAGAATTAGGGTGGGAATAGGATATCTGTTAGTAAATGTTCAAAAGGTAGAGTCATAGTTAATGCGTCTTGATATGTAGAGACGGAAAATAGTGTTAGGAAGGGACGTCACATTGCTATCACTCAGCCGTTTCAATTGGTATTTGACCAATTAAAATTGGTATATTTGTTGTATAAATTGGTATTTAACCAACTAAAATTTGGAAATTCTTTAGTTTAATGTGTATTTAATTGCTCAAAATCATTTTAGGGTAAATAAGAAATTAAATGCTAAAGTTTTTTTTGACAAGATTCTATTACGTTTTAATTTAGTTTTGGTTCAAATATAATTTAACTTATTTAAGTGATAAATAGTTGCCTAAAATGTGCATCTAGTCACCTAAAAAATGTGTTTAATCATCTAAAAGTTGTGTTTAATAGAGAAGGTGTCAGTGCATGAACACCCTCTAAATAATTATTCGGATGTGAAAAAGTGTGACGAAGAGAAGGGATGTGACCCTTTACCCACCGTGAAGCAACCTTTCCTCCGATTCAAATCTTATTTGCAAATTGACTTATGCTACATTTTCCTTTTAAATATTGTTTAGCTATTTTGCCACATAGACTTATTATTCGATCCCTTTTCTTTCTCCACTTTTAACTCACATTGTTCTTCACTACTCACATAATTTATGTCCTATAGATACGTGAGTCCAAAACTATCTCTTTCTTCTTTTATATATATAATGTCATTTTGTGCAATTTAACTATCTCCGCCTCGATTGTGCGATAGGTCTCTTTGGTCTGGGATTGCGAGTTCTGATGAATTCTCTAGAATTTAATCAATCGTTTCTTTGTGTTAGGGTTGTGGAGTCTGAATTGCCTAGGAATTGTAGGAGACCCAGTCAATTTGGAAAACAGAGATCTAGTTAATCTGGGAAACAGAGACCCAATTCGTCTAGGAAACGGATACCCAGTTGGTTTGGGAAGTAGAAACCTAAATTGCCTAGGAGTTGCAGAGTTCATGTAAAACTATAATTAGGAAAGTGTTCCTATTATAAATAGCCAGCAATATGTAATTGTATTCTTGCGTTTGTCATAACACTCATAAGAAAATCCTGGCTTGGCAGCGCCCCTAGAAGTAGTCTTTTGACGAACTGGGTGAACAAATATGTCGTGTCTTTTATCGTTTTTTGTGTGCTTGTTTCTTAACATCCTGATTGCTGCGCAACACTTTGTAAAACAACTAAACAAATTAAAGAGATGAATGATATACATTAATGACTTTGTTCTATCAGATATTAAGTAGTGACTCTGTTATGTCGAATTATTGATTCAACATGTGGACATAGTTACTTTTCGATGCTTTAATTTTATTTTTAACAGTTATTCAAATTGGAAAGATTAGTGTCTCATTTAGTTCTAAAGACTCTTACTATTTTCTTGCAATCATAATCGAATATAGAGAGTCAATTAATCAAAGTGATCACGAGCAAGAGACTTTCACAAATTTGTACAGAATGTAAAAAAAAAAAAATTGTGCGGGTGTATAACATTTTATGGGCAACTGGGCAAACGCAAAGCGAAATACTCGAAGCCGCAATCCCCCTTTAATATATTCTAGTTGAGAGAAGGCCATGGAACATTTGTGTTAATTTTTTCATGGCACGGGCAATTCTCCTATGATTGTGTTACATTTTTCATGGACAGGCGTCTTTCAATAAAGTAGAAATATACAGATCTATGACATTTATTTTTTCAGTGAATTTATATTATCTAGATAAACTTTACGAAAACTCCATTACTTTGTGTCATTATTTTAGCATATCATTTAGAAATTGATTTTAAATAACGTATGTCGAGAATTGCAAAACTCTATTATATGCGAGTAACATGTCTATTTACAAAAGCAAACAAAAAAAAAAGAAAAAAAAAAAACAAGCGAGAGAGCAAAATGTGCCTTCCTGAAGACCAAAATTAATTAACGAAGACGAGACGAGAGCAAGAAATATTACGAAGAATTAGAGTTAAATTACAAGATAAAGATAAAGTACAATTATTGTTTGTAATTTGTCAGGACTGTTTTCACGACCAAACAAATTTTTAAAGAGTCTAACCTTATAATTTCTACTGAAACAATATGTGGTCCATATCTTACTAATTTAACGTTATAAGAATCTATGCCCAGCACATAATTAATATTCGTAAGATTTCTATTCACATAGACTTTTAGACAAAAACTTATACTACATACGTAATAGTCATTATCGCATGTATCAGCCCCACTTTTTGTTATTATATAAAGAGAATAAGACACAACAACCCAACCCGCCAATGGTAACATAGAATGATCAAAATATATAGACAAGGTGGCATATATTATAATTAGGTTATAAGTACGTGACAGAAAACACAGCTATATATTAACTCTGGGGTTTGGAGTGGGGCGGGGTGGGTGGGGTAGGATGGGGTGGCATGCATGTTGGAGTCACCAAGTGGGTTTAGGTTCATCCCCCGTACATTATATGTGATCAATTATGGAAATGAATTACGTTTTGGACACATCAAAAGGGAAAAAGAAAAATTAAAATAAAATATATTAAAGGAACAAGAAGGCAACAGCCGGGACATACCCTTCCAACTTGGGAAAGAGACTTATTACAAATTGATATCTACCAATTGCATGCAACTCCAATTCAGTACGTTGTTTACGAATTGATTGATAATTAAAAGCTTTATGTTCATGTCGGGCTCAAAAGTCAAGTCCAAAGGTCCAATTGTCTACGCACGTGCCTTCTAAAGCTTTTTCTAAATTTCTAAAGTTCTAATCACCAACGTATCTCCTATTTTGACTATTAATAGGCCAAAGGATATTTTTTATTTTCTAACCTAGTAGGATAATTCACTGCGAAATTAAAAAATGGGTTTATGATTAAGAAAGAGAGGATTGCCCCATGCGGATACTTATTATGAATTTTTTATATATATAACCGTTCTAGTTAACTCCACGTTAATCTCTTTAAAGTTCTAAACAGTTAAAGTTCCCTATAATGTATGAAGTATTTATATGTGATTAGCTATCAGATTCTCGCTTGATGATCCAAAGGTACTCTTAATTGCTTTACATGTATCATGACTTGGAGGGTCATTGAATTGTGTCCGTGAGTGATACGTAGATGTAGTTGCTAGCGGTTGATTTGTTGGCTTCACTCTCAATCAGGTGATGGAATTGACATCTTCTGGCGGCTTCATAGTTGCTATATGGACCTCCTTCTCCTAATTACATGGCTCACTTAAATTCCATAAAGTGTAATGCAAAAATATGGCACATCCGACTACATTAACTTAATAAAGTACTGATAAGGTAAATAGCTCAAACCAACTTGCTTTGCCTAATTCCTCAATAACAAGAGCTCGTGGTTCCCGGCCTCGAGGGTCGGAGCCCGAGGCCTCAATGATCCAATACTCACCGCCCTAGGGGGCTCAAGACCCCTAATCTCAAAGGCTCGGGACTCATGACCTCGAGGGGTCGAATTGCTCAACCCCAAAGCCAGGATGACAAGGCCACGAAAGCTCGAGGTGCCCAGCCTTAGGGGCCCAAAGTGCTCGGCCTCGAGCGCTCGAGCTCCCAGCCATTAGGGGCTCGAGGTCGGCTCGAGTCCCCCCGAGTTTAAGAAGCTCGATCGCTAGGCGACAATAACATTGATAGCGACGTTGTCCGGACAATAAAAATACGGGAACTTGTGGCGCTCAGCATGAATCAGACACCATAACAATAAAAGAAGCCATGTGAAGGTATGAAGGTCAAACTAGCTTAACCATGTAGCACACGATGAGTCTTAATGGCATGGTCGGGAATGACATTTTTCGTCCTTAAATGCCATGTCGGACATGACACCTGGCATAAGGGAGACAGCGAGGCGCTTCTACAAGTCTATAAATACCCCAAACTCGGCTCTTATGGAGGGGCAAGTTCAAACCCCTGAAAGCAAATAGTAAGCAGGTGATATATCCTAATTTAGATATACATGAGGTACGCTTCGTGATATATCCTTCGAGCTCAGAAATAAGGTGTACAGCATTAAACACGAGAGATTAGGCGTATTTAGCCCTTCATCACCTCATTTCCTACCTGACCTCATCAAGTACTATAAGATACTTTCATTTCTACTTCCTTTTTTTTTATTTTATTTTTGACAAAAACACAGGTCTCTTGTTCTTTGATATGTTGCTAAACTTAGCTGCTGCAATTTCGGTTGTAAAACACTTTTCTCAACATTTCGATAATTCAAATTATGATATGTCAAATTAATGTGTGAGAAAATGACGCAGAACGGAACGTGACAATCGACACACCAACGTGTAATCGACAAGAAACTGGAATCCACCAGAAAAATTGGGATAAAATTCGAATCTATTGAATAAAATATTATAAAGTCTGTCAAACAATAATGGAAAACAGAGTATTTATATGTCTCTCAAAACCCTAAAAACGAAATAAGGAAATAGGAAATAGATTTCTACTCAAATAAGGAAAACATCAAAGTTTCCAAAAATAAAGCGACATAAACTTGGAAGGTTGCGCAGCTGCCTTAAACAAACGAATTTGGACCCGAGACGAGCTGGTACGGGGATTCCCCTGGTGCAAATGAAGAAGACTCAAAGACGTACGTTCTAATATGCTGTGGGCCCAAAACCGATAACCGAGTCAAAAGTTATGCCCATTTTCGTGTGGGCCTGATTTTGTCTAACTTTTTTTCGAAATTCAGGGCCTCTTGTTCTACATTAGAAAAACATTTGAGACCTAAATATACTCTTCGATTTAAAGTACGATAATCCGCTTACATTTTAAGAGATAATTTTTTAAAAGACTAGGATTATAGTCTGCACAAAAATGGTCAATATAAAATTAATTAATTAATATAAAGAACTTATGGCTAATTATACGTAACACTATATTCTTGACTAATCTAAGTTTGCACGATTGGTTGTGCATTTAAAGAAAGAACGTGGAAATGGGTACGTTTGTGCAAAGACTAAGACTAAACGATGAGCATGGACTCTAAAAATTATAGAAAAATATGGATAAAAAGACAAGAGAAAATCTAATCTCAGCACTTTTGTACTGTAATGTCGACACTAAACGATCTTTTGGATAAAAGCGCCTTAATCTAGTCTCCCCTCACGACCCTTCTAACCTCTTGCCTTGGAACCATCCCATGAAACCTCCTCCAAACAACACTTGACCCTCCTCACCCCATATTTTTCTTCACCTATATAACCACACATTCTCACTCTCTAATCTTCCACTCAAACCAAAACCAAAACAAGATAGAACAACCACAACCAAGTTCATCACAATTAAAAACACCCCTTCTTATCAAAATTACTACTTAGAAGAAGAAGAAAGAAAAAATGGGTTCAACCGACGATCAAAACACCTCAGCTCTCGAGCTCATACGCCAACACCTTCTCGACGATTTCGCCTTCATGGAAAACTACTGTCCTTCAGTTTCCTTTGAGTCTCAAATATCAAGAACCTCGAGTAGTACTAGCTCCATATTGTCTGAACTCACATACAACAACAACAACACAAGCTGTTCTCCCTCTAACTCATCTCATGATCATCAAATCACTTCTCTAGTTCCATCTCCTTACACTTTTACGACGACAACAAACAACAACCTCGACCACTTCGAGTTCGAGACGAAACCCGCGATTACAAAACCGATCAAAAGCAGCAGCAGCAGCAGCTACAAGGAGAAAAAGCCTTCAGTGCTGCTCAACGTAAAGAAGGCTGCTGCAGCTGTAACTGTATCACATGATCATCGCGATGATGAGCAGAGGCACTACAGGGGCGTGAGGCGCAGGCCGTGGGGCAAGTTCGCCGCGGAGATACGCGATCCCAATAGGAAGGGGACACGTGTCTGGCTAGGGACCTTCGACACCGCGTTGGAGGCCGCCAGGGCCTACGACAGGGCGGCGTTCAAGCTGAGGGGTAGCAAGGCCATACTCAATTTCCCGCTCGATATCGGAAACTTCAACCCCTCGCCGGAGAACGGTGCTCCGGCGCCGGCACCGGCGCCGGAGATGGGTTGCCGGAAAAGGGGGAGGGAGAGTTTTTGTGAAGAGAGGGAGGTCGTTAAGAAAGTGGTTAAGGTTGAGACTGCGGAAAGTGATCATGAGTTAACGGCGGTGCCTTTGACGCCGTCAAGTTGGACGGCGGTTTGGGACTGTGTGGATGAGAAGGGTGTTTTTGAAGTTCCTCCGTTGTCGCCGTTATGTTTTGGATATTCGGAACTCGTGGTTTGATAAAATGGATTTGGATGAAAATGCACCTGACGGAAAAAGTCTGGGGTGGTTTTGGCATTTTAAAAAGTTTGGGGTAACAAAGAGAGTTACTGGTTACTTTTTGGTGTTTTATGATATGTGGATAGAGCTAATAGTGTTCTAGTGTGGGATTGGTATCATTTGTTTATTCCTTGTAAGAAAATGGAAGCACTTGTTTCTATGAAAGTAACAACTTCGTCTTTATTAATACATATCCAAATTCAACTTGCCAATTTCTAGTTTTGCTTTTCTCATTGAAAGATCAGCACAGACAAAGTGTCTCTATCCGTAATCTTACGAAATCCAAGTTTTTAATCACTTTTGTCAACCAAATTAAAGTAAGGAGCTACTTTAAAAATAATATTTTAGGTAATATAAAATTTAATAAAATAGTTATTCTTTTTAACATGTCTACCTCAGATTTATCGAGTACAAGTACTTAATACAAAAAAAGTTGAACTAAGAAATGATCTCAATGGTTTGGTAGCATCACGTAATATGGAGTTTTTTGTGGTTTTTAGTCTGGGGTGGTTTAATAAATTGAATACTTACTAGTTATTAGAAAGTTTACTGACAATAAGTGTATTGAGTTTCACTTTCATCCACATTTGTTTGTTTTTCTATTTTAATTTCCCTTCTTCGTAGTAGTATCAAGACAGAACAAAATAATATAAATTTAACTTTGTTTTTCAAATGATCCTTTTAATTTTACTAAACAGAACGGAAATAATTATAAATACCTACTTCCCTCAAAATATAAAAATTCACAGATTATGTTTCTAATAAGAACTTGAATTGCTCACCATGCAAAATAATGAATGGAAGTAATTTACATTAGCATATGTTTCACTATTTCGAGAGCAAACACCGTCACATTTTCATCAATGCTACTTAACGCTTAGTGGCTGATTCTTGAAAAAATCAATCACTCAGGCAGTTCTAACATTATATTAAGCCGAAGAATCACCCCAGTAAAATACAAAACCCGTGTTAATCATCAATCGTCTGAGCTATAATCGCTCGATTCTTGTAATAAGGGCACCGCAGCACAGCAGAACAACTCCTTGTCCCTGACTAGAAGGCAGCTCCCATCCGAATTCCATTTCAGATCAAGCACAGAAAAATGAGGAAACGGGACGTTAATGCAGTAAGCCCCAGAAGGCGTCCACATGTACAACTGAGAACTCCCGGTGCAAAACACCAGACGGGGGCACGTGGGATCCCAAGCTGCAGCACGGATGGGGTCTTTTTGTATCAAGATGGCTGCAAGCTCGAGTAGTTGGACGTCCCATATCCACAGGACGGTCGGCATGCTGTCATTACGGGTGCATATATACTGGCTGTCGCTGCTCCATGAAATGAGGCCTGCAGTTTGTAATATGAGTCGGTTTAGGCTTCATTAACTACAAGAATAATGACATTTAGAACCTTAAAATTTGGTCTAATTGTAGAAACCTACTATACTATTGTTCCTGTAAATATAGAAACACCAAGTGAAACTTAAAAAAGAAACATTACAGATGGGCTCCCAGAAGTTTGAATAATTACAGATACAATACCTTAAGTTTAAAATGTTAGGTTGAAAAACATTATAAGTAGACCCTATGCTTGTTGATGTTTTTAAAGCTTTAAGGGTGTCTATTTATTCAAAATTTAACAGAGATTTTTGCAGTTAGACTAATGCCATGGGCTGTAGATGTATTTATCCCTTAAATCAAACAATCGATTTTGTTTGATATCGTCAAAATCCTAAAAAAGATAACTCTGCATTCACAAGGCTAATGTCACCAGACGTTATGAGTGAGAAAAAAATATCATTTTGTGGCGTATAAGGATATAGACACCAAACTGCGTAATCCTTGAATAAAATAGAGTCTAACAAACTCATGGGGCTACAATTTTGTCATGTATTTCTTATCATAGTTTTCAGAAGAGCTAATTCCTAATGCACCCATGTGTTAAGTCTCACCAGAGAACAAACCACTGTTATACATTAATTGGCAAATACATTCCTCTGTCGAAAAGATCAAAGGATTTTACCCCCGCTATGAATATCTGCTCCATCTTGTGGTTGGCTGTGACTGAGTTTGTATTTGGCTGCATACAAGTCACTTTTGCCTTTTTACTCGCAAAAAATATACGTATTTCCTCCCCTACCCTCCTCCATTCCCCAACCAAATCGACCAGCAGCTTGTGCCGCGGTGGGCGACTGACACTTGTGTGAGCAGCAACAACCACAACCATGGTGGTTAGGAGGTTCTCGGATTTATTTGTTTTTTCTTTTAATTTAAGGGCATACAGTCATTAACAGGAAGTCAACACCTAAAAGGTCTCTGTCAATTCATAAAACAAAGTAGTGAATTTGCTACTAAATACTGCACATTGGCTGTGTTTGGTTTGCAATTCGCTCTTGTTTGAATGAAAGCAAAATAACTGCAAGATTAATGACTTTTTCATTAACCAAGTCGAGGCATGTATTTAACAACCAAAGTCACCTTAGTACTAATGAAGGCTAATCTAAATGTTGGCAAGTTATTTCATTTCAGTCATTTCAGTCATTTTCTTTACAATATCTATAGCTTCCTGAAGAGATGAAATACAAAAATACGTAAACAAAGACTACAATTAATTTCAGCTTTTCCAAAGAAATGTTGTGAGTCATGCGACGTGCTGTAAACAATTATAAGAACAAGTAAAGTTATAAATAAACTAGATCTTACCTATCCCTTGTTTAGGATTCGGTTTATCTGCTGGAGGCTTATTTGAAGGAAGAGTTATGGGCACCTCCATAACATCATATCTGACTTGAATATATGTCTCGGCGGTATTATCTGCAAGGGAGTTTACAACAAGAAAAACAATCAGACAGTTCCACGCAAACTTCAGTCAAGAAAATGTGGCAACAGAAATGTTCAAATTTTATCATAAACATAAATTTTATTTATAGCCAACAAACCTTAATGCTGAAATATTAATATTTTTCAGCCATAATTCGATTAAAGAAGACCAATGTAACTGAATCAAGAAAATTTAATTGCTTCATACAGAAAATTTGGTAGAAGAAATTGTCCGGCAAAAACTTATGTTATAAAAAACCAAATTACTTGCCAGTGTGCAAAGGACGATTATAGAGTTGCACATATATTAGATTAAGTTGGGGGATAGAAGCGAACTACAGAGAAACCAGTGCATCCGAACAAATTAAAATAGAGCTATTGTCAACATAATCAGGTTCAGAATGATTTTTCTTTCATAACAATCAGATTAAAGTGAAGAAAAGGAAAGAAGGTTCTTTCTTAACTAGATTCAAACTTACTATCTACTCCCAAGTTTATCAGAAAGGTAATGACCTAATACTTGAGAGAAAATTAGACACAAGACTTACAATAAAGAGTAGGCACCAAATTTGAGACAGATAGATAGTGTTCACTGCTAACTGCCAAGACTTGCATCCAAATATTAAAACATAAAGTTTGAATTGTTCAACATTTATTATGAATTTAAACTGTTCTAATCAATAAATAATTCAAACATGCAATGCATGTAAGCATGTTTTAAGCTAATTTAAAATTTGTTTCAAAATATAATGAGAAACAGAAACACATTGTCAGGTCTGGAGAAAAACATGAGATACTGATGATCAAGATTCAAGTATAAGGAAGCTGAGCTCACCAGCATTCCTTTGAACAAATTCATCACGCAAAGATAACTCTGACATATCAAGTTGCAAAGGCTCATCTACTTCCTGAATACGAAGAAAAAGATTCTTAACAAGTAGCAAAGACTATGTAATAATCAAGAAAATAAGAGAAAGCTTACTACCTTGAAAATAGCAGCAGTACAAGGACCACGGACAGTAGATATATGTGTAAATTCTGCAAATACTTTCCATGTCAAGTGATTAAAAACCCGTATCATTTGGTCATAGCTTCCTACAGCTAAGAATTGGCTGCAGGGTGACCAAGAAACACTTTTCACACCTAAACCACTTTCATATGCTTGATACTTGGATAAACACCGCCCATCTGGAGAATATATGAGAACCTAAACCAAACCCCATTAACATATTTGATGATTAGGTAACAAATTCAAGTATGAAGAGATAGTATTTGGTTCTTAAAAATTAATAAAAGATAAGGAACTTAGATGATTATTGCTTCATAATGTATGAATAGTGTCATACACCATATCAGAAGAGGAGAAACACCTAACAAGATATAGTTCTTCGAAGTTCACAATAATGGCAACATCCAGTGATGACAGAAATTTTAAAAAACAAAAAGAAAAACCAATAAAATCCTTTTGGTTACACTAAACCTATTACATCAAACATGATTACTTAAACTATGGTTAACTTCAAATTTATTCATTGGAGCAATTTAACAAGAAACAGAACCACGGGAAATGAAAACTATTACAGTCATTTTTGACTATTTTTTAGTCAAGCAGATGTACAAGAACAAGTTTAGTCATAATAAAACCAGAAATAAACTTAATTGTCAGCCTCCTACCTTTCATTCACATTATCTACCAACAACTATTCCATTTTTCAAGTGTTTCCAGTTTTTTATAGAATCTATGTGATGCAAGGTTGAAAACACGAAGCATATGTTTTCATGAGGCTGACATTCAACAGGAAGAGCCAGGCATGCATGTATCATGTGATGAGATGACAAAGAGAATAAAGCTCATTAACATTGGGAAATTACATTGACAAGCAATGATATCAAAAGACGTTATATGATTTCAACTAAAGAGCACAGACAAGCAGCGCATCAAAAAAGTACCTTATATTCAAGAAGGGAGTCCCAGATAACTATGGCACTATCATCCGGTGACCATTGAATATCAGACAAATCCAATGTATCAACTGCAAAAACACTTACAATCTCCCATGTGTAACAAGAAAGAAGATTAACATAGTCTTTGCAATCACGCCTAGTGCATATTGCAGCAAACTTTCCATCTTTGGTAAATGATACCCCTTTAGAACCATGTTTTGGCCATTGCACGTGTACGCATGCAGTGTTCAACAATGACCACACTGTTAACCGGAGTTGAAATTCAGACGTGGTGAGTATGTGGCGACTATCAGGACTCCACCTTGCATAAGAAATGCCTGCAGGACCCTCATCAATTTTGCATGTCCACTCCGGTTGTGCCAATGACCAAGCCTGTATCATAGGCCTCTTATATAGACCACAAAGTATATACTCGGAATCAAGCGCCCATTCAATGTAAGTTATTTTGTCCAAGCACGAGAATAGTTGTAACACCTGCAAAGAAAATAACACATTACGAAAAATGCACAATAAAGCTCAATGCAGTTTCATATTTCAACTAAGTATCCAAGTTAAGGCAGTAGCAAAGTCAACATAACCATCATAAGTTACACCCAGACTCCCCTGTCACAACCTTCTGTAACATATTATTCGTCACTGTTGGATTTCTGCCACGCGTATATCATTCGTTACTGCTGTACCGCCACTTGTAAATGACATGATGTGGCAGTTTATCCACTCAGTCTCCTAGAACTCCATTACATTCAATCTATTTTTGTGTTGGGATAAACACACTCTTTTATTCAACACAAACAACAAATTACAACACTCAAAACACACACTTTGATCACTCACACTTCACACTCTTTTTCTCTTGGTGGAGTGATGATACAAACGTAGAAATACACTTATATTTATAGGCTAATCACACACCTAACCAACTAATCTTATAAAAGACAAACTTAACCAACACCTCAAATCTTCTAAAAAGATCTTGCTGGAGAACCCTCTACACTCCCGACAATTCTTGCGGCTTATACATGGTGGTTGAGGCTGGAGATTCAACATCTTCCACTACGCGAATATCCACCATCAGTCCTAGAATACACGCATAGAGCACGCTAAACAGACTCTACAAAATATCAAACAAGTTTCTCCTAGGAGAACAAGCCACATAAATTCAACTCTAATCCTCAACAAAGGTACGGTGCAGCTCAAATGCAATCAGAATTCCATTACGAATGTCCATCTACAAAACGATCCGCCGTAACATTTCAACAACATCAAACCTCCATTAATTTTGTACTGAATGCAACAACACCACCAAACATTTCATCAACCATCTTCAAACAGTAAACTAAAACACAACACTCTCAAAATTCAGCCAAAAATCAACCAACTGCTGTACAATTGAGACCAAAATGCAAACTGAATGTACCTTGAGAGTGAGAACATCGCGAATGACGAGGCGATAATCAACTGCGACCGCCAAAAACCTTGCGTTGGGAGAAAATGCACAGGGCCCAGCCTGTTTATAAGTCTCAGTGAACTCCATTTTCTCACCGAATGAACTATCGATTGATGATAATTTGAGCAGATCTACGAGTGGGTTTTTGAGAGATCTTCGAGTGGAGAGGTGAAATTTTTTTAAAAAGAATTGAAAGAATGTTTTCCCAACAGTCAAAAAAGTGCTCTCAGTTTTATTTATATATATATATACACCCGCTTTGGAAGTGCTCAGCCTCAACTATTAGGCGTGTTTGGATTGTTAGTTTGTTTGAGATTATTGGTATCCATTTTTCAAAATTAAAAAAAAAAAGTTATTGTTGGTTTTGATTTTCAATAAAGTTATTTATTTCTTTTTTTGAAAATTCGAAGCGGGGTCTGTCGTGAAATTATTTCATACAACTGCTACGTAATTAATTGTTCTACAGTCAATTAATTAGATTAGTAGTGTTGAAATTGGTTGGAATACAATTATGATGAAGTTAGAGTTCTATGATTTATTTGGTCATTGATTCATCATGTTATCGTGTAGCAATCATCATAAAATAAAGTTTCTCGAGTCACACATGGAATATATTTAGTATTTTTTAAAATATTTTCACCCTTTTCGAAGGGGAAAAAATAAAATGTTTGGCCACCAACTTCGAAAAGTTTTTGGAAATTGAGTTACCAAAACAACTTTTTCCACAAGTTTGGAGTTTTCACCTATTTATGGTTTTTTACTTTTTGAAAAGTGTCTGTAATTTCTTTAATTATGTTATTAACAGTCAACACAACTATTTTTGAGCGTTTATTATAGCAAATAATGGAATACTAAATTAAATAATTAGAAAAATATCCATAGTACATTTAGTGTGCTTCGGAAGTGATGAATTTTGAAATCGAAATGTGCATGATAGTAACTTTGGAACTTGAAAGTGGTCAATTTCATTTATTTAGGTGTGACAACTGACAACACTCCCATTAAAATTCATTATTTCATTCTCCAATCTCAATGTTGCTTTTACTACAGATTCAATTGTGAGAAGTAGGCGAGCGACGAGGACCGAGATGGCGGTGGATCGAGAAGCGATGGTAAGTCGTCTTCTCTTCCGTTGTTATTTTCCATTTATGTTACTAAAAGTAACAACGACAAGCTGAACAGAACACGATAAGTAATTCAATTTTATTGATTGCGCAATTACTTGTGTGTATAGTCTCTGTTGTTTTAAGGAGGAGTTTGTTATGTTTCAATGGAATTCTCTAGCTAGGGCTCGCGTTCTAGAAATCTTGCAAAACATGACACGTTTCATGATACGTGTTTTCTTTATAGTTATTCCAGCATCAGAGTTGTTGATGAATTATTTGTGTTTCTTCACTCAAATTGCCAAATTAAAGGGAGCATGTACCATTCTCCGTGTTAATTTGTTGTATATAAGAATATGACACATGTCTGGAGCTTAACTATTCCATTCCATTTTCTACCCTTATGAGTATATCTATTTCTTCATTCAAATAGGAGTTGGTGAATCAATTGGACACGGATCGAAGAAAAAAAGTAGATCAGGAAAATGAGTAATGGTTGTTGAGATGTTATCAAACCCCTTGGACTCGCTGCAAGCAATTTTTGTTCTGCAATAAATTCTCTTCGGATTTTGGATATGTTAACAAGCACAACTACATAAGTACTTTTATTGACTTGTAACAAATCTTTAGTTAAATTGACAATGATAAGTCTTGCGCTACACATCATTTCTCAATGATTAGTCTTTACCATTTTGTAAGGACACAAAAATTTATAATCAGATTGAGATATTGGATGTAAAGAATTTCTTATTATGTTCGAACGTCAAATTTTTATTTACAAGTGTGATCTTTATGGCTATTTGATGATATTTATGTTATAAGTTGTGTTAGTTAAAAATATAAACATACCACAAACAAAAATATTTCAAGAATATTATAAGTTGTCTTTAAATAATATATTTTTTTTAAATCATAATAATAAAAGAAAATAGAAATAGTATTACCTTTCAATTGGATAAATCCAACGCTATTGCATTGGCCCCGCAACCCAAGTCTCATACGCCAAATGAATAGGTAAATGAATCATTATGTCAAAGAATGGCAGGGGAAATATTTTCTCAAGCTCACAAAGATTTTAGCAATCTCTTCTTCTATACGAGTCAAATCCTGAGGTTTAAGAACTTTAGAACAAAGTTCTCTAAAGAAGCTACACAACTTAATCAAAGGTGTTCGGACATGCTTTGGCAATATTTTGCGTAAAGCAATTGAGAATAATTGTTGCATTAATATATGGTTATCATGACTCTTCAAACCAGAAATTTTATTCGATTTAACTTGTACACGTCTGGAAATATTAGAAGCATAGTCATCACGAACTTTTACGTTTTGAATGATCTCAAAGAATATATCTTTCTCCTTCTTGCTTATTGAAAAGTATGCAACAGGCAAGTAGCTTTTTCCAGACTCGAGAGCAATAGGATGGAGTTCACTTCTAACGCCCATAGCTTCTAAATCAAGCCATGAATTCATGTGATCTTTTGTCTTCCCTTCTAAATTTAGTAATGTTCCCGCCACGTTGTCACAAATATTTTTCTCAATGTGCATTACATCCAAATTGTGACCAGCCTCAGAACCGGACCGGTCACTGATCGGCAGCTTTACTGGTTACAAGTTTTACATGTCGAACCGATCTAACCGCTGGGGGAACCGGTATTAAAAGTCATCAACTAGTTATAGTCAATAAATATATCTTGTACTATATTTTTCTGATATTATTGTACCATTCATAATTTCATACTAAAATAAGAAAGATTCAAGAGAATCACATTGACATACTTATGTAAAGGTAAACTTGTAGATACATATGCAGACTAACTTGTATACCATGGAGACGATTAAATTACATGTTTGGTGGTTATTATTATTGTTATTGTATTAAAGTGAAAGAACACTTAAAAGGGTCATGTGGTCTCTAATAGATAGAATATTCAATTATTAATTAAATAAAAAAATAATTTCATCTCCATTTATTTAATAAATTACATGAAACAAATTACAATCACACGAGTCAGAGACACATCCCAATAAATGTTTATTAAAACATATACAATAAAAAATTATAAAATTGTAATCTGAATATCAAATTTTCACATAATATATAAATAAAAAATAAACAATTTTACTATACTGAAGATTTCATTACGATTTCTCTTAATATATCTTACTCAAATTAGCTACATTTATTATATTGCTTTAAATTATTGAGTGAGATAATTTTATTTGGTGGAGAAATATACGAGAATCAGATTTGCTAGTCTGACAGTCGGCCTGTTGAACTGTTATACAGTCTTGAGGAAATTTATGGCGATTAGGTGTCTAAGTAATGTTTGAGTTCTGTCAAAACTCTTAAAAAAAAAAAAATATGAAAAAAGACCCCCCATTAACTAGTTAGACTAAAATATAAGACATTCATTCTTTTAATTTAATGTCAAAAGACACCACTTACGGGAAAAACTCATCTCCTTATAACTATATATTCTGCATATTTTTACCATCAATACTTAGAGAAGAATTAAAAATTGTGCATATAGCTCTTTTTCGAAACAAAAAACAAATTCCTTTCTTATATAATAATATTTGTGTTATACAATATTATTCGATTAATCAAATTGATACTTAAATTCAAAAGTTATCCACATTTTTTTATGACCTTAACTTCTATATTTATTTTATTGTACAATGAGATGATTAATATAGAGCAAAACATTGAATATTTCACAAGTGTGAAAAATTATTGAGAATGACAACACATTCTCCACAACCGACTGCGTTTCTCTTTAATTTAGGATGTTGATGTTTTTAATTGTTATTTTATTGATAGAAGAGTTATAAAGTTTATGTTCTATAATAAAAAGTTGTATCATTCCAATTTACTGAAACTTGTTTCCCTCTGCTTTTCATTTAGAAATTTGTAATGTCATTCAAAACTTTAAAAAAATTCTAAGATTGATAAAAGCTTTATAAGTTATATTATAATAAAATGAAAGATAACAAATAATAAGTATAGAAAATGAACATTTCCAAAAAAGAGTAATAGAACATGAATATTTCACAAAAAAGTAATAGAAAATGAATATATTTTAACAAGACAACATACTGGCGCACTATATTTTATAAGGGGAAGAAATATTATAATTAGAGAAAAACTGAGGAAATAAATCTAAAGAGAGGACGTCTTGCATTCCCGTAGTCCACTTTATTTGACTTTTGCTAAAGGTTGAAATTGGGTTGTAAGCTTACAGCCCGGAAGGCATTTTCCATATGAGAATCACATCGTTTTCTCTTTATTATTTTTCAAATATTGAAAATCAGATCTGATGAGAATTTGATAAGAAGGGATAGGTCTCTTTGACTCTTTTCCCACTCTCTTTCCTCTAAACACCACAAACCACAATTCCTTTTTCTCGTTCCTCTCTTTTTCTCTTTCTTATTTTTCTCTTTCCTCTCTCTTTCTATTTCTCTTTGTCTAAACTGGAGATAAAATATTTGGACGTGGTGGTCTTCATGCCAGCGCGTGCGGGATGGGTGAGACAGAGAATTCTCTATAATTTTTTTTTGGGGGGAGGGAGGGGGGGGGGGGGACAGTCGATATTTTCTTTTCTTTTTTTTTTTAAATAAAAAATGGAGACACCGGTTGGGACTGCCAAAACCGGTCACTGGTTACCGATTTTGGGCGGTTTGTACCGGGCTGGTTCTCAAGTGGTTTAAAGTGCCAAATCAGACCGGAATGGAGGCCGATCATCAGTCAAACTGGTTCGACTGATCGGTCCGATCCGGGTTTGAGAACACTGATTGTGACGTAATATGTTATCTTTCCAATATGGCAAGTCAAAAAATATGCTCTTTTTTCTTCAGTTATATGGAAGAGGTGGATTATTATTACCTTTTGTTTCAAATCTAACACTTAGTCCATCTAGATCTTCTAATACCATATTTCCAGTCAGAGTGGTAGGCACCTCACGATGTTCTTCATTGGCATCAAAAGAATTAGCATATTTTCAATAAGGATGATAAGGTTGTAGAAACCTACGATGACCCATATAACATTGTTTACGACTCTTGTGAAAGTATTTTAACACATGTCCTTATGACATGATGGACAAGCTAGCTCACCTTTAGTGCTCCAGTCAGATAAATTTGCATAAGTAGGAAAATCATTTATAGACTTATAGTCTATAGTAAAGCCGCACAGTGAGGGTCGCCCCACGAGTCACAATCCGATCCGAGTTAGTCTGGTGTTGGTCACCTAACAAACTCAACTCAGACCGAACTGAAGCTCATGGGAAGGGGTCTCACTGACCAGGATCAAAACCATAGCATTATAAAATAATTTTACTTAAAATACAGCGGAAGTCTTCGGAATACAAATAAAGTTTACAATTTCAAAATTACTTTTATAAAATCAAACACTTAACAATTTTTGCAAAGTTTCCAAAATGCGAACTTGACACTCGTTTATTCCATCCATGCTGATATACCACTCTTGTTATGAGAAAGGGACAGATAAGACAAAAGAGGAGTAAGTCTTTAATGACTTAGTGAGATTCTTAGAACATGACAATGATTAAACAGTAAATCGGAACAAAACGAACAAGAATGACCAGAATAGTTACATCTGCATCATTGAACTGAAATTATCGGGTTTTAACGATAAGACTGAAACATTCATAAGAACGAGAAAATGAACTTGTGCAATTACCTATAATAGATCAAACCATAACTCCAAAAATTCAAAGGTATACCTCCCTACGAGGATCGACCTCGCAACATAACAGAAGACATGCTCGAGTACATGCTAATCTAACACGCGGGTCACAGCCAACTCCCGACTGCAAGCGGCGCTTAGACAGAATGAGTATTAAGTAGAAATACTTAAACTGACAGCCCTTTGCTGCCCAACAGTAAATCTTCTCAGTCCACGGGCTCAACTTCTCAAAGGCGTCCAAATGGGTGAAACATAAATATCAGATGAGCTAGTAAGTCGGATAATATCCGTTGCTTGTTTTTGAGCTATATAGGCTGAACATAGTTCATTGCTCGTTGCACGATTCAAGAATCGATAGGGTGATCATGAGACCAGGATAATTATGATTATGAAAAAAATTCTAATTACGAATTAAATGAGAGATTTTATTTAACTATAGGTAAGAAATCTAATTATGCAAAGAATTAACGAATATGAATATGAAAGCACCAAAATAGCAATAGAATGTTGCTCGTGATTTGAAATAAAGAATCGCAATTGTTATGTCCAATTTTCTCAGGGCCGTGTGCCAAACGGGGTTTGAACAAATCAGAAATCAAACCTCACCTTTTACCGTACGAGAGATTCTTCAATACGTCGATAATTGTCAAACCTTAAATAAATCAAAAAGATGTAATTAATTGTTTGCTCATAATTTACAACAATAAACATATATTTCCAATATTTATCATATTTAAAAAAGTTCAACTAAATCTCTAATTATTGTTAATTTTGGATAAATCCCACATTTTCCTATTTTAACTTTAACTATGACGTGAAAATATAAATAATGAGATTTACCATTTCAAAGTAACAAGTTGAAGACTAAATCGGTTACAAAATAATAATTAAAGTCTTCATTTCTAATTTATTAACAACACATTTTATAATATTATACTTATGTATAATTGCATATTTAAACCTTTTTAAAACAATATTTCTTGCAAAATTCTATTAAATTACTTATTACATAATAATCTCAAATCAAAAGTTTTACCATGATCTTAACATTAAACAAATATCTCAATAAGCCCTTGAATAAAATTATATCACATATATAACTTTCGTAAAAGCTATTTTTCTTATAGTTATTAGTATAAAATTACATAATATTGCATATATCACTAATAACAATTAAAATAAATTGTAAACATATAGATCTAATTAAAACTAATATTTCCATAATACTTGTTATGATAAGAAACTAGATTAGATGGTTAGATCACAAGATAAACACAATACTTCACTTAATATTAAAAAAATTGAAAGATCAACCGTAAAACAAACTACGTGTCATCTAAATGTTGCAAGATCCATGAAAAATATTTATGATCAACTTATCCAATATCATTATTAGTATGTAGATTCTATATTAATGATCAATTTCATGATTAGGATAGCTTTAGCAACATAAATTGGTTAAACAAAAGGTTTATGTAAATCTGAGGTTAAAACTGTAGCAATCTCGGATTTACTTTTATTCGGACTTTCAAACAATATGAATATCTAAAATCAGTTAATGGTTCTATCTTAAATATCATGGAGAGTATGTATCTTCAAAACCAGAACAAGAAGGTAAGGTTTGGTATTTTAAATAAATCATGAACTTTAAAAGCTACTTTTGGACTTTCTGGACAGTGGTCCTTATTTGACAACTTTAGACCCCTCAAACCACCTTGGTTGAAGAAGGTTTCTGAACATGAAAGTTATCTTACACAATAATCAGTATGTGGTAAAAAATTGTGAGAAAGATTCGAAGTTTTGATATGGTTTTCGGGCTTCCAAAGTTTCTTTACCAAAACTGGCAATTTTGACAGAACTCGGTTTTGAGAATTTTTAAGGACAATAAAGAAGGCTTAAAGGACTAAAACAATTTTTCTAAAAATCTAATCATAAAAAAAAAAAAGAACTTTTCAGAAGAAAACGAGAGCAAATTCAGAGAAGAGAGGTGTGTGAAAAATGTTGAAGAGAGCCTCCCTTTTATAGGTGAAAATGGGAGACAAAGAATTAAATTAAGTCCCTACCATAATGTTATTTTATTTTAACTTGACCACCTCTATTATGATGAATTTTCCAGAAATCTTATCTCTTATCTCTGATCTGATTTTGATAATATTAAATAGAAGAAATATCTACTATTATTAAATGAATGAAGACAAAATAAAAGTTACTTTTTTCCAAAAGTAAATGTAGATATGCAAAGATTTACCATTGTAAATGAATGCTTGGATATTTTGAAACTACAAGGGACAACTTTGAAAGTTTTGATAACTAATTTGGTCTTAAAGAAAATATTTGTGGTCAATCATAAATTTTTCAAAAGGTGATGGACTAAATTGTAATCTTTTCAAATCTTTTGGGGTCAAAATCATATTTTCAAAAAGTTCAAGGACTAAAATAAAAATTTAAAATACATTTATTTTCTTCCAAATTTCAGTGGCGTTAAACACACGCATATTGAAATTTGCTTACTTGATGCATCGTATGTTTCAACCCTACTCCATAGTTCTTTCAGTTCTTCTACTAGTGGTTGCAAGTACCCATCAATGTTATTTCTGGGGGAGGAAGGACCAAGAATAAGTAATGCTAAGAAGAAATATGGCTCTTTCATAGACATTCACGGGGGTATGTTGTATGGAGTCGAAATCACGGGCCAAGTACTCATTGTTCCAAAAGGACTAAATCCATCTGTTGCTAGGCCAAACATTACATTTCTTGAATCTTTGGAAAAATCGAGATGTTTACGATTAAAATCATGCCAAACTAGAGAATCGCTAGGATGCCTTAAGTAACCATCCTTAGTACGTTCCTCTTTATGCTACCTCATAGAGAATGCAGTTTTAGAAGACATAAAGAGTCTTTGTAATCCAGGTGATAGAGATCGGGTACTCGTGAAAAAGGAGATTAGAGAAATAGAGAGAAGAAGTAGATTTTAGAGGGATTAGAGAAAGAATTAGAAGAATGAGATAGAAGAGAATACAGAATTTAGAAGAGAGAATTGCAATCAACAAAATTGCAATCATAAAACGTTTTACAAAATAACCATAGCCCTCTATTTATAGGCTAGGAAATAAAACCTAACGAAACTAAAACTCTTAAACAAGATAACTATGAAATAATAATAAATAAATAAATAAGACTCATAATCTAAATAAACTCCGAATAAGGAATAATTCTAATTAAACTATAATTCTTATATTATTTAATTCATGATTTCCATCATTCTCCCCGGCTTGAAAAAACTCGCCCTCGGAGAGTTTGCAAAATGATACTCATCAAGAAGTGTTTAATTTCCCTTGAATGCACAATCCAAATTAGGACGACCCTTCCATCGAATGAGATATAGAAAACGTCCATCTCTAGTGTTGTTCACAACATAAACCTCTTTCCAAATCAATAAGTGTGCAGAATGGAGCTTCGATATTGCAATTAAAGTTGAATAATCTCCTGAAGCACGAGCAGAAAAGTGAGGTGCCCAATAGTAATTTGATAAGAAGTTAAATCTTTAATATTGAAATAAGGATTCTCAAATAAATTTGGAGGCAAGTCCAACAAGCTATCCTTAGACTCAAGTAATGGTGCTTTCAATACTAAACAAGACTCAACTTCTATCGTACAATCAATACTAGAATCAATACTAGAAGATAACAACTTTTCACCAGGGGTGCTATCAATATGAGGGACATCAACCACAATATTTTCAGAAATATCACAAGTATCATTTAGAGGTAAGTGTATAGATTGATCATGCTGGGATATGGAATTATTTTCAAAATTTCCTACTTCACTTTCTTGTGATTCACGTTCTCTACGAATTTCTTCTTTTATCTCTAGAAGACCAGATATCATTTTATTGCAGAAGTTATCAAATGATCGATCTAATCGAGCTAATTCTGGTAAAAACATAATGATGCAAGACTTGCCAACAAATAATTAAAAGTCCAAAATTCAATAAAAGAATAACTTTACCAAAATTTGAATAGCCCAACTGTGTGAATGTTGGCAGCCCAATTTCAGCATAATAAGACCCAATTCGTCTTCCTTTACTCGGCCCAAACCCGATTTGAACCTTCCAGTCCGTTGTTTTTTCAATTTTGGCTCAATTTCTCGGCCCAAATCTTCAGCTCTCGGCCCAAACAAAATTGAATTTTCCGGCCCGTTTTTTTTTTCAATTGTGGCCCAATTTCTCGGCCCAAAGAAAAACTGCGAATTTGGAGGCACCGGTGAAGTCGGAAGTCGACGCCGGTGTTGTAGGAGATTGGAACGGCGACTGGAATGGCAAGGAGCGGCGGAGCAGAACAGATTCGCGAACAAGGGTTTCGCGATCGACGTGAAATCGACGGCAAAATTGGACAAATTTGTTGATGGCGGTGGCACCGATTGGTGCGCCTGGTGATGGCAAAGGAGGCGGTGTTGTTGGCGTCGGCGGCAGGCGGGCAGCGGCGGAGGACAGCCGATGAAAGTCGCGATTTGCAACTTGCAAATTGTGTGTGTGTGTGTGCGCGCGTGATGCGAAACGCTCTAATTTCATTTTTTTTTTCTTCGGCAGATTTTTCTGGATTTTTTTTTTTTTTGGATTTTATTTTTTTGATTTTTAAATAAATGAAATAAAACAAGACAGAATAATGCAGCGGAAAAATAAAGGATATGTATGGATGACTCTGGTGCCAAATTGATAGAGATCGGGTACTCGTCGTGAAAAGGGAGATTAGAGAAATAAAGAGAAGAAATAGATTTTAGAGGGATTAGAGAAAGAATTAGAAGAATAAGATAGAAGAGAAGAATTTAGAAGAGAGAATTGCAATCAGCAATATAATAATCAATTCATCATAAAACGTCTTACAAAATAATCATAGCCCTCTATTTATAGGCTAGGAAATATAACCTAACAAAACTAAAACTCTTAAACAAGATAACTATGAAATAATAATAAATAAATAAATAAGACTCATAATCTACATAAACTCCTAATAAGGAATAATTTTAATTAAACTATAATTCTAATAT
This sequence comes from Misopates orontium, assembly GCA_946800315.1. NCBI lineage: Eukaryota > Viridiplantae > Streptophyta > Magnoliopsida > Lamiales > Plantaginaceae > Misopates > Misopates orontium. The sequence continues at coordinate 42,831,125 of OX326947.1, read as the reverse complement.
TATTTAATTCTTGATTTCCATCACCATGCTTCAACGGAAAGTACTGAACACCTTTGTCGATATCTTCTTACACTTCATTGAATTGCCTCTATCCACCAAGTCACTTTTGGTTTCAAGATATCTTGATGTATTACAAACATGGCATTGAGTATCATTCTCATAATCTTTCCAATATAACATGCAAATATTAGGACATGCATCAATTTTGATACAAGTGAGTCACAATCCTCCAATTATCTTTTTCACCTCATAGTAAGATTTGGATAAGGAATTTGTTAGATCGGGAAAAGTTGTTTCGATAATTCAAGGAGCATTATAAATGTCTTATTAGACCATTTGCCCAAGCACTTCAAGTGAAGAAGTCGGATGACAAATTTCAGCTTTGAAAATTGCTTGCAACCTAGATATAATTCTTGTTGAGCATCATTCAGTAATTTGTAGAACTGTTTTCTCTCACTTATCACCATTAATTCATAAGAAAAACCACAATAATATCTCACAAACATTCTAGGGTAACAAGAATAGGTGAAACCAGTATCTGGAACGGTGATTGTTCTGGCTTTGTTTAATTTTTGTACTATAATCTGCTTTGATTTATTTGTCTGAATAAAATGGAACGATATTAATAAGTATTGCTCGACAAAGAGTTAGCATTTGAATTCATCTTCCATATATTTTGCTGGAGGCAGACGCAAATGAGATATTAAACATGAGAAAGCTTAATAGTGACTGGCAAAAGATTACTGATGCCTGAAGATCATAAATTGCAGTTAGCATCACACTGCTCGTTATCTTTTAAGCTAATGATAAACAACATAAAACTTAAGGAACAAAAGGGTTAAATAGGAATGATCATATATTTATGCTCACTCGATGCTAAGTCAAAGCACATTGCAAAATCAAACAATTACTTTTGGTGTAGCGTAAATATAAGAAACAAGAAACAAAGATTATAAAGATGGCGTGGCTTTTAGAGTTTCACAACTACATAATCTAAAGACATGAAGTCCAAATAAGGTAGCCTAAAAGTTGTAACTTACCACAACAGATGCGATATTTATGCCTTCAGAAAACCAAATTTCATCTATACTAGGGAAGATTATCCATCCTAATTCAACTAATTTCTCTAGGTAGGTTATGAAGAAAACCTAAATCACAAACCCAAAAAAAAAAATACAGAGAAACTAATCTCAAACCCAGAAAAGATACAGAAAACAGATTATTACAAAGACATCAGATATAATAGAAGAAGAATATGTACAGATCAACGTAAAGAATAGTATATACTTCTGTGATTTAGTTTCTCCTTCAATGAATCAGAACCAATTGCAAGAATAAGTTCCAAAACAAATATCATCAGTAAAAATCAAATGGACAAAAGTGATAAGTTCCTCAAGCATTAATGCAGAACTAATCTGGAAGCATAAAAAGAAAATAATAAATTGGATGGACCATTTTCCTTCTTCGAGAGGTTTTAATTTCACTAAAGATAGTAACGTGAAATAGACTGACTTTGGTATTGAACATTCTGGGTATTAGAGAAAATAAATAATACAAATAAGAAAAGAGGAAACGTGATGATGTTGGTGAGAAAAATCTAACAAGCTTTATATGTTTATCTTTTTCTAGCAAGAAAAGCCTCTGTCACTTGGTAACCCTCGGGAAATATCACTCTTTAGTAAAATTGGTTCCACCGGAAAACAATGCAGCTTTCTTATGTCAGTCTTTGTTGTATGGTTTAAAGTTTTGAAGTGTAATGGAATTATAGCCTCATTGGTATTATTGAATCTGTGATTGAGTTAAAGGTTGCAAGTGAAATGTTTGCAAAAAAAAATAAAAAAATTTACCAAATTAAGAATCAGAATAACTTTCAAATCTCAATTCATAATGAACAGAGCAACATTCATATCATCAGCAAATCATCAAAATCAAGATCCCAACACATCCAACATCAAATTTCTTTCTCTCATACCAACATATATTACACATACATACACAACACAAACACTAATTATTCAAATCAAACCATCTCAAACCTATAAAAAAAAAAAAAAAAAACAGCAACACGTTATAATTCAGTTAATTAACCTTTAGTCTCTTCAAACGAAGTAAGTTCCCTGAATTAACAAACAAAAGAATAAAGTCACAGACTAACAAGCAACAATTACAAGAATCAAAGGCAGAAGAAGAAGCAAACGAAAATTTAATTAAGAGAATCTTGACACGGAGACAAAGGAAAGATACATACCTCCAATTGCAACATGGGCGGATATCTCCAAGAAAGAATAAGAGCAGAGAATTGGAGCTGTAAGTAGAGATTAAGAGATTTGAGGAGATTAAGAGATTTATGCGTCTTAATCTAAAAAAAAGAAAATAGAAGGACAGATTAAAAATGAGGGAAAAACTCCTACACTTACCGCCCTAATTCACACGTTTTGTAAATTTTAAGCTTTTTAAGTGTTTTGAGAATTATAAACTTTAAGGATGCAAATAATAAAGTGTTCCAAGAAAAAAATATTGGGATACAATTAACTAAGTATTCCAAATATTTAGAATTATAGGATATTATTAAATAAGTGTCCCAAGAATTAAATGTTTTTAGGATACAATTAAATAAGTGTCTGGAGAAATAAGAATTATTAGGATACAATTTTCCATGTGTTCCAAGAACTAAAATTTATCAGGATACAATTAAATAAGTGTCCGGAGAATTAAAATTAATTAGGAGTACAATTTATTAAGTGTTCCAAATAATATATTTGAGACATTAACAAAATAATGTTCCAAGCAAAGCATCCCAACTAAGGGTGGGACGGGTCGGGTACCCGCGGGTTTGGGTATTTCCCGACGGGTACCCGATCCCACGGGTATTTTTTTCCTCGGGTACCCGAAATCCTTAATGTTTCGGGTACCCGAAATTCGGGTACCCGATTTGTCGGGTACCCGAATCGGGTATTTCGGGTACCCGTTTTCCCTCTTTATTTTTTTTTTTTTTTTGTTTAATCAACATTACAACCAATGAACCAATAGACTTGCACCTAAAAACTGAACAAAACCAATATGGCTAGTTGACAAATTTCACGTTCCAAACATTAAAGGATTCTTGTTTCTCTTCTCTTTTTTCTTTTAACAAAGTTACAGAAAGTTTCTGTAACTTCTGCGTTTTTTTTTTACAAAGTTTCAGCCTGGGCAAAGAACGTTTCTAAAAAACGTTTTTTTTTTAAAATAAACTGTTTAAAAAACGCTTTAAAATCCTGTTCTTTTTTTAAAAAAAAAAAAAAAAAATTAAAGCCCGCGGGTACCCGAGCATTTTCGGGTACCCGAAATTAGAAACTCTCGGGTACCCGAAATTGAGTTTCGGGTATCGGGTACCCTTACTACCCGAAAATTGCAGAATCGGGTTACCCGATCGGGTAAAATACCCGCGGGTCGGGACGGGTACCCGATACCCGAACCCGATTTTGCAGCCCTAATCCCAACATCCACATTTTGTTGTAGTGTAAGTTAAATATGTCATAATAAATATTTTGCTTAGGAAAATCATAGTAATTAAAAATAATGGGGGTTTTAAAACTAGTTTGATATTTTGATAAAATACTTGTTCTTAAAATAATATCCCTTTAATATTATCAAGAGAAATTTATAAGAATAAAACTTATAACTAATTTTCCTCGTTAACCTATCGAAGAAAACTTATGAAAAATATGGAATCCAAAACAAATTAGGATTTGATAACTAATCTATTTTTAGTGTTAACCTAAACTTCGCTAAGTATTATTATCAATACTAACTAATTAAAACTTATACTATAACTTAAATACCTACTCTAAACACCACATTTATATCCTAATATATCTGATTCTAACACAAAATATAAGAATAAAAATGTTAACAATCATAAAACTATGGAACTAACCACATGTTTTATAATTAAGTTGCTAAATGAGGACATTAAGTTATCTTAATACTTATGATAGCCAAATTAAGTTAATAGTCAAGCCTCCAAACCTGAAAATTTGCAGAAACATAAAAGAAAGCATAGTAAAGGTTTCCTAGTTACTAAATTCTACTTAAACTATCAACTAAACTTCCTAAAACACCTAAAACTTCTAAGCAGAAAATTAATCTCTACCACTTCATCATCTAATGATCTTCCTAGGCCTTAAAACACTATGAAATGAGGAGGAGTTTTAACACCACCCACCAAGTTCGAGACCTATATGTGTCTAGTTTCTAAATCATCAAGAAAATTACAATTCTAATCATCCATCTAAGAGTAATTAAAGAAATGCCACAAGGTGTCATTTCTACAACCGAAATAGTGACAAGTTGTTGTGTTCACCTTTAATCTACCGTTTAAAGGCCTCAAATGGACAAGGTTTGTTCATGAAAAATGTGGCTGAAACACATGGATATACTGTGGAACAAACCGCATCTTATAATAAGGTGTTCTCGATTTATAGAAATTATTTAAATCAAGTCCAGTTTTCTATTTTTCTGGCGATCCGAAAGTACAGACCTCATATCAACCCTTTAAGTTGTTGGGATGGTTTGTTTCTAAACTCTTGAGAGAGTATGTGGTTAAAATTTCAGAGCAAACCATGAAGGTTTGATAAGGATTTTGGGTGTTCAAAGTCACTATACCAAAATAGACAGGTTTTGTAGAATTCGGTTTTGGTTATTCTGGTGAAGGAGTAAGGATGTTTTAAGGCTTGAGAAAAATGTTTTCATAATCTAGACTGAAGGGAGAGAAACGTTACATAAGAAAGTGAGCAAGAATTCAGAGTGAAAGTGGTGTGAAAAAAATGAAGACCAAGGATTGATTATAAAGACAAGCCTTGTTACTATTTTGAATAGTAACAAATAGTAAAAACACTATTCGCACATTTTATTTTTGATTTATTTTATTTTTATTTTATCTTTGAATTATTTTTATTCTGAGTATTCTCAGATATTTTCTAAAAAATCTAATTTATTTTTGAATTATCTTTAATAGGTTAATTTCTAAATTTAAATAAAACTCAAGCTTAGTTTAAGTTTAACATCTAATAAATTCTTCCAAAAATATTTAGATCATCGTATAATCATGAAACAAATGTTACATAGATAAAAGAAACTTTATAACTATGGCATATAGTATAAATCTATTCAAACGCTGAACATATAACTTTAAGAAATACGTAAATGTCATATTAATTCAAAATTAAGATAATATACTTCTTTGAGCTTTATAAAAATATTTTACAAAGAAATGAAGTGTTTATAAAATAGTTGGGCTGACTAAAACTTTTTGGAATAACTTGAAAATTTTCTAAAATATTTTGGGGGTCAAAATGAGATTTTCAAAAGTATAAGGACTAAAGTGATTTTATGAAAACCTTTTATTTTCTTCCAAATTTTAGGGGCTTTACGTTCTTTGAAACATAAGCATGCTGTCTGAAATTATACAAAAAAGAAATAAACACACATACCTAAGAATCGCGTAGTTCATTGGGCGATTGAACTATCAATTTTGGTCGATGATGTCCCGAAAGGATGCCAATTAGTGGTTGAAACCGTTGGCTCACTAGTTCAATTTTTTACAACACTGCTCACTACATAATGATTTGTAAATGATGGAAAGTCGTATTTTGTAGTATAAGTCCACTACTAAGTTGACTGAATTAAAAAATTTTAATCTTTCTAAAAACGGAATCTACAAGGATTTAAACTATTCTATTTTAAAGAATCTTACAAGACTTAAGACTTCTCTACATGAAACTATTCATAATTGTACCCTAAATTTTCATAAAAGTATGTAGAGACCCCCCAAAATTAATTGTTTTTTTTTTTTTTTTGTGTGGCAAGAAACATCATATTATATATATTTTTATCCTCAAAATACTAAATTGGTTGTATTCAAATGTTTGAAATACATGTATCGACAGTAAATTAAAATATAATAGACACTAGAAAGATAAGAAATATTGGAATGTCTACATTACATCATTATTCCTTAAAATGGGTCTTTCATCCCCCCTCTTAGACCAGGTAAAAAATGGAACCCCAAAATCCTTCTTTGCTACTATTCATCCATATTCACATTTTCTTTCGCCATACTAGACTTTTCTTATTCAAACTGGAATTCTTCTTGGATGTCAGGAGCCCTAAAATTTTTGGGGTCAGTGGTGTAAAGATTTAAAACCTATACCTTTTTCTTAGGGGAATTTTACATTTTTAGTCCTCTAAGTTGGCTTATCTGTAAAATTAATCCTCTAACTATTTTATTGACAATTTTAGTCCTCCAAGTTGCAATCTGTTTCAGTTTTGGTCCTCCACCATAATTTTGGCAATTTTGGCCGGAAAATCCTATGGGATTGCGTGGAGAAGAACGAATTGGACATGAAAATCAATTGACATTGGTGGATTTTTCGGCCAAAATCGCCAAATTTATGGTCGGAGGACCAAAATTGAAACATATTGAAAATTATAGGACTAAAGTTGCTGATAAAATAGTTAGATGACCAATTTTGCAGATGAGCCAACTTAAAGGACCAAAAACACAAAATTCTCCTTTCTTAGGGGCTAACTAGCAGAACTGCATGGAACCTGAAAGATCGTCAAAGATCGATCTAAGAGACTTATTAGTTTGTCTCAAGAGATAAGAAAGAAGATGCTTGAACGATACCAAATGCGTAACTGAAACCAATTTGAGAAACAATATTAACCCAATTCTCATATTTATACTTTCCACATTTTCTTTAAGACAACTAAAAATAAAAGCAAAAGATCCTAAACATCAATAAAACAATTCTTTGTTTTTTTTAAAAACCCAATAAATTACTTGAGAAACATTTGCAAAAAAAATAAAAATAAAATAAAGCTACCACCTAGATTCGTTTACAAAAAACTCCCCGTATTTATATCATTCATCTTTAAGTCTTAACATCACGTTACAAAACCCTAGCCTTAAGGCTTAAACCCAACAAAAACCCCTCTTTCAAAAACCAGGGCACCTCCACAGTCACCGGCGACACACAACAATGGCGGCCTCAATTTCGTCGCAGCTACAAGCTATCAAAACCGCCCTAAACGCCTCTACAGACCCCGAACCCGGCCGCCGCCGCCCCTTGACCCGCCCCTCAATTCTATTCGACGCCAAAACAGCAGCTGATATCGACATCGACACAATCCTCAACTTAGCTCTAGCCGGTACTGAACAACATCAACAATAATAATAATAATAATAATTTGTATTTTATTTTTTTAACACTCTCCGTTTGTTTAATTTTGTTCTATATTTGCTTATGTATGTATATATGTGTTGTTGAACAAACAGGTTTGGATGTTTTGATACCATTGGAGGAGAGGTTTAGGAATTTTAGGAATGATTTGTTTAGTCACCAGAGTAAAGAGCTCGACAGGGAGTTGGTTGGTTTGGAGGAGAATAAGCGAATAGACGCGGCTATTGGCTCGTATTTGCGATTATTGTCGGGGCATCTCGAGTCACACTCGGCTTTGAAGACGTTGGAGTATTTGATACGCAGATACAGGCATTTCCCTTTTTGAACATTGTTTTTGTTTCGTAATTATTTATATAGTTTCATGAGCTATGCTTGCTGTTGGTTTTTGGATCTTTTATGCTTTCGGAAGAGGGGATGATATGTTTGAAATGCAGGGTTCACGTGTACAATGTAGAAGACCTGATCCTTTGTGCGTTGCCTTACCATGATACACACGTATTTGTTCAAATAGTGCAATTAATTGAGACGGGGTAAGTGAAATTTTATGTCCTGCCCCTTGTCCTTACACTCCCAGCTCATTTCTTTCAAGGATATTCGGAAATTATGTATCTATGTACTATTTTGTTTTTCCTCTTTTAGTATCGTATGTTGGGTTTATGACCGTGAGACTGATCTGAATTGGTGATTCCAATATAACAATTCAGCATGCTATTCTTGGTTTAATTGATTGATACTGGTTGAGCAGAAACACTAGGTGGAAGTTTCTTGATGGAGTTAAAGTATCAGGTGCACGGCTACCTAGAGAAGTCATTGTGCAACAGTGCATCCGAGATATGGGAGTTTTGGAGGCAATATGTAACTATGTAAGAACTTATAATTGGCTATTGGTTGTTTCATCCTTCCCTTTTCCTACTCGTGTGATGATTGCCGAAAATTATTGAACTGCAGACTACGCCTGTAAAAAAGATTCAACCATCAAAGCATGTGATTGACTTCTGCACGGCAGTCATTTTTGAGGTCTTGGGACTTGTTACTGTTGATAGTGATACTGTAAAGAGGATTCTCCCATATGTGATTTCTGGGCTGCAACCTGGTGCTAGGATACCAAACCAGAAGGTCTAGATTCATGTTCTTTTCATTTTTTTTAATTCATGACTGGCATAAATTTTAGCTTTTTAGTGAAATATGTTCTTCCTGCTGTCATATATAGGCTGGGGCTTTGATGATAGTCAGTTTACTAACCCAAAAGGCAGCTCTGGCACCTAATGTGGTAAAAAGCTTGATGCATTCAGTTGCCGACTCTGCTAGGGCAGATGCAAAAGAAACAGCTGACTTCCAGTGGGTGCGCTTGTCACTAATGGCCTTAATCAACATTGTTCAGGTATTGCTTTCATTTGTAGATGGTATTTAGAAATAAAAGAGAACTTCTAAAGAGCGCAAGTAGTTCCTCAGTTATGCATCCAGGACAGGTTTTCAGGTTCCTCCCTCTAGTGTGGTAGCTTATGATGCAACATATGTCTCTCCTCTCTATCTGATAGCTTATCTTGTATCTTTGAAGTATAAGTTATTTACTTTACTTGATGTTGACATTGTGCTATCTTCTCTAGCTTCAATCTGTGGAACTAGTTCCAAAGAAGACCATTGATGTCTTAAATGGAATCAGGTGATCATTGGTGTTTGTGTATTAGTGTTCATTGCTGGTAACCCTATAGTGTTGGTATTTTCAAATTCCTGAAAAGGTGTTCCTTTTGTTTTTCCTTAATTTTGAAGGGATATTTCTTTAATCCTGTTGGGACTGAATAAGGAGTTCAACATTGATAAGTTCTTTGCTGTGTTTCTGGACTCCTTGATTGAGTACAGGTTGGTGATGCTTTCTCCTTTTATATCATGTTACATCATTATCTTGTCAAACTAAATGTTTTTGTACATCTACAGTTCTTCGGATGAGCCTAGCCATCAAACTTTATTATCAATAATAGATAAGTTTCCTGTGAAAGGCTATGTTAATCGCATAGTCTCCAAATCGCTCACTGCACGCATGAAGATATCTAAGGGAAAGATAGATATAGTACCATCTGAATCAGGTTCGTCATCTTGTGATGGCTTAAACTTCTTATTTCCAAGTCAATACTATGGTCTTGACAGTAATTGTAGATAAGTTTATGCATCCATCTGACTGTATATTCGGCCAATTTGAAATATTTACTAGGTAGCAGAGCGAAACAAATTCTGGTCTGTATTTCTGAGAAGTACCCAGATGAATCACAGAGAGCCTTCTTTAATTTTTTGAAGGTTTGTGCTTCCATCTCTTGTTCCCCTTTGCTGTGAATAGTACTAACATTCTTCTCATCTTTCTGCTGCTTTCTCTTAGGATGCCAAGCTGCAATCCAAGAAAGTAAGTTCAAGCTATGAAATTCTCAGCAAGATACTAGATGATAATTTGGGGTCATCACATGAAATACCTGATCCAAAAATCTTTTTCTCTCTGGAACATTCTGAGGTATGTTTCTTTTGTTTTCTGTTTTTGTAACTGGACTGCAATTTACTTTTAATAGTGTACATATATTGATTCATTATGTTTAATTTTTGAAGTTTTACTTACTAATTGCTTTGGTTGTTTGTCTTGCTCAACAGCTAACTTTAGAACTGAACACAATTATTGTTTCTTAAAGTCTTACTGATACGAAACTTGAATATTATTACAGCCCGAGATTCGAAGATCAGCAGTATTGGGCTTGGATGTGGTTAACATTCTGAGGGAGAAAGCAGCTGGTTCAAAGGTGATATATCCTTGTCTTCCCCATGTTTTATGTTAAATATTTGCGATATCCTGTTCATTAATTCTAACTTTCAAAGCTTGGTATAGTATGAGTTATGCATCTGCAGTGTAGGTCAGTATCTTGAATAGCTTTTTCTGCAATAATCTAGTTTGGGATACTATTATTTTTGACCCTATAGAGCCTCACGATAAATTTAGGCTCTAAATTGTAAGTTATTGGTTTTAACAATTTTTTTTGCCTTTACACCAGAAGAATGATGAAAAGTCAATGATTTATTTGACCGAATTCTGTTGCAGTCTCACTGGTTGTGATCAATTATTGAAGAATGATCGGTCGTTTTCAATAATTAGAAATCCAGCCGTAGGATTTCTATTGCAATTTACTGTAGATTCATCATCCATGTTAAACCACATTAAGCTTTAACTCATTGATAGATAGCGCACCTATATGTAGTCTCCTTGAGAAATGAACAGTGGCATGCTCGTATGAGGAACCAAGGTCTCAATTTAATACGCAGAGATTTGATTTTCTTGTTTGGGGCCCTTGTTGATGATTCTATTTTTTGATTTGACAAACTACTTTTCTCATTTTCATTTTTAGTCACATTTCGTAATTTTTATGTGCTATTATTTATCGTATAATTAAAGTTGAAATCAGGACAATATTATGGATATTCACTTATACATTGGTATGACTATGGTTATATCTACAACTAAGTTCTGGTTATGTCCAAATTTTAAACTCCCCGTGTGGTTATAATAGTTGGGCAGCTCACAGTTCTGAGCTACCTTGCTATGAGTTATGAGCTACAAAGCTATCACATGCAGTTATGTGAACTCTTTCATTGGATTTTTGTACTCTTACTGCAGAAGTTTGATGCCATTCAAGATGCAATATTTCGCCGACTTTATGATGATGATCTGAATGTTGTCCTGGCGGTTCTGAATTTGAAGAATTTGACTGAAATATTTAGTTCATCACTTCTTGTGGAAGCAATACTACACGTGCTTCAGAGGTGCATTGCACTTTTGGGTGAGTGCGCCGTCAATTTGGTTCCTTTATTGTTTTGCTTTGCGTCTTCCTTGTGTAGTTTTACAGAAATGACATGCTTGAGAAACTTATTCTCTGCTTGAAACTTCCAAGGACTTGAATGAGGGAAGTGCCCAGCGGCTGATTTTCTCTAACCGTCCAAACGAATTTAAATGATGCTGGGGCATTTGAGTTCGAGTCTAGAACATTCTCACCCCATACCCCAAATAAAGAGATCAAGAAAATTGATGTAGTGGACCCCCCCCCCCCCAAACGATAAAAGAATTGGCTTTAATAGATTATAACTTGGTAATTTTTGGTTTCTGATGTACATATTGCCATAAATTTCACATGTTTGAGGCTGTTAGTCCTGTAGCATGTCACCTCATATAGGAGTAAAAATCTGTTATAAACATATATCATTTGATCCATCTGATCAGTCTGCATATTGAGACAATCTGTGCCCTAAAGAAGAATTATACATTATATGTGCCAGTTATGGAAATTGTTTCTTGGCTCCTGAAATTTCTTGTTTTGGAGTTCATGAATGCTTGAACTTGCTGCCTTATTGCAGGGTCATCAACTAATAAATCTCAGTCCAGTGATGCTGCTTTTATGTGCCTGCAACAAATTATCACAAGTTTCAAGTATCAGGAACAATATGCAACGACATTAGCAGCATCAATTTTTCCTTTAATTCTGATTCGACCAAAGGTATTATTATGAAATACCTTTTCCAATGAATGCTTGAGGTAATTTGTGAAAATTATTTGCTTTCCCTAAATCATTCTTGCTGTGCAAAACCAGACCCAAAGATGGAACTTGAAGGCTTTGGGATTTGCTAAAGAATTAAAGTGGCCTTTTTATGAGAACCTTGTCAATCCTCCCGAGTCTGACAAGGTATGCATGCATATTGTTGAAGTGGAATGCTAGCTCTTAATTTCCTATGATGCTCTGTGACTTGCCAAAAGAAAAGAAGTGCATCATCCTTGTTCACCTTTTTAATTGCATTCTTGGTCAGGAAATTAATTATATTCATCTTAAACTTGAATTGCTGATTGGGTGGCCATTTTCTTATGGATTCATTTCCTCGTTTAATCTTGGTATTGCAATGAGAATATAGGAAAATAGGAATTACACCTTTTAGTCCTCCCTGCTTTTACTTGTGTTATTAGTTAAAGCTATACTACACTGCTTTCACTTGAACTTGCTGTGAGAAATGTTCATCCAGATTGTTGTACCAATGGTGTAATGAATCTAGAAAATAGTCTATGAGATATAAGAAACATAATTCATAATGAAATATGTGGTCCTGTTATCAACAACAAACAACCAAACCTTTAAGCCCAATTGATTGGGTAGGATTATGAAATGAACGAGAATTATTCAGAGTTAAACACATGTATGCTCTTTCTCCACTCGTGTTACCGGGTAGAATGTCTTCAATTAGGCTACAAATTTGCATGTCTTTTCGTACAACTTTCATCCACGTTTTCTTCCGTTGGTCTTGTGCTTTATTCATTTGCCTTATATCGAGGGGCTCAATGGATCTATGGTGCTCCTATGGGTCTTCATAGTACAGGACCAAAATATAGTAAGCGATTTTCTCGCATTTTCGTCAGCGGGTGCTACGCCTTAGTTGTTACTAATATTCCATTTCTTGTCCCGTCCCTTCTCTTCTTGCCCGCATCGTAATTTAATGTGAACATTTAACTACACCCATCTATGTTGATGATGTTGCTTAATTGCCCAACATGTAGAGTCATATATCAAGCAGACATGATAGTAGTCCAGTAAAACTCTGCACTTAATTTTAGAGAAAAGATACGGTCGCACAAGATCTGATGCAGTGCAGAAAGATATGGTCCAGTAAACTCTGCATTTAATTTTAGAGAAAAGACATGGTCGCACAAGGTCTGACGCAGTGCAGAAAGATGGAGATTTTAAAAACAGCTAAAAATCAAAATTAGTGATGTTTGACCAAAAAGTCAACAAAGCCCATTTTCGACGAACAATACCCCTTTTCAAGTGAAAAAAAGCGTTCATTTATATCTTTGTGCCGACGTGATTTTAGCCGAATTTGGAAGTTTTGACGGTCAACTTAGCAGTTTTATATTTCTTTTGTAGGATCTTGATTTATTTCAGGACTTTAATTTTGGGAGTTATTTGATTTTTTTGTTAGTTTTTATTTTATTTCGTATTTTGGGGTATATATATCCATGAAAACTTAAAAGGCTGGTGGTTGATAATTGAATGAAGTTTTTGTGTTTCTTGGCGAGTTCTCGGTATGCTGCGGAATCAACGGGTCTTTGCTCTCGTGTGTTTTCTCATTTTTCCTATGGCTTCTGCTATCTACATCAAGATTTCTGTAGCGCTCTTTCATTTTATTCATCCAACTTTAATTTAATATACGTCGCTATCTAGTTCTCCATTCACCTGGAGTACAGAGCCTAAGAACTAACACTGGGTGCTTCTCGGTATCTATCCATCCAGTGTTACTGTACTATCATCAGAGATCCTTTCTTTACTAAATTTGCACTTGCGATACTTGTGGTTCTATTTAATCAGAAGCCCGAGATTCCAAAGTGTATCTCCATAGCTATAATTTGGCATTGAGATAATCAATGGCAAAAAAAATGACTCTAGCGTAATTCTTTATGAAAAGAGGGAATATAGAAGGCGTTTGACAAACCACCACATGCTTTTGTTAGTAGGCAGGCAAAATAAGATGACGCTCTCTTGCCATATAATGAGAGAAGCAGATTGATTGATGGATCTATTTAAGGCCTCTAACTTAGTGGTTTCTCGGTAAATAACTTTTACTCTAAGGGAAGGTGGTGCTAGTTGGACTGCTCACGTGTATTCACGATCTACTTGCACCGTTTGAAGTGTTCTGACTTTTAGACAACTTTTTGGTTCACAATGTTCGCAATACTGAAAAGCGAAGCGACTGGAATCATTTTGTGAAGAGCAGAGTAGGTTTGTTGGTTATGAGACCTACTGTTGTCTAGATTTTTTTATTTTTATTTTTCGTTTCCCCCCATCATGAAATAACAATGTAGAGCAAAATTTGATAAAGGATGGCTGAATTTCATATGAGGGGTATTGTTATTAATCATTATTGCTCTAGTTTCCTTACAATAGCTTCCCTCTAGTTACCTATCAACACTGAAACTTAGTCATTGACCTGTTGCCATGTATTTGCACCAGGTAGGAAGTATTTTGTTTTTTGAAAATGTACATATATGTTATAAAAACTTAAATTATATTCATAATCTTATTCATTTAATTTTCTCTGTCCTAATACCTGCGTATCAGAATCTGACAACTTATTGGAATTGCTTTCTCATAACAATTCTTCTTTTAATGATATTTAAGAAAGAATTGTTGTTTATAATGACTTAATGTTAAACTTTTAAACGTCTGAAAAGTTGAAACTCATCATATTATTATGTTGACTTTAGATCTCAAATGATTGCAGAAATTGGAAGGGGAACAAATTGTTTCTATCAATTTGGAAAATATCAGAAAATTAGCAGATACATTCTCATCAAATCCCGAGGAGTTCTTTCCTTGGCTTGTTAAATGCTACAAATTCGAAGAGGTTTCAAAGACATTATTCTTCTTGGTTTTGTTGCAGTCACTGAAGATGTTAAAAATGGGTAATGTTTCTTGTGTTTCATGTGTTTCATGTAATAACTTCTGAAGTTATATCATTTTGTGTATACTCTTTTGTCGACCGATACTGCTTTTGACCATTAATGACATGAATCTTAAGTAATTGTCTCTATTTTCTTGGTTTGCTTGTGCAAGTCAATTAGAATGAGATGGCTTCCCGCTAGTCTTTATTTAACCAGTTGATAAGTTTCTTGCTGTTGCCATCACATGGCTGTCTGTGCTTCAGGCTTTCCTTGTATAGTGATGTATAATTATAAGGTCTCTTGCACGGGCGAAATTAGATGACAGTCTCTCTCGATAATTTCTTGTGGCCTGTTTGCTATTATTCCTATGGAGCTTGTATTGGTTTGTCTTGTTCTTAAGGTACTCTGCTTTCTCCAAGAGATTGCAGGAAAATTCTATTTGCTATAGAATATGGTAATAAAGTCTTAGCGGGATTTTCTACCCCCATACAACAGCACAAACTAACAAGTCTTTTTCAATATTTACGACAATCGAATTGCTGAATTTGGTTGAAGACATTGTAGGTTGTTTATTGTGCTAGTTTCCTTGACGAATGGCAATGAAATTGATCCCCTCTAGTCTATATTTCTCATGGAGAGAGTTTAGTTGGAAGTCACTTTTCAAAGAGTGTAACGTTATCGTTGATTAATTGCTATCTCTTTACACCAGGTAGTTCTCTAAAGGCGCTCCCATGCTATAATGCATCTTTGTCACACATTATCTGCAGGCCCTGTAGTTCTTGTAGCCTTTTTATTGTACTTGGTTCACATTATTTTCTTAGAATGCAGTTCACATAATTTTCCTAGACTACAGGCCGTGAATTAGTGCAAACAAAGTAACTTTTGGTTGAGTTCTAAATTTCTTTTTCTTCCAAGTCTAAATTTGAATATGTTCTTTTTCTTGTGTTTTAAGTGATCGCTTGAAAACTATTCTGGGCTTTTGTATATTAATGACTTTTCCCCTTCCTCTAATTAGGCCATTTTGGGAATATGAGGAGGCCCTAAACACTAATATGGTGTCGGAGCTACTGCCCAAGTTGATAATAGTCTTGCTTAATACCCATGTTTTAGGATCCAATGCTCAATCTGGCCTACACGGGAGAGCGCATGTTGAAATATACCCCACATTTCTTGAGAACTA
This sequence comes from Misopates orontium, assembly GCA_946800315.1. Taxonomy (NCBI): domain Eukaryota; kingdom Viridiplantae; phylum Streptophyta; class Magnoliopsida; order Lamiales; family Plantaginaceae; genus Misopates; species Misopates orontium. The sequence goes on along the minus strand of OX326947.1, from coordinate 42,815,272 downwards.
TTTTGTGTTCTGTATATTATTGATCTCCCCCTCTCCTTATAAGAAGGCATTTTAAGGGGTTTATAAGGGCTCATAGAAACTAATAAGTCCTATGTCAGCAAGTCTACTATGACGAAATGTGTGCATATGTGGAAGCTTGTCTAATGTTAGGACTATATTATTTCATTTTCTTATTGTTCTGCTTTGAGGTTTGAAATTATGTATGCGCTTAGAGTGCAATAGTTTTTTGCAATATCAGCTTTCAAGCTACCATATTAACTTCTGTTTGGATTCGCCAGATGCTGGTCAATTTGCTGCATTTTTTGATTCGTTCTTCCCAATTCTCAAAAATGAGTGGGAAATGCTAGTATCTACTGGGATCTCAACAATCCAGGTATGAAGCCATTGTACTGCCTTTTGATGCTTTCTCTATTTTGTGACTAACAATTCTACTTTGTGGCTGTCAGGCCAAGAAAAGACTCCTGGATGGTGATTGCACAGGAATTCTCGAAGATCTTCTTGTCACCAACATCAAAGACCTCAACTCTGAAATTGTTCCTTGCTTGTTTTTACGGTTATTAGAAGCATTTGCCGCTGCAACACCAGAGGATGCATCTTTGGTTTGTGATTGTTCAAATTTTAGCATCTTATTGCATATAAGTTGTTAGAGACCTTTCTTTGGAACTGAGCTTCAGTTGTTGCAGGAGATGAAGGGGAGGTGGATGTGCATGCTTCAGGATCTGTTTTTATTCTTTGCATCTCGCTCTAAAGATGTTTTTAAGAAACATCTGGAATATCTTTTCACGAAGTGCAAGAACTCGGTTGCTCAAATAATGTCAAAACTGTTAACAGAAGAAGGTTTGTTCTATGCCTTCCTCATTCTTTACTTTTTTCATTTTTCCATTTCCTTGCTTTTCTTGTTCACTTCGTGAAACAAGATTTATGTCATAATGTCTTAGTTTATTTTTTCATAATCCTTTGGCGTTTTATACAGTAGATGAAGAGGTAATTAGCAGAATTTATTTTAGATGGGTGAGATATGGTTTTTAAGTATCATGCGAAGTTTCCGATTTCCCCTTGTATAAATTATCACATTTTTTCGAGTTTGTTTGGTTGATGTTTTTTCACCAGTGAGAATTACCCATTAGCATAAGGTATTTCCTGACTTTGAAAAGAAACAGTTATTTCCTAATTAACAAAAAATATAATTAGGTTAAGTTACTATCATAGATATTTATGGCATCATTATAATACATGATGAATTAATCTTGTAGATAGGCAACCCAGTATATAATTTATTGGAAGATGAGTAGCAGAAGATGCAGTCAGTCATTAATACAAAACTTTCAACTGTTTGGTAAAGTATAATATGAAGCGGTTTTTAAAGGGTAACCCCAGAAAGGGCTATCGTTTGATTATGGGACTAAATTGATCTTAATTATTTGGTGTAAGGATACTAAATCTTTTGGAGTGCGTGTACTTCTTTTGTTGATTAAGGTACCTCGAGAATGTTAGCTTCGACAGTCGTAGGATTTCTTATAAACTAAATGTTCTTGTTATAGTTTGTCTCTTCTGTCAATGTTTTGTAATTTAATTGTGTTCTTTTTTTGTTTGGTCTGTTAATTTGCAGGTGTTCCCTATTCCATTCAGGTTGAGAATCTTCATTCTTTGTCGCATCTATGTTCTCAACTAGATGAGGGATTAGCTCTTCAACTTCTCCCCGAATTCGCTTCTGTTCTCGTTCCACTATCAAGTGATAACCAGGTTTTACAACGTTCAACTTCATCTTCCTTTTGCTCAAGTACTGCCTTTCACTTTTTCAGTTTTATGGGTTGGTTCTGCTGGTCTTCTTGTCAGACATGCTTCTGCTTTTATATATTCCTGCATAAAAGTACTCTATTGATTGTTAGTTCTTGGTAGGTTATCTTTCTAATAAGTTTGCATCTGAACCATGTCAATTTGTGTAATTTAATACTTCCTTTTCGTAGGACGTACGCGTGGCTGCTATGACCTGCGTTGAAGAGCTATTTGCGCTCTGGTCAAATATTGGTAAAAATGGTATTTTCCTCCTCTGAGTCATTTTTTTAAAATTCCTTTTCCATGATTCCTCCTTGTTTTCATGTTGCCTTTACTAATCCAAAGAAATTGCAGGTAGTAATGGAGTCTGGTTGCATTTTCTTGGAGAGCTGTTGTTCCTAATTATTCAGCAGAAAAAGATGATACTATCAGACCAAAATATTCTTGCCTCTCTCTTCACGTCTCTGCTTGGTTCATCGTCTCAGAGCATCTTAGTGCAACAGTCTCTTGGGACGAGGTTGGCATTTTGACCTTTTGATTATGTCCTGGTTCAGTATATGCTACCATTTGTTTTGGGCAGCATGTCAAAGTTGCATGGAACAGTATCTGAAGGCAAAGCGACAAACTTATAAATTTAGTTCTCTCTTTTGTTTTTTCTGAACTTCTAGTACTTTAGAGCTCTTTAAATAAAGCTTTTATCTCTTATATTTACATATACATAGTAACTCAACATTTCTTTTGTGGTTGCTCAGATTTGTTAAGTTTATTTTATCTTTGGGGAATTGTTACGGCTTCTCATTGTTTCTATTGCTCTTCTGACACTAATCTGAAGGTTTGATGAGTCCACCAAAAATGAGATCTTGGTGTTCATGCTGGTCCATGCCCTTGGACTTTCTGCCCAGGCAAAGGTTTGTCTTTATGAAATAAATATCAGTTTTCTACTAGCTTCTTTCAGATGACTTTCACATTTAGAGAAGGCATGGTATATATTTCTTTCACTGTCCTGTAATCATGTACTGTTGTTTTATTCGGTTTTCTGTTCCAGTAATATTTTAGTAGACTAGAGAACTGATTGCTTTATTTTTGTTGCAGCTGAAGATTCTTTCCTTGGTCAAAGGTTTGGGAAGTAAAATCTTGTCTGTATCTGGAGTAAAGTCATTGTTAAACGATCTTCTAGAAAGACGAGACCAACATTTCCTGGTGAAAGGAAAATTGGGCAATAGGTTGTCAGATATTGAAGTTGATATCCTGTGCCTTTTACTGGAGGTAAGATTTCTAAGATGTTTTTTGACTGACTGTTTGTACCTTAAACTCAACTAACTTTATCATGGTTGTACGCTATGCGTCCCAGAGCTGTACCAAACCAACTTCATCTTGTGAAGGGCAAGCCTACGAGGCTTTCATACTAAAAGCTTTACAGGCGAGTTGCTTTTTGTTTCACTCCTGTTTTACATTAGTTATGGTTAAATTCTATCTGTTGAAAGCTTGAAATCTTATTAATGCTTACACTTTCAGGTAAATGGTGCTCAAGACTCTGCTGCTGTGAAGCCATGTTTGACAATTTTGAGAAATATGAGCAGTTCCTTTTATGGAGATATGAAGGCTGAAACTCAGGTTAGGTTTATTTTACTGTAGCATTTATTATCTGCAAACTTAACTACTCTCATTTTGCAACACAAGTGAAAAACTATACTGCAGAAGAAATCAACTATTTGTTTATTTTGGTTGCTGGAGCTAGCCATTTGGTCTTCTGATATTTGCTGATTGTTTATATTTGTATGTCAAGATGAGCAAACTAGAACACCTCATAGCAAGAAGATTATTATCATTCAATAAGAAACTCTAGTCGTAAGAACTAGCCTGGCCAGATTAGTTACTTCAGTGTTTGGGAATGGTGCTTTAAACTGGTTGAGGTTTGCACTCTGTCGGTGTGTAACACGACTTTTAGTGATGGCAATAGTACTTCATGTATAATTCTGAAGTAGTCTTTACTCTTTACTTCTCACTTTGACAAATATTCGAGACATGCCGGTTGTTTCCAGATAATGTTGGTATGAAAGTCAAGTGCTCAAGTAAAGCTTGCCTTAGAAAGAAGTTCTCAATCTATAATTAGAACTTTTAGAATTTCATATTTTTGGGCTAAATCCTATCAGGTCAGAGTTGACCTTTCCGGAACATACACGACTTGATACGGGTGGATCATACGTGGGGGGATCTTTAGCTTCCTTGTCTTTAGGTACTAGGTGTTAACTTTAAATGAAATAAATGCATCAGTATATTTTTTCATTAGCATGGGTCTCTTACGTTGCTTAGCTGATAACTGTTGAAATTCAAAGCCTTCTTTAATCCATAGAAACTCAGCATGGTGCATGTGTTTTCTATAGAAGCTTCAAAGAAGTGTATCAATGATAATAATCTCTGGTTCACAACTTTTATCATGCTGTACTATATGGTTTTCTCGTGTAAATTCTCGTGTAAATCATAGACAGCGGAAGAAGTTTTGCCTTTATGCTTTGTGTCTCGAATTTTTCGTTAGTTCATTTTTTAATTTCTTGCAGGAACTTATTTTTCGAAAACTTTTGGTTCTGTTTCGGAGTTCAAATGCTGACATACAGAATGCCACCAGGGACACCTTGTTGAGGATCAACGTAAATTTTCTCTGCTCTAATATGCATATGTTTGGGTTTTCTTTTTGAAATCTGTGGAGAAATTATGCTTCTTGGTGGATGGATTGCATAACCTACTTATGCATGGATTGATAAAATAAGCTAGAGTTGTGTTACTACAAACTTAGATATAAATTTGTTATATTTGTATGTTCTCACTATTATTTGCATTGGGAATGACATATTTTTTATTAAAATAAATTGATGGAGCATGCCCGATTTCGTTTAATTTGCTTGTTGTACTTGACTTGGTGTTTACAAAAAGTATCTGATGTGCATTTTCTATTTTTTCCAAATTTTGAAGGATGTGAATTTGACTCCGTAATGTCGACTTAGTGGTTTCTTTGATTATTTTTATGAGATTCTGGCACTACTAGGATGCCGTATGGACTATGTAAGGAGTTCTCTAAAGTGTAATCAACATGGTTTATATGACTCTTTGCATGTAACTTTTCTGTTGTTATTCTTTACAACTCATGGTGTTCCTTTTTTCATTAAGAGTTTTAGACTTGTATATTTACCTTTGAGGAGCTCATTAGCCACATCTGGGATGTAACTGGTCGAATTTTTTCAGGGATGTTCAAATGATATTTTATTTCCCCTTTCATGCCATAATAGATAACTGTTCCTGAATTTTTGCAGCTCAATTGTTCAGTTGTTAGGCGGATTCTTGTTTCAATTTTGGATCAGACAGTTTCTTCAGTTGGGTCTGTACCTAAGAAGAAAAAACGGTCAGCAAACCATCAGAATCATGATCAGTATGAGACAACACAGAACACGGAGAAAACATTATCTTTTATTAGTGCTTTTCTCGATACGGTACTGATGAAGAAAAACATAGATAACAGGTCAGTTATACTTGCTAATAACATTCAGAATGGTTGGTACTTGTGATTTTTATGTTTGTCGGCCTTTCTAGTGATCTTGTCTTCTTAGTCTTAGAAGCTGATATTTTCAATTATGCTTTTGTAGGACTTCACTTGTTGGACCCTTATTTAAGCTTCTCCGCTTAGTATTTATGAATAACGAATGGATGCTCAAAGCTTCGGACCAGGATAAAGTTCTTAAAGCTTCAGATAGTTCTCAGAATATTTCTGAGACTACAGTTTACATACAGCAGACAGTGCTATCAACTTTGGAGGATATTAGTGCTTCCATAGTAAATGAAATTCCAGTGGAGGTTTTTTTTTGTTCCTTGTTCTATATCCTGTTCTTCCTTGAGGTTTTCCTGCTTTGCATGTTATCTTTTCTTCTGATCACATGTTAAAATTGTTTTGTACCAGGATACAGTTGGCACTTTTGACTTGCAGTTATTGGTCAACTGTGCCCGTTGTTCAAGTGATGCTATTACCCGCAACCATGTTTTCTCGTTAATAACTACTATTGCCAGGATCATGCCCGACAAAGTCTTAGATCAAATTCTTGATATTCTCACTGCCATCGCAGAATCTACTGCAACACAGGTTGGGTGATATGGTGAATGTAGATTTGCATGTTTTTTCCTTCAGTCATTTTATGTATATTTTTCTACACTTCAAACTATTTCTACTAAACCCCGTGACATAATGAACTATTTCTACCAGATAAGTCTTTAGTTTGCTTTCCTGCTAACTAGTTTAGGTTTCTTTTCAACATGTGAAAAATAAGATTGTGTCCTGTTTGTATTGCTGGTGTTTGCATTATACAACCATCTTGGTGGATATTTATGTTTTTAACTCAATTGTTCAGTATTCAAGTTCAACTGCCCATATTACATCTATGATCAAGGCTGAATTAACAAAAGAAAATTTATCTGTGTGTAGTGGGATAGCTATTCACAACGTGTATTTGAAGGCCTTATATCAACAATGGTACCCTACTGGTTGTCTAAGACCGGCAATTTGGACCAATTACTTCAGGTAATATCATTATAAAATCTCAAGTTGCAAATATACATTGCTGGACTAATCTAATCTCTTTCTTAGCATCTAGTTCGTGTATTTTGGCATAAACCAAGTCTGACAATCTTGAGTTCTCTCAGATTTTTGTGAACATATTACCACAAGTTGCAGAACATAGGAGGCTCTCAATAATGGCATACATATTGAGGTATAAGTTGCAAATTTGTCTACTGTGTTTTCTTTTTAATATTTGTTGTAACAGCCTCAACAAGTTTCTTCTTGCAGGACTTTGACAGAGCATGAAAGTTTAGGTTCACTGCTCTTCCTACTTTTTCGCTCATTGGTCTCAAGGGAAAGCTTATTCAGCCTCTGCGTTAATGTAGCTTCTTTGGATCAATTGACTATGTTCATCAACAAGCAGTGGGAGTATGAATTCAGTGTGCAGCTCTGTGGACAGTATTCGTGCACCATTTGGCTTCGCTCTCTCATTGTAGCCCTCAAGAAAATTGGAAACAACGATTTGACTGAACAAATATTTATGGAAATGCTGGTCGCTATGCAGTTTGTTTCAGATAAATTACGCGATCCTGAAATTGCTTACAGGCTTGATTCGGGAGAAGATATAAATAACTTGCAGGTACGGACATATCTGTCTTGCGGAAATACCACACATTTTTCTTCACTAGCAGTATACCTTCATCGTTTGAGATTGTAAATACCTCTAGAAGAAACTATTTTCTTAATGCTATTTCTCAGAGTAATGCTGGTTTGGCAGTAACATTTTCACTAACTTGAGAACTTCTCTAATTTATCAAATGGGATCATTTTACTAAATTTTGGAATTGTGCACTTTCATCGTCTATGAATGCATGCCATGTTGATTAACATTAATGTCCGGAACAATGCTAATTTCAATGGTCTTTCTTTATGGAATTCTTCCCAAACGTGTACTGATTGTGCTAGTATTCAGATAAGAGTACATGCTAATGGACTTGAAGCAAATGTCCACCTAAACTGTTCCCAGCATCTATAATATGTGAAGTTGAATGAAAAAATTGAAGAAAGAAAATCAATAATATAAAAGAGTACAATATTTGTTTTTACCGATCTGCGTTTCTTACTGTGACTGCTATTCATATGTGCAGACTATGGTTGGTGAGCTTATGGAGCAAGTTGTTTCTCATCTTCAACTGCTTGACTTCAAAAAGACGCAAATTGTTGTACCTGCTGTCATCAAGAATGAACTGAAGGAGTACACACGCTCCGTCTTGAAAACAATTACAAATGGCCTTCTACCCTCAACCTATTTTGAAGTCATTATTAAATTGATTGACCATGTGGATAGAAATGTGAGGAAGAAGGTAATACACGTACTTTGCATTACACTTGTTACAAGAAAAATTAAAGTACTAAAATTTTGCAATCTAGCTATGTATCTTTGATAGGGGGATTTAGTTCTCATTTGTTTGTGTTTACTTGCAACATTTTTGGGGGTCAATGTACTGCAAAGGCTCCAAGTTTCCCCCCCCCCCCCCCCACCACCCAGCTCCCTCTCTCTCTCTCTCTCTATATATATATATATATATATATAGACACATATCAAATAGATGTATATCTCCATCTTTGTCCAATGCACTTTTATGGGTCTCCTTCTCTTGTTATTAAGTTCTGTTGTTCTGTTGAGCAGGCTCTTGGGCTTTTGTGTGAGACAGTGAAGGACTTTGGTCCAGGTGAGAAGACTGAAAAGAAGGGTTTGCTTTCAAACCGAAGAAACTTATGGCTGCATCTGGATGAGCCTTCTATGAGATCATTTGAGAAATTGTGCTCGACAATACTAGCATTGCTTGATACACCGGATGAAGTCGTCAGTACTTCCTTGAAACTGGCTGCACTCTCGGCCTTGGAAGTTTTGTCCAACAGGTTCCCATCAAGCGAGAAGGTTTTCGCTTTGTGTCTTGGATCTGTGTGTAAAGGGGTCTATTCAGAAAATTCTGCTCTCTCTTCTCATTGCCTTCGAGCCACTGGTGCTTTAGTTAACGCACTTGGACCAAAGGCACTTCCTGAACTTCCTAATATAATGGAACATGTTCTCAGGAAATCTCGTGATTTTTCATCTGTAGTTGCACATACCAAGACAGCAGTTGACAGCACTACTGTGTCTTCAAAAGCAGTGGATTCCCTCTTTATGTCAATTCTACTGACCTTAGAAGCTGTTATAATTAAACTTGGTGGATTTCTAAATCCATATCTTGGTGACATTTTAAGGCTCGTTCTGTTGCATCCTTTGTCTGTTTCCAGCTCTGGGCACAAGTTGAAGTTGAAAGCGGATGGCCTGCGTAAGCTTATTACCGATAAGATCCCTGTGAGTAACTTGTCATAATCTCCTTGTACTTTTAAATTACTTACTTTTTTGACTAAATATACTATTCTCAGCTTTTATTCTCTACTGACTTTAATTTATTTGATTAGGTTCGACTTCTGATCCCTCCATTCCTGGAATTGTACTCTGACGCTATTAAATCTGGAGAGTCAAGTTTATCAATTGTTTTTGAGATGCTTCGGAACTTGGTTGGTTCAATGGATAGATCATCAGTTGGTGCCTATCATGCCAAAATTTTCGATTTGTGCCTGCTAGCTCTTGACCTGCGCCGTCAAAACCCCACTTCAATCCAAAATATTGATGTCGTTGAAGAAAATGTCATCAATGCTGTTGTTACCCTGACTATGAAACTCACAGAAACTATGTTCAGGCCTCTTTTCATCAAGACTATTGAATGGTCAGGTTTAAATGTGGAAGACAGCGAAAACATTCAGGGAAAAGTTAACGGTCGGACCATTTCTTTCTACAGCTTGGTCAACAAACTTGCTGAAAGCCATCGGTAAGTTAGCTACTCATTTGTTTTGATGAATCTGCTCCTTTCCTTGAATGTGATGTTTCTTTTGCATGCAGGCTAAAACATTCACCACCCTAGGTTTCATTGGCATATCACCATGGAAGTACTACAATAATTTGTTTGGAACTCATTATCCTAGTTGGTTACAGATCCTTCTATGAATTTAAGAATAGAGTACTCACTAAACCATTAACAATCAATTGACTAACATAAGTGCATGACATGACTGTAGTTAAAGAAAAAAGGAAATACTAGTATGGAAAACTGGAATTGCAAAGTTTCTGGTAGTTTCTGAAAGTGTGCCTAATATTAATTAACTTTGAGAGTCCTCCCTTTGACGTTCAATTGCCAAGGTTGGATGTAGTTATTTGTTGTGAATTTTGGAATCATTAGTAGTAGATCTTTTATTCACGACGACCCCCACTTGATTCAAATTGTTCACTGGATCTCTGGTAATGTGAAGATTGGTGCTCAATAGTCTAATCAATCGAAATTAAGCATATTTCTTATCTGCTATTTTCTCATTGTGGTTGGGTAGCTTTATATTGTAGTTACTTTTTGCAAACAGTGACCAAACTGTACCTTCTTCTTAAATGCCTTTATGCTTGATTTAGCTGTAATATATCCATCCTTCAATTATTAATGGCTAACAACCTGGTTGAATGATTCCGTCTAGCATCTCTTCGTGGGGCTTACTTCTTCTCAATAGGCCTTTATTTGTTGTTGAATGCTTTAATCCTTTTACTAAGTTGAAGTTGCCATTTGCACAGGTTGTCCTTTCATGGTAAATTTTATTATTTGTTGTCTTTTATTTTAATGTTAATTCATGTAAGTTCTGCATCTTTTAATTTAATTAATGAGTCAAACTTTTTATTTTTAATACCAGGTCTTTGTTCATCCCATACTTTAAGTACTTGCTGGATGGCTTTGTTCGAGGTCTTGGTGATGTTGATGAGTCAAAAGCAGGTCTGACTCATAAGAAGAAGAAGGCTAAGTCTAGCGACAGTACTAAAGACAGAGACGGTACATTATCTCTTGAACAGTGGCATCTCAGGTCGTTGATTTTGTCGTCACAACATAAATGTTTTCTCTATGATACTGGGAGTTCGAAGTTTCTTGATTCTTCTAACTTTCAAGTAAGTCAGACTTCTCACTCTACCATTTAACTGCATTTTACTTCACCTGTTTATTATGCTATGATCCCAAATTTTGATTTTTAATTGCCCGCTGTTAACTAACTTGTAAATTGTATCTCACGTAGATGTTTCATTTACAGGGAATACAGTGCATATGCTCCAACTTTTCACTTGTCATTATAAAACATAGGAAAAGCATTTTAAATCCTCTTTCTTATTTGTCGAAAAATATTCATTCAGTTTTTTTTTTCCCTTTTGGTTGGTGATTTCATCAGATAGTTTTCATGTACGAATTATATTTTTGTGGGTGTTATCAGAAGTTGGGAATACATTACAGTAGAATTTATCTGCGTTGATTCGTTTTGTCCGCACGATGTGCAGCGTGGTCTTATTTCTTTAAGCAATATTTATTGCCAAAAATATCTTGAGTTAGATGTTCACCATTTTTTTGTTGCTGACGCCAGTTTTCTTTAACATTATTTTTCTGCTATGGCTTCTATTTAAGCTCAGAAGTTTGTTCTCTAGTCATTCATGGCTTTTGGATATTGCCCAAAAAAATATTTCCCAGTCCTTATGATTGTGAGGCTTTAGTTGAACATGAGATATATTTTAGTTTAATTAAGGCATGGATGATAAAAAAAATTGTGATATTCAGTCTACTAGATTAGTGAATCAAAGCAAAATCTGTGTCAACTTAGGTTATTTTCTTGCCTTGTAGTTGATCTTATGTAAAACTTATAAATAAAATAGCTCGGTAAAGAGTGAATAACACACCGGAGTACTAAATTTAAGACGATTTGAGCAAAAGCTTTTTAAATCCTTTAATTTCCTTAACTGGAAAAGATTGATTATCTGTGAATTAGTTTCTGCCTTTCATGACACAATTCACGTAATAGGAACGAGTTTCTGTTGCCATCTATTTCATGAATTAGTTGGCAACGCGAGCAGCCTAGTTTTATCTTGCTTGCCTCAGTTGTCTTTGATTTATTTTCTACTCTTCATGTTGATTTACAATTTGTTACTTTGCAAATCTCTTCCAGGTTCTTCTGAAACCCATAGTGTCACAGCTTGCAGTAGATCCCCCCCTATTGATTGAAGATCACCCCAATGTACCATCTGTAAGAGAAGTGGATGATTTGTTGGTGGCTTGTGTTGGTCAGATGGCTGTTACTGCTGGTTCAGACCTTCTCTGGAAGCCACTGAATCATGAGGTGACTAAAGCATCTTGTTAACCTTCTGAATTTTGTTTGTTTTTAGCATTTGATTTTTAAATTCCTTCCCCATTTCAGCTTTATAATAGAATGTGGTGCATTTATTATTTCCTGCCTTCTTATATGCACCCTATGGATAGACTGTAAAGCTATCAAGGGGCAAAGTAAAATTCTGACAATTTATACTTTCATTTACTTGTTTGCTGTTTGAATCCTTCCAAATGCAGGTATTGATGCAAACTCGTAGTGAAAAGATACGTGCCCGGATATTGGGTTTGAGAATTATAAAGTATCTAGTAGAGAACTTGAAAGAAGAATATTTGGTATTCTTGCCAGAAACAATTCCCTTCCTTGGCGAATTACTGGAGGATGTCGAGTTACCTGTCAAGACTCTTGCGCAAGAGATTCTGAAGGAAATGGAGAGTATGAGTGGTGAAAGCCTTAGAGAATACCTCTGATCACACACATATATATACACACACTACTAAAGGAATTCATTCATTAACCTCAGTTTGAAGTTGAGCAAGAGCAGAATTGACTGTTTTTCTAGAAAAACGAGTTAGCCGAAGGCATTGGGCGCATGCCTTCTGTAAATGTAAGCCAATTTTGTTTGGATCGTTATGCAGTTGCCTAGGAATTTTGTGTACGAGTATAATATTTATTCATTTAAGATGGTAGGTTCTGTGTCTTTCTGTAGTCACTAATCGTATTGTGTTGCAGTACTCAAGGATAATCTTTATGTATTTGTAGCTGCACAGCTATATCATATAAGTTATCTGTGGGCGGTGGCCTGCTCCCTGTTGTTTGAACCATTTATTTTCAAAGTGAATGGAAAGGTTATAGCGATATATAAAGTTTTCTAGTGAAACAGTGAAGGTAGCTTGATGTGTTTCGTACTTTCGTTAGTGCAAGCACTTTTTGACATTTCAAAATTTTCGAGAAAACTTCATAGCTAATTGTTGAAGAGAAAGATGGCGAAGTGAAGAATATGATCAATTTGAATAGTTCACGTTTTTAATTGATTCTTGAGTCCTTGGCAACGTGTAAATTATTTGACGGTGAGCGATTTTGAAACTTTCAGAAGAAGATGCTATCCCTATTTTATCCTCATATTGAAGCTGGCAGATTGTAGAAATCCGCTAATCCAAAAATAACAAAAGCAAGCTTTTTAAAAAAAAAAAAGAAAAAACTATGGCATACAGTGAATCAAGTTGTTAAACAACAAAAGATATTAAATTAACTATTGCATATCCGGAAGTCAGTGATAGAACAAAAAAGTAAACTTAAGGGAGATGATATATACAGAGCGAAATCCCTCAATACAGAGCAATTCTTCATCATTTACCACTTTATCCCTTTTAAATTAATTGTATATCTGTTTCCTTTTCTATTACATGTCAATGATTAACAAAATCTTTAGAGACTTAATTAAAGCAATCTTCTTTCATATTTGTGATCATATGAAATATTAAATTAGAAGAAAATCTAGGAGAATGTTCGTAATCCTTTTACTTGTGCGTGATTTATTTGGCAATAATTTTTAGTTCTGGAAAAAGTTCAGTTTAATTAAAAAAAAATTATCAATTCATGAAGCTAAATACATCGGCCGTTTTCCTCCCGTTTAATTCAAATGCGCTTTAAAAAACTTAAATAAGAAAACGAAAAGTGCATAACTATAGCAATATATAAAGCAACATGGACTAATTGCAATACATTGTATTAAGGAGGATACGTCATAATAAATAACACTTAACTAATAAAAAGAACATGAACACAATCACTTTTTTTTAAGAATATCAAGTCCTGAAACATAAATCAAGATTTTAAAAAAACAATAGACATCAAATGAACTAAACTTAATGTATTAATTTTGTTCACAATAACCAAAAGGGAATTCAGTAAAGAAAAAAAACTAATTAATAATTAAGTTCATAATAGCGAGAAAGAGAAAACAAAATATATCATGCATAAGAATAATTTGATTTCGGAAAATATCACAAATAGAAAACTTAATATTTGGTTCTTGGTTTCGTTAATGAAAACAGAATTCAAATCATTCATATATGGAAATTAATGATTCATCTACGTTGAGAAAAAAAGGAATTTAAAAAGGAAGATAGATTTGTTTGTTTTCAAATCATTCATATATGGAAATGATTAATATACATTGAGAAAAATAAGGAATTTAAAAAGGAAGATAGATTTGTTTGTTGGATTGAGAAGGGTAAAATAGTAAAGAATGAAAAGTTGCAATGTATTAAGAGATTTTGCTCTGTATATATCATTCCCTAAACTTAACTATGACATAGAGTTCCTAACTCGCACAGGCATTCCCTTATTTCGGTGGAGATAAGTGAATTACTGAACATACAAGCAATTACATACTAATTTTATATCCAACTGTTAAGCAGTGTAAGCTACTATATAATTATTTTTAAAACTATGGACTAATTGTACAAATTCATATTATGTCTACCAAATTACTCTATATCTATCAAATTCCTTACAATACAGTCCATTGTATTCCTCAATTCGGGGATCTCATACATGAGATAATTAATCGAACGCAAATCTCATGGATTACAGAGATATAATTGTTTAACAGAGGTATAATTAGAGATTCACGAATCAAATTAGGGTTTCACATATCCAATTAGAGTCCACAAAATTATTAACTTAGGATACTCCAAACAATTGTCTCGTGCATGTACATGTTACTTTATGGACAGTTTCATACTCCAAGACTTCTATATGGTCTATGCCTATGCGAACGTTTCTCAAGGATGAATTGTGTGCTTAGACTTTAGTCATGCATTTGATACATTATAGATTAAATTCTTGAGTATTGCAGATTAAATTACTGATATTAATGTATAATTAATAATATATATAAATACTAAAATAAATAGTCGTATTTGTACAGTATCGTTTCCATTTAAAAAAAAAAAGAAAATCTGCATGGCTGATCCATATTTGTATCCGTGCAAACATAGTTTAATAATAGTGATGCGAGTGTCTATATATTGCAAATAAATAAGCCAACTTCGGAGTGGGGGTTCGCAAACAGATAAAAGTTCACACGCAGGTAAAACAAAGCAATGCGACTTCTGTTCGCCACTGCATCAAACAGTTGGTGTGCACAAGCTCGAAGGCCATTACTACCCGCTCTCAACCGCGTTTTCTCCGCAAACAACTCTTCTTCTTCTTCAATCAATGCTGCAGCACCACCGCACTCTACAGATGATGATTTTCTCCCATGGCTAAACCAAAAAGCTGGAACCAATATCTCCACCGCACTTTCCATCGGAAAATCTCCCTACGGAAGGTTTTTTAATCAAATACATTCTCATTTGTGTTAGTTCTTGTTTATGTTCAGATTCATAGTAAATGGTATATTATACCTACAGGGCTTTGTATGCTGCTGAGGAGATACTAGCAGGGGATTGTGTATTGAAGGTTCCATATACAGCGGTATGGTATTTTTAACTTGTTTTAACAGTATATGATTGTAATGCAGTTGGGTTTGTTTGCGTAGTGAAGTTGTGATTTGGGTTTTAATTATTATGTATGAGTTTGTGAAAATGCAGCAACTTGCGCCGGATAATCTGCCCCCGGAGATAAGTTGTTTGTTAGGAGATGAAGTTGGTCATGTTGCAAAAGTTGCTTTGCTCATTCTGCATGAGCAGAAGTTGGGACAGGTATTAATGCTACAGCAGCAAACAGAGGATTTTGATATGTTATTGCTATGGTCTTAGTAAAATCTTTATGGCTGTGTAGTGCGAAATCGTGCAGGTTTTGTTAATCGCATTTTATCTTCGTTTCAGAAATCTGAATGGGCACCTTATATCAGTCGCCTTCCTCGGCCTGAGGATCTACATAGCACAGTGGGTGAATTTATCTGTTTTATGTTTTTTCTGGATTGCCGTTGTTGTGTATTTTGAATACTTTTGCGTGACTAAGGGGTCACTTCACTAGCTCTCAGCCGTTTATAGGGGAAAATTTGTGTATTCATTGATTAGCATAGGGCCGAATACTTGGTGGGGTAATCAAGTAAAAGATTGCGCATAACGCTGCACTCGAAATAGTTAATCGTCAACAATTTTCGTTGTTAGGTCTGATGCCCATAACATTCGATTGGTGTTTTTGAATCTCTCAAATGATGAAAGTATCCATATGACAATCTTGCTTCTCTTCTTATTGTTCCAATGAGAATTACTTAATGATCCTACTTACCTTTGAGCCTTTATCTCAGACAAGTTTATGTTTACTTAGTTGCATGTTCACGTGAGCCTGTGCTTGGAAAATTGACTGCTGTTCTTTCTGAAAATATTTGGTGGTACTTAAGTAATCAAATTTTGAACCTGTAGATATTCTGGAGTTACGATGAACTGAAGATGATTCAACCAAGTGCTTTATATGAAGAAACTCTCAGACAAAAAGGTCAAATCGAAAAGGATTTCTGGGCTGTGAAATTGGTTTGTATTTTCCTTCTATTTCTTTTACTTCTGATGCTGATTATTTCATGCTAGGCTTCGATTTGGTTGACAATTATTTGACTACAACTTTCAAGTAAAATCAACTGTGAGAGTTAATCAGAACATAATCAAAAAAATTTGAGCTGAGTAATTAGTAAGATTCAGTGTTTTACTCGCCTCACATATAGTTTTTCTCATTCAAGAACTTCATTGCTTGGAACGCAGAACAGTTTGGTTTTCTTTTTCGCAAAACAATTCATTTTGACTGAAGCTTTTCAGTTGATTAAAATCTTTCTGGAATAATGTATACTCTGATATTCTATACCGGGAACCACTCATAAATGTGAATGTGAAAAATCATCATTTGGTCCGTTCAAATCCAAATTTAGGATTAAATTAAGATATTGTGAGTCAGTCAACTGTTTCGAGTTAAAGGTATATTTGTGATAAAACAAAGCTATGAACTTGTACTGCTGCTATTTTTTTTTCTTCATGAACTGCGTGCCACCTTTTGCACCACCTACATCCTCACATTTTCTGTAGATAATTTTTTCTATTCCCTTTGCAGTTGTCCAAGGAAAGTAGATCAAGTTTGTTTTAATAGAACATTATCGAGAAACTAAATAGAAATATATTAATTTTCCCATAATAGATACACCTAAACAGGTATCATAATAAGCATGAACATCTTTTGATTATGAGATTTTTATATTTCTTCATAAGAATAAATCCTGTATGATCAACTGCTAAACTATTTTAAGGACGGAACATTTGGTGTTTATTGGCAGGCTTTTGATCGGTTCCCTCATGGCTATCAAGATGTCACACTACCGGAGTTCACATATGCATATGGCTTAGGTGAGATTCATGTTTTAATGTGTTTGCCCAATTTTTAATATAATGCTATTGTCTTTCTTGACATTTCAGTTACATCTCGAGCGTGGGAAAGTTCAAGGGGCGTATCCCTGGTATATCAATGAATATAAAGCTTCGATTTCTTTTGATCATCTTGCACAATTAGCTATTCATTGCTTGTGATTGATTTCAGTATTGAGAATTAAGTACTTTGTAGATTCCGTTTGCAGATTTTCTTAATCACGATGGCACTTTAGAGGCGTATGTTTTAAGTGATGAAGGCAAACAACATTCAGAGGTCTGTTTTCCTCACTCTCTCCCCTCCAGCCCTGACTGCGCACACCCTAAAACATATTATTTGCCATAGATTTGAATAAAAGTTACTTATAGGCAAAAGAAGGAATTGAGTTGTTGCTCATGCGTCATTTATGGTTATATGGAATGGAAAAATCATGTGACAGAATCATGAGGAAATTAGCACTAGTTCTTATTTTCCTCTCTACCTCACTGATACATGCTTATACGAAGACAGTAGATATTCATAAGGTCGTAGACATTTAGCGGCTTAGCCGCACCTGTTTATGTATGTAAATATGTACTCATCTACCTACTGAATTATAGGGTGCCGTGCTACTGTTGAGTATTAGCTATTTTTCTTTTTTCTTATCCCATATGTTTATGATAATTCTATCTAGCCTTTCTTTAAGTTTTAACTTGGTATGGACTATGAAATTCTTTCCATTCGTAGTAGTGCTTATTTTGACTTTTATGCTCAGTTTTGTGAATTCTTTTCCTCCACGTTTCTCCATTTGTGATGTTACTTTTCCATATGCATCAAATAGGTTGGAATAATCTTGGTGTAGAATCAATTTCAAAAATACATATTTCCAGTTGATATTCTGTAAGCCTATATTTCAACCGGCTCTCATATTTTTTTCACTCTGGATGTACTGTCAGGTTCCTGTAATGTGATCTGAAGTTGTGAAGTCTTTAGATAGTTGATAATTAATATGCCCCTTTACCTTGGTGTTCTTTTGGCCGGCCTTGAAATTTATAATTGGGTTACTTAAGTGCCATTTGGACTACTCATCACTTGTCAAATATTTTTCTTTACGAGTTCTTTCTGAATGATTATAAGTTCTCCCCATCACTTAAAGTCTGGCATTGAGGCTATTTATTTAAGGGTCTATGTGAAGATAAAGACTAGTGCCATATACCAATTGAATTCGTAGTGCTTGCTTCTGCTTCCATGTTTTAACTGGACCTCTATTTCCATGCAGGTTATAGCTGATCGTGATTATGCTCCAGGTGATCAGGTCCATCTTAAGAGCCATTACACTGCTCCATCTAAATAATAACATTGAAGCTTCTAGATATTTGGTTAGTTATTCTTAGAGGAAACAGATATACATCAATTAAAGGTCCTAAGACTGATTCTTTCCCTGAATATTCAGATGTAGTTGGTTTTTATTTTTTGTTTTTGACATTCTTAAATAAACACGGGATTCGGGGGTGATTTTGTTGATTTCTTATTATTTTCGCTAGGTCAATGTCTTGTGAAGTGTAGTCGTCCTTCAATTGGCTAGTTAATTTGACATTGAAGCTCCCAATTTCTTTCAGAGTTTGATGCAAAACTATATTTCTACTCTTTAGGCAATAACAATCTCAATTTCAGCAAGTTGCTATTAGTTATACTAAGTATCAAAAGTTTCCATGCAGGTCATGATATGTTATGGAAAATTCTCCAATGCTATGCTCTTGTTGGACTTTGGTTTTACTGTTTCTTACAACATTTATGATCAGGTTAGCCTTTTTTTTTTACAATTTTTTTTTTTTATCGGATTCTTCTGTGTAAGGAAACCCAAGAAAGAACTCGTTCTTGTATTGTTGACAATTTATTTGTGTGCTTTAATGTTTATCCTTCTACCTACCTACGCAATGCACTTAATTGGCGTTGACTTCTCTTCTCTTTATTTTTCTAAAAGATTTTGTCATGCTAGTCCGTGGTTACCAGATCTTGGTGTTTCTTGTTCATGTCATTTTGTCTAATTTTTTTCCTATATTAGGCCACAGTAACATATTGGAAAGGGAAGTAATGAAAATTCTGATTTCTCATCACTTGCTTCTTGCCCATCCTCTTCATCCCTAACTTCTGCGTACTTCTCATTTTAGTTCACTATGATGGCAATGCCAGTTTCATGGTAGCAAACCATGACATGTTGTAGAAACTATCCAGTATTGCAATGTTGGAGAAGCTCTTTAGAAGTATTTACTGCCTTACTATATAACGGAAGCAGGGCAAAACTAACTCTTGAGGATCATTGAGAATTTTTCTTGAACTGATAACTGTATTGGTGCAGAACAATATCGTCACTGTTCTAATGCTGTTTGGGGACTGTAAAGTATAACTTAATTGTTACTGTAACTGCTTTGATTGTTTATAGTATGGGAACAGTGAGGAATTTATACATTTTAGGCTGGGATCTAGCTTAACCATTTCACATTGTAGACAGGACAATGGCAGAGTCTCTCATTTCTTTCTTCTCTAAAGATCCATCTAAACCCCCAGAAGCACAATGTGGGACTGTAACTCAGTGAATTGCTTGATTCGCTCTCTGTAAAATTTCTTTTTTACTACTGCTTAGGTATATGGAGATACGATTATGTACAATTGATGTTCCCTCTTGTTTGATGTATCTGATCGGCATTCTTTTTCTCATCTTTACTAAAGGCATTTTTGGACATAATATACTAGATGTCACTTTGTTTGCAATTTTTCTCTTTGCCTTGTTAAGATCTTTCAATTTAGGGTGAGAGCCGAATAAAATCAGCTTTCCTAAATATATATACATTTTCTTTTTTGCAGTCCTTTAGGTCAACATAATTTTAATGTGTCCAAAATAGTTTGTTCGACACCTTCTTAATTGGTTTTTTCTATCTCTGTGTGTAAGTCTAATATAACAACACCAGGATTGTAACAGTGGTATTTAATCATGCTTTTTCTCGAAATCAATTTGAAAACAAGCATGCATGGGTAGAAATTAACCAGAAAACAGGTATGCATTTCATTAGTGCATTATTTGATTATCTAGTTGTTATTATTTTCAGTACTTGTTACTTAATGGCAACGAGCCAAATCTTGCCAGTGTTAGAGGTTATCTGGTATTATCCTGTAACTCCTTGATATATCATGTTGCTGCTCTTATATAGTTTTTAGTTATATCCCACAAAAAACACATAAATCTCTATGCCAGTTAATATGCTTGTAGTTTTCTTATTTTTACCTTGGTGGATGTCAGCAGTTATTTTCTCTTATACTATTAATTTTCGATATATTTAACCTCAGGAACTACTCTGATCATCTAGTCGAGTACTGTTTTCTTTCGTGCAGCCTAACATATTGAGTAGGCTAAAGACTTGGTTGTTGTAGGCGTGTGATTGCCTGTATTATCTATTCCAGAGTAGCCTTGTGAGGATATACTGACACCAGTTCTCTCTCAGGTTCTAGTTCAGCTTAAGATACCTCAAAGTGATGGACTTTATGAAGAGAAGTTGGAACTTCTTGACAGATATCAGACTCCAAGCGTAAAGGATATCAACAAATTCCAATCTTCTAGGAATTGTTTCACAATCAAGTTGGTACTCTATTTGGGTTATTACCTAAAATGTTGAATGCTTTAGGATATTCAAAGAAAAGATATACTAATGGCTATGAAAAAATAAATTTGTTTGGAAAATGTAATGGTGAATGCTATCACCTGTTTCATTTAGTAGGATGAATTTTGCTCAGTTTAACTGTTGGTCTTTCTGGTCCTCATTTCTTAGGCTCATTGTTCAATCTTACCGTGTTTGGTCATTAAAATATGTGAATCAATATATGAGTTTCAAAGAATGAATTTTAACAATTAATATGTTGAATAAAATCAGGTGGTAAATGTGTATGAAGATGAACCATTAATCACAAGGATGTTTAGTTTACTATCAACTTTTGCAAGTTGTATAAATAACTTTTTTGGTTGTTAGTCATTCTGACAAGATAGTTTACTTCTACTTTCAGTTTGCTGTTTGACTACCTATTTTGTGTGTTGGTTTATGACATTTGTGGAATTTCTTGAAACCGACTTCTGTAACACCTGAACTTCTTTTAATCTTGATAAGTAGGATTACGTTGCTTTATATTTATAACATTGTGTGGAAGAACACTTTGTGTTCCCATTTCATCATTAGAATTTTGCAGGGAAGTACATAATGGTAGTAAAAAGGGAAAAGGAATCCCGCAACCACTTCGTGCATTTTGTCGCATTCTGAGTTCCAACTCCAAGCAAGGTTCAAAAGCATTTCTGTTTATGTTTAAAGTCAGAGCTGTAAATTCGATGTTTCCATCTCTTAAACTTCATTGCTTGATCTTATCATCCAGAATTAAATGCTTTGGTGAATGAAGCTGCAGAGGGTGATGGCCGGCTTGCTCGGTATCCTTTGAAGAACAAGAACAAAGAGATAGAAGCACATCAGCTTTTGCTCTCTGAATTAAACCGGTTAATTGAAGAACATGATGCCTCGATCAAGGTGACAATAACCTGATTTAACCTTGACAATACCCGTTTTGACTTGTGTCCAGACACTGACTGCAATCAAACCTTTTGTGTTTTCCTGCTTCCATCAAAAGTAATTGCTCCTCACTGAGATTTGATGGAAGCAGGAAAATACAAAAGGTATTCGCGATTGTAGTTTCCTCCATTGCTCTAAAGAAACCTTGAGATAGAATTTTTTTAAAGCATGTATAAAGCACGTCAACCTTGGAACAGAAGGCATCTTTTGTATTATGGATAGGCCTCCACAATGTAAATTAGATAATCAAACTTCCATAGGCAAAAATGAATTCACAATGGTTATTTGACTAGTAACTTGTTGCTTGTAAACGGATTCCACGCTCTTCCATTCTGCTTTGGGCTCCAGACAATGCCTATCCCAGATGTTAGATAAACATACTCGAGGTGCATGTTGATGCAGTTTCAGTGGTGGTAGTTAGTTGATAGCCCCGGTTATGCAAGTATCACATTCTAATGATGTTATGCAGTTCAGTGTATGTTGAACTTGATACAAACGTGAAATCTACATGCCATCCATATGTTGAACTTGATACAAACGTGAAATCCACATGCCATCCATCTGTTGCTAAGCTATCTTATAATCTTTGAAGATGAAGTGTTTACATGTAATCAGAACCATATTACGGTCTCTAAATGTTATCACATGATAGATTATCTAATGGTACCATATTGCTCCATGATTCTATATTGCTCAAGTAAGTGGAGTATTTTCTTGCACTTTCTTATGATTTAATGTCATCAATATCTAGGTTTCCTCTAATGAGCTGTATACTGTATTTTTTTTTTCTGTTCCTTCCTTTCCCCTGTTTATTTTATTATGCGGGGCAAATATTAATTTTATTTTTTCTTATTGTTCTCTTATTATGCAGTTGTTGGAACAAACTCCTTCCTGTCATTGTGAAAAGCGTTCCATAAGAAAGAGTTTGGCTCAAGAACTCCTCGCTGGCGAGCTTCGCGTCCTGAAATCTGCCTCAACCTGGCTAACGAACTATTGTTCAGCCTTATGCGCTAACTGAAAGGATAACAGAATAATATGTGAATTCTATGGAAGGAAAAAAGTATTGAGGTTATGGTGTGGGCAAAGGTCATTTTCCCTTCGCGTGGATCATCATTTTTTTGGGGACTCTCTGGCGTAGTTTGGACAGTATGTATAGGCCTCTATTGTTTAGACTTTAGGGGAATGTTTATGAGTAAGCTATAGAGTTATTTTATTTTGGGAGCTCCGATGAGAAAGAACTGTCATTGTTCTCTCATTTGTTTCCCTTATCAGCCAAAATTGCAGCTGAAACTTTGACTCGTGCACTGTAAATGTTAGATTATTTTCATACAAGTTTGGGAGATAAAAAGCAATTTGTCCAACATTGTTAAGAAAATAATGGGATGTAGATGGTAATTACTATAAAAGTTGTTTGCAAATTCTTGTAAAATTGGCATAATGAAAAGTTTATAGAGAGGGGCACAGTTGGCGTTCAAGAGGTTTAGGTGGTGTTTGCAAACTCTTCTATAAAAGTAGAAGCTCATAATTTAAGCAAAAGTTGTAAATTATTTTTAAGTCAAAAGTTGAGGGGTGTTTTCAAAAAAAACTAAAACCTTACGAGGGCACAGTCAGGTTTCAAGCTTCTAGATTGATTTCAAATTAGATACATAATTTCTAAAAGGATCAATTGCGATTTCAAGCTTCTAAATTGATTTCAAATTAGATACATAATTTCTAAAAGGGTCCGTTGTGATTTGCCCCGTGATGTTTAATCCATTTTGCAATGCTCTTCCTAACGTTTGAGAAGAGGTTTCTTTCGGAGTAGTTTCGGAACTCAAGTAAATTCTTTTTTGAAATCATTTTTCTCTGTTGTGTTTTCGTCGTAAATGAGTACTTTTGATACCAAACATGAAATAAGTATAGTAAGTACAGTTTTATAAACATGAAGGTGTAAACAATTATAATTATATGAATCCATAAATCTTTGAACAACATAGTCATCACGTACATAGATTTATCAATAAAGGAGATTAGGAATACCTCCGTTCATCGTTGCGAGAATACGTTCGGATCTTCTTGCAAATGATTGAACAACGAACTGTAAACAACGAACAACTTTGATAGAGTTTTTGATTTCTCCCTTCCCGCCTACAACTTCTAATTTATGTATTTTTCTTAAGTATGTTTTATGATGGACTAAAGCATATATTTATAGGAGGAGGGAGAACCAAGTTCCAGTTAGAATTAAACTGTAAGACTTAATCTCATCCGCCTATCAAGGATGAGTTTTAATATGAAACTAACTCTTAATTATATTAAATAGTAAATAACCAATATATTCTAGAAAATAAGGATTCCTATTAGACCACAACTAGGGAAATATAAGATCAAATAAAAGACCTTAAATAATTATCTTACAAGGTTATTCTACACAATTTATTTATCCTTAGAGGCAATTTGTGTAAGTCTCCTAAAACTTAAAGGCCGTAATTGCAAAAGGTGATTGCTAATTAAAACTGTGAAATATAATTTTGCAAAGACTCAAAGTGTCACAAGTCTTTCCAAGTCCAATTTGGCGATTTCTCAAAACCTTCGAACCGATCACGGTTGACGATCAGGTAAAATTCTCCATCAATCACAACGTATTTAATCGATCTTTTGTCGTTTCCTATATGTTTTCCAATTTGTCAAATTGAAAATTGGTCGACGGTTTAATTTATTGAATCAAAACCTAGGTGAATCAGCGTTTTTGTTTACTTCAATCATCATCACGATGGCTGAAATTGTGGAATCAACCGACGACCTTTTGCTGCAAATCATGTTACTTTTACCGATAAAATCACTAATGCGGTTCAAATCAGTGTCCAAACACTGGAAGCATCTGATCACTAGCCCTCAATTCTCCGCTATGCGTAACCCTAGCCCTAACCCCGCTATCGGATTGTTTTATCCCCGCTTTAAGGCCTCCGAATATCTCTACGTCGCTTTTGATGGCAGACCCCCCACTACTAGGAAGCTAAACTTCCCTGATGACCCTTTTGCATTTTGGATTCAACAGTCGTGTAACGGATTATTTCTCTGTTGTAGCTCCGGGTACTCCGTTTCTAGGCATAGTTGCCCCTCTTCGATCCGTGTGTGCTACATATATAATCCCACCACAAACTGGTTTACCAAACTTCCTAGGCCGGGTGTTTTGGATGGGGTTCCGAGAATCGTTCACGGGGTGAACTTTGCGTTTAACCGTGATAAGTCCACCCCTTTCAAATGTGTTTGTGTTCGGGGCTCGGAATTTGCTCGCGAGCTTTTCCAGGTTGAGATATACTCTCCTGAATGTGGCGCGTGGAGAGTTTCTGGCGAGCCTTTCGCGTCCACCGCGGATTTTGATCATGGAGTGTATTGGAATGGTTCGGTTCATTGGATCGATTACCTGTCTCGCGAGCTCTTGTATTTCGATGTTGATCAAGAAAAGTTGAGAAAGGTGTCTCTACCTCGTGAGAGGAATAATCGTAGTCGGGGGTTGAGAAAAGTTGTTTTTGGGGAGTCTTGTGATCGTTTGCATATGATTGACAGATGCGACAACGAAATGAAATTCAATGTTTATGAAATGAAGAGCGATTACTCACAGTGGCTTGTGAAATATCGAGTTGATCTTTCAGCTGTTGCTTCTGTTTATCCCCAGATGACTTTTATGAATGTCGTGATGAGCAGGGTCCTCGTGCTTTCTCTCGTTCGGGATGAAGTGAAAGGTCCATTTTTGGTTTTCGGTGTTGGGGGTAAGTGCATAAGATTCAATCTTGAGTACAATACTTTTGAAGAAATCTGTGATGTTGGGAAGGATGTGGCTGGAAATTGGTTACCATTTGCTTTCGAACATGTTGAATCCCTGGCTTGTGTTTAGTTATGATACTTGTAAGTTTGACGATTGCTATATGCTGATAGTTCAAAGTCCGGTCCTTAGAAGTGAAATAATTATAGTGTTTCGTTTCAATTGAGTGCTTTGGTCCTTTTTGCTTGATCCCTTGGTGACGGTGAACCAGCCTCGAGTCCGTATATTTGTTTGACCTCCCGTATTGCTATCTGGGATAATTAAACCTACATCCCTGGATATTTGAAAGCTCAAGAGGCCTTCTTGTAATGTTTTCTCCTTTTGCTATTAAAGTTTTAGAAGGTGTATATGTAATTTATGCGCCTCGTTTTTATGGTTATAGTCGTTGGATTCGGACTCGTGCATACATTTTTAACTGGAGGTTGGTTTTACTCGAGGTTCAGATTAATTGATAAGTTGATAACTGATGTTGCAACAGCTCTATAGTTTATGGTTGTATGTGATTTTATTTTCCAGTTGTAGTGCTTGTTCTTCTGGTGCTGCCTTTATATATTCTATACGCAAATGCAATAGTTTATTTTGCATTTAGGACAATTATAGCTACACCCCTAAAGTTGGTTTGGTGCGACTCATTGTTTTTAAAACCGGACCGGGCCGGCCGGTCGAACCGGTTCAACCGGTGTCCGGACCCTTGTCCGGTCCGGTTTGCCTCTCAAAACCAGTTAGAATCTAAACCGGAAAGAACCGCTAAAACCCGGCCCAAAACCGGGAACCGGTGGACCGGTTTTAGTGGTTCGAACCGGTTCTTTTTTTTTTTTTTTGATTATTAAAAGAAAGAAAAAAAGAAATGCAATTACTCAAAAACCCACCTGAATTAAAACTCTCTCTTTGTTTTTTTTCTCAAATCCTTTCTGAACCAGTCGGATCTTCATCCCCAATTGAAAAAATTAGAAGCTCTAACCCTACTCTTCAATGTATTTGATTGAAAAATCTAAAATTCTTCACTATTCTTCAAACTACACATTCGTCACCTTTTATATTAGATTTGAACGGAAAATACTAAATTATGGTAGTGATTTGAAATTGAGATTTATGACTTCTTAAATTATGATTTCAATGTATGTGATTGTGTGTAAATCATGAAGAGCAATATGAGGAAAGTTTGACTTAAGTTTTCTTACAATTGGAAAGAAATGTGCCATAATCATTGCCTCTATATAATATTGATATACATAGAAATGATCTAGCTACACTTTTTCGAGATCTTAATTGGCTGATTGTGTTTTAACTTTGCAAGGAAACTTACCAATCACATTGATAATCCGTGAAATTAGTATTGCTATATACTTAGCAATTGATAATTTAGTTAAATTAATCATGTCTTATTAAGAAAACAATCATACTAATGAAAGTAATTAGTATTAAAATTATACTTAAAATTTAGCCATCTAACCAAGATTATAAATAAGTAAATTAACAAACAAACGGTTACGTATGATTTATTTATAAATAATTGAACTCTATAACAAAATAAGTATGCATAATATTTATAAATATTGAGGGTGTTATTTATAGAACTACTAAGAATGAGCTATGTCTAAGCATTAATGCAAGTGTATAAATAGATTTTAACTGAATTTGAACAAACTTAAATAAATTTCTTCATGATTTTTTGGTATTTGTTTTGGAAATGTTGAAAAATACTATATATATATAGTATTTGAGGAAATATATATTATGTAGATATTGAGAAAATATATATTATGTATATCTTCATAGTTAATATAGATTTTCTATTATACTAATGTTGTTTACCGGTCGAATCAGTGGTTCGACCGGTTCAACCGATCAAACCAGTAACCAGTGAAGCCACCGGTTCATCGTCCGGTCCGGTTCTGAAAACACTACTGCGACTACATAAAATCTCTCATATTGTTTGAAAAATACAATGTTCTCTCTTAACCTTGCATTATTATCACAATTAAGTTCAACTATTAAGATGAAATTTGCTGATAACAAAATTATATCATAATGATGAACTTCTAATGTTATCATTAGTCAAGTTTAATAATGACTTTGGATTCAGTCTTATACCATATTATTTCTATAGCAAGGACTGTATTTGATTATATTTTTGAAGTTTCAAGAGAGATGTTCTCAATGTTGTATAAAGTTTACATAATATTTTTTTAAAAGCTCCATTAAGTAAAAAGATTGATGTTTTTGAACTGACTTTAAAAATAGTGTTGTTCATCTCTTAATATAATTTTTTGTTATTGCTTAACTAAATTTAGAAAAAAAATTATTTTGGTAACTTGAGCTTTGAGATTTTAAAAGTTCAAAAATTTGTTCTTTTTTTTTTTTTTTAGTTTCCATAAATTATATTTCGAATTTATATTAACAAATTAGAAAAGTACAAAAGTAGAAACAAAACCCAACCAAACAATATGGAGGTCTTAAAGAACAAAATTCGAGATAAATTTTTATGATTTTATAAAAAGATAAAAACACATTACTTTTTCTCACCATCACATATTATAATTTATTAGTTATTAATTATAATTAAAGGATATATATTTAAGTTTTGAATTTCTAAAAAACAATATCTTCCTGTTTTGAACTTGAAATTGGTTTATAATTAAACGGGCCGTACCGGCCTGGCCCGACACGTATTCGTCTAGTCCACTTTTTAGGCGTGCCGGATCGTGCCTGGGCTATGGCACCGTGGACCGTGCTTTCCGCGTGCTGGGCCGTGCCGGGCCGAATTGGCACGACACTGTTCACAACTTTAAAGCTAACCCACCAAAAGGTGGGTCAGCCTTGTTTCAATTCAGCTACCAGCTAGGCCCCAAAAAAAATAAGTGAGCCGGCGTGGCTCACTTTTCAGCGGATCAAATGCGTGCCGAGCCGGGCCGGCCCAGGCACGCATTTGAATTGCCCACGTGGCCCGACATGCAAAATAGGCGTGCCGGGCCGAATTGGCACGGCCAGTTCACATCAAATTGTAAAACAAGTGAAAGAACAAGGGAAAAAAGAAGTCGTATCGTCTTCTTTGTAAACCGAATCCCACGCTATCAAGGCCACGGTTGCTTAAAATAATATTGATTCAAGTTTAATTCTTATTTTTATCTTTCAAATTTTGAAGACGATAAACTGAAACAATATTTCTTCATGACCCCAAAAATTGAGAGAACTCGTTTAATGACGGTACTGTTTCTGTCTTTATTTTATTTTTTAAATATCTATGAAAATACTTGTCAATTCAATCCAATTTTTTTAAACTTAGGCGAGGTGTTTATAATTTGTCACATAGCAAAAAGGATTTATGTAAATACACTAAACTTCATCTCAAGGTGTAGTGAATGATCTTATTTCCAATGTCTCTCTGTATTTATTTAGACATTGACAGACATGTGTTTGACAAAATGCCAATGCCACTAAGTCCATATGGTAGGATGATACAATTTGAGTATAACAGAATCCTGTTGGTTATCTGCATTTCGTCACAGCATCAAATTAAGTTTAATGTGTATCAAATGAAAAGGGATTGTTCTAAGTGGTACGTAGAGTATCATGTCGATTATCTTCGGGTGGAAATGAATCATTACTACCTTTGTCATGTACTCTCTTGTGTGCATTGAGGACAAGGAGCGGGAGGAGGACGAGGAGTCGATCTTGGTTTTGTTAGTTCCGAGGTGACGGATACGGTTCAATCTTATTTCAAAGACTTTTGAGGAGCTGCATGAGTTTGACAATGTGGAGGTTGAAGGTGAGTTAGAAGAACATGATGATGGAGTTGATGTTTTAAAACATCGGAACCATGTGTATTTCAGTATATTGAGCCTGTCTCATGTGTTTGGTTGTGAGTTGTAACTTGTAACTTAATGTTTCCGTTATAGGGTTGAAAACTTCAAACCCCCAACCAATGGGGTGTTTCACGATGTGTCTTTGAACTACAAAAAGGAGATAACACCTCCACAACCTATTCAAAATTGTGCAAACTCCCCTTGAGATCAAATTTAGAGGACGCAAATGCAGATACGTGTCCAAGCCAAAAGGTAGATCAACGGCTCCAGGGGTATTTCTTACAAAATTAAATAAGTTAGGTGGCTATATCATCTTTTTTTTTTTTTTTGGTGTGTGTGTGTGTGTGTGTGTGTGTGTGTATTTTAGGAGGCACATTGTGAATGACCTCATAAGGTGATTTCTAGCTTTTTATCCTTCATTATGTAGAATTGTGCGTTTAATATAGTTGTTGAGAAACTATGTAGACTATCTCTTGGAAACTCTACTGAACTTGTTATAGCGTCTTTTGTACTTTGTCAGACTTAAGAGTCTCACATAATTTCTCATAATATGAGGAAAGCATTTTAGCCCGCTGATATGATGGATAAAAAGCCAGTGACAATTCTAACAGGATCTTGAGACTTTCTAGATTCTAGATCTTGAACATATATTAGTAAATTTTTGAAATGTTGGTTGAGATTTCTTTGACTGCTTGGATTTCAAAATCCCCTCAGAGTTGCCCATTAATATTCTGTTGGAATTTGTGGGACGACGGTAAAACAACCACACCAACCATGTTTGGACTCCTCACCGAGTATTGGAAGGTCCATCCATGGCATGCAACAACATGAATACCATTCTCATTGACTGCAACAACAGCTCCGACAAAACCAGGATATTTTCTAGCAACTCAGGAAATCGCGTCGTGGGATACTTGAAAAAGATACTACTTTTCTTTTACAAAGAAGGTTATCTTCCTATCATTAAAATCAAATGTCACCGTCCCAACCTACTCAACTAGTCAATACCAGTTACTATATCACAACCTCCCAATTTTATAATTCTAGGACATGTACCTCTCCATCTCCCATAGCATATTTGGAGACCTAAACTTTTTGCCTTCATTTGCTATGGTTACCCTCAAAGGATTGTTCAATCTTTTGCAGCTTGGTAGTCTATGAAAGTGTGAGTACATCTAGAATCAATAAGAATGGTGAGTGTGTCACTTTAACTTTTCCTAACACCTTAATAGTTTCAGGAGCAGCATTCCCAACCAAGGCATGTATTGAAATTTCAGGTATAATTTCCTCCTCTCCTTATGTCTCCTCTATTTCCTCACAATCCTCCAGTCCAATATGGCAAATAACTTCCTACACTTATGCCCTAGATTTAAGGTTCTTCACAATTAAAGCATAAACTTCGTTTCCTCCGTTTCCTCTATAGTTAACCATGTATCAGGCAGATATATGTAAGTAGGTGTAGACTTTTGAGACTCGGGAGGATTTTAATTTGGAGTTTTAGGCCTGGTTGTTGTAGAATTATCTTTTACCAGACTCCTTTGTTGCTTATTAACTATGTCCAACAATGCTTCTTGTTTCCTTGACATGTGGATAGTTTGACCCAATGTTGTAGGATTAAACATCTCTACCATAAGTGGTACCTCGTCCTTAAGTCCACTGAGGTAACTTTTAATGAAGGGTCAATTGCGATCACCCCCTATCATTTGGGGTGTTTTGCGAAGTGCCCCCTAACGTTTCAAAAAGAGCACTTTGCCCCCTAACGTTTGTAAAGTTGCCCCCTGAGTCCTTGATCTACCGTTGGTTTTTGCCACGTGGCTATCTTTTCATCCATTAGATTTGACTCAGGGGGCAACTTTTCAAACGTTAGGGGGCAAAGTGCTCTTTTTGAAACGTTAGGGGGCACTTCGCAAAACACCCCAAACGTTAAGGGGCAAAACTCAATTGACCCTTTAATGAAATAGTCCTCATCTAAATGTCAATCTCTTTGCATCATCATAAATGATCTCTGTTCTTCGAGATGTAAAGTATACGCATCCACCGATGTAGTTTGCTTACACTTATTGGATTCTTCTATCACATCATCAACCTTAGCTGGTGTAAATCTCTAAATCAATAGATCTACGAGTTTACTCCAGCCCATACTCTCTCGCCCTGTGATATTTTCCACATACCAGTACTCAGGTATACCTTTCATATGCATGCCAGCAGCTACAATCTTATTGTAATCTAACATTGCATTTAACAGAAAATACATGTGGCATTTTCGAGCCCAACCTCGTGGATTTTCACCGATAAACTTAGGAAATTTAGTTGGCGGTCCTTTTTATGTGCAATCCTTCTCCATGCAGTGATGGCGAGTTCAGAATTCCAGGTACAGTATTGTTCCCCAAACTTTTCGTTACCACTGGAGAATTCTGATTTGGTGATTGAGCACCATCTTGATTACCTCTAGTACTTTGACTGCGCATCAGCTGAGTTAGCATCACTTTTAGCTCTAGCATTTCTGATTTGAGCTCATCCTGTCCTTTCATATTTTGATGATTCGGTTCCAGAATATCAATGTGCATTGCATGAGTAGACCAGCTCGTGTCGTGTTTTGTGATTCAGAGTTCCCGGAAGGAAATCATAGACTCTAAGATCACTGTTACTAATGGAGTAGCAGTTGTAGAATATAGAGTAGATATTTGGGAAGAAATAAGAGAATTGAGCAAATGCTTTGGCATAAACCTAGTTATTCCCAAAATGAAGACATTAAAGAATATTTCTACTCTCTACAACAAACACGCGAATTAAAACGTAAAAATAAAAGAGACATGTTTAACTAACAAAAGCGCTGACAGCCAAAATAAAAGAAATGCGGAAAGAGAGGACGCCATTATTAAACTCGCGTTTAGTGAAAACGCGAGTCGTCCTAACAAATACAACTCTGAACCCTAGCTGCTCATACATTGTCATTTGCGCCATCCAACACACATTTCACAGCATTCAAGTCAAGATCACATCTTGACACTTACCTTATCTCACGGTTTATTCTTGCAAATTCCTTATCATTCGTTCGGTACTGAGTCGAACTAGGTGAAGCTTTGTTGCGAGTTTTACTTGAATCACGATGTTACATCAGTAGAGATTGTGGAATCCACGGATGACCTTTTGCTGCAATTAATGTTACTTTTACCGGAAAAATCAGTGTCCAAACGCTGGAAACATCTAATTTCTCACTTATGTGTAACTGTAGCCCCAACCCTGCTGTGGGATTGCTTTATCCTCGCCCTAAGATCTCTGAGTTTCAATACATTAGCTTTGATGGAAAAATCTCCACTAGACCAATTAGGAAGCTAAGCTTCCCTGATGATCACCCTTCTGCATTTTGGATTCACCAGTCATGCAATGGATTACTTCTCTGTTTTAGCTCCGGGTATTACATTTTTAGGGCTAATCACTCTACCCCAATTCGTGTGTGCTATATATTCAATCCAACCACAAACTGTTTTACCAAACTTCCTAGGCCAGGTGTTTTGGATGGAGTTCCAAGAATCGTACATGGAGTAAACTTGGCTTTTAACCATGATAAGTCCCCGCCTTACAAATGTGTTTGTGTTCGAGGCTCAGAATTTGCCCGTGAGCTTTTCCAAATTGAAATATACTCTCCTGAATGTGGCATGTGGAGAGTTTCAGGTGAGCCTTTCAAATCCTTCACCAATTTTAGTTATGGAGTGTATTGGAATGGTTCGGTTCATTGGATCGGCTACGGGTCTCACGAGCTTTTGTATTTCAATGTTGATCAAGAGAAGTTGAGAAATACGTCTCTACCTCCTGAAGTGAATAACTATATGCGAGGTCGAGAAAAGTTTTTTTAGGGGAGTCCTGTGATCATTTGCATATGATTCAAAGATGCGACACTGAAATGGAGTTCAGTGTCCTTGAAATGAAGAGCGATTACTCACAGTGGTTTGTGAAATATCAAGTTGATCTCTCCGTTGTTGCTTCTCCTTTTCCCCAGATGACTTTTAGGAATGCTGTGATGAGCAGGGTCCTTGTGCTTTCTCTCGTTTGGGATGAGGGCAAAGGTCCATTTTTAGTTTTAACTGTTGGCCGTAAGTGCATACGATTCAATCTTGAGTACAAAAGTTTTGAAGAAATCTGTGATGTTGGGAATGATGTGCAAGAAAATTGGTTTGCTTTTGAACATGTTGAATCCCTGGCTTGTGTACAGTGACGGTACGTGTATGTTACTAAATTTGATGATTGCTATATGCTGATTGTTCAAGTCCAGTCCTTAAAAGTGGAAAAATGTTGTGTTTGCTTTCAATTGAGTGCTATGACCTTCTTGTATGATTTCATGTTAACGGTGAACCAGCCTTGAGGGCCTTGTCTTCTATGTGTCATTGGACATTTGCTTAACTAGAAGAACTTTCTGCGAGTTCCTGAATGATTACAGAGCCACCTTTTGAGGCTTGAAAAACATGACATACAACTGTGTCTGTTATCATTGCGC
Source organism: Misopates orontium (assembly GCA_946800315.1). NCBI lineage: Eukaryota > Viridiplantae > Streptophyta > Magnoliopsida > Lamiales > Plantaginaceae > Misopates > Misopates orontium. Next base: position 42,781,665 of record OX326947.1, on the reverse strand, counting down.
AATGAGTGAAAGCCTGACAGAGCAATGCCGAGTGGTGGTGAAAGCTCAGGGGGCCTATTTGTAATGATATTTTGATTAACTTTTTTATTTAGTTTTAGAGGATTATAGACGTAGTTATGCGCCTATTTTTTATGTTTATTGTCGTAAGAGTTGGACTCGTTGATACATGTCTAATGGAGGTTGGTTTTATACTTTTATATGAGGTTCAGATTGTTCATAAGTTGATAACTGCTTTGATAATAGCTCTATAGTTCATGGTTGATTGTGACTTTATTTCCCAGTCACAGTGTGTGTTCTCGTGGCTCTTCAGTTGTATGCATAATTGTAGTTTTTATATAAACAGATGTATACTTCTAATTTATAACTAGTTGCTGTCCATAAATACCAAGAAAATCCCCACTTGTCTCGAGGTTGCTCGCTAAGGTTTCGGATCCCAATTAACTCATCTGAGAATTCGTGGACAATGTCCAGTGACCCTTTCTAGGGCCTGTTCAGTTTTCAGCATCCGGTGTTTTGGAACAGCGTTATTCTTTGGAGAAGTTTTATCTCCGACGTGTCTCTGTGTTTCCACATTGACAGACAGGTGTTTCAACAGAATGCCAATGCCACCAAGTCCAGATAGCAACATGGTGCCAATTGAGTATTTCGGGGAATCTTGTGGTTGTTTGCATTTCGTTGCAGCATCCCCGTTGGAATAAATTCGATGTGTATGAAACGAAGGAGGATGATTCTAGGTAGTACGTCAAATACCAAGTTGAATTATCTTTGTTATTTCTGCTTATCTTCATTACCACCTTTTTCATGTACTCTCTCTTTATTCGGATTGGGAAGAGCAACGCTAGGAGGAGGAGGTGGTGGTCTTGGTTTTGCGAGTTCCGAGGAGACTCGTAGTCTCATACTGTTCAATCTTATTTCAAAGACTTTCAAAGAGCTGCAGGATTTTTGACAGAGTTGAGATTGATTGAAGGCTAGTTGTATTAGGATGATTGAGTTGAAGTTCTCAAACGTCGGGACCATGAATTTTAGTACATGGGGTGTCTTTCTTGTGTCTAGTACTTGTAACTTTATGTCTTTTGATGAACCTTGTCATTTTATGTTTGATTGTTTAGAATGTTATGCGTAATATAGTTGTTGAGAAATTCTTTTAAGACTGTTTTGTTGGTAAATCTACTAATGAATTATTAAAAACTATATTATCAGATACAAATTCGAGATCAATCCTTATTTGCTTCTTATTTTGATGTGCAATTTCCTTTTTACATGTAGCAATGAAAATAATAATTTCCTCCCGTAGTTGACAAATGACCATATGATGTCATATAATTTTCCAAATTTTTTTTTTTATAAGAACGAATAATTGTTCTGTCAAGCCGCCAACCTGAACCCCATTTTCTTCTGATTTACAATTCAACAGGTCATACTTTCACATGCTGTAAGATATGTTTGTAGCCGGAAAGAGCCCGGGAAAAATTCTAATGGAATCTTGAGACTTTATATGCCTCAAAGATCTTGAACAAAAAAAATTAGAAAAATACTAGAATCAATAGTTGAGATTTCTCGACTGCTTGAATTCAGAAGCCCCTCAGAGTAACCCATCAATATTTTGTTAATATTTACGGGACGACGGTAAAAACAAGCACATCATCCATGTCTGGGCTCCTCACCGAGTATTGAAAGGTCCATCCATGGCATGCACCAGCATGAACACCATTCTTATCGACTGCAACAACTGCTCCAACAAAATCAGGATATTTCCTAGCAATTCTGGAAATGGCATCCTGGGCAGCAAGCTTGGGTTCCATTCCTAACCTCATGCTTTCCACAACTTGATAGCTGAAAAAGAAAGACGGGAACAAATCTTAGTTGGAGCACGATGGAAGGAGGCACAATGTGTAACTCAAGAGCATCACAAGAGAATGAATCTACAGTTACAAACTTGTTCTTTTTTGAAAGTAAAAATAAGTTCACTGATAAAATATCGCAATTTAATCGGGGTTTTTTTTTTTCATCTGATGATTTACAAGTGTCAATGTCTGAGTCGTATTTAGTTTTTATGATTAATCTAATGCATAACAAGCAAGGTATTAACTAATTGATTCAACACACGAGTATTTGTCTGTTACATAAGATGCGAGGTATTTGCTTGTTAATGTAGCACCAATGTCTTTCTCTGGGATTCAGACATATCATAGTGTGCGTGTTTGCAAAAGCTCATTCTAAAAACACCTTCACATATTCTTTGAAGAAGCATGAAAATAAAATACTCATTCAACCGGGTTAAAGACAAAATATAGGACAGTATCTCTAATCAGTAATCACCCTACACCCTGATATTTTTTCTGCTTGACATACTCAAGAACTGCAGAATATAAATTTTCAATAGAATAACTACCACGACATGCTGAACAACAATTTGAAGAAAGCAACTAAATCCAGAACAATTTGCAGCAAAATACCATGGAAGAAAACGCATCATAATATCGCCATCTCCAGTTGCACCACAAGCTCCTACTTCGGCATCAGCATATGCTGAAGATCCAGCAATAGGTCCATCACCAACCCTGCAAAGGAAAAGTACTGTAATAAGAATTTCAAGAAATTCAATTGGAAAAGTAAATTAATTGACTAAGTTATGACTCATTGCACGGAAGATAATTCATGTTATTAGATCAGCATTATTACCTGCCAGGAATTTTAAAAGTGGCACCATTAGTTGAAGTACCAACAGCAATATGTCCCATCTGAAAAAGGATTATTATATAAAGAGATTACATCTCACCCAACTGGAAATCCAGAACAAAATACTCAGAAGGAAGAGTAGCTCACTTTGTCAATAACAGCCATTGATATCGTATCATGGTTATGGCGATCAATACGGCACGACCGTGCTTCATCAAGCACAGCACTCTCACTATTCCAGTATGCTCTCTCGCCAAAGTTCATCAAACTCTCTGGACGGTAAGGACCACAATCATTGACTGGCAGAACATTTTTCCTAAAAGTGGGCAGGCATTTATTCTTTTTCCAATTCATCCATTTTCCGATAGACTCCTCAGAGCTAAGGTTTGTGGGTCCCGGAAGACCCATTGAAATGGCAAATATTGATGCTTGCTCCCCCACAAGCATAGTGTGTTTGGTATGCTGCATTACTAATTTTGCCGCTCTGATTCCATCACTCACGTACCTCATTGCAGCGACAGCCCCAACCTCCATTGTCACCTATCCATGTCTTAGCAGATACAGAATATAAACATTCAAAATTTCACTATTTGTAGCATTGTCCATCAAGAATATGATTGATGAAATAAAAAATGCTGAATAGTCATACCCCATTCATGATCATGGCATCAATTGTACTTTCTCCATTTTCATCAGGACTTCCACCAGGACCAACTGTTTACGAAATAATTATTTAAATAACATAAGGTCGATGGTGCAGTAACCACACAAGATATCTGCATTTCTAGTGCAGCATATATTATCACCAAATTTTTTGCCCCACTAATGCATATAATTAAGGACATGTGATGTTTCTGTTTGACCATTCTAGAAGGTAGATTTAACTTGGATGAAGAGTGTGATGGCCCAACACATGCACATCACCATATTCACAAAAGGGCATCAAGAAGACACATGAACGGGAGAACTAAGCAACTGTCTAGAAAGTTTCGCGCTAAAATCCTAGTTTGCTCTGTCACTTCTTAGCTTTTCCATGTTTGGGATAAGATGAGAAGAAAAAGAAGCAAACCATTTAAAAGTTCTAACAAATAAGCAACAAAACATTTCACAATAGCATCAGATATTTTCCTATCATGGGATTTTACCTGCAATAACTTAGTTGCATCCAATCAAAAGTCCACATGTAACTTAGAAATGAAATTGTAGCTGCCTTTTAGAAAATTTCCATCCAACGGTACATTTAATCACCAGGCTAATGTTATTATACAGTCAACTCTTTCATTGATATCATGTTGAGGAGTTCGCAAGCATTTAAGTGATACTAATTGGGTTTCCAATTGATAAGTTCTGTAATTCTTACAATGTGTAGCAAAGAATCGTAGAATACTCAACAAAGAGGTTATGAAGTTATCTTCAAGATTAACTTGTCAATCTATTTAATTCGTGAAAGAAGAATCCTTGAAAGGAAAATGTTAGACAGATTTTCCGCTCCATACAGATATTGGAAAACTTAACATATTAACAGATGGCTAGGGACATGAAATTTCAACCAGTAGCTTTTTAGGTGATGGAATAAGTTTCTATTTTAGTTTGGATCACATTCCAGGAGAAGACATATTGTCAATATAAAACAGATTAAATACTAAAAAGGAGAAAGATTATTCGGAGTGAAGCTGCAAAAGGGCTCAAACGTTACAAGGGAAACAACGAACTATTATTGGTTGTCCGACTCTCCTCATATTTCTATCTCTAATTCTACAGTTATACATAAGTATGCACCTACTTAACCAAACTATGAAAAGGTTAAAGTAATTGGATATGAAACATATACACTATCCTCACGCATTTACGCATCGATATCTAATCTTCCTAGAGATACCGAAACATTCATAGCAAGTTCAATTCATGAAGTCGTCCACATTGGTCATATGATTCACACAACATTTCTTCTTGTAACAAAAAGAGTAGCGGGATCACTACCTGTTCCATCACATCTCAGTTCCTCACAAGCAGAACAACCTTGTACGACCGCGTCCATGGCCGAAAGCCCCCCATCGACAGCCCTCCACGCAGCTCGAACGGCTTCCACGAACGGCCACGTGCTCACTACTAACGGAAACTTCTCCGAACTCTTAACCTCCTCCCCCAATGCCTGATCCAACAAAAAAGTTCCATATTAGCATACATGCATCTATGAAAAGTAAAACACACTTGTTTGTTTGATCAAATTGGGGAAAATAAATTTGTAAATTAATCTCTCTCACACACAAACTCAGACCTTATCGCATATAGATTAAATCCACACCAGAACGAGAGGATCAACAGGCAATCGCATGGATCATCAAGTTTCAATTAAAATTAGCAAGAGAATGCATAATTTGTCACATAATTAGGTGTAAATTCGTAAATTAATCGCATGTATAAATTGAAGTATTATTACATTACCGCAGACATGATGATGATGATGATGAGAGCGTTGCGGAGTTTGCCAGACATCATTACTACTATATTCCAATCACACTTCTGATTATTATTGTCCTAATTCATTTGGCTGTCGGAATTTTTTGTTCCTATTATCATCTTATTCTTAATTATAATTTGGCTCCAGCTAATTATTATTATTATTATTTTTTGTTGCAAAGATGATTATTTATTAGATTGAATGGAGATTCATTTGTGGTATGTGAATCTTTCGTGATTAATAAAGCCGTATTTTAATGATATATGTATGTTACTTCCATTCGAAAAAGGTTGAATCAAAATATACAAGTGTAGAAGATTAATACATAAGTAGAAAAATTGTTTGAAAAGAATTAATTATTCTTTATATGAACTTTTAATAAAACTGAAACTCTAATGTTGTTAAATTGTCAAAGTTATTACTACAAATTTATGTATAACAATCTATCATAATAAGTAAAAATACGGATATACAATGTAAGTAGGTCTTTTTATTATATTTATAATTTTGTTTTTGTTTTTTTGCGGTACTTCAATATTTAATGCATTCAAATGTTTATAATGTATATGTTAATGGGTATTACAGTCAAAGTATAAGAAAATGAGTAAAATCATTTTTTTTTCTTGCGAACAGTCTATCTCGAAAAAGTCGAATTTGAACTTTAATTACAAACTTTGCTTGTTGAAAAGAGTCTGCAAACACCACATAAGTTAGCTCGTTAAGGTAAACATGAAATATTGTTGCAATTCAGCACAAATTTCTCCAACTACATCAGAAGATAATTGAATTTAAAAGTATTTAGAAGTGAGTTTGGATTACTTTTTCTTTTCTTCCCGAGTTTCATGAATACGGTTCCAGTTAGTGTAGAGAAAGCTTACGTTGATATAGTTATCGAACGGAACTCAATCATATCCTTCTTTACTTTAAAAGTTATTACTAATTTCTTAAGTGAATATATAAAGTGAATTTAAGTGTAATTTTATAAAATAAGTGTTATATTATGTTATTCCTTTTGCACTAAAACTCACAAAAAATTAAAGAACAAACTGATATTTCGAACATTAGTAATTACTTCATTACCAATGATGATAAAGTGAACAAGGATGAGGTGAAGACTAAGTCACTACACTTTAAAAGCGGTTTACACCATGAATTGGTATCATCAAGATGTTGTAGAATATCAACACATTTGTTTCCAGGATACGACCCCCCAAACACTCATGGCGTAATTTATATTTAACTTCTCACAAAGAAAATAAAAGCAAAGTCTGATTCCCTGCTTCAGCTTATTTTAAAAAGATTGAAAACATAATTGTAGAATAATGCCTAAGGAGTCTTATATTAAAATGTTACTTAATTTGATTCAATATTGTGTTAGGGGTCGCCTAAACCCCAAGCTTCCTTGACATGTTTGATACCTCGTAGGCCGCCCGACCGAGCGTTCACGTAGACTTTATAAGATTGCTTCACTGTTTAATGGTTCGAGCAGTCGTGGTTATTGAACTTATCAATATATTGTGGTTTTAGTACTTTTTTTCTTCTTTTCAAGTATACTTTAGGGGAAGCGGGTAGTTGAAGTTGGATTGTATTGTTAGCCAACTTTCGTATGCATAACGGGGGTGTCTCCTTACTCCAGTACATACCTCGTACTGTAATGTTGCATTTTGATGCAGAAATGAATTATTCTTTTATTTAACAGTGCCTCTAAAGCATGTGTTTTGATTATACTATGTATCTATTTGGCGAGAGTGCAATGTACGTGGAGTATTTTGCAGACTTAGTTTGTCAAAAGAGCAACTAGTAGCATGATGCCCCTTGGACGATTTCAAAAATTTCCCCATGACAGGTGGTATCACAAACTCAACTCCTGATCCACGGGTTGTGGCGAATGGTAGAAGAACAAGCTACTTCGGCTAATGTGTCACCAACGAAGTGAGCTCGATGACTTGGGACTGGTCGACCAACGAACTAGATACTTGGGACTGGTCGACCCAATGTCACGCTACATTTAAGAATTTAAAATGGCTATAAAATAGATAACTAATTGGCTCATATGTGTATATATTGATATGACGATGTAGATTTGTAATAGCATTATTGTATGCATATGATTTTCGTTATCAATCTTTTTATTTCTAATGAATCTTATAAATTTATAGAATGAAAAATGAACAAAAAACACATAATAGTGAAGGTAAAGTTGACCCATATATGCAACTGAGTTGGTGATGTAAATATTCCAATCTTTTTTTCCATTACCACAGAAAGTTCCATAGTTTATTCCTGCCCCCCAACACATATAGTTCTCAGTTTGATTACTTAATGATATAGATGTTTACTGCTGCAGGTACAGTTCAATCACTTGGTAGGCAGGTCTAATTAATTACACTTAATCTCTTCTTGTGAGTGACGATGATATATGTATATTTTCCCCACAAACAACCATATACATTAGGAGGATAAATTCCCACATCGAGTGAGGATGATTGTAATAAGATGGGAGCAGGCCTTATGACGTAACGGGAGCACACTGTGATACTTACTTACCTGGACGGGGTCAATGGGCGATCAACAAGGCCCATGGCCTAGGCTGGCGACCTCCATTGCACTTCGGAGGGGCGCCCGCCTAAGGTCGGCCCAAGTGGTCGAGCCTACGTCATAATTTGTGCTAGAGGGGGCCTGCGTCCGCGCGGCCCCTACCAATTTTCAGTTCTTAATCTTTGTGGTTTAATTGTTCATCAATAAATAGTTGAAGAAATTTCATTTTCTGAATATCATAAACACTTATATATGTATAGATGCAGTAAACAGAGTTCTAAGTGGTGTTGTTGGGAGAAAATTTAGACCAACATTACATTAATCTGAACATAGTTTAACTGCCATGGTAGATTTTTTAGTTAAGATTTCCCACATCGACCTCACAATAGTGTGAGTGGACAATCATTTCTACAAAAAGTAGACTGAAGCTAAAGTAATAATTATAGAGCTGCGCAGTGAGCACAAAGCGAACTATTCTTTCGCCTTTTACTAAAGAATACCGTGTGCTCGCTGCAATTCAAGCAGCATACACTCATTTTTGGAGGGTCTTCTCCTTTGGATTGGAGCCCCAACAAGCAAAGTTGGACATGTTATTGTTTTAATAATCACTAAGTTGTTAAAGAATATGTGGATCAAGCAAAGTTGGAAATGTTATTGTTTTAATAATCACTTTAGTTATTAAAAAATGTGGATCATGATGCCATGTTTAAGAAAGTAATGAAATTATTCTGCATACTCAAAATCCCTTGTTTGTCTGGTGAAAGATGCTTCTGTAAAACTGGCAAATCTGATGCTTCAAGATTTTCTTTACATTGCAATTTGGTGAAGCCAGCAAATGAAAAAAAAATGTTGACTAGCCCTGTAAGTGTTGGTAACCAACATAAAACAAGGCTGTTTCCTTCAAGTTGATTTGCTCTTCTAAATTAGTGTTTATATGTTTGCTTCAAGTTGATTTGCTCTTCTGATAAAAACACTAGATAGGATAGAGCAACGAGTATGCTGACAGTGTACTGATCCCACATTGAAAGTTTTCCAAACTGCAAAAGTGGCATTCATGATAAAACTGGGTGGCCGCATTCTTCAATACTCATCTTTGCGCTTGGGGCAATGACGCAGCTAGTGAGGTTCTAACCGAGGCGCGTCTATTGCTGGTTGAAAACTATTTCCAAACCCCCTCATCGGCCTGGGCTTGCCTCGGGCCGTCGAGAATTTCTGGAAAGGCTCCCTCTAACGAGGGTAAAGCCTTACAATAACCAGTTGAAACTAAATAACTAGCTAATTAAATTTTATACGTCCATCCTCAGGGTAAAATGTCTTAGTTTTCAAGATTTAATCAACTAAGCTCAATAGATTCTAAATGTTTGTACTCACCATTTCGCAAAAAACTACGGAATGCTTGCTGATGATGGACGTATCGCAATTTCAGGGTACATAAGGAAAAATATATCGCAATTTCAATTATTATTATAAGATAGGTGTTTATGCTTTATAGTTTAATCCCAAATACTCTTTCAAGTTTTAGAAAAATCATGTTCTCCTATCCAACAAACTATTTACTTCTATTGATCATATTATCTGATGAACCCCAAATTACACATGAAAACAAATTGATGGAATGTTCAGATGGAAATGGAGGAGTAAACTGATTTTAAATAGAAATTCTGAAGTAACTTAATAAAATTATCTGAAGATTAGGAGTAAATTAGTTATTCAAATCTGCAAGTGTGGGTAGTTTGGTGAAAAATATTATTACGTATGATGCATAGCGAGGAATCATGTATTCTTGTTCTTTTTATTACGTACCTTTACGCATAAATTCTTATCTATAACATTTGTTACAACTTACCACTGTGGTTTCTCATTTATCAACACTTAATAAATGAGTTCCTGTTAGTGTTTAACGTTCCGAGGTGCCAATTTAGTTGGGATGTCTAGGCGTTTTGCATATGCAAGTGCTCCATCTTTATTAAAAAAAAGGGATAAAAGTGTCAAACCCCCTATACTATACCATTGGTGCACTTTGCCCCCTATCATTTTTCTCTTTGCAACTTGCTTTCTGTACTATGGATAAACAAGACCTTTTGGCCCCTGATCTAATTTTCGGTAAATTTTCGCCGGAATTTGAAACATGAATGTAGGGGTTCATCACGATTTAACCTCAAGTTTAATAAAACTCCTTTTTTCTTTCAGTTATTTCAACAATAGTAGAAGACGAAATGCTGAGATTTGGTTTCAAGAAATTGGAAGAAGAAGAATACTCCAAAAAACTAGAAGTTGCAGAAAGACAATACATTTCGTTTGCTTACATTGTCAAAAAAATCAACAAAACATGCTTCCTAAAACCAGTGATTATGTCCTATCGAATGATGATGTCATTGTTGCTGATAATTTTGTCATCATTCTTCATTTCTTACAACGGGTTGTGAAATTCTTTATTTTTTTGTTAATTTTTATTGAGAATGAGAAATTTGGCAATTGAATTTTCTATTTCTTGTCTTATTCTCTGTGCAAATGTTATTCTTTTACCAAATGCTTGCTTTTTATTGTGATAACTGAAAATTCGAGTGTCACGATAGGAATAGTAATTAATATGAAACTGTGATGAAATTCATGAGACTACTAAACTAAAACATAAACGAAAAATTAAGATAAAGAAACAAAAAAAGATATTAAGTATTTTTATAATATAAAAAAAATTTGGATTAAGTCTTAAAATTTAATTTAAATACTTTTATATTTTTAGCTACTAAAATATTAGTTTCTAAACTTATTTGGAGCATTTCTTATATTTTTAGCTACTAAAATATTAGTTTCTAAGTGTAATAAGTTAATAATGTCATAACTGACACCCAAACAACCCTTAATTTCTATAGTGACATCGTTCAAAAAAATAGTAAAATTTCTTATGGACAGAAAACCTATGTGTAATTTTAAACCATCTCTGTCTTCTCCATCACCATCTTTAGCTTCGACTTTGCATTTTTTGCATACGCGCTTCATTGAATCCAGAGAATATACGCCATTGCTTCACCAGCTTCCATCACCCATGCTGTGGAGTTCGACGAGGCAAAACTTACGGAGGTAGCAACATTGTTATTGTCCAGTATTATGGTTTTGAGCAAAACTTTGAAGGGATTATTTTTCAAGTATTCAGGTTCTTGACCTGGAACAAAATTTGTATATGCTCAATGATCGCGTGGTAAAGACTGTATTCGAGTGCAGTTGTAAACTAGTGGATATGATCCATGTGTGGACCGCGCCCCACGAGTCACAATCCGATCCGAGTTGGTCCGGTGTTGGTCACTTAACAAACTCAACTTAGACCGAACTGTAGCCCATAGGAAGGGGTCTCACTGACCAGGATCAAAACCATAGCATTATAAAATAATTTTTCTTTAAATACAGCGGAAGTCTTTTGAATACAAATACATTTTACAATTTTAAAATGATGTAAATACAAAATCAAACACTTAACAATTTTTGCAAAGTTTCCAAAAGCGGACTTGTCGATCATTCGTTTCATCCGTGCTGCTATACCAATCTTACTCTAAGAAAGGGACATATAGAACAAAAGAGGAGTAAGTCTTTAATGACTTAGTGAAATTCTTAGATCACGACAATAACCAAACAGTAAATCAGAACAAAACGCACAAGAATGACCAGAATAGTTACATCTGCATCATTGAACTGAAATTAGAGTATTCAGAAGAACGAGAAAATGAACTTGTGCAATTACATATAACAGATCCAACCTTAGCTCCAAAATTCAACCGTATACCTCCCTACCTACCTCGCAACAGAACAGAAGACATGCTCGAGTACATGCCAGTCTAACACGCGGGTCACAGCCAACTCCTGACTGCAAGCGGCGCTTAGACAGAATGGGTATTAATCAGAATTACTTAAACCGACAGCCCTTTGCTGCCCAGCAGTAAATCCTTTCAATCCCTGGGCCCAACTTCCCAAAGGCGTCCCAATGGGTGAAACATAATTATCAGATGAGCTAGTAATCCGGACAATATCCGTTGCTCGTTTTGAGCTACATAGGCCAAACACAGTTCGTTGCTCGTTGCACAATTCAAGAATTAATAGGGTGATCATGATACCAGGATAATTATGATTATGAAGAAAATTTTCGATTATGAATTAAATGAGATTTAATTTACAATAGGCAAGAAAACCGATTATGTAAAGAATTAACGATTATCAATATAAAAGCATTAAAATGGTGATAAAATGTTGTTCGTGATTCGAAACAAAGAATCACAATTGTTATGTCCAAGTTTCTCAGGGCCGGATGCCAAACAGGGTTTTGAACAAATCAGAAATCAAACCTCACCTTTTACCGTACGGGAAATTCTTGATTAACGTCGATAATTGCAGAACCTTAAATAAATCAAAAAGATATAATCAATTGTTTGCTCACAAGTTTACAACAATAATCATATATTTCCAATATTTATCATATTTAAATAAGTTCAATTAAATATCTAATTATTGTTAATCTTAGATAAATCCCTTATTTCTATTTTAACTTTAACCATAACGTAAAATTATAAATAATGAGATTTACCATTTCAAAGTAACAAGTTGAAGACTAGATCAGTTACAAAATAATAATTAAAGTCTCCATTTCTAATTTATTAACAACATATTTGATATTAATATATACATATGCATCAATGCATATTTAAACCCTTTTTAAAACAATATTTCTTAACAATATTCTTGTAAATTACTTATTGAATAATAATCTCAATCCAAAATTTTTACCATGATCTTAACATTGAACACATACTTCAGTAAGCCCTTGAATAAAATCATATCATATATATAACTTTGGTAAAAACTAATTTTCTTATAGTTATTAGTATAAAATTACATAATATTGCATATATCACTAATAACAATTAAAATAAATTGTAAACATTTAGATCTAATTAAAATTAATGTTTTCAGAATACTTATCATGCTAATAAACTAGATTAGATGATTAGATCACAAGATAAACACAATACTTCAATTAAACTTAAAGAAATTGAAAGATCAACCGTAAAACAAACTACATGTCTTCTAAATGTTGCAAAATCCATGAAAATTATTAAACATGATTATAAATTATGATCAACTGATCCAACATCATTATTATTATGTAATGAGTCCATATTAATGATCAATTTCATGATTTGTGTAGCTTTTGCAACATATATTGGTTAATCAAAATGTTTATGCAAATATAAGGCAGAAAACTGTAGCAATCTTAGATTCACCTTTAATCGGATTTTCACACGATATGATAATCTGAAATTGGTTGAGGGGTTCAATCTTAAACATCATGGACAGTATGTAGTTTCAAAATCAGATCAATAGGACAAGGTTTAGTATTTTAAATAAATCATGAAAGCCAGGAGCTGTTTTCAGATTTTCTGGACAGTGGTACGTATTTCTCATTTTTAGACCCCTCAAACGACTTTGGTTGAAGAAGGTTTCTAAACATAAAAGTTATCTTACACAATAAACAGTATGTGGGAAACATTTCAGAGACAGACTCGAAGTTTTGATATGGTTTTCAGACTTCCAAAGTTTCTGTACCAAAACTGGCAGTTTTGACCAAACTCGGTTTTGAGGATTTTTAAGGACTATAAAGATGGCTTAAAGGTCTGAAACAATTTTTCTAGGAATCTAAACATCAAGAGAAAGAACTTTGCAGAAGGAAAGAAGAGAAGATTCGGAGAAGAGAGGTGTGTGAAAAATGTTGAAGAGAGCCTCCCTTTTATAGGTGAAAATGGGAGACAAAGAATTAATTACCATACCCTACCCATTTTTATTTTAATCCAAGCTAGGCCACCCTAATTATGATGAATTTTCCAGACATTATCTGATAGGATTTTATAAGAATATATTAGAAATATCTAGCATAAAAGACAAAGCAAAATTACCTTTTTACAAATGTAAATGTAAATATGTGAAGATTTACCATTGTAAATGAATGCTTGGATATTTTGAAACTACAAGGGACCACTTTGAAAGTTTTGATAACTCATTTGGTCTTAAAGAAAATATTTGTGGTCAATCATAAACTTTTCAAAAGGGAAAGGACTAAATTGTAACTTTTTCAAATCTTTTGGGGTAAAAATCATATTTTCAAAAAGTTCAAGGACTAAAATGAAAATTCAAAAATACTTTTATTTTCTTCCAAATTTCAGGGGCGTTACAATCCCGACCATCATTACCTCGCCTCATGGAGGTTCTTGCCTCCTATACATTATTGCTTTTACCAAAACATTCATCACATATATTTAACTATATGTATCAACTAATCAATATCAGTATTTGGAACACCAATAGTAATTAATAACTCAATGAATATAACAACAAGTAAATAGTAAGAAGAAAGTATTTCTATTAACCCGTTGCATATATTAGAGTGAGGCTGAAGCATTAGGTCATCTATTATATGATAATTTTTTTACTAAATTGTTTATTTGATTTTAATTAGTTTTAACTTAATGGTTCTTATCTAAGTTAGTTAACTAGAAAAAAGTGTTTCTCAAAGTGAGTTAACTGAAAAAATATTTGTCGCAGTTTGTTTAGTTGCCAAGGTAATGATAAACTCTTAGACATAATTTACATCCCTATATCACTTGAGACTCGTACACTTGCAACGCTTGCATCACATCGAGGATTGCATCATGCTAGAAAAGAGGTATAGACTTATATATCTAAAAAATTTATTGGGTGTTCACTTTTAAGTAATTTATGTTGAGATATGCATATTTTTTGAACTATAATTTGTGTAAATCTTATACTATGATTTTTTGATGATAGAATTTATATATACATTTAATCATATCTAAACATCATAAATTTTTTGAATGGCAAAAAATTTTGGGTACAACATCTAAAGATCTATTATTACAAAAAGCAACATTTGCTTATAAAGTATGACTTCTCGAAGCAATGTTATGGTACATTGAATTAGCGGTGTCAATAGATATAATTTCTATTCATTTTGAGCATCAAGAATTCAAAAGGCCCATTCATATGAACTCCGAAATATCGTGGGCTTCAATAAGGTCTAATCCGAACATTGTACTTCAGAGGTTGATTGTTAACTTTAACCCAAGTTAGGCCTACTATCTAATTTAACATAACCAAAAAATTTAGTATCAAAGGCCTAATATCCGCTATAACCTAACCCTAAATTTGATGTCCAAGATATTTTCCTACATAAGAAAACTTTCTCTTCTTCTAATATTCACAATCTCTATTGTTCTCCGCCTCCTTCCCCTTGCTCATTATACCCTCTTGTTTCTTACTAACTTCTCCATTTTCCTATCCCTTTTCAACAATCGCAAGTAGATGGGGCGTTTTCAACCACTGTTATTTCTTTCCTTTCGACTTTCTCATAACCCTTTGTATCTACTACAAGTAGACTGGCTTCTGATTGGTGCATAAGTCTCATCGTAAGTAGATCTTCCGCAGACATCGTTCGCACAATTGTCCCTAGTAGTTTTGAGAGGTTAGGTGAGTGCATTTTGATTTGTCATTTAAGGTTTCTTAGTTTTTTCTTTTCCATTTTAAAGTGCTATTTTACTATAATAAATGGAAGCCCTCAATATTTTCCCCTTTATGCTAGTTACAAGTCTCTATTTTTTGTTCATTTTCCCTTCATAGAATGTATCGCTCTCATAAACCTATCTTTTCTTTTCCCTTTTCTCCTATTAGTCAATTGACTCACAAGATCTTTTCTCACTTTGCAGATTATTGGTTTTAAGAGCTCTAACAGATTGAGTCATCACACCATGAATAGAAAAGGAATGAGTCTTCCTGCTTTTTTCGTGTTTTTTAATCACGAGTGGTGCACTGAAAGATTGGTATGTTTCTTTAATTATATCTATCTTTGATTTTATTAATAATTTCTTCAAGTTTCTCGTACATGATGTTTGATGTGAACAATTGCTATGTTTCGTTCTTCTCTTATTTTATTCCATTAGGGGCTAGTCTTTGAACTTTTTTTATTTGTTTATTTTGTACAGTGATTTCTATGTTCTTTTTCTTCCTAAATCATTATTAATAGACTTGTTTGTTGATAGATGCAATATATGTATGAGCTATTAGTTGAGATATATGCAAAAGAGTTTAACATAAAATATAAAATGAATAAAATGAATAAAATGAATAAAATAAATAAAAACAAATGTCTTTTTTCTTCTAGATGGTGATTTATTACTAGGAGAATTACACAAATTACATATTCATTGTGGATAGATTAAACAAAGTACCCCTAATGTTTAAAAAAGTTACACAAACTACTTATATAGTTAAATTCTTTTAAAAAATCTTAATAGAATATTGGATATTAGGGTTTTTCACAAAAATGGTCCTCCAACTTTTCTCTTTTGCCCTACTCTCTAGGAACCTGAAGCTTTTCTGCACAACAAAAGTCAATTCTATAATCCTCTTGCCCTTCTCACCTATCACATTTCACCCAAACGTTTTAATTGAGATAGTAAATTAAACACCAAACTAAAGAGATTGAGTACGTTGAAAAATTACCGAGAACATACTGAGTGCGAGTGGTGCATACGATGATCTCAGTTCTCATGGGGGTCACCCTGACCTCGACTCGTGGTATCCATCTTCCGCAAATTAAATGGAAATTTTAAATAGAGAAAGGGAGCTTATAGTTAATTTGACTAAAATATCTACGGAGGACTAAAATTACAACTTGTGGCAATATAGAGGACGAAAATTGCTGATAAAAAAATAGAAGACCAATTTTGCAAAAGTGTCAGCTAATAGGACGATTATTATAAAAATCCCAACATGTGCGGGCCACTTGTCAGTTTCCGGGAATATTGGATTATCCTGTCACCTGAGGGCATAATTTGCAAATAGTGCTAAGATAGCGGACAAAAATTGCAATTTATATCATTAAAGGACCAATTTTATGAAAGAGAAAAGTTAGAGGACCAGTTTTGCGAAAACCCCTGAAATATTCTCCGGAAAGTGAGACGTGGCTTGGAATGTTGGACATGAGACTTTTTTTTGCAATAATCGTCCTATAAGTTGACACCTTTGCAAAATTGGTCCTCTAATTTTTTTATTTACAATTTTCGTCGTCTATATTGTCACAAGTTGCAATTTTAGTCATCCGTCAATATTTCTGTTAGTTTAACCAAAAGCTCCCTATTTCTTTGTTAAGCTTTGATACTTACATACAAAATTTGCTTTGCGGATGACATTGAATTATCTATAGCAGCACCTAGCACTTAGTAATTCAAATCCTTATTAAGCCCAAAGAGATACCTAAAATGATGACATCACTGGAATAGAATTTTTGTTTCTAAATTTTTTAACTCTACATAAACTATATGCATCAAACATCTGAAGAAAAAGTAAAAGACATTCCACAAAAGACATACAAATATGTTATTATTACGTGAAACAAGTATAGAAAAATTCATTACCTTCTAAAAGCAAGGCAACCAAGGAGTTTGTAACTGAGAGACTCAGCCTAAGCAATGGCGCAAAGTCTCGTGTTGTTAACCTTCTCCATGTACAACTTCACACTATTCTCTGTGAACCTAAACCTCTTCTGCACAACAAAAATCAATTCTCTAATTTTGCCCTTCTCACGTATCACAATTCACCTAATCAGTTTATTGAGACAGTAAATCAAACACCAAAACCAAAGATATTTAGTACGTAGAAAAGTTACCGAGAACATTCTAAGTGCGAGTTGCACAAATAATGATCTCAGTTCTCATGGGGGTCACCCAGACCTCTACCCCGAAGTATTCATCTTCCGCAAGCTCATGAAAGAATAAATTTCAATAGGAATTTTAGAAAGGAAAAGGAAGCATTTGGTTAATTTGACATAAATATTGACGGAGGATTAAAATTGCAACTTGTGGGAATATAGAGGACACAAATTGCAGATAAAAAACATGGATGACCAAATTTGCAAAATTGTTAACTTTATAGCACGGTTATTACAAAAATCCCCTCATGTGCACGCCACGTGTCACTTTGTGACGAATAATGGAATATCCCGTCACCTGAGGGCATAAATTGCAAAGGATGATAATATAAAGGACTAAAATTGCAATTAATATCATTAAAGGATTAATTTTGCAAAAAGAAAAACCCCTCTATGCCATTGTTAACATAAACCATAAAATATCCAAAATTTAAAACGTAACACAAAGAATACATTTAACAAATAAATGAGAAACGCACACCCAATAAAAAGATTAAATAAAAAAGGAAGAAATGGAACCCTCGAAATTATTCCTTGCAATTGTTGCACGGTGAGGTGGCACAACTAGTCAGTTATTTGTGTAGATAGACGGTTGAGATGGGATTATGGGGAAGTTATTTCATATAATTTAGGAAAATGTTTTAATCACAACCGTTGGTGGCACCGCGCCAGCAATTCAACGAATGCATAAAATAATTTTTCCTCCATCACCCCATCCTCACCCCGAACCTGCCCTTTCCCCCCTACCGCCCATAGTCTTTCTTTGAGCCCCCATCAATTCTACAAATCCTACTTGTAGGACCCGCCTTCATAATTCCTCAAAATAATACATGGACGTCATTAACAATCTACCAATCCCTCAAATTTGCAAAGACGTTTTGAAGATCAACTCTAGACAGATTCTTGGGGAGAAATTCAAACGATAACGCTCGAAACATAAAATTGGATAAGAAGTATTTGAAACAAACTTCGTTGTTGGAGTTTGGTTGGGGGATAATGGTGAGGATGGATGAATTAATGGTACCCAATTTCTTTCCCCGTTAACATTAAAGCACATTAAACAGAATTCTTGTTTTCGTAAGAAAAAAAGTTTAAATTTTAAATTAAGGTAACAATAATTTTTGCAAAAAAAATATAAATTAAAAAGATTTGTATTTTGCTTTTATTTTAAGTTTAAAATTGATACTAATACTTTTGGGGGTAATTCTGGCATAGCTGATAAATTTTTAGGTTGCATCATCTTTTTCCGTTAGTGTCAAACACCGTAAGGCATACCTATCATTTCGAACACAAAATAATGGGAGTTGTGTAATTGTTTTAATATGGAGTGATTTGTGTAATTAATAGTGGGTAGTTTCTACAATCATCCCTTTATGAAAACAACAGTTTTTGGGAAACAAGCGAAATTTATTGGTGAAAAAGAATTGAAATATAGTTAAGGAAATATAAGAGGCAAAGAGCCATCAAAGTAAGTAACTGAGTTACACATGTATATTATTATAGCACTTATACAGTATGCCTATTTAGGAATAATAATTGCCAGCTCCTAGGAATCAATTGCAATATTAATTATATTCCTCGTATGCCCAAAGTCAAAAATTGAAATTCCCTTATCTCACATTTGAATGGTCATGAATATGACTGATCGTGAGAGATGGAACTCTAGCAGCCTGCAGCTGAGTTATTTTGAGATAAAAAACTAAGGTATATTACAAATACTTAATATGGTCAAATCAAATCATATAAATAGATCATCAAAGAAAATATAAAAAAGTCTCATAAATGGAACCAACCATGGTTCAAAATATCGACACGTTTCGTCCGAAACGTGCGAATAGTTTCGGTTTTCCAAACCACAGAAACAGAAACGCCGTGTAATTTCGAAATTACTTAGTTTCGAACGAAACATTCTATTTTCTTGAGTTTCCAGCGAAAACTAAGAAAAGTTGGGAGTTTCTAAGTATTGTTTCGAAAAGAGTCCCCCAAAACTAAATATTTCTTTTTTCAGCCCAATATTTCCATATCACAATGTGATTCGATCGAACAAATCGCATCCTAAAAGGAAAAGGAGATATAAAGAATATCAGACCCAATTAAAATAGAGCCCTAATTCAAATCGATATCAAAGGAAAAGTCCCAAAGTTACTTAAAAAACTCACTGTAAAACACAATTTGTTAAAACTCTTTTTCAAATCCAAAGCAAAAGAGGCGACTGAAAGAGGAAGCAACAAAAAAAGAAAATAAAACAAGAGGTAGAGCTGGATAATTGAAGGTATGATATTTCTTGTTTACCAAACTGCTATCTATATTGTGTTATGTTAAAAAAAAAAAAAGATATTCTGCAAATTGTAATTTCTTGAGAAATACTTACTCAACTTATGAACTTCATAACAAATCCTTTGGGAACTTGAGACGGAACTGTAAGCTAGATATAGAGAAGATGAATTTCGTACAAAGGTAGAAGAGAAGGATAAAAAAAATTAATAAAAGAAAAGCTAGAGAGAAGAATCGACCAAAGTAGTATAACTTTACTTGAGAGTTGAAAAATATATATTGAGAAGTCTTGGAATTGGAAAAGAAAATAAATGCACTAGTCAAATAAAGTAAAAGGACTACATGGCTATTATGTAGCAAAAACTGATCGGTAGAATCAATTTTTTTGAGAACATCAATTTCAAAGACCAATTCTTTAAGGCAATGAATAGTACTTATATTGGGAGTTGTGTAGTAGCTTGGAAATTGTCAACTTGCATGCAGGACCATCATTACTTTAATACTTAGAAAAAGATGTTAAAGCAAAAAAGTTAACTAAATGGAAAAAAGGTGCTTTTTCAAACAAAAGCTGTAGCAGCAGAGCTTTGAACTTACCAAAAAAGAAAACGTTTTATTGAAATGGGATTTTGAGATCTGAAATTTGAGTTTGATGGGACATTTTGAAGGTTCATTTTCAACAAAGAAAAGTTTTTTTTTTTTTTGTTTTGGTAGAAATATTAGTTTGGTTTGTTGACTGTGGTGAGTTTTTGCACGATGGGGGTGTATTGCAGAATATGCAGAGTTGTTTTTTACTTTAATAAAGACATAACATAAAATCTTTTTGGTGGTATTGATGATTTTGTATCCTATGTAATATGAAGACTTTAGTAAATGTGGAGAGCCATGCGTTTTTGGTATTACTCAACAAAGGCATGCAATTAATTATTAGTGATTTTGTATATTATTTTATATGAAGATTATATTTAACAAGTCCTTCAACTGGTGCTTCATTTATACATTTGCAATACTATAGAATTTTATTTTTGTACTTACTGTAGTACACAAAAGACAAGAACTTTAAATAAACTTAGTGTTTTAAATGTCTTATTGTAAAGTAGTAAATTACTCTTAGAAAGACATTATATATATATATATATATATATATATATATATATATATATATATTACTTGAAGATCAACTAACTTTATTAGGCTTTGCTATAATTTTAAAGAGTCTATTTATATTGTAATGCATATTTTGTTTGGTTATTTTGAAGTAGTTGAATTTAGTTTATTCTTTTGTATTACAGATATGGCTCCTAATACATCTACCAGCAGAAAACGAGATATAGGATGGGATCATGGAGAGATGATTGATAATAATCGTCTTTGGACTAAGTGTAAATACTGTGGAAAAGAAATGAAAGGATCAGGTGTTTCACGATTGAAACAACACATAGCCGGTGGTTTTCCCAATGTGGAGAAGTGTTTAATATGTCCCGTGCCTATTTCTAAAGCAATGAGACAACATTTGGATAGTCAGAAAAAAGATAATGAAGAAGTGATGTCTCAAAAAGCTGCACTTAGGGACACCTTGATGGAACCAGTACGAAGACGATATGGTCTAGTTGATGATTTTATTGATGATGAAGAATCAGAAGATGAGATACCCTCTTCGGAGCGAGAGCAATTAAATATTGCTATGCAACGATCATTAGAAGAAGTTCATAGGAAAGAAAGAGGCCAAACTGAAACAACTGATCTTCGTGGGTCATATGGAGGATCAAGTTCGTCTCGTAATGTCCAGCAACGAGATGTGCATTTTGCTAAAAACCATGCTGACAGGTTTAAGAAAAAGAAAGATGCATTTGGGAAAAAAAACAAGAGCTTGAATATTGAAGATATGGATCCTTCTCTCTATAGAACTAGAGAGTGCGGGCAGCAAAGAATATCAAATATGTGGAACAGTAATAACTCTTTCAAGAGTGCAAAACATGCTATTGGAAAGTGGTTTATCTATAGCAATATCTCTCCAAATGCAACCTCTAATCCTTATTATCAAGCAGCGATTGACGAAATTGCAAAGGCTGGTGTTGGAGTAAAAGGTCCGACGTCTTATGAAATCACTGGACCAATTTTGGATGCTGAGATAGAGGAGATTCGAGAGTATGTGACTAGCTTTAAGAAGAAGTGGGAAGTCTATGGAGTGACTATCATGTGTGATGGATGGACTTCGACTACTAAGTTATCCATAATTAACTTTTTAGTGTATTGTGATGGAAAGATTGTATTTCACAAGTCTATTAATGCCTCTAGTCGAGATAACGATGCGAATTATATATATGAGCTCATGGATGAGATTGTATAAGAGATAGGTGAAAAGTATGTTGTTCAAGTGATAACTGATAATGGTTCTGCATATAAGAAAGCTGGAGAGTTATTGATGAGGAAAAGAAAGCATTTATTGGACTCCTTGTGCTGCTCATTGTATTGACTTGATGTTAGAAGATTTTGCAGATAGAACTATGGTGAAAGATACTATTGAGCAAGCAAAGAGGATCTCGAATTTTATTTATAACCACGGTAAGGTTCTTGATATCATGAAAAAATTCACTGGTGGAAAAGAATTATTGCGCCCTGGTATCACACGCTTTGCTACTAATTATATTGCAATAGAGAGCATAATAGAGCAAAAGTCAAATCTTCAAAGGATGTTTACATCAGACGAATGGGCAAAGAATTCAGCAAGCAAGGATCCGTCTGGGAAAAAGATACATGAGCTAATTTTGAATCCCTCATTTTGGAACACTGGAGAGCTTGTCTGTAAGTTACATGCACCTGTTTCACGAGTTTTACGCATGGTGGATGGTGAAAAACAAGCTACAATGGGTTATGTTTATGAAGGCATGCGGCGTAGCAAGTTAGCTATTGAAGCAGCCTTGCCAAGATCACATAAAAAATATTGTGATATTATTGACAAGCGCTTGCAAAATCAAATGATACGTGACATTCATCTAGCAGGTAAAATGATTGTCATAATATTTATATAGCATTTTTAGTATTTGATATGAATATATCATGTAATAGTTACTACATTTATGCCTACTACTGTTAATTGAATAATTTTGATGACTTTTGATGCAGCACACTACTTGAATCCAGCTTATCATTATGATTTAGAGCTTTCACACAAGCAAGACCTTTTGGATGCACTAAAGAGAGTAGTGCAAAAGCTTGAGCCCGATGTTAACACAGCCGCACAAGCTATTTTAGAGGTTCATCTTATTTTTTATTTGATTTTATTTTTTATCAACCCTTAAGACTAAGAAACGAGATACATATAATCTTACTAATTTAATTTATGCATCTTTTATAGGGAAAATGCTTTCGGGATGCTATGTATGGTTTTGGAGACTCTATAGCAATTAGGGCAAGACAAAAAACTGACCCCGGTATGATTTTTATTTTTATTTAACTTTTATGGGAGATATATAGTTATTCATTGTAATAAATATGATGAACTTTTACCTTTATTTTCAGCTGAATGGTGGTTCATGTATGGCACTGATGCTCCAAACTTAAGAAAAGTGGCTTTAAAAGTTTTATCACAAACCGCTTCGTCTAGTGGATGTGAGAGGAATTGGAGCACATTTGCATAGATACATACCAAAGTGCGCAATCGTCTCAACTACCAAAAGTTAGAGAGATTAGTTTATGCTCATTATAACATGAGACTTAGATTGCGTCATCTAATGAAGGATAAAGCAAAAGTCGATCGAAATTTTCAACCGATTGACTTGAGTAATATCTTTGATGAGGATGATATTATGGCAGAGTGGTTAGATGATCCTGGAGATGCTCTTTTGGATGAATATGAAGATGATGGACAACCACGTAGGCCAAATTCTTTTCTAGCTACATGGGCTGAAAGAGCAAGTGCTCCACCTCGAGCTGGTGCAAGTTCAAATAGGGGAAAGTCCATATTGTCAGATGTTGAAGTCATGGAAGATGACGATGAATTTAATTTGTTAATGAGCGAAAGAGGTAGAAAAAGATTTGAAGATATAGGTGGTGATGAATTAACTCCAAGAGGAGGTGATGTTACCGGTGATAAAAGTGATTGCAATAATGCGCTTGATTTAGACAATGTGCAGAATACCTCTAGTCATCAAGGCGTCTTTTTCACCGAGGAACAAAACTTTGATCATGCAACTCAAGATGAGGATCATGGTAGTCGCCGATCAAGATGTTAAGCATTACCTAGCAGGTAGTATATAAATGTATATTTCTTTACTATAAAATAAATTCCTATTTATTGTCATGATCCTATATTTAATTCTTATAGTAAATTAATAATGTCGCTTTTTTTTTCTTTTTCTTTTGCAGGTTTTCAATATCAATGGTCATGGTTTGACATCACTTTTATGTTTGGTGCATTTATAATCCTTTTAGAAGACTTAATTTGGACATGCAACTTTACCGCTTAGTGATGGTGCTTTTGCGCTACTTTAATTGCTTAGTTAGTTTTTTTTCCCTATTGAATTGAAGGCGTTGCTTTGGTTTTATTTCATTTACACTACTATAAATTATGGAACCCCGTGTTTTGGGTATATTATATTTTTTGTGGTAGTATGGATGAATTTCTAATTAAGACGTTAAATATTTTGATCTTTAAAATTCATTTTTTTAAGCTTTGGAAACATTTTCGAAACGTTTCCGAAATGTTTCCGAAACGTTTCTATTTTTGAACTAACCGAAACTAGTGCACGAAACGAAACTTTGAACCAACCAACATCGTAACATACTTTTCTACAAACATCATGGCTCAGACTAAATCTGTGACACATATTACAACAAAAACAGTAACTTAAAAAATGAAAGACAATAACTAATTTTTGTTTTTTTAATTTAATAAAGTGCATGGTCATATGGCTAGTTGCAGTTTACCTATGAATTTTACATGTCATTAAGGCTCCGATTGGTTCCAAGGAAAATGAGGGAAAAGGAAAAAATATTTGAAAATTTTATTTTTCAAGTGATTGGTACCAAGGAAAATTTTGGAAAAGATAGGAAAAGATGGGAAAAGATAGGAAAGTCTTTTTTGAATCTTTATCTAAAATTTTTACGATTCACAAACTTTGATTTCCCCCCAAAAATTATCTAAAACTTACTCCAATCCAGTTATGGATTTCTTTGTGGAAGCAAATGTAATTAAAGAATATCATCCTCAAAGTTTTCAGATTTCCCTCGGGATTTTCGCAACTTTAGTCCTTTATTGTGTATGCTCTCCAACTTTAGTTATTTATTCTGCATTTTCTCTAATTTGGTCCTCTAATGTGTAATAATTCCTAAAATGGTCCTTTTTGGACTTAATCCTAACATAATCAACAGAGAATTTCAAAAAATACCCCAAAACTATGAGTAAATTATACAAATCACCCTCTCATGTTTAGAAAATTGCACAAACTACCCTTATAGTTAACTTTTGTCAAAAATCCTAAAAGAATGATTGAAGTTCCATATATAACCTTCCTTTATTTTTTTTAAACAATTAAATTAAGGAAAAAAAACAATATTTATTTAACAAATTAGTATTTTTAATTTATAACTTCAAATTGTTTTACATTAATTTTTTTCCTTAATTTAATTATTTTTTCTTTTCTTTTTTACATTTTTTGCTGCTAATATTAATTAATACATTAAAAAAAACCCTTAAAATATTAACAGAAATGGAATGATGTCCAACAATTTGAAGTTATAAATTAAAAATACTAATTTGTTAATAAATATTGTTTTTTTCCCTTAATTTAATTGTTTAAAAAAAAATTAAAGGAAGGTTATATATGGAACTTCAATCATTCTTTTAGGATTTTTGACAAAAGATAACTGTAAGGGTAGTTCGTGCAGTTTTCTAAACATGAGAGGGTGATTTGTATAATTTACTCATAGTTTTGGGGTATTTTTTGAAATTCTCTGTTGATTATGTTAGGATTAAGTCCAAAAAGGACCATTTTAGGAATTATTACACATTAGAGGACCAAATTAGAGAAAATGCAGAATAAATAACTAAAGTTGGAGAGCATACACAATAAAGGACTAAAGTTGCGAAATTCCCGATTTCCCTCCAATACAAAAGGTGGGAAAATTCATTCCTCTTTGAAAAAATTTTTAGTTCTCAAAATTTCATAATCCCACCAATTTAGAATCTATATAAACACTTGTAAGATCAATGTTTTCCACCAAGACATCTTCTTCAACTCTCAGGTAATACTTCTTTATTTTTTTTTATATTTTTATTCTAGTTATGTATCATCTTTAATAAATTATTATTATTTTAATTTGATATATAATCTCGTTTAATGTTTTAGGTACTATTTTTTGTCTTCCTCATGGCGTCATTTCAATCTGAATTATTTGTAATTCAATTTCATTGAATAATAATTATATTTGAAGGTTTTCTTGATTAAATTTGTTTTGTTTGTGTTGTTTCGTTTCAAGTATATTAATAGTACTTGCCAATTTAAATATATATTAAAATAGACTAACATTAATAAAGGATTTAAAAATATAAAAATAAAACATTAATTAATTTTAGGAAAAATATAAACTTAATATGAGTTTTATTAAAAAAAATTAAGTTTTGAAGATAATAACAGTTTTTACGTTGTTAAATATGATGAGTAAGCAAATTACGTACAAAATTTTTCCGGAGAACTAGAGAGAAATTTTTTATTTTCCACGGAAGTTTTCCTGAAAATCCTCATTTTCCAATATTTTCTTCATTTTCTGTGGAACCAATCGGAGCCTAAGTGTAAAACACGAATGAGCCTATATATATTAATGGTTGTGGAATGGACTTGCATGTTTCATTAGACATTCTTTTACTTGATGGAAAACAGAGTTTGTTCATCAATACTATTCTCAAAAAATGAGTTTCCTAGTCTGTTTCCTCCACAAGCTAGAAAACTCCAAACCTACATTTCTTAATTATAATAAAGACAATAACAAAAACACCCCTGAGGTATGGAGTAATTACAGGATCACTGCCTTATGTTTGAAAAACTTCACAAAACACTCTATAGTTTTTTTTTTTTTTTTTTTTTACTTTACACAATCACTATTCTAAAATATTATAAAGTTAATTTTTTTCATTAACTTTTTGATTAAGTCTTTTTACTTTTGAGAAGTCCAATTTATTAAAAATTTAAAACTTAACAAAACAAAATAGTCCAATACTTTTATGAAGTACAGTTTAAGATGCAAATCCTCTCATATACTGATACATGTAAAAATCATTATCGATCGTATCACTTATCAATTATCATGTTAAAACAATTAAGTTGGTGGTTTTTGATCAAAAAGAAAACTTCATCAACTTACTTAATTATTGGATTGATATAGTTTACATACAAATAAATTACATAACAATAGAAAACATGTGCGAAGCACGTGAATTGAACTAGTTTTAGAATAATTTGGTACACATTGTAGTACATATTTATAGTTTATATAAGTTGTGTGCACTTTTTTTTTTTTTTGGATATATTTTTGTCTATTGCATGTCGCAGTTTGCTTATTTATGGTAACTATTTAAGCCATGCGCATGATGATAGAAAATTATATAATCTGACGCTCTACATTATAGTGCAAAAAAAGTGTACTGAAGAAATTCACATAATTATAAATATACTTGTAGGTGTTTTTCATCAATCTAAGTTGTTTTTCTTCGTGTACTTGCAGACTATTCCAACATCTTTTGCTAGCTGTATTCAGGAAATTCCAGAGCTAGTGGTACTTAGAGATCAAGAAAATAACATGTGGCGAGTGAGCCTGGAAAATGTGGGCGATGATGTCTACTTTCAGGCAGGTTGGGCCACTTTTACTAATGATGCTTTACTCCAGGATGGTGACTTAATAGTGTTTGAATATTGTTCTGGGGGATTGTTCAACGTCAAGTTATTTGATCTATCTACATGCGAGAAAAGAAGAGCTCAAGAATTTATATTCAAGGATAGAGAATGTAATAATGTGGAGGCCTCGGGTGAAGAGGGTGAGGAAGAAACTTGGGAGGAGGATGGCAACGCATGGCTGGATGAAGAGCAAATGGAAGTAGAAGAGGGTGATACTGAGGTTCTAAGTGAGGATGACATAAACGAAGGTGCCGCTGTTGAAAAACCAAGTCGCAATAAGAGAATTGTTGACATCTACGGTGGCGAGCTCTTTCGATCTGGACTTGCTGTTAAACCCAGTAATCCCTATTTCATAACCAAAATTACATCTCGGGAGGGTGAATTGGTAAGTAAATATTTTAATATCTTGCCATGCGTTGATGTGCGTTGTCCTTTGCATTTTGATGGAATCAAAAGTTTCGGATTGCATGTGTATATTATATAATTGTTATAATATATACATATACATAGGCTAGGTGGCTGGAGCTGGGGGGGTGGGGGGGGGGGGGGGGGGGGGCATATGCCCCCCCTGGCCCCGCCACTGGAACTAAGTATACTTGAGTATATGATACAGGGGCAACAGATCACATGGTTTTCCATCTTGATTGGTTCATAAAACCACCTCAATCTATTAGAACTGTTATTCATCTTCCAAATAACAGCCGTACTAATGCAATTTTTAAGCGAAAAGTTAGGATATATTCTGATATTATCCTTGATAATGTGCCTTATGTTCCCTCATTTACTTATAATGTTTTATTTATAGTTAAACTAACTCTTTTCTCTAATATATCTCTGTGTTTCTCTTCTATTTTGCAGGATTCAGTCACGAGGATGATGATTGGTTCTGCTAAACAACATGACAAACTTTACATTCTAGATAATAAGAGCTTTAATACTGTATCTTCTGATATTCTGTGTAGTTCTATTAGAACAAGTAGTACTCTTTGACACACAAGACTTGGCCATCCTTCTCATGATAAGCTTGCTTCTATATCTTGTATTAATAAAGAATATCATTGTGAGATTTGTCAATTAGCTAAACAGAAAAAGCTCCCTTATCCTATCAGTTCTTCAGTTACTTCTGATCCACTTGAATTATTGCATTGTGATCTTTGAGGACCTTATTCTGTTATGTATTTTCTTACCGTTGCTGATGATTACACTCGTTGTACATGGATGTGCATGTTAAAACAAAAGTCTGATATTAGATTACATCTAAATCAGTTCTCAAAAAGGGTTAAGACTGAGTTTTCTAATGTTATTAAAACCATAAGAACAAGTAATGGTACTGAGTTATTTCTCAAAGGTTTTTGTGAAGAGGTAGGTGTAATTCATCAAACAAGCTGTGTAGAAAATCCACAGCAAAATGGATTAGTTGAGAGGAAGCATCAACACCTTCTTCAAGTAGCTAATCCCTTCGATTTCAATCTAATAATCCTCTAACTTTTGCTGCTTTTCTTATTAATAGGTCACCTTCTCATACCATAGGTAACATATATTCCTATGAATTACTCTACAAGCAGTCTCCTGAATATGATTATGTTAAATCATTTGAATTTCTGTGTTATGCTTCAACTTTATCAGCTCATCGACTAAAGTTTGATCCTAGAGCCGTAAAGAGTATTTTTATTTGTTATCCCAAAGGAACAAAGGGGTATTTACTCTTAGATCTAACTACATCAATCTCCTCTCATGACAATTCTGATAACCTTAACGAAATACCAACCACTCCAGAATTACATCATTCTATGGAAACGGAGAGTTCATATACAGTAGATTCTACATATCCCATTGAATTCTCAAAATGTGCAACCTCATGTTGCTGCACCAGGTATTCCTAGTGTCACTCCTGATGATTCTGTAAATCATCAACCCCAAAGAAGATCATTAAGAACTACTTCTCCTCCTGCATACTTGAGTGTATATGACTATGCACTACCTTCTTCCTTACATAAATCTAATGCTGCAATACAACATCCTTATCAACAAGGGAAACAATATCCTATATGTTCATTTACTCAGGCAAACAAAGTTCATGGGTGGCGCATAGCAAAGGAATACACACAAGAGGAGGGATTTGAATATTTTAATACATTCTCTCTAGTGGCAAAACTAACCACAGCAAGGGTTATTTTGGCACTAGCAACTTCTCTAAATTAACACTTACAACAGCTAGATGTCAACAATGCATTTCGGCATGGTGACTTGGAAGAACAGATGTACATGAAGCCTCCTCCAGGCTAATGTAAAGCAAATGATAATAGAGCGTGTTTATTGAAAAAGAGCCTCTATGGCCTCAAACAGGCTTCACGGCGGTGGTTCAACAAACTCACTGACTACTTCTTTCTTGTGGTTATAAACAAACCATTAGTGACTGTTCTTTATTTGTCAAACATGGGAGTACTTCCATTACCACTCTTTTTGTTTATGTTGATGACATGATTTTACCATAAAATTACCTTGAAGAGATCAACAAAATAAAGCACAAGTTGGATGGAGCTTTTACTATCAAAGACCTTGGTTCTTTTGAAATACATATTGGGAATTGAGGTTGCTAGATCTTCAAAAGGAATTAGCATTTGTCATATGCACTAGACATATTGACTGAAGCAACCATGCACTACACCAATGCATCACTCTACCAAACTTCTTGATTCAGATTCAACATTACTGGAGGACCTTGTTGTTTATAGGCGTTTAGTTGGGAGAACGTTGTATCTAACTATCACCAGGCCTGCTCTAACTTATAGCATACAATGCTTAACTCAGCATATGGACAAACAGACAGCTTCTCATGTTTCTGCAACACATAGGGTGTTGAGATATCTCAAAATTTCACCAGGTGAATGTCTCTTTTACAGCTCTCAATCTGAAACTCATCTCAAATCTTTTTGTTACAGTGATTGCGCGGGATGTCTTCAAACTAGGAAGAGCATTAGTGGTTTTTCTATCTACTTGGGAAATTCATTGATCTCTTGGAAGTCAAAGAAACAACAAACATTTAGTCGCTCCTCTACCGAAGCAGAATACGGAGCAATCGCCACAACACCATGTGAAATTCCCTGGTTCAATGAGCTTCTTGTTGATATTCATCACTCAATCAAGGATTCCACTTCTCTTCACTAACAAAAAGCTTGTTAGAAGTTGTGGTTCAACAACTTGAAGATAACTAACTAAACCGTTTTTTGAAAGTTGGCGGCAAAAGCTGTTATTTGCAACTTGAAGCAGTTAGGAGTTACTTAGAAGGAGCTGGTTTTCAGCTGAGTTGTGAGAGCGTGTGTATAGTGTATGTATAGGTGATATACATGAGAGTATACATAGCTCATAAACAGCAGAAAACAGAGCAAGTTAGCAGCATATTCACCTTGTAAAATTCAACAGAAACTTTCTCATTCTTGAAGCAATAAGATTACTCCCTTGGATGTAGAATAGAGTTCATATTGAGCTCTTATTCGAATCAAGTAAATCCTGGTGTTGTGTGTTTGTTTGATCGTTTACATTTCATATTCTTCTCATTGGTTTTATCTGATCATTACAGTTAGTTTTACACTTTGTTTATTGATCGGTTTGCATTGGTTGTTTGAGTGGATTGAATCAAGATCTTTGAGTGTTCTTGTTGTTGGTTTGTGTTGTTGATTCACTACAAAGCTCCTACTGCATTGCCAACAATCCTGCTCATCACGAGCGCGCCAAACATATCCAGATAGACTGCCATTTCTTGCGTGAAAAAGTCCATCGAAAACAGCTGAAACTTATGCATATTAGCAATGATCATCAAGGTGCAGATGTATTGACTAGCCTCTCACTCTCAAACCCTTTCAAATCGTGATTTCCAAGATGGGATTGCTTGATATCCTGTCCCATTTTGAGGGGGCTCTTAGATGATCAGATTTTATATATTTCCGTAAAAGAAAATAATTTGAATTTTAGTTACGTTAGTTTGTTAACCGGATTCCATTTTAGGAAAGTCGGGTTAGTTTACTTTGTAAGTTAAGTGTTGTGTTTATTTTTACCCACTTAGTATAGTTTAGTTTTTAGATAATTCGAGATTCATGTAATCGTTGATTATCAATCATTCAATATAATCAATCTTTTTCTGCTTGTGTTCATACCTGATCTGATTCACAAAGTTAATATATTGTCACAAAAGGGAAAACCAAGATAAGTTGTGTTCTATTTGCTATGCATGGCTTTTGGAAGATGAGAAATTATTTTTGTGTTTTCCGCATATGTTTAAGCAGGTTGTGAAGTTCTACGCGACTGGATCTTATTCTGCCCAAAACAATTTTCTATCATACTCTAGTCCCCTTTTGGAAGATAGTTATGAAGGAGAAAACCTTCAAATGAATTAGATTTTGAGTTGTAGAAGTCAAAGATTGACAGACATACATAAATCAAAGGTTAAAACACTTTAAGCCCCCCAACCTATTGGGTGTTTTCAATGTTCCCCCTGAACTACACAACAAAAAAAACCCCAACCTATTGAAAATATCGAAACCCCCCCGAGTCATTGGTCCACCATTTATTTTGGACATGTGTCTGCTTTTTTGTCTGTTGGATTTTCTCACGGGGCGTTTCATACATTATTCAATAGGTTGGGGGGCTATTTGCTCTTTTTAATAGCTCAGGTGGCACATTGTGTATTACCCCATAGGTCGGGGAGTTTAAAGTATTTTACCCAACAATTAATGAAAAAACTTACCTTAATATTCCAGGATAAAGACTTTTCCTTTGCCCAAGTATAAAGTTGACATAATTAGCTGTGTTTTGGGCAAGAATCATGGGAGCCTTGTCCTTACCATCAACCATCTATGTCTTCTCCATCACCATCTTTAGCTTCGAGTTTGCATCTATCTGTATATCTGCTTAATTGAGTCAAGATAATATACACCACTGTTTCACCACCTTCCATCACCCATGTTGTGGAGTTCGACGAGGCAAAGCTAATGAAGGCAGCAACACTGCTATTGTCCCGTGTTATGGTTATGAGAAAAACGTTGAAGGGATTATTTTTCATGTATTCAGGTTCTGACGTGGAACAAAATTTGTATATCTCGCTCAATGAAACTAGGCACCAAATTTCGTTATCAACTACTCAATATCTACATTAGAAACACCAACGTTGATTAATAACATAATGAATACTAGAAACTGGGGCACTCTGAGCCCCACGCACATTAACTTTTTATATTATAAAGTACTATATGATCATATCAACTGTGAAAAAAAAAATTCTGGAAGAACAAAAAAAAGTCAAGAAAAAAGATTTGCCCAGATGAAAATAGTTTGAATTAATGGGAGAGTCAATCAATATAATTAGAGTAGAATGGAAAGAAAATTTATTTCCACTGAAAGAATATAAATTATAAGAAACTAAATCATCCTTCTTAGTAAATGATACAGTTATAACTTGCACAGAAAGATGCTATTAGTTAAAAAATCATAATATAAGATTTACGCAAATTATAATAAGATGCTATCAGTGAAACATAAATTATAAGGTTAAACTTATAAATCAAAAGTTTGGTGTCACAAATACCTCTTCCTTTCTATACATTAGTATAGATAATAACAAGTAAATCGTAAGATGAAAGTTTTCCTATGAACCCGCTGCATATCTTCCACTGAGCCTGAAGCTTGAGGCCATCTATTGTATGATAAATGGTTTTTATTAAATTGTTTATTTGATTTTAATTAGTTTTAATTCAATGGTTCTTGTCTAAGTGAGTTAACTAGAAAAAGTGTTTCTCAAAGTGAGAAAGCTGAAAATGTATTTATCGCACATGGGTTAGTCTCCAAGGTAATGATAAACTCTTAGGCATAATTTACATCCCTATATCACTTGAGATTCGTACACTTGCAACGCTTGTTTCACTTTTATGAGTGTATCATGCTAAAAAGGCGGGTATAGACTCACATATCTAAAAATTTCATTGGGTGTTCACTTTTAAGTAATTTATGTTGAAATGCTAGAACTCCTCTATAGATTAATAGTTAAGACTAAGATGTGAATATTTTATGAATTATAATTTGCGTAAATCTTATATTATGATTTTTAACGATTTAATTTATATCTACATTTAATCATATATTCACATCATAACTTTTTTGAATAGCATAAAGTTTTAGGTACAACATCTAAAGATCTATTATAAAAAAAAAAACATGTGTTTATAAAGGATGGCTTCCCGAAGCAATGTTATGGTACAATGAACTAGCGGTGTCAATAGACATAATTTTTATTCTATTTTGAGCAACAAGAAATCAAAAGGCCCATTCATATGAACTCCGTCATATCATGGTGGGCTTCAATCAGGTCTAATCCGAACATTGTATTTCAGAAGTCAATTTTTAACTTTGACCCAAGTTAGGCCTACTATTCAATTGAACCTGATCAAAAAATTTAGTATCAAAGGGCTAATATCCACTATAACCTAACTCTAAATTTGATGCCGATGTTTCCTATATAAGAAAACTCTCTCCTCTTCTATTTTTCACAATCTCTATTGTTCTCCGTCTCCTTTCCCTTGCTCCGCTTTATACCCACTTGTTTCTTGCTAACTTCACCGTTTTCCTATCCCTTTTCAACAATAGCAAGTAGATCTGGCATATTCAACCACTATTATTTCTTTCCTTTCGTCTTTCTCTTAATCCTTTGCACTACTACGAGTAGATCGCCTGCTGATTGGTGCATAAATCTCGTCGTAAGTAGATCTTTCGCAAACTTCATTCGCACAATTGGCGTTAGTAGTTTGGAGAGGTTAGGTGAGTGCATTTTGATTTTTCATTTAAGGTTTCTTAGTTTCTTTCTCCCATCATTTTAAAGTGCTATTTTCCTATGATAAATGGAAGCCCTCATCATTTTCCCCTTTGTGCTAGTTACGAATCTCTATTTTTTGTTCATTTTCGCTTCCTAATTTGTTAATATCAAAAAACATAGAATGCATTGCTCTCATAAACCTATATTTTTTTTTTTTCCATTTTCTCCTATTAGTCAAATGACTAACAAGATCTTTTCTGACTTTGCAGATTATTGGTTTTAAGAGCTCTAACAGATTGAGTCATCACACCATGAATAGAAAAGGAATGAGTCTTCCTCCTTTTTTCGTGTTTTTTAATCACGAGTGGTGCACTGAAAGCTTGGTATGTTTCTTTTATTATATCTATCTTTGATCTTATTAATAATTTCTTCAAGTTTCTCGTACATGATGTTTGATGTGAACAATTGCGATGTTACGTTCTTCTCTTATTTTATTCCATTGGGGGCTTGTCCTTGAATTTTATTTTTTTATTTGTTTATTTTGTACAGTGAATTTTTTCTTTACACAATCACTATTCTAAAATAATTTAAAGTTTATATTTTTCTTAAATTTTTGATCAAGTCTTTTTACTTTTGAGAAGTACGATTTATTAATAATTTCAAACTTAACAAAACAATATTGTCTAAAGCTTTTACGAAGTACTGTTTAAGATGGAAATCTTCTCATATACTGATACATGTAAAAATCATTATCGATCGTATCACTTATTAATTATCATGTTAAAACAACTAAGTTGGTGAAAAGAAAACTTCATCAACTCACTTAATTTATTGGATTGATATAGTTTACATACAAACAAATTACATAGCAATAGAAAACATGTGCGAAGCACGTGAATTGAGCTAGTTTTAGAATAATTTGGTAAACATTGTATTACATATTTGTAGTTTGACTATATAAGTTGTGTGCACTTTTTTTTGGATATATTTCTGTCTATTGCATGTCGCAGTTTGCTTATATATAGTAACTATTTAAGCCATGCGCATAATGATAGAAAAATCTATAATCTGAAGCTCTACATTGTAGTGCAAAGAAATCTACTGAAGAAATTCACATAATGATAAATATACCTATAGGTGTTTTTCATCAATCTAAGTTGTTTTTCTTCGTGTACTTGCAGACTATTCCAACAACTTTCGCTAGCTGTATTCAGGAAATTCCAGAGCTAGTGGTACTTAGAGATCAAGAAAATAACATGTGGCGAGTGAGCGTGGAAAATGTGGGCGATGATGTCTGCTTTCAGGCAGGTTGGACCACCTTTACTAATGATGCTTTACTCCAGGATGGTGACTTAATAGTGTTTGAATATTTTTCTGGGGGATTGTTCAACGTCAAGTTATTTTATCTATCTACATGCGAGAAAAGAAGAGCTCAAGAATTTATATTCAAGGATAGAGAATATAATAATGTGGAGGCCTCGTGTGAAGAGAGTGAGGAAGAAAATTGGGAGAAGGATGGCAATGCAGAGCTGGATGTAGAGCAAATGGAAGTAGGAGAGGGTGATACTGAGGTTCTAAGTGAGGATGACATAAACGAAGGTGCCGCTGTTGAAAAACAAAGTCGGAATAAGAAAATTGTTGACATATACGGTGGCGAGCTCTTTCGATCTGGACTTGCTGTTAAACCCAGTAATCCCTATTTCATAGCCAAAATTACATCTCGGGAGGATGAATTGGTAAGTTAATATATTAATATCTTGCCATGCGTTGATGTGCGTTGTGTTTTGCATTTTGATGGAATCAAAACTTTCGGATTGAATGTACATAGTTTTATACATCACTACTAAGTTTTTTAATCGTTTGTTAATTTCTAAATATGAAGCATTATTCTGACATAGTTACTATTGTCATGTCAAGTATATCCCTCTGCAATTTCTCAAGAACAAAACAATAAAGTTTGAACAAATAACCTATCTGGTTACTCCTAATCAAGAGGGAGAGTGGACAGTCAAGTATAAAAGACGGAAAGATGGTCGGACAATGTACGGTGGCTGGAGAACCTTCTGCCTTGGAAATACGGTTGCTAAAGAAGATGTGTGTATCTGCGAATTCATGACAGGGACTCTAGGCCCTTATATAAAAGTCACTATTGTCTGTAGTCCCCTAATAGATTTGTAAAATGTTGATTTTGTGGAATATGATGTAGGTCTATTTAATTTGTTAGACCTAACATTATTTAAGCTTTGTTGGATTCAGACGGTGAAAAAGGTTCACTATGCATCAAATGTGTATGTTTTTGTAATATTTATTTTCATATTTTTCTTATTGTTTATGTCCTTATAAGGAATTCGCTCAGATCTACGTTTTGTGTTGCTATGGTTTTGGTCTGAATTGTGTGTTGGTTTCTCTAAGTTTCCATTGAAGTAAGTCTTTTGATTATATGATTACACCTATGTTGCACGGATATGGTGATAAGAGTGCGATACGATACGGGTGCGGGGACATGAATTTTTCACAAAATAGGGGATACAGTGCGGCGGGGATACGGCTATATATTATATTTGTATTTCTATTATGCTTTAACATGAATAGGAACAACAAAAATTAAAGCCTTAAAAACTAAAATAAGAGACTTAAATGAAGTTTTTGCTCTAAACTAGACCTTGTCATAAACCTATTTGGCATCGGCTAAGTTAGCCAAAACAGTTACGAAAAGTGGTAATTGATGATAAAGAAGATAAGTGGTGGAGAGGATGAGAAGTGGTGGTAACTGGTGGAAAGATTTTGTTGAACAAGATGAAGATGCTGTTTTTTTTTGTTTGTTTGATATGAGTGGGTAAAGCAGAGGGTGAAAGTTTGTTTGTTTTTTCTTATTTGTAACAGCCCCAAAATCAAGCCTAAAAAGAACAACATGCGAACAACTAAACTATCAAAAAAATAAACTAAAATAACTCATAACTAAAAGAATGACATGATCGTGACAAGTACAAAAAAGTAAATCTCAAATACATTACTCTAGTCAATGATCCAAACTGGTTAACTCCAAACACCTAAGTCTTTGAGGTCTTGCCCTGAAGGTTTCCCGAGTCTGAAAGGAAGGAAAAACACAAAATTAATGAGATACAAATCTCAGTGAGTGCTCGATGTGTGCGTGCATTACCATTTTCTTTCAAAACATAATAAACTATACATGCAAAATTATGCTTTTTGTGACTCAAGAATATTATTATTAGGTACCAATAATTTATTTGAAATTTGAATTTCGAAACAATACAGAACGAGACAAGATCATTATTTTACAAAACAAAGAAATGAATGTTGGTACTAAATAATAATAACTTGAGAAGCATATCGATTATTTTAATTAATTATGATGATCAACGAAATAGGTGATGCCGTCAACCTTAACGCCAAACACGAACACTCCTTATCGCCCCGTCCAAGGAGTTACCTTGGAAACTAATCACATGCCATGGTACATGCGTAATGAATGATCTCCAGAGACACAACGAACCTCCCGCCGTGTCTAAGGAGAAGGGGCAAGGGGAAATGAAGCACCACCGACAACCCTCTGCTGCCCATCAATACTCCATGCCTAACCAAGCCAAGTTGGATCCAACTAACTAATGACTGAACTGAACATAACCAAAAATGTGATCATCATAACCAACTTAATTTCTTTTACAATTTAAAATTAAACATTTTGCTTACTTTACAAAAGCATATAAGGGTACTCTTATAAGTGACATACATACATATACAAGCATTCCTTCCAGTTTTGCAAAATAAATAGAGTTTTGGAACACTCACCTGAAAACGCTTACAGAGATGACTGGGAGTTTCGAGGGCCAATCAATCACCTAAGATCAAATGAAAAATCGACTTCAAA
This sequence comes from Misopates orontium, assembly GCA_946800315.1. Lineage (NCBI taxonomy): Eukaryota > Viridiplantae > Streptophyta > Magnoliopsida > Lamiales > Plantaginaceae > Misopates > Misopates orontium. The sequence goes on along the minus strand of OX326947.1, from coordinate 42,743,367 downwards.
AGTATTAATTACATCCTAATCTAAGCGAATCAAAATTTGGGTAATGACTACTAATCCTAACTTCAAATATTCATGTACATACAAGAACTATAACATGCCCACTATTCATGCACATACCTACTCCACAAATCAAGTAAAATAGCTTACTATAATAACGCATGCTTACTGTTTCCAATTTCATATAGGTTCTAGCACATCAACTTACAAATTTTATGCACGTTTCCTAATACAGAAACATAGGGAATGAGATCATGGTAATTTATCATCAAAGAGAAGTTGGAGTTCTATTCCACAATCAGAAATTTAGAAATTATTAAATATACACGCCCACTGATTTAATATTCATATATAATAAGTGTTTAGGTTAATTAAAATTTACCAATCTTATCTATATGTCTATATTTTACTTATGAGAACATAAAACAAGTACTGCTGATGCTCTATAGAAAGTCTAAAATGCACGGTTCTCAAGGTAGTTCAAAACAAAGTAAAAATATCAAAACCTTGAAATTCAATTTACACCCGTGTCCTATCTTATGTTGCCTATTAAAGAATGAATAACTATGGCTAATTGTGCAACTGACCACATCAGGAATAAAACAAGCCAAATAAGAAGAAATAAAAACAAAAAAAAAAAAAGAAAAGAAGATGAAAGGTTACCTGGTGTGCAGACGCCAAGAAGCAGGAAACAAAACGTATTTCGTGCGATTTATATTTGGTGGACAAGAAGACCTAATTTTAATATAACCCTAATAATTTAAAAGCTAGTGATAATTAGGGTGATGGTTATTTAAGGGCTTTACCTATAACTTGCATGTACTATAATTAGGCCCCAATTCAATCACGGAGATAATTTATTTATTAAAAAGCCAATTTAACCCATAAATCATAAAAACTCTTAATAATTCAATCAATTAAGATTTTCACCCGAACTAATTACGTAGATAGAATTTAAAATTTACAAAGAAAATCAGGGCATTACATTATTCATTTTGAATCTTATAGACTGAAGCTTGAACGCGTTGAATGCAAAAGTTGCTTTAATTTTTTAAATCGTGCTTGTAGTTGGCAGTTTAGGATTTACTCATTTTGATGCACTATATTTCAGCGTTTTTTAGTGTTTTTCTTTGACATTTTTTAGTCTTTTTTTTTTTTTTAAATATTCAATTTAGATTTACAAAATTACATTTTCAACCTAAAAAATCTTAAAAAAATCATAAAATTGACCCCTCCGTATCCAAGGCGTGTCAGATACTTCCTCGGGCGTTTCCAGTACGTACCCATCTTATTTATTTGTTTTTAATTAAGGATACGCCACGTGGCGTATCTTGTGCGTATCGCGCCCGTATTCGTATCCTTCAAGTATTCGACATAGCACGAGTTTATTTTTCGAAGTATCCGTGCAACATAAATTACACCAAATTAAATAGATTCATTTAATGTCCTCTATATTATCAATCAGAGTTGCATACATGGATTATGTAAAAATAGAGAAATCCCAAATCTTTATTTTCTTCTTATGGTTTTGGCATAAATTGTCAAACAAAATCAAATAGAGAATAATTTAGCAGATTCAATACACAACAATTACGCAGTCATAGCAATAGTAGTTGACTGAAACATTAAGTTGTTTCTGGAAGAAGATTAATATCAACATTACATTAATCTGAGCATAGCTTATAAGAGTATTTCTTGTACTCTTGGGTGAGTCTCTTGGCTCCTTGCCATAAAATTTCTCATTGCCGATCAAAAAAAAAAAAAACTTTCCTCATCTTGAGTGATATTACTGACCCTTTGAAAATCGCAGCCGAACTCGGCTGTTCTGTCGAACTCATTCTCCCTGCAGAAATGCATGCCTAATTTCAGTCCTCATGAGACTAAGACTTCTGATAGGAACTAGAGCGCTTCATAAGCCCTCGACTCTTGCCCATTCTAGATCTTTCTAGTTCAAGGTGTTACCCAACTCACAAATTAGTCACGTCAGTTGTACCTTATCCCGTTACCCCTCAATCAACTAGCTCGAGGCTAAAACGTTTTCCTGAATTAAACCCCCTTGTTGATTCTCACCTACTCCAAGTCTCTTTGGCTCCTAAGCTATCGAGAATGGGACGCATGGTAATGACCTGCAAAGGTGCGACGCATGAGTATCTTCTAGCTAGGAAGAACCGTGGTGATCGGGCTCATCGACATGAGGAGGTAGGTTTCTGGTTGGACTCTAACTCTACCAAATAATCTCAAATTCTGCTTTTCTCTCAACCTTGGCACCGTTAACGTTATTAGATCCGGAACCTTGGCACTGTTAATGTTGTTAGATCGGAATTCAAGTTGGGGTGATGTCGGTGCCACTAACGCCGGGATACTTTAAGCTTCATTTTCTCATCATCTTCTTTAGTGCTTGTGGACCCGTGGTAGCTCCATGGTAGCGCCTCGCCTCAATTCTTGTCCTAAGACCACTTTATTTTTCTGCCAAATTGAACTCTTATTCCTGAAAAACAAGAAAATAACACAACATGAAATGGACAAGGACATGCATAAAAGTAAGTACACGTGAAGGCTTCATATATATTTGACACTCATCGCTATCAACTCTTAAATTGAAATAATTTTACTCTAGCAACAATATCTTCCATTTTTAAGCTGAGTATAAGTCTCTTTTAACTCAGTGAGATTCGTAATATACAATAAGTGAATATTAATATAGTAGTGAATAGTTTTGTACGTTTCCCAAAACTGAATCCAATCATGTACCTTTCAAAACTTAATCTTATATATCCTTACAAGGAGCAACCTCACAAACAAAATGAAGGGACATGCTCAAATACATGCCTATATAGCATAAAACTAACTTAGGTTGGATATTGAGTGAAATTACGTGACTGATAGCCCTTTTCGATGACAGTAAATCAACACAATCCCTGCGCCCAATTTCTCAACAATGTCCCACTGGGTGAAACAATAATATTAAGTGAGCTAGTAAATTTGATATAACAATCCTATTCTCTTTGAGCTATGAACTCCAAACATAGTTCAATGCTCATTGCACAATTTCAAAACAAACATTAAAGTTACTTTATTAGAGCAATTAATATGTTTACAAGTTAATGGATGATTATGAATGAATGAGTGAATGAGTTAAGTTAAACAACAGTTAAATTATTTAAGTCGAGTGGCAACAAAGAATTAATGAAATAGAATGGGACAGTATAATGAATGTGAGATGTAATAGTAAAGTAAATGATAAACTAAGGTTGTTAATGACTCCGAAACAAAGAACCACGAGTATTTTATTCATATACCTTAGGGCATAGTGCTAATTGAGGCTTGAATAAATCAAGAACCAAAAAACAAAAAAAATGCTATAAATAAATAAAACAAACAAAAAGAAACTCAGCAAGTGCCACACGACTTACCGAGGACCTGATTTACCTGGTTTGTATGTTTGGAAGAACACCTTGTCATGAAAGCTTCAGCGACTCGTTCACAAACAGTCTGCCCGAAGTTTTCTCATTTACCAGATAATCACAAAACAATGTGTGCTTTAAATTCTCATGCATGATATATGACGAAGAAGAAGAGAATTTGAAAGGGGCAACAATTGTAACAAGATATATCTCTTTTCAAATAGACAATTGTACCTAACACACATATTTGAGCCTTTTGTAAGGAGGTAGCTTTCGCTCATGGACTTTATGTAGAATATGGTAGCTCTTTTTCAATGAGTGATGTCCGTGAGATAAAAATTGAAAGCTTTCACACATATTCATTGTGTTTAGGCAGCTTTTTCCTCCTTTTATTTTTCTTTTGAAGCACATGAATCTTTTCGGCTCATATTCTCTTTTCTTTTTCTTTTCAAGCTCTTTTGCACACTCAAACAACTCTTTTTATGCTCAATTCTTCTGTTTTTGATGTGTGTTGTAGCAAAAGTGGATTATTATCCAAGTCAAAGAGAATAAACAAAAAAAACAAAAATTGCCCGTTGCAAAATCCTTCGGTTTCACATATTTAACTGGGGAATTGGAGCACTGAGTAAGTAACACTGTTAGATCGAGCTCCGAAACAAACTGTTGTGATAAGTCTGTAATATGAGTCATGACAGTTAGTTCGACAATAAACAAAAATATTCCAGTTAAATCAGGCATAGCGACAGGCTTAGTGATGGCAAATGCCAAGAGACTTTTTTAAGGTCTCAAAGCATTGTGGAGCAAGTGCCTTTAATAACATATCCGGAGACCGTCTCTCTGTTGCGACTAGCTTAATGACTACAGTTCTAGACTTTACCAAATCATGAATGAAATGGTGCCATTGATCTATCTGCTTAATGCGTGCATGTTGAACAGGATAGTAAACAGTGTTAAGCACATGAGTGTTCACACATGATTCAAGCAGATTATTAATCAAACTTCCATAGTCTTTAAGCATAATGTTCACATCATCAACATTCAAGATTATGACAGATTTATCATTGGATAGACAAATAAAGCTCCCTGTCATGCTATGAAAGTCACACATGTTGATGAAGATTTAAGTTATCACAGAAGATTCCAATTGTTTAGGGATTCCAAATTCAACAGAATGAATGAAAGAATTAAGAACAGATTTGGAATAGAGTGACAAATCATTATCTCCTTGATTATCCTGCATAAGACAAAAATTCATCAATTTACTAAGTGTGGGCATATTAAAAACATTTAAAGTGTGATTAGTAAACTATTTGATGGGTAGTCGTGACTGCATCAGTGTATAGCAGTTCTCGGCAGTCCGCTTTCCTGTAAATACACAAAGATTTTGATCATTAGTGACATGACATTCTTCTTGAGTGAAAGACACCGACATCTTTTGGTCACACAGTTGACTAATGCTAATCAAATTTTGTTTAATACCTGTGACATGGAAAACATTAAAAATCATTGGAAACCCTTTGATATTGAGTGTTCCTTTTCTGACAATTTGACCCTTTTTACCATTACTAAACTTGACTGTTCCCTTAGGATCAATCACATAGTTGGTCAAAAAATCTTTGTTCCCTGTCATGTGGTATGAGCATGCACTATCAAGATACCAGCAATTTGATGAGTCATTGTGTATAGAGGAAAATGCAAAGATGCGTTCCATTCTTGCACGGTGTGCTGCCTTTACTTCATCTTCAGAGTCATTTTTGCGAGTCGTCCTCGCTGTCGAGACTTGCTGTCTGACTGACGTTGGCATTCTGTCCTTGAATGATTTTTCTTTGAGTTTTGGACAGTTTGGATGAATATGTCCTTTTATACCGCAGTTGTGACATACTGGAGTGAACATGCGATCAGAAACATGAAATTGTGAGTGTATAAAAGCATCAAACCCCCTATACTATAAGGGGTGTAGCGATTTGCCCCCTGAACTTTTTTTTGGCAACACGCCTCATGTACTATGGAGAAATAAAACTTTTTGCCCCCTGATCGAATTTCTGGCCAATTTTTGCTAGAATTTGAAACGTGAACATGAGGGTTCATTACTATTTAACCTCAAATTCAATAAAATGCGCTTTGTTCACTTGGATTTTTGTTATATTTTCTTAATTTTCAAACCTTAGTTTAAATTATCCAAAATTAAGGTTTGGAAATTCGAAAAATATAACAAAAATCGAAGGGAAAAATGGGCATTTTATTGAATCGGAGGTTAAATAGTGATGAACCATCATGTTCACGTTTCAAATTCCGGCAAAAATTGGCCGGAAATTCGATCAGGGGGCAAAGTATTTTTTCAAGTCAATAGTTGAGGGGGCAAAGTGCTTATTTATCCATAGTACAGGGGGCTTGTTGCCAAAAAAAATAGTTCAGGGGGCAAATCGCTACACCCCCTATAGTATAGGGGGTTTAACGCTTTTATCCCTTTTTATTATGAGCACTTCTTACCTTCTCACTTTTCATGAAAGAAAAACTAGACTTCTCCCTGTTTTAAGCATCCCTTGAAGGGTAACCGAGACCAGCACGACTGCTGTAAGGTCTGAAGAAATCTGACTCATGATCTGTGTCATCTGATTCAGACTTCTTAAGATCATTAGCAGCGGAAGTGTGTGATGAATTCGATGGAATAATCAGAGTTTAAGGGATTTGTGTTCATACCTTTCTTTGATCGCTTACCCCGATGCTGTTCCTTCATGAGCAATTTGAAGAACGTTCCATGCATCTTTGGCAGATTCGCATGAGAAGATGAGCTTATATTGATTGAGGTCGACTCCATCAAATATAACATTGAGTGCAATGAAGTGTGATTCGCGTCAATATCTTCTGCATCCGTCCAGTCAAGTTCATTCTTGAATTTACCATTCTCTCCTTTTTGTGGGACCCATCCTTTGAGAATGCTTTTCCAGGCCTTCTGATTTTGTCGTTTGATGAAGACTTCCATCCGAACTTTCTAATATGAGTAGTTAACCTCATTAAGAAGCGGCGGCTTTGATGCAGACATTCCCTCGACGTTTTCTGCCATCTACAAGATCTAAAACACTACAGGATCTTTCACCAAAAACGGTGTCAAGCTCTTGATGCCAATTGTTAGATCTTAAAGTCAATTATTTTTACTTTAAAGCAATGAGTCGTGTTACCTAGTCTAGACAGGTAAAGAGACAGTAAAAATAAAGACAGCAGATTTAACGTGGTTCAGACTCCCGTCCTACATCCACGAGGCTTTTGCCCAAGAATTCAAAACCCTTTCACTGATCAAAAGCTGTTTACAACTACATGCAAGCTTTAATCTAACACTCAGACTCCCTATAGTGTTTTGACACATATAGCAACACTTTTATCGCTACTCCTTTTAAACCCATAAGATCAACCTCCCGTCGACCTTCTTATGACCAAGCTTCCAAGCGGTAATGCACGTACGTACAGACTCTCTCTTACTGGTGCAATCCTTTCCCGTTGAACTCCTTTCAACTCTTGTTGGCTTGTCACGTGTGTTGAAGTATCCCACTTATTTTACCCGAAGTATCCCACTTCTTCGTCGGCACAAAGTACACAAAAACTAAGAAATATAAAAACTCGGAACACCTTATAATGTATATGAATTTACTCGTGTGTTCTAAGTTCTAAAACCTAGTTCTTCTACTATTTATAGGATAGCTCTCCTTAGAAGATAAGTCTTGCGCATGAAGTCTTCCACTCCAGTCGTGACTCGTATCTTCCCTAATATACAGAATCTTTCCTTATGATAAGCCCTTCGTGATCTTCATAATCTACACACAAGGAAACAACAAATTCTTCCAATAGGAAGCTTGTTAGACCGGATAGAAACAAGTAAGAATAAAGATTTAGTTTCCAAAAGATATACAAGATATTTCCTAAATCTTATCCTACTCTATCACAACTTACCAAAAATTCCTAATCATATAGAATTATATTTCCATGCAAACTCTAGGAATTGTATGGTAACTAAAATACATGCAATTTTCCATAAAATATATTTCCAAAACTCGTAAATTAACATGGTCTAACAAATGTGAATAGGCATATGATTGAATTACAACAATATGATTGTGTGTTGAAGTTTCTGATAGGCCTAAATGACTCATTTTCTGCTCTTAGGTGTCAAATCCTTTTAATCTCTCCTCTGCCGACTTTATCAAAAGTATACTCTATGATCCTCTATGAGGAGAATCAAAGTGACTTGTATTCCAATTATACTGTTGGTGATGCTCTTGCCATGTTTACTACACAGAATCAATCTCAAGAAACTCAAAATAAACCTTTTTTTACTCAACAAGGGTAATGAGAAGTTTTGTCAGAATCAGAATCAGAAAGACAAAAAGAGGTTAAGGTGTACTCATTGTGGATATAATAACTCTCATGTTCTTTCTACTCTTACCAATAATAACTCTCTGAGACCTAACTAAGTATACTTGAGTACATGATACAGGGGCAACAGATCACATGGTTTTACATCTTGATTGGTTCATAAAACCACCTCAATCAATTAGAACTGTTATTCATCTTCCAAATAACCGCCATACTAATGAAATTTTTAATGGAAAAGTTAGGATATATTCTGATATTATCCTTGATAATGTGCCTTATGTTCCCTCATTTACTTATAATCTTTTATTTATAGTTAAACTAACTCTTTTCTCTAATATATCTCTGCGTTTCTCTTCTATTTTGCAGGATTCAGTCACGAGCATGATGATTGGTTCTGCTAAACTACATGACAACTTTACAATCTACATAATAAGAGCTTTTATACTGTATCTTCTGATATTCTGTGTAATTCTATTAGCACAAGTAGTACTCTTTGACACACAAGACTTGGCCATCCTTCTCATGATAAACTTGCTTCTATATCTTGTATTAATATTTCCAAATGTAATAAAGAACATCATTGTGAGATTTTTCATTTAGCTAAACAGAAAAAGCTCCCTTATCCTATCAGTTCTTCAGTTACTTCTGATCCATTTGAATTATTGCACTGTGATCTTTGAGGACCTTATTCTGTTATGTCTGCTGATGGTTTTATGTATTTTCTTTCCGTTGTTGATGATTACACTCGTTGTTCATGGGTGTGCATGTTAAAACAAAAGTCTGATGGTAGATTACATCTAAATCAGTTCTCAAAAATGGTTAAGACTCAGTTTTCTAATGCTATTAAAACCATAAGAACAAATAATGGTACTGAGTTCTTTCTCAAAGGTTTTTATGAGGAGTTAGGTGTAATTCATCAAACAAGGTGTGTAGAAAATCCAAAGCAAAATGGATTAGTTGAGAGGAAGCACCAACACCTTCTTCAAGTAGCTAGATCCCTTCGATTTCAATCTAATAATCCTCTAACTTTTGCTGCTTTTCTTATTAATAGGTCACCTTCTCATACCATAGGTAACAAATATCCCTATGAATTACTCTACAAGCAGTCTCCTGAATATGATTATATTAAATCATTTAAGTTTCTGTGTTATGCTTCAACTTTATCTGCTCATCGACTAAAGTTTGATCCTAGAGCCATAAAGAGTACTTTTATTGGATATCCCAAAGGAACAAAGGGGTATTTACTCTTTAGATCTAACTACCAGAAAAGTCTTTACTTCCAGGAATGTCAGATATTATGAGAGATTTTTCTCTTCAAGATTTCTAATGATGATCATCTCCTTCAAGATTTACTCCTTCACTATTCCTCATTCTTCTAATTTTCAGGAGGGAGCTGTCTTCAATCACATAGTTGAACCCTGGGGGCGTATTTGTGGGATCAAATACCTAACAAGTTGAACCCGCTGCATCAATCTAAGGAAATGGAGAGTTCATATACAGTAGATTATACACATCCCATTGAATTCTCAAAATGTGCAACCTCATGTTCCCATTGACATTTTTTTAATACTCAATTTAGATTTATAAAAGTACATTTCAGTCTCAAAAATCTTAAAAGAACTCATAAAATTTACAACGCCGTATCCATGGCGTGTCGGATACTTCCTCGGCCGTATCCAATACGTATCCGTCTTCAGTTATTTTTAATTAGGGATATGCCACGTGGTGCATCCTGTGCGTATGGCACCCGTATCCGTATCCTTCAAGTATCCGACACTGCACGGGCTTGTTTTTTGAAGTATCCGTGCAACATAGGTTACACCAAATTAAATAGATTCATTTCATGTCCGCTATATGATCAATCAGAGTTGCATATATGGATTCTGTAAAAATAGAGAAATCCCAAATTTTTATTTTCTTCTCACGGTTTTGGCATAAATTGTCAAAAAAAATCAAATAGATAATAATAAAGTAGATTAAATACACAACCATTATGCAGTCGAAGCAATAGTAGTTGACTTAAACTAGTTGATGGATTCTTTTTGTCGGATTGTAATCATAATTTTATTCAAGAGATTCAACAAGATTACTAGAGGAGAGTTGATTTAGTGGCTATGTAATCCAGCCCTCACACCCTCTGTTTTTATGCATCAATTGTTTGATACATATGCAATGTACAAGAGTAAATTTGCTATGCATTAGAGTAAATTTGCTATGCATGGCTTTTGGAAGATGAGAAGAGTAAATTTGCTATGCATTAGAGTAAATTAGATTTTGAGTTGTAGAAATAAAAGATTGACAGACATACATAAATTTAAGGTTAAAAAACTTTAAGCCCCCCAACCTATTGGTGTTTTAAAATGTTCCCCTTGAATTACACAAAAAAAAAAACCCTAACCTATTGAAAATTTGCGACATCCCCCCGAGTCATTGGTCCACCATTTATTTTGGACATGTGTCTGCATTTTTGTCTGTTAGATTTGGTCTCATGGGGCGTCTTGTACATTATTCAATAGGTTGGGGGGCTATTTGCTCTTTTTAATAGCTCAGTGGCACATGGTGAAACACCCCATAGGTTGGGGAGTTTAAAGTATTTTACCCAACAATTAATGAAAAAACTTACCTTAATATTCCAGGATAAAGACTTTTACTTTGCCCAAGTATAAAGTTGACATAATTAGTTGTGCTACGGGCAAGAATCATGGGAGCCTTGTCCTTACCATCCACCATCTTTAGCTTTGACTTTGCATCTATTTGCATACCCGCTTAATTGAATCGCAAAACACCCCAAACGATAGGTGGGTGATTGCAATTGACCCTATATTTAACTATACATGAAACTAGGCACCAAATTTCATTATCAACTATCATTATCTACATTCGAAACACCAACATTGATTAATAACATAATGAATACTAGAAACTGGGGCACGCTGAGCCCTACTCATATTAACTTTTTAAATTATAAAGTACTATATGATCATATTAACTGTGAAAAAAAAAATTCTGGAAGAAAAAAAAAAGTCAAGAAAAAAGCTTTGCCTAGATGGAAATAGTTTGAATTAATGGGATTGTTAATCAACATAATTAGAGTAGAATGGAAAAAAAATTATTTCAATTGAAAGATTATAAATTATAAGAAACTAAATCATCATTCTTAGTAAATGATATAATTATAATTTGCGCAAAAATATGCTATTAGTTAAATAATCATAATATAAGATTTACACAAATTATAATAAGATGCTATTAGTGAAACATAAATTATAAGGTTAAACTTGGAAATCAAAAGTTTTGTGTCACAAATACCTCTTCCTTTCTATATATTAGTAAAGATAATCACAAGTAAATCGTAACATGAAAGTTTTCCTGTGAACCCGCTGCATGTATTCTAGTGAGGCTGAAGCTTGAGGCCATCTATTGTATGATAAATGTTTTTTTATTAAATTGTTTATTTGATTTTAACTTATTTTAATTTAGTGGTTCTTTTCTAAGTGAGTTAACTAGAAAAAGTGTTTCTCAAAGTGAGAAAGCTGAAAATGTATTTGTCGCACATTGTTTAGTCTCCAAGGTAATGATAAACTCTTAGGCATAATTTACATCCCTATATCACTTGAGATTCATACACTTGCAACGCTTGTTTCACTATTATGCTAAAAAGGAGGCATAGACTCGTATATCTAAAAATTTCATTGGTTGTTCACTTTTAAGTAATTTATGTTGAAATGCAAGAACTCCTCTTTTGATCAAGACTAAGATGTGAATATTTTTTGAATTATAATTTGTGTAAATCTTATATTATGATTTTTTAACGATTTAAGTTATATCTACATTTAATCATATATTCACATCATAAAATTTTTGAATAGCATAAGATTTTAGGTACAACATCTAAATATCTATTATAAACGAAAACAACATGTGCATATAAAGGATGGCTTCTCGAAGCAATGTTCGGTACGTTGAACTAGCGGTGTCAATAGACATAATTTTTATTCTATTTTGAGCACCAAGAAATCAAAAGGCCCATTCATATGAACTCCGTCATATTATGGTGGGCTTCAATCAGGTCTAATTCGAACATTGTATTTCAGAAGTCGATTGTTAACTTTGACCCAAGTTAGGCCTACTATCCAATTGAACCTGGTCAAAAAATTTAGTATCAAATGGCTAATATCCACTATAACCTAACCCTAAATTTGATGCAGACGGCATGTTTCCTATATAAGAAAACTCTTTTATTCTATTATTCACAATCTCTATTGTTCACCGTCTCCTTTCCCCTGCTCTGCTTTATACCCTATTGTTCTTTTTACTAACTTCACCGTTTTCCTATCCCTTTTCAACAATAGCAAGTGGATCTGGCATATTCAACCATTATTATTTCTTTCCTTTCGTCTTTCTCTTAATCCTTTGCACTACTACGAGTAGATCGCCAGCTGATTGGTGCTTAAATCTCATCGTAAGTAGATCTTTCGCAAACTTCATTCGCACAATTGGCGCTAGTAGTTTGGAGAGGTTAGGTGAGTGCATTTTGATTTTTCATTTAAGGTTTCTTAGTTTCTTTCTCCCCCATTTTAAAGTGGTATTTTCCAATGATAAATGGAAGCCCTCATCATTTTCCCCTTTGTGCTAGTTACGAATCTCTATTATTTGTAATTTTCGCTTCCTAATTTGTTAAGATCAAAAAACATAGAACGTATCGCTCTCATAAACCTATAATTTTTTTTTTCTCTCTTCTCCTATTAGTCAAATGACTAACAAGATCTTTTCTCACTTTGCAGATTATTGTTTTTAAGAGCTCTAACAGATTGAGTCATCACACCATGAATAGAAAAGGAATGAGTCTTCCTGCTTTTTTCGTGTTTTTTAATCACGAGTGGTGCACTGAAAGATTGGTATGTTTCTTTTATTATACCTATCTTCAAGTTTCTCGTACATGATGTTTGATGTGAACAATTGCTATGTTTCGTTCTTCTCTTATTTTATTCCATTGGGGGCTTGTCCTTGAATTTTATTTTGTTATTTGTTTATTATGTACAGTTAATTTTTTCTTTACACAATCATTATTCTAAAATAATTTAAAGATATGTTTCTTAAATTTTTGATCAAGTCTTTTTACTTTTGAGAAGTACGATTTATTAATAATTTCAAACTTAACAAAACAAAATTGTCTAAAACTTTTACGAAGTACTGTTTAAGATGGAAATCTTCTCATATACTGATACATGTAAAAATCATTATCGATCGTATCACTTATCAATTATAATGTTAAAACAACTAAGTTGGTGGTTTTTGATTAAAAAGAAAATGTCATCAACTCAACTAATTTATTGGATTGATATAGTTTACATACAAATAAATTACATAGCAATAGAAAACATGTGCGAAGCACGTGAATTGAACTAGTTTTAGATTAATTTGGTAAACATGGTATTACATATTTGTAGTTTGACTATATAAGTTGTGTGCACTTTTTTTTTTGGATATATTTCTGTCTATTGCATGACGCAGTTTGCTTATTTACAGTAACTATTTAAGCCATGCGCATGATGATAGAAAAATATATAATCTGAAGCTCTACAATGTAGTGCAAAGAAATGTACTGAAGAAATTCACATTATGATAAATATACCTGTAGGTGTTTTTCATCAATCTAAGTTGTTTTTCTTCGTGTACTTGCAGACTATTCCAACCTCTTTCGCTAGCTGTATTCAGGAAATTCCAGAGCTAGTGGTGCTTAGAGATCAAGAAAATAACATGTGGCGAGTGAGCGTGGAAAATGTGGGCGATGTTGTCTACTTTCAGGCAGGTTGGACCACTTTTACTAATGATGCGTTACTCCAGGATGGTGACTTAATAGTGTTTGAATATTGTTCTGGGGGATTGTTCAACGTCATGTTATTTGATCCATCTACATGCGAGAAAAGAAGAGCTCAAGAATTTATATTCAAGGATAGAGAATGTAATAGGGTGGAGGCCGCGGGTGAAGAGGGTGAAGAAGACACTTGGGAGGAAGATGGCAATGCAGAGCTGGATGAAGAGCAAATGGAAGTAGAAGAGGGTGATACTGAGGTTCTAAGTGAGGATGACATAAGTGATGGTGCCGCTGGTGAAAAACGAAGCCGCAATAAGAGAATTGTTGACATCTACGGTGGCGAGCTCTTTCAATCTGGACTTGCTGTTAAACCCAGTAATCCCTATTTCATAACAAGAATTACATCTCGGAAGGGTGAATTGGTAAGTAAATATTATAATATCTCGCCATACGTTGATGTGCGTTGTCTTTTGAATTTTAATGGAATCAAAAGTTTCGACTTGCATGTACATACTTTTATATCACTATTTAGTGTTTTAATCGTTTATTCTAAATATGAAGCATTATTCTGACATTGTTACTATTGTCATGTCAAGTATATCCCTCTGGAAGTGCTCAACAACAAAACAATAAACTTTGCACAAATAACCTATGTGGTTATTCCTAATAATGACGAAGAGTGGAGGGTCAAGTACAAAAGATGGAAAGATGGTCGGACAATGTACAGTGGCTGGAGACCCTTCTGCCTTGCAAACACGGTTGCTAAAGAAGATGTTTGTATCTGTGAATTCATGACAGGGAGTCGAGGCCCTTATATCAAAGTCACTATTGTCCGTAGTCCCCCTATAGATTTGTAAAAAAATTGATTTCGTGGAATATGATGTAGGCCTATTTGTTAGGCCCATTATTTAACCTTTGTTGGATTCAGAGAGTGAAAAAGTTTAGATGTGAATCAAATGTGTATGTTTTTGTAATATTTATTTTCATTTTTTTTTTATTGTTTATGTCCTCATATCTTCGTTTTGTGTTGCTATGGTTTTGGTCTGAATTGTATGTTGGTTTCTGGAAGTTTCCTTTGAAACACGTCTTTTGATTATATGATCACACCCTATGTTGCACTGATATGGCGATACGGGTGCGGGACACGAATTGCTCAGAAATAGGGGATACGGTGCAGCAGGGATACGCCAATATAAATTTATGTTTGTATTTTTACTATTCTTTGAACAACAAAAATTACAGCCTTAAAAACTAAAATAAGAGGCTTAAAAGGATGTTTTTGCCATAGAATTAAACTTGTATACACAAAGTCATAAACCTAATTGGAATTGTTAAATTAGCAAAAAAATTTACTAAAAGTGGTAATTGATGATAAAGAGGTTGAGAGATGGAGAGGATGAGAGGTGGTTGTAATTAGTGGAAAGATTTTGTCGAAAAAGGTGAAGATAGTGTTTTTTTTTTCTTTGTTTGATAGGAGTGTCGGGTAAACCAGAGGTTGAAAGTTTTTGTTTTCCTTTTTTATTTCAATCTTATAGACTGAAGCTTGAACGTGTGGAACGTGAAAGTTGCTTTAACTTTTCAAATCGTGCTTGTAGTTGACAGTTTAAGATTTACTCATTTAGATTCACTTTATTTCAGCGTTTTTAGTGTTTTACTTTGACATTTTTTTAATACTCAATTTAGATTTATAAAAGTACATTTCAGTCTCAAAAATCTTAAAAGAACTCATAAAATTTACAACGCCGTATCCAAGGCGTGTCGGATACTTCCTCGGCCGTATCCAATACGTATCCATCTTTTACAGTTATTTTTAATTAGGGATATTCCACGTGGCGCATCCTGTGCGTATGGCACCCGTATCCATATCCTTCAAGTATCCGACACTGCACGGGCTTGTTTTTTGAAGTATCCGTGCAACATAGGTAACACCAAATTAAATAGATTCATTTCATATCCGCTATATGATCAACCAGAGTTGCATATATGGATTATGTAAAAATATAGAAATCCCAAATTTTTATTTTCTTCTCACGGTTTTGGCATGAATTGTCAAAAAAAAATAAAATCAAATAGATAATAGTAAAGTAGATTAAATACACAACCATTATGCAATCGAAGCAATAGTAGTTGACTTAAACTAGTTGATGGATTCTTTTTGTCGGATTGTAATCATAATTTTACTCCGGAGATTCAACAAGATTACTAGAGGAGAGTTGATTTAGTGGCTATGTAATCCAGCCCTCACACCCTCTGTTTTTATGCATCAATTGTTTGATACATATGCAATGTACAAGAGTAAATTTGGTATGGATTAGAGTAAATTTGCTATGCATGGCTTTTGGAAGATGAGAATTTTTTTTTTTTTCCGCATATGTTTAAGCAGGTTGTGAAGTTCTATGAGACTGGATCTTATTCGGCCCAAAACAATTTTCTATCCTACTCTAGTCCCCTTTTGGAAGATAGTTATGAATAAGGAGAAAACCTTCAAATGAATTAGATTTTGAGTTGTAGAAATAAAAGATTGACAGACATACATAAATTTAAGGTTAAAACACTTTATGCCCCCCAACCTATTGGTGTTTTACAATGTTCCCCTTGAATTACACACAAAAAAAAAAACCCTAACCTATTGAAAATTTCTGACATACCCCCGAATCATTGGTCCACCATTTATTTTGGACATCTGTCTGCATATTTGTCTGTTGGATTTGGTCTCATGGGGCGTCTCGTACATTATTCAATAGGTTGGGGGGCTAGTTGCTATTTTTAATAGCTCATGGTGAAACACCCCATAGGTTGGGGAGTTTAAAGTATTTTACCCAACAATTAATGAAAAAACTTACCTTAATATTCCAGGATAAAGACTTTTCCTTTGCCCAAGTATAAAGTTGACATAATTAGTTGTGCTACGGGCAAGAATCATGGGAGCCTTGTTCTTACCATCCACCATCTTTAGCTTTGACTTTGCATCTATTTGCATACCCGCTTAATTGAATCGCAAAACACCCCAAAAGATAGGTGGGTGATCGCAATTGACCCTATATTTAACTATACATGAAACTAGGCACCAAATTTCATTATCAACAATCATTATCTACATTAGAGACACCAACATTGATTAATAACATAATGAATACTAGAAACTGGGGCACGCTGATCCCTACTCATATTAACTTTTTAAATTATAAAGTACTATATGATCATATCAACTGTGAAAAAAAAAATTCTGGAAGAAAAAAAAAAAGTCAAGAAAAAAGTTTTGCCTGGATGGAAATAGTTTGAATTAATGGGATAGTCAATCAACATAATTAGAGTAGAATGGAAAAAAAATTATTTCAATTGAAAGATTATAAATTATAAGAAACTAAATCATCATTCTTAGTAAATGACATAATTAAAATTTGCGCAAAAATATGCTATTAGTTAAATAATCATAATATAAGATTTACACAAATTATAATAAGATGCTATTAGTGAAACATAAATTATAAGGTTAAACTTGGAAATCAAAAGTTTGGTGTCACAAATACCTCTTCCTTTCTATATATTAGTAAAGATAATCACAAGTAAATAGTAACATGAAAGTTTTCCTGTGAACCCGCTGCATGTATTCTAGTGAGGCTGAAGCTTGAGGCCATCTATTGTATGATAAATGTTTTTTTTATTAAATTGTTTATTTGATTTTAAATTGTTTTAATTTAGTGGTTCTTTTCTAAGTGAGTTAACTAGAAAAAGTGTTTCTCAAAGTGAGAAAGCTGAAAATGTATTTGTCGCACATTGTTTAGTCTCCAAGGTAATGATAAACTCTTAGGCATAATTTACATCCCTATATCACTTGAGATTCATACACTTGCAACGCTTGTTTCACTTTTATGCTAAAAAGGAGGCATAGACTCGTATATCTAAAAATTTCATTGGTTGTTCACTTTTAAGTAATTTATGTTGAAATGCAAGAACTCCTCTTTAGATCAAGACTAAGATGTGAATATTTTCTGAATTATAACTTGTGTAAATCTTATATTATGATTTTTTAAGGATTTAATTTATATCTACATTTAATCATATATTCACATCATAAATTTTTCGAACAGCATAAGATTTTAGGTACAACATCTAAATATCTATTATAAACGAAAACAACATGTGCATATAAAGGATGGCTTCTCGAAGCAATGTTCGGTACGTTGAACTAGCGGTGTCAATAGACATAATTTTTATTCTATTTTGAGCACCAAGAAATCAAAAGGCCCATTCATATGAACTCCGTCATATTATGGTGGGCTTCGATCAGGTCTAATTCGAACATGGTATTTCAGAAGTCGATTGTTAACTTTGACCCAAGTTAGGCCTACTATCCAATTGAACCTGATCAAAAAATTTAGTATCAAAGGGCTAATATCCACTATAACCTAACCCTAAATTTGATGCAGACGGCATGTTTCCTATATAAGAAAACTCTTTTATTCTATTATTCACAATCTCTATTGTTCACCGTCTCCTTTCCCCTGCTCTGCTTTATACCCTATTGTTCTTTTTACTAACTTCACCGTTTTCCTATCCCTTTTCAACAATAGCAAGTGGATCTGGCATATTCAACCATTATTATTTCTTTCCTTTCGTCTTTCTCTTAATCCTTTGCACTACTACGAGTAGATCGCCAGCTGATTGGTGCATTAATCTCATCGTAAGTAGATCTTTCGCAAACATCATTCGCACAATTGGCGCTAGTAGTTTGGAGAGGTTAGGTGAGTGCATTTTGATTTTTCATTTAAGGTTTCTTAGTTTCTTTCTCCCCCATTTTAAAGTGGTATTTTCTTATGATAAATGGAAGCCCTCGTCATTTTCCCCTTTGTGCTAGTTAAGAATCTCTATTATTTGTTCATTTTCGCTTCCTAATTTGTTAAGATCAAAAAACATAGAACGTATCGCTCTCATAAACCTATAAATTTTTTTTCTCTCTTCTCCTATTAGTCAAATGACTAACAAGTTCTTTTCTCACTTTGCAGATTATTGTTTTTAAGAACTCTAACAGATTGAGTCATCACACCATGAATAGAAAAGGAATGAGTCTTCCTGCTTTTTTTGTGTTTTTTAATCACGAGTGGTGCACTGAAAGATTGGTATGTTTCTTTTATTATACCTATCTTTGATTTTATTAATAATTTCTTCAAGTTTCTCGTACATGATGTTTGATGTGAACAATTGCTATGTTTCGTTCTTCTCTTATTTTATTCCATTGGGGGCTTGTCCTTGAATTTTATTTTGTTATTTGTTTATTATGTACAGTTAATTTTTTCTTTACACAATCATTATTCTAAAATAATTTAAAGATATTTTTCTTAAATTTTTTATCAAGTCTTTTTACTTTTGAGAAGTACGATTTATTAATAATTTCAAACTTAACAAAACAAAATTGTCTAAAACTTTTACGAAGTACTGTTTAAGATGGAAATCTCCTCATATACCGATACATGTAAAAATCATTATCGATCGTATCACTTATCAATTATCGTGTTAAAACAACTAAGTTGGTGGTTTTTGATTAAAAAGAAAATGTCATCAACTCAACTAATTTATTGGATTGATATAGTTTACATACAAATAAATTACATAGCAATAGAAAACATGTGCGAAGCACGTGAATTGAACTAGTTTTAGATTAATTTGGTAAACATTGTATTACATATTTGTAGTATGACTATATAAGTTGTGTGCACTTTTTTTTTGGATATATTTCTGTCTATTGCATGTCGCAGTTTGCTTATTTACAGTAACTATTTAAGCCATGCGCATGATGATAGAAAAATATATAATCTGAAGCTCTACAATGTAGTGCAAAGAAATGTACTGAAGAAATTCACATTATGATAAATATACCTGTAGGTGTTTTTCATCAATCTAAGTTGTTTTTCTTCGTGTACTTGCAGACTATTCCAACCTCTTTCGCTAGCTGTATTCAGGAAATTCCAGAGCTAGTGGTGCTTAGAGATCAAGAAAATAACATGTGGCGAGTGAGCGTGGAAAATGTGGGCGATGTTGTCTACTTTCAGGCAGGTTGGACCACTTTTACTAATGATGCTTTACTCCAGGATGGTGACTTAATAGTGTTTGAATATTGTTCTGGGGGATTGTTCAACGTCAAGTTATTTGATCTATCTACATGCGAGAAAAGAAGAGCTCAAGAATTTATATTCAAGGATAGAGAATGTAATAGGGTGGAGGCCGCGGGTGAAGAGGGTGAAGAAGACACTTGGGAGGAAGATGGCAATGCAGAGCTGGATGAAGAGCAAATGGAAGTAGAAGAGGGTGATACTGAGGTTCTAAGTGAGGATGACATTAGTGATGGTGCCGCTGGTGAAAAACGAAGCCGCAATAAGAGAATTGTTGACATCTACGGTGGCGAGCTCTTTCAATCTGGACTTGCTGTTAAACCCAATAATCCCTATTTCATAACAAGAATTACATCTCGGAAGGGTGAATTGGTAAGTAAATATTATAAGATCTCGCCATACGTTGATGTGCGTTGTCTTTTTAATTTTAATGGAATCAAAAGTTTCGACTTGCATGTACATACTTTTATATCACTACTTAGTATTTTAATCGTTTATTCTAAATATGAAGCATTATTCTGACATTGTTACTATTGTCATGTCAAGTATATCCCTCTGGAAGTGCTCAACAACAAAACAATAAACTTTGCACAAATAACCTATGTGGTTATTCCTAATAATGACGAAGAGTGGAGGGTCAAGTACAAAAGATGGAAAGATGGTCGGACAATGTACAGTGGCTGGAGACCCTTCTGCCTTGCAAACACGTTTGCTAAAGAAGATGTTTGTATCTGTGAATTCATGACAGGGAGTCGAGGCCCTTATATCAAAGTCACTATTGTCCGTAGTCCCCCTATAGATTTGTAAAAAAATTGATTTTGTGGAATATGATGTAGGCCTATTTGTTAGGCCCATTATTTAACCTTTGTGGGATTCAGAGAGTGAAAAAGTTTAGATGTGAATCAAATGTGTATGTTTTTGTAATATTTATTTTCATATTTTTTTTTATTGTTTATGTCCTCATATCTTCGTTTTGTGTTGCTATGGTTTTGGTCTAAATTGTATGTTGGTTTCTCTATGTTTCCATTGAAACAAGTCTTTTGATTATATGATTACACCCTATGTTGCAGTGATATGGCGATACGGGTGCGGGATACGAATTGCTCAGAAATAGGGGATACGGTGCAGCAGGGATACGCCAATATAAACTTATGTTTGTAATTTTACTATTCTTTGAACAACAAAAATTACAGCCTTAAAAACTAAAATAAGAGGCTTAAAAGGATGTTTTTGCCATAGAATTAAACTTGTATACACAAAGTCATAAACCTAATTGGAATTGTTAAATTAGCAAAAAAAATTACTAAAAGTTGTAATTGATGATAAAGAGGTTGAGAGATGGAGAGGATGAGAGGTGGAGGTAATTAGTGGAAAGATTTTGTCGAAAAAGGTGAAGATAGGGTTTTTTTTTTCTTTGTTTGATAGGAGTGTCGGGTAAACCAGAGGTTGAAAGTTTTTGTTTTCCTTTTTTATTTCAATCTTATAGACTGTAGCTTGAATGTGTTGAACGTGAAAGTTGCTTTAACTTTTCAAATCGTGCTTGTAGTTGACAGTTTCGGATTTACTCGTTTAGATTCACTTTATTTCAGCGTTTTTAGTATTTTACTTTGACATTTTTTTAATACTCAATTTAGATTTATAAAAGTACATTTCAGTCTCAAAAATCTTAAAAGAACTCATAAAATTTACAACGCCGTATCCAAGGCGTGTCGGATACTTCCTCGGCCGTATCCAATACGTATCCATCTTTTACAGTTATTTTTAATTAGGGATATTCCACGTGGCGCATCCTGTGCGTATGGCACCCGTCTCCATATCCTTCAAGTATCCGACACTGCACGGGCTTGTTTTTTGAAGTATCCGTGCAACATAGGTTACACCAAATTAAATAGATTCATTTCATATCCGCTATATGATCAATCAGAGTTGCATATATGGATTATGTAAAAATAGAGAAATCCCAAATTTTTATTTTCTTCTCACGGTTTTGGCATGAATTGTCAAAAAAAAAAAAAATCAAATAGATAATAATAAAGTAGATTAAATACACAACCATTATGCAATCGAAGCAATAGTAGTTGACTTAAACTAGTTGATGGATTCTTTTTGTCGGATTGTAATCATAATTTTATTCCGGAGATTCAACAAGATTACTAGAGGAGAGTTGATTTAGTGGCTATGTAATCCAGCCCTCACACCCTCTGTTTTTATGCATCAATTGTTTATACATATGCAATGTACAAGAGTAAATTTGGTATGGATTAGAGTAAATTTGCTATGCATGGCTTTTGGAAGATGAGAATTTTTTTTATGTTTTCCGCATATGTTTAAGCAGGTTGTGAAGTTCTATGAGACTGGATCTTATTCGGCCCAAAACAATTTTCTATCCTACTCTAGTCCCCTTTTGGAAGATAGTTATGAATAAGGAGAAAACCTTCAAATGAATTAGATTTTGAGTTGTAGAAATAAAAGATTGACAGACATACATAAATTTAAGGTTAAAACACTTTATGCCCCCCAACCTATTGGTGTTTTACAATGTTCCCCTTGAATTACACACAAAAAAAAAAAACCCTAACCTATTGAAACTTTGCGACATACCCCCGAATCATTGGTCCACCATTTATTTTGGACATGTGTCTGCATATTTGTCTGTTGGATTTGGTCTCATGGGGCGTCTCGTACATTATTCAATAGGTTGGGGGGCTAGTTGCTATTTTTAATAGCTCATGGTGAAACACCCCATAGGTTGGGGAGTTTAAAGTATTTTACCCAACAATTAATGAAAAAACTTACCTTAATATTCCAGGATAAAGACTTTTCCTTTGCCCAAGTATAAAGTTGACATAATTAGTTGTGCTACGGGCAAGAATCATGGGAGCCTTGTCCTTACCATCCACCATCTTTAGCTTTGACTTTGCATCTATTTGCATACGCGCTTAATTGAATCGCAAAACACCCCAAAAGATAGGTGGGTGATCGCAATTGACCCTATATTTAACTATACATGAAACTAGGCACCAAATTTCATTATCAACAATCATTATCTACATTAGAAACTCCAACATTGGTTAATAACATAATGAATACTAGAAACTGGGGCACGCTGAGCCCTACTCATATTAACTTTTTAAATTATAAAGTACTATATGATCATATCAACTGTGAAAAAAAAAAATTCCGGAAGAAAAAAAAAAGTCAAGAAAAAAGCTTTGCCTAGATGGAAATAGTTTGAATTAATGGGATAGTCAGTCAACATAATTAGAGTAGAATGGAAAAAAATTTATTTCAATTGAAAGATTTATAAATTATAAGAAACTAAATCATCATTCTTAGTAAATGATATAATTATAATTTGCGCAAAAATATGCTATTAATTAAATAATCATAATATAAGATTTATGCAAATTATAATAAGATGCTATTAGTGAAACATAAATTAAGAGGTTAAACTTTGAAATCAAAAGTTTGGTGTCACAAATACCTCTTCCTTTCTTATATTAGTAAAGATAATAACAAGTAAATAGTAACATGAAAGTTTTCCTGTGAACCCGCTGCATATATTCTAGTGAGGCTGAAGCTTGAGGCCATCTATTGTATGATAAATGTTTTTTTTATTAAATTGTTTATTTGATTTTAAATTGTTTTAATTTAGTGGTTCTTTTCTAAGTGAGTTAACTAGAAAAAGTGTTTCTCAAAGTGAGAAAGCTGAAAATGTATTTGTCGGACATTGTTTAGTCTATAAGGTAATGATAAACTCTTAGCCATAATTTACATCCCTATATCACTTGAGATTCGTACACTTGCATCGCTTGTTTCACTTTTATGCTAAAAAGGAGGTATAGACTCGTATATCTAAAAATTTCATTGGTTGTTCACTTTTAAGTAATTTATGTTGAATGCAAGAACTCCTCTTTAGATCAAGACTAAGATGTGAATATTTTCTGAATTATAATTTGTGTAAATCTTATATTATGATTTTTTAACGATTTAATTTATATCTACATTTAATCATATATTCACATCATAAATTTTTCGAAAAGCATAAGATTTTAGGTACAACATCTAAATATCTATTATAAACAAAAACAACATGTGCATATAAAGGATGGCTTCTCGAAGCAATGTTATGGTACGTTGAACTAGCCGTGTCAATAGACATAATTTTTATTCTATTTTGAGCACCAAGAAATCAAAAGGCCCATTCATATGAACTCTGTCATATTATGGTGGGCTACAATCAGGTCTAATTCAAACATTGTATTTCAGAAGTCGATTGTTAACTTTGACCCAAGTTAGGCCTACTATCCAATTGAACCTAATCAAAAAATTTAGTATCAAAGGGCTAATATCCACTATAACCTAACCCTAAATTTGATGCCGACGGCATGTTTCCTGTATAAGAAAACTCTCTTTTCTTCTATTATTCACAATCTCTATTGTTCTCCGTCTCCTTTCCTTGCTCCGCTTTATACCCTATTGTTTTTTTTACTAACTTCACCGTTTTCCTATCCCTTTTCAACAATAGCAAGTGGATCTGGCATATTCAACCACTATTATTTCTTTCCTTTCGTCTTTCCCTTAATCCTTTGCACTACTACGAGTAGATCGCCTGCTGATTGGTGCATAAATCTCATCGTAAGTAGATCTTTCGTAAACTTCATTCGCACAATTGGCGCTAGTAGTTTGGAGAGGTTAGGTGAGTGCAATTTATTTTTCATTTAAGGTTTCTTAGTTTCTTTCTCCCCCATTTTAAAGTGTTATTTTCCTATGATAAATGGAAGCCTTCATCATTTTCCCCTTTGTGCTAGTTACGAATCTCTATTTTTTGTTCATTTTTGCTTCCTAATTTGTTAAGATCAAAAAACATAGAAGGTATCGCTCTCATAAACCTATAATTTTTTTTCCTCTCTTCTCCTATTAGTCAAATGATTAACAAGATCTTTTCTCACTTGGCAGATTATTGTATTTAAGAGCTCTAACAGATTGAGTCATCACACCATGAATAGAAAAGGAATGAGTCTTCCTGCTTTTTTCGTGTTTTTTAATCACGAGTGGTGCACTGAAAGATTGGTATGTTTCTTTTATTATACCTATCTTTGATTTTATTAATAATTTCTTCAAGTGTCTCTTACATGATGTTTGATGTGAACAATTGCTATGTTTCGTTCTTCTCTTGTTTTATTCCATTGGGGGC
Source organism: Misopates orontium (assembly GCA_946800315.1). Classification (NCBI taxonomy): domain Eukaryota; kingdom Viridiplantae; phylum Streptophyta; class Magnoliopsida; order Lamiales; family Plantaginaceae; genus Misopates; species Misopates orontium. The sequence goes on along the minus strand of OX326947.1, from coordinate 42,718,473 downwards.
TTGTCCTTAAATTTTATTTTATTATTTGTTTATTTTCTACAGTTAATTTTTTCTTTACACAATCAATATTCTAAAATAATTTAAAGATATTTTTCTAAAATTTTTGATCAAATCTTTTTACTTTTGAGAAGTACGATTTATTAATAATTTCAAACTTAACAAAACAAAATTGTCTAAAACTTTTACGAAGTACTGTTTAAGATGGAAATCTTCTCATATACTGATACTTGTAAAAATCATTATCGATCGTATCACATATCAATTATCATGTTAAAACAACTAAGTTGGTGGTTTTTGATTAAAAAGAAAATGTCATCAACTCAACTAATTTATTGGATTGATATAGTTTACATACAAATAAATTACATAGCAATAGAAAACATGTGCGAAGCACGTGAATTGAACTAGGTTTAGATTAATTTGGTAAACATTGTATAACATATTTGTAGTTTGCCTATATAAGTTATGTGCACTTTTTTTTTGGATATATTTCTGTCTATTGCATGTCGCAGTTTGCTTATTTATAGTAACTATTTAAGCCATACGCATGATGATAGGAAAATATATAATCTGAAGCTCTACAATGTAGTGCAAAGAAATGTACTGAAGAAATTCACATTATGATAAATATACCTGTAGGTGTTTTTCATCAATCTAAGTTGTTTTTCTTTGTGTACTTGCAGACTATTCCAACATCTTTCGCTAGCTGTATTCAGGAAATTCAAAGAGCTAGTGGTGCTTAGAGATCAAGAAAATAACATGTGGCGAGTGAGCGTGGACAATGTGGGCGATGTTGTCTACTTTCAGGCAGGTTGGACCACTTTTACTAATGATGCTTTACTCCAGGATGGTGACTTAATAGTGTTTGAATATTGTTCTGGGGGATTGTTCAACGTCAAGTTATTTGATCTATCTACATGCGAGAAAAGAAGAGCTCAAGAATTTATATTCAAGGATAGAGAATGTAATAGGGTGGAGGCCTCGGGTGAAGAGGGTAAAGAAGACACTTGGGAGGAAGATGGCAATGCAGAGCTGGATGAAGAGCAAATGGAAGTAGAAGAGGGTGATACTGAGGTTCTAAGTGAGGATGACATAAGTGATGGTGCCGCTGGTGAAAAACGAAGCCGCAGTAAGAGAATTGTTGACATCTACGGTGGCGAGCTCTTTCAATCTGGACTTGCTGTTAAACCCAGTAATCCCTATTTCATAACAAGAATTACATCTCGGAAGGGTGAATTGGTAAGTAAATATTATAATATCTAGCCATACGTTGATGTGCGTTGTCTTTTGTATTTTAATGGAATCAAAAGTTTCGACTTGCATGTACATACTTTTATACATCACTACTTAGTGTTTTAATCGTTTATTCTAAATATGAAGCATTATTCTGACATTGTTACTATTGTCATGTCAAGTATATCCCTCTGGAAGTGCTCAACAACAAAACAATAAACTTTGCACAAATAACCTATGTGGTTATTCCTAATAATGACGAAGAGTGGAGGGTCCAGTACAAAAGATGGAAAGATGGTCGGACAATGTACAGTGGCTGGAGACCTTTCTGCCTTGCAAACACGGTTGCTAAAGAAGATGCTTGTATCTGTGAATTCATGACAGGGAGTCGAGGCCCTTATATCAAAGTCACTATTGTCCGTAGTCCCCCTATAGATTTGTGAAAAAAATGATTTTGTGGAATATGATGTAGGCCTATTTGTTAGGCCCATTATTTAACCTTTGTCGGATTCAGAGAGTGAAAAAGTTTAGATGTGCATCAAATGTGTATGTTTTTGTAATATTTATTTTCTTATTTTTTTTTATTGTTTATGTCCTCATATCTTCGTTTTGTGTTGCTATGGTTTTGGTCTGAATTGTATGTTGGTTTCTCTAAGTTGCCATTGAAACAAGTCTTTTGATTATATGATTACACCCTATGTTGCACTGATATGGCGATACGGGTGCGGGACACGAATTGCTCAGAAATAGGGGATACGGTGCAGCAGGGATACGCCAGTATAATTTATGTTTGTATTTTTACTATTCTTTGAACAACAAAAATTACAGCCTTAAAAACTAAAATAAGAGGCTTAAAAGGATGTTTTTGCCATAAAATTAAACTTGTATACACAAAGTCATAAACCTAATTGGAATTGTTAAATTACCAAAAAACAATTACTAAAAGCAGTAATTGATGATAAAGAAGTTGAGAGATGGAGAGGATGAGAGGTGGTGGTAATTAGTGGAAAGATTTTGTCGAACAAGGTGAAGATAGTGTTTTTTTTTCTTTGTTTGATAGGGGTGTCGGGTAAACAAGAGGTTGAAAGTTTTTTTTTTTTTCTTTTTTATTTCAATCTTATAGACTGAAGCTTGACGTGTTGAACGTGAAAGTTGATTTAACTTTTCAAATCGTGCTTGTAGTTGACAGTTTAGGATTTACTCATTTAGATTCATTTTATTTCAGCGTTTTTAGTGTTTTTCTTTGACATTTTTTAATACTCAATTTAGATTTATAAAAGTACATTTCAGTCTCAAAAATCTTAAAAGAACTCATAAAATTTACCCCGCCGTATCCAAGGCGTGTCGGATACTTCCTCGGCCGTATCCAATACGTATCCATCTTTTTTTAGTTATTTTTAATTAGGGATATGCCACGTGGTGCATCCTGTGCATATGGCATCCGTATCCGTATCCTTCAAGTATCCGACACTGCATGGGCTTGTTTTTTGAAGTATCCGTGCAACATAGATTGCACCAAATTAAATAGATTCATTTCATGTGTGCTATATGATCAATCAGAGTTGCATATATGGATTCTGTAAAAATAGAGAAATCCCAAATTTTTATTTTCTTCTCACGGTATTGGCAGAAATTGTCAAAAAAAATTCAAATAGATAATAATAAAAGTAGATTAAATACACAACCAATATGCATGCGAAGCAATAGTAGCTTACTTAAACTAGTTGATGGATTCTTTTTGTCGGATTGTAATCATAATTTTACTCAAGAGATTCAACAAGATTACTAGAGGAGAGTTGATTTAGTGGCTATGTAATCCAGCCCTCACACCCTCTGTTTTTATGCATCAATTGTTTGATATATATGCAATGTACATGAGTAAATTTGCTATGCATTATAGTAAATTTGCTATGCAAGGCTTTTGGAAGATGAGAAATTATTTTTGTGTTTTCCGCATATCTTTAAGCACGTTGTGAATTTCTATTTTCTATCCTACTCTAGTCCCCTTTTGGAAGATAGTCATGAATAAGGAGATAACCTTCAAATGAATTAGATTTTGAGTTGTAGAAATAAAAGATTGACAGACATACATATATTAAAGGTTAAAACACTTTAAGCCCTCCAACCTATTGGGTGTTTTACAATGTTCCCCTTGAATTACAAAAAAAAAAAAAAAAAAAAAAAAAAAAAAAAAAAAGAACCCTAACCTATTGAAAATATGCAAAATCCCCCTGAGTCATTGGTCCACCATTTATTTTGGACATGTGTCTGCATTTTTGTCTGTTGGATTTGGTCTCACGGGGCGTTTCGTACATTATTCAATAGGTCGGGGGGCTATTTGCTCTTTTTAATAGCTCAGGTGGCACATTGTGAAACACCCCATAGGTTGGGGAGTTTAAAGTATTTTACCCAACAATTAATGAAAAAACTTACCTTAATGTTCCTGGATAAAGACTTTTCCTTTGCCCAAGGATAAAGTTGACACAATTAGTTATGTTTTGGGCAAAAATCATGGGAGCCTTGTCCTTACCATCCACCATCTTTAGCTTTGACTTTGCATCTATTTGCAAACCCGCTTAATTGAATTGCAAAACACCCCAAACGATAGGTGGGTGATCGCAATTGACCCTATATTTAACTATACATGAAACTAGGCACCAAATTTCATTATCAACTATCAATATCTACACTAGAAACACCAACATTGATTAATAACATAATGAATACTAGAAACTGGGGTACGCTGAGCCCTATGCATATTAACTTTTTATATTATAAAGTACTATATGATCATATCAACTGTGGAAAACAAAATTCTGGAAGAAGAAAAAAAGTCTAGAAAAAAGATTTGCCTAGATGGAAATAGTTTGAATTATTGGGAGAGTCAATCAACATAATTAGAGTAGAATGGAAAAAAAAATTATTTCCATTGAAAGAATATAAATTTTAAGAAACTAAATCATCAGTCTTAGTAAATGATATAATTATAATTTGCGCAAAAAGATGCTATTAGTTAAAAAAACATAATATAAGATTTTATGCAAATTATAATAAGATACTATTAGTGAGACATAAATTATAAGGTTAAACGTGAAAATCAAAAGTTTGGGGTGACAAATACCTCTTCCTTTCTATATATTAGTTTAGATAATAACAAGTAAATAGTAAGATGAAAGTTTCCTATGAACCCGTTGCATATATTCTAGTGAGGCTGAATCTTGAGGCCATCTATTGTATGATAAATGTTTTTTATTAAATTGTTTATTTGATTTTAATTAGTTTTAATTTAATGGTTCTTGTCTAAGTGAGTTAACTAGAAAAAGTGTTTCTCAAAGTGAGAAAGCTGAAAATGTATTTGTCGCACATTGTTTAGTCTCCAAGGTAATGATAAACTCTTAGGCATAACTTACATCCCTATATCACTTGAGATTCGTTCACTTGCAACGCTTGTTTCACTTTTATGAGTGTATCATGCTAAAAAGGAGGTATAGACTCATATATCTAAAAATTTCATTGGTTGTTCACCTTTAAGTAATTTATGTTGAAATGCTAGAACTCCTCTTTAGATTAAGACTAAGATGTGAATATTTTCTGAATTATAATTTGCGTAAATCTTATATTATGTTTTTTTAACGATTTAATTTATTTCTACATTTAATCATATATTCACATCATAACTTTTTTGAATAGCATAAAATTTTAGGTACAACATCTAAAAATTATAAACAAAAACCACATGTGCTTATAAAGAATGGCTTCTCGAAGCAATGTTATGGTACGTTGAACTAGCTGTGTCAATAGACATAATTTTTATTCTATTTTGAGCACCAAGAAATCAAAAGGCCAATTCACATGATCTCCGTCATATCATGGTGGGCTTCAATCAGGTCTAATTCGAACATTGAATTTCAGAAGTCGATTGTTAACTTTGACCTAAGTTAAGCCTATTATCCAATTGAACTTGATCAAAAAATTTAGTATCAAAGGGCTAATATCCACAATAACCTACCCTAAATTTGATGCCAAAGGCATGTTTCCTATATAAGAAAACTCTCTCTTCTTCTATTATTCACAATCTCTATTGTTCTCCGTCTCATTTCCCTTGCTCCGCTTTATACCCTCTTGTTTTCTTACTAACTCCACCGTTTTCCTATCCCTTTTCAACAATAGCAAGTAGATCTGGCATATTCAACCACTATTATTTCTTTCCTTTCGTCTTTCTCTTAATCCTTTGCACTGCTGCGAGTAGATCGCCTGGTGATTGGTGCATAAATCTCATCGTAAGTAGATCTTTCGCAAACTTCATTCGCACAATTGGCGCTAGTAGTTTGGAGAGGTTAGGTGAGTGCATTTTTATTTTTCATTTAAGGTTTCTTAGTTTCTTTCTCCCCCATTTTAAAGTGCTATTTTCCTATGATAAATGGAAGCCCTCATCATTTTCCCCTTTGTGCTAGTTACGAATCTCTATTTTTTGTTCATTTTCGCTTCCTAATTTGTTAAGATAAAAAACATAGAATGTATCGCTCTCATAAACCTATATTTTTTTTCTCTTTTCTCCTATTAGTCAAATGACTAACAAGATCTTTTCTCATTTTGCAAATTATTGGTTTTAAGAGCTCTAACAGATTGAGTCATCACACCATGAATAGAAAAGGAATGAGTCTTCCTGCTTTTTTCGTGGTTTTTAATCATGAGTGGTGCACTGAAAGATTGGTATGTTTCTTTTATTATACCTATCTTTGATTTTATTAATAATTTCTTCAAGTTTCTCGTACATGATGTTTGATGTGAACAATTGCTATGTTTCGTTCTTCTTTTATTTTACTCCATTGGGGGCTTGTCCTTGAATTTTATTTTTTTTATTTGTACAGTAAATTTTTTCTTTATACAATCACAATTCTAAAATAATTTATAGTTTATCTTTTTCTTAAATTTTTGATCAAGCCTTTTTACTTTTGAGAAGTACGATTTATCAATAATTTCAAACTTAACAAAACAAAATTGTCTAAAACTTTTACGAAGTACTGTTTAAGATGGAAATCTTCTCATATACTGTTAAAATCATTATCGATCGTATCACTTATCAATTATCATGTTAAAACAACTAAGTTAGAGGTTTTTGATTAAAAAGAAAACTTTATCAACTCAATTAATTTATTGGATTGATAAAGTTCACATACAAAAAAATTACATAGCAATAGAAAACATGTGCGAAGAACGTGAATTGAACTAGTTTTAGAATAATTTGGTAAACATTGTATTACATATTTGTAGTTTGACTATATAAGTTGTGTGCACTTTTTTTTTTTGGATATATTTCTGTATATTGCATGTTGCAGTTTGCTTATTTATAGTAACTATTTAAGTCATGCGCATGATGATAGAAAAATATATAATCTGAAGCTCTACATTGTAGTGCAAAGAAATGTACTGAAGAAATTCCAACAACTTTCGCTAGCTGTAATCAGGAAATTCGAGAGCTAGTGGTACTTAGAGATCAAGAAAATAACATGTGGCGAGTGAGCGTTGAAAATGTGGGCGATGATGTCTGTTTTCAGGCAGGTTGGACCACTTTTACGAATGATGCTTTGCTCCAGGATGGTGACTTAATAGTGTATGAATATTGTTCTGGAGGATTGTTCAACGTTAAGTTATTTGATCTATCTACATGCGAGAAAAGAAGAGCTCAAGAATTTATATTCAAGGATAGAGAATGTAATAATGTGGAGGCCTCGGGTGAAGAGGGTGAGGAAGAAACTTGGGAGGAGGATGGCAATGCAGAGCTGGATGAAGAGCAAATGGAAGTAGAAGAGGGTGATACTGAGGTTCGAAGTGAGGATGACATAAACGAACGTGCCGCTGAAAAACCAAGTCGCAGTAAGAGAATCGTTGACATCTACGGTGGCGAGCTCTTTCGATCTGGACTTGCTGTTCAACCCAGTAATCCCTATTTCATAACAAAAATTACATCTCGGGAGGATGAATTGGTAAGTAAATATTATAATATCTTGCCATGCGTTGATGTGCGTTGTCTTTTGCATTTTGATGGAATCAAAAGTTTCGGATTGCAAGTACATAGTTTTATACATCACTACTAAGTGTTTTAATCGTTTATTAATTTCTAAATATGAAGCATCATTCTGACATTGTTACTATTGTCATGTCAAGTATATCCCTCTGGAAGTGCTCAAGAACAAAACAATAAATTTTGCACAAATAACCTATGTGGTTATTCCTAATAATGACGAAGAGTGGAGCGTCAAATACAAAAGATGGAAAGATGGTCGGACAATGTACAGTGGTTGGAGACCCTTCTGCCTTGCAAACACTGTTGCTAAAGAAGATGTTTGTATCTGTGAATTCATGACAGGGAGTTGAGGCCCTTATATCAAAGTCACTATTGTCCGTAGTCCCCATATAGATTTGTAAAAAAATTGATTTTGTGGAATATGATGTAGGCCTGTTTGTTAGGCCCATTATTTAATCTTTGTTGGATTCAGAGAGTGAAAAAGGTTCGATGTGCATAAAATGTGTATGTTTTTGTAATATTTATTTTCATATTTTTTTTATTGTTTATGTCCTCATATCTTCGTTTTTTGTTGCTATGGTTTTGGTCTTAATTGTATGTTGGTGTCTCTAAGTTGCCATTGAAACAAGTCTTTTGATTATATGATTACACCCTATGTTGCACTGATATGGCGATACAGTTGCGGGACACGAATTGCTCAGAAATAGGGGATACGGTGCAACGGGGATACGCCAATATAAATTTATTTTTGTATTTTTACTATGCTTTGAACAACAAAAATTACAGCCTTAAAAACTAAAATAAGAGGCTTAAAAGGATGTTTTTGCTATAAAATTAACCTTGTATACACAAAGTCATAAACCTAATTGGAATTGTTAAATTAGCAAAAACAATTACTAAAAGTGGTAATTGATGATAAACAAGTTGAGAGATGGAGAGGATGAGAGGTGGTGGTAATTAGTGGAAAGATTTCGTCGAACAAGGGGAAGATAGTGTTTTTTTTTCTTTGTTTGATAGGAGTGTCGGGTAAACCAGAGGTTGAAAGTTTTTGTTTTCCTTTTTTATTTCAATCTTATAGGCTGAAGCTTGAACGCGTTGAACGTGAAAGTTGCTTTAACTTTTCAAATCGTGCTTGTAGTTGACAGTTTAGGATTTACTCATTTAGATTTACTTTATTTCAGCGTTTTTAGTGTTTTACTTTGACACTTTTTTAATACTCAATTTAGATTTATAAAAGTACATTTCAGTGTCAAAAATCTTAAAAGAACTCATGAAATTTACCACGCCGTATCCAAGGCGTGTCGGATAGTTCCTCGGCCGTATCCAATACGTATCCATCTTTTATAGTTATTTTTAATTAGGGATATGCCACGTGGCGCATCATGTGCGTATGGCACCCGTATCCATATCCTTCAAGTATCCGACACGGCAACATAGGTTACACAAAATTAAATAGATTCATTTCATGTCCGCTATATGATCAATCAGAGTTGCGTATATGGAATCTGTAAAAAATGAGAAATCCCAAATTCCATTATGCAGTCGAAGCAATAGTAGTTGACTTAAACTAGTTGATGGATTCTTTTTGTCGGATTGTAATCATAATTTTACTCAAGAGATTGAACAAGATTACTAGAGGAGAGTTGATTTAGTGGCTATGTATTCCAGCCCTCAGACCCTCTGTTTTTATGCATCAATTGTTTGATACATATGCAATGTACAAGAGTAAATTTGCTATGCATGGCTTTTGGAAGATGAGAATTTTTTTTTATGTTTTCCGCATATGTTTAAGCAGGTTGTGAAGTTCTATGAGACTGGATCTTATTCGGCCCAAAACTATTTTCTATCCTACTCTAGTCCCCTTTTGGAAGATAGTTATGAATAAGGAGAAAACCTTCAAATGAATTAGATTTTGAGTTGTAGAAATAAAATATTGACAGACATACATAAATTTAAGGTTAAAACACTTTAAGCCCCCCAACCTATTGGTGTTTTACAATGTTCCCCTTGAATTACACACAAAAAAAAAAACCCTAACCTATTGAAAATTTGCGACATACCCCCGAATCATTGGTCCACCATTTATTTTGGACATGTGTTTGCATATTTGTCTGTTGGATTTGGTCTCACGGGGTGTCTCGTACATTATTCAATAGGTTGGGGGCTATTTTCTCTTTTTAATAGCTCAGGTGGCACATTGTGAAAACCCCCATAGGTTGGGGAGTTTAAAGTATTTTACCCAACAATTAATGAAAAAACTTACCTTAATATTCCAGGATAAAGACTTTTCCTTTGCCCAAGTATAAAGTTGACATAATTAGTTGTGTTTTGGGCAAGAATCATGGGAGCCTTGTCCTTACCATCCACCATCTTTAGCTTTGACTTTGCATCTATTTGCATACCCGCTTAATTGAATAGCAAAACACCCCAAACGATAGGTGGGTGATTGCAATTGACCCTATATTTAACTATACATGAAACTAGGCACCAAATTTCATTATCAACTATCAATATCTACATTAGAAACACCAACATTGATTAATAACATAATGAATACTAGAAACTGGGGCACGCTGAGCCCTACGCATATTAACTTTTTAATTTATAAAGTACTATATGATCATATCAACTGTGAAAAAAAAATATTCTGGAAAAAAAAAGTCAAGAAAAAAGTTTTGGCTAGATGGAAATAGTTTGAATTAATGGGATAGTCAATCAACATAATTAGAGTAGAATGGAAAAACAATTATTTCCAATGAAAGAATATAAATTATAAGAAACTGAATCATCATTCTTAGTAAATGATATAATTATAATTTGCGCAAAAATATGCTATTAGTTAAGTAATCATAATATAAGATTTACGCAAATTATAATGAGATGCTATTAGTGAAACATAAATTATAAGGTTAAACTTGGAAATCAAAAGTTTGGTGTCACAAATACCTCTTCCTTTCTATATATTAGTATAGATAATAACAAGTAAATAGTAAGATGAAAGTTTTCTTATGAACCCGCTGCATATATTCTAGTGAGGCTGAAGCTTAAGGCCATCTATTGTAAGATAAATGTTTTTTATTAAATTGTTTATTTGATTTTAATTAGTTTTAATTTAATGGTTCTTTTCTAAGTGAGTTAACTAGAAAAAGTGTTTCTCAAAGTGAGAAGCTGAAAATGTATTTGTCGCACAATGTTTAGTCTCCAAGGTAATGATAAACTCTTAGGCATAATTTACATCCCTATATAACTTGAGATTCGTACACTTGCAACGCTTGTTTCACTTTTATGCTAAAAAGGAGGTATAGACTCGTATATCTAAAAATTTCATTGGTTGTTCACTTTTAAGTAATTTATGTTGAAATGCAAGAACTCCTCTTTAGATCAAGACTAAGATGTGAATATTTTCTGATTTATAATTTGCGTAAATCTTATATTATGATTTTTTAACGATTTAATTTATATCTACATTTAATATATATTCACATCATAAATTTTTCGAATAGCATAAAATTTTAGGTACAACATCTAAATATCTATTATAAACAAAAACAACATGTGCATATAAAGGATGGCTTCTCGAAGCAATGTTATGGTCAGCGGTGTCAATAGACATAATTTTATTCTATTTTGAGCACCAAGAAATCAAAAGGCCCATTCATATGAACTCCGTCATATTATGGTGGGCTTCAATCAGGTCTAATTCGAACATTGTATTTCAATCGATTGTTAACTTTGACCCAAGTTAGGCCAACTATCCAATTGAACCTGATCAAAAAATTTAGTATCAAAGGGCTAATATCCACTATAACCTAACTCTAAATTTGATGCCGATGGCATGTTTCCTATATAAGAAAACTCTCACTTCTTCTATTATTGACAATCTCAATTGTTCTCCGTCTCCTTTCCCTTGCTCCGCTTTACACCCTCATGTTTTTTTACTAACTTCACCGTTTTCCTATCCCTTTTCAACAATAGCAAGTAGATCTGGCATATTCAACCACTATTATTTGTTTCCTTTCGTGTTTCCCTTAATCCGTTGCACTACTACGAGTAGATCGCCTGGTGATTGGTGCTTAAATCTCATCGTAAGTAGATATTTCGCAAACTTCATTCGCACAATTGGCGCTAGTAGTTTGGAGAGGTTAGGTGAGTGCATTTTGATTTTTCATTTAAGGTTTCTTAGTTTCTTTCTCCCCCATTTTAAATGGAAGCCCTCATCATTTTCCCCTTTGTGCTAGTTACGAATCTCTATTTTTTGTTCATTTTCGCTTCCTAATTTGTTAAGATAAAAAAACATAGAGTGTATCGCTCTCATAAACCTATAATTTTTTTTCTCTTTTCTCCTATAAGTCAAATGACTAACAAGATCTTTTCTCACTTTGCAGATTATTGTTTTTAAGAGCTCTAACAGATTGAGTCCTCACACCATGAATAGAAAAGGAATGAGGCTTCCTGCTTTTTTCGTGTTTTTTAATCACGAGTGGTGCACTGAAAGATTGGTATGTTTCTTTTATTATACCTATCCTTGATTTTATTAATAAATTCTTCAAGTTTCTCGTACATGATGTTTGATGTGAACAATTGCTATGTTTCGTTCTTCTCTTATTTTATTCCATTGGGGGTTTGTCCTTGAATTTTATTTTGTTATTTGTTTACTTTGTACAGTTAATTTTTTCTTTACACAATCACTATTCTAAAATAATTTAAAGATATTTTTCTAAAATTTTTGATCAAGTCTTTTTACTTTTAAGAAGTACGATTTATTAATAATTTCAAACTTAACAAAACAAAATTGTCTAAAACTTTTACGAAGTACTGTTTAAGATGGAAATCTTCTCATATACTGATACATGTAAAAATCATTATCGATCGTATCACTTATCAATTATCATGTTAAAACAACTAAGTTGGTGGTTTTGATTCAAAAGAAAACGTCATCAACTCAGTTAATTTATTGGATTGATATAGTTTACATACAAAAAAATTACATAGCAATAGAAAACATGTGCGAAACACGTGAATTGAACTAGTTTTAGATTAATTTGGTAAACATTGTATTACATATTTGTAGTTTGACTATATAAGTTGTGTGCACTTTTGTTTTTGGATATATTTCTGTCTATTGCATGTCGCAGTTTGCTTATTTATAGTAACTATCTAAGCCATGCACATGATGATAGAAAATTATATAATCTGAAGCTCTACAATGTAGTGCAAAGAAATGTACTGGAGAAATTCACATTATGATAAATATACCTGTAGGTGTTTTTCATCAATCTAAGTTGTTTTTCTCCGTGTACTTGCAGACTATTCCAACATCTTTCGCTAGCTGTATTCAGGAAATTCCAGAGCTAGTGGTGCTTAGAGATCAAGAAAATAACATGTGGCGAGTGAGCGTGGAAAATGTGGGCGATGTTGTCTACTTTCAGGCAGGTTGGACCACTTTTACTAATGATGCTTTACTCCAGGATGGTGACTTAATAGTGTTTGAATATTGTTCTGGGGGATTGTTCATGGTCAAGTTATTTGATCTATCTACATGCGAGAAAAGAAGAGCTCAAGAATTTATATTCAACGATAGAGAATGTAATAGGGTGGAGGCCTCGGGTGAAGAGGGTGAAGAAGAAACTTGGGAGGAAGATGGCAATGCAGAGCTGGATGAAGAGCAAATGGAAGTAGAAGAGGGTGACATAAGTGATGGTGCCGCTGTTCAAAAACGAAGTCGTAATAAGAGAATTGTTGACATCTACGGTGGCGAGCTCTTTCAATCTGGACTTGCTGTAAAACCCAGTAATCCCTATTTCATAACAAGAATTACATCTCGGAAGGGTGAATTGGTAAGTAAATATTATAATATCTCGCCATACGTTGATGTGCGTTGTCTTTTGCATTTTAATGGAATCAAATGTTTCGACTTGCATGTACATAGTTTTATACATCACTACTTATTGTTTTAATCGTTTATTCTAAATATGAAGCATTATTCTGACATTGTTACTATTGTCATGTCAAGTATATCCCTCTGGAAGTGCTCAACAACAAAACAATAAACTTTGCACAAATAACCTATGTGGTTATTCCTAATAATGACGAAGAGTGGAGGGTCCAGTACAAAAGATGGAAAGATGGTCGGACAATGTACAGTGGCTGGAGACCCTTCTGCCTTGCAAACACGGTTGCTAAAGAAGATATTTGTATCTGTGAATTCATGACAGGGAGTCGAGGCCCTTATATCAAAGTCACTATTGTCCGTAGTCCCCCTATAGATTTGTAAAAAAATTGATTTTGTGGAATATGATGTAGGCCTATTTGTTAGGCCCAATATAACCTTTGTTGGATTCAGAGAGTGAAAAAGGTTCGATGTGCATCAAATGTGTATGTTTTTGTAATATTTATTTTCATATCTTTTTATTGTTTATGTTCTTATATCTTCGTTTTGTGTTGCTATGGTTTTGGTCTGAATTGTATGTTGGTTTTTCAAAGTTTCCATTGAAACAAGTCTTTTGATTATATGATTACACCCTATGTTGCACTGATATGGCGATACGGGTGCGGGACACGAATTGCTCAGAAATAGGGGATACGGTGCAGCAGGGATACACCAATATAAATTTATTTTTGTATTTTTACTATGCTTTGAACAACAAAAATTACAGCCTTAAAAACTAAAATAAGAGGCTTAAAAGGATGTTTTCGCTATAAAATTAACCTTGTATACACAAAGTCATAAACCTAATTGGAATTGTTAAATTAGCAAAAACAATTACTAAAAGTGGTAATTGATGATAAGGAAGTTGAGAGATGGAGAGGATGAGAGGTGGTGGTAATTAGTGGAAAGATTTTGTCGAACAAGGTGAAGATAGTGTTATTTTTTTCTTTGTTTGATAGGAGAGTCGGGTAAACCAGAGGTTGAAAGTTTTTATTTTCCTTTTTAATTTCAATCTTACAGACTGAAGCCTTAACGTGTTGAACGTGAAAGTTGCTTTAACTTTTCAAATCGTGCTTGTAGTTGACAGTTTAGGATTTACTCATTTAGATTCACTTTATTTCAGCGTTTTTAGTGTTTTTCTTTGACATTTTTTTAATACTTAATTTAGATTTACAAAAGTACATTTCAGTCTCAAAAATCTTAAAAGAACTCATAAAATTTACCCCGCCGTATCCAAGGCGTGTCGGATACTTCCTCGGCCGTATCCAATAGGTATCCATCTTTTTTTAGTTATTTTTAATTAGGGATATGCCACGTGGTGCATCATGTGCGTATGGCACCCGTATCCGTATCCTTCAAGTATCCGACACTGCACGGGCTTGTTTTTTGAAGTATCCGTGAATAGATTCATTTCATGTCCGCTATATGATCAATCAGAGTTGCATACATGGATTCTGTAAAAATAGAGATAGCCAAAATTTATATTTTCTTCTCACGGTTTTGGCAGAAATTGTCAAAAAAAATCAAATAGATAATAATAAAAGTAGATTAAATACACAACCATTATGCATGCGAAGCAATAGTAGTTTACTTAAACTAGTTGATGGATTCTTTTTGTCGGATTGTAATCATAATTTTACTCAAGAGATTCAACAAGATTACTAGAGGATAGTTGATTTAGTGGCTATGTATCCAGCCCTCACACCCTCTATTTTTATGCATCAATTGTTTGATACATATGCAATGTACAAGAGTAAATTTGCTATGCATGGGTTTTGGAAGATGAGAAATTATTTTTGTGTTTTCCGCAGATGTTTAAGTAGGTTGTGAAGTTCTACGAGGCTGGATCTTATTCTGCCCAAAATTAGTTTCTATCCTACTCTAGTCCCCTTTTGGGAGATAGTTATGAAGGAGAAAACCTTCAAATGAATTATATTTTGAGTTGTAGAAATCAAAGATTGAGAGACATACATTTATACAAAATTTAAAGGGTAAAACACTTTAAGCCCTCCAACCTATAGGGTGTTTCACGATGTGCCCCTTGATTTACAACAAAAGAAGAAGTAAATAACCCTCCAACCTATTGAAAATATCCGAAATGCCCCCTGAGTCATTGATACACCATTTATTTTGGACACGTGTTTGCATTTTTTGTCCATTGGATTTGGTCTCATAGTGCATTTTGTACATTGTTCAATAGGTTAGGGGGCTATTTTCTCTTTTTAATAATTTATGTTGAAATGCTAGAACTCCTCTTTAGATTAAGACTAAGAAGTGAATATTTTCTGAATTATAATTTGCGTAAATCTTATATTATGTTTTTTTAATGATTGAATTTATATCTACATTTAATCATATATTCACATCATAACTTTTTTGAATAGCATAAAATTTTAGGTACAACATCTAAAGATCTTTTATAAACAAAAACAACATGTGCTTATAAAGGATGGCTTCTCGAAGCAATGTTATGGTACGTTGCATTAGCAGTTTCAATAGACATAATTTTAATTCTATTTTGAGCACCAAGAAATCAAAAGGCCCATTCTTATGAACTCCGTCATATCATGGTGGGCCTCAATCAGGTCTAATCCGAACATTGTATTTCACAAGTCGATTTTTAACTTTGACCCAAGTTAGGGCTACTATCCAATTGAACATGATCAAAAAATTTAGTATCAGAGGGGTGATATCCACTATAACATAACCCTAAATTTGATGCCGAAGGCATGTTTCCCATATAAGAAAATTCTCTCTTCTTCTGTTATCACAATCTCTATTGTTCACCGTCTCTTTTCCCTTGTTCCGCTTTATACCTTCTTGTTTCTTACTAACTTCACCGTTTTCTTATCCCTTTTCAACAATCGCAACTAGATCTGGCATATTCAACCACTATTATTTCTTTTCTTTTCGTCTCTCTTAATCCTTTGCACTACTACAAGTAGATCGCCTTGTGATTGGTGCATAAATCTCGTCGTAAGTAGATCTTTTGCAAACTTCGTTCGCACAATTGGCGCTAGTAGTTTGGAGAGGTTAGGTGAGTGCATTTTGATTTTTCATTTAAGGTTTCTTAGTTTCTTTCTCCCCCAGTTTAATGTGCTATTTTCCTATAATAAATGGAAGCCCTCATCATTTTTCCCTTTGTGCCAGTCAAGGATCTCTATTTGTTGTTCATTTTCCCATCCTAATTTGTTAATATCAAAGAACATAGAAATGACTAACAAGATCTTTTCCCCTATTAGTTAAATGACTAACAAGATTTTTTCTCAGTTTGCAGATTATATTGGTTTTAAGAGCTCTAGCAGATTGAGTCATCACACTGGTGCACTCAAAAGTTGGTACGTTTCTTTCATTATATATATCTTTGATTTTATTAATAATTTTTTCAATTTTATTGTATATGATGTTTGATGTGAACAATTGCTATGTTTTGTTCTTCTCTTATTTTATTCCATTGCGGGCTTGTCTTTGAATATGATATATATTTTTTTTTGTTTATTTTGTATAGGGATTTTTATGTTCTTTTTCTTTCTAAACTATTATCATTGGACTTGTTTGCTGATAGATGCAATATATTTTTGAGCTATTAGGTGAGATATATGCTAAAGAGTTTAACATAAAACATAAAAAGAATAAAATGGAAAACAAATAAAAACACAATGTCTTTTTCTTCTAGACGGTTATATATTACTCAGAGAATTCCACAAATCACGAGTCGTCGTGGATAGATTAAACAAAGTTCCCCTAATGTTTAAAAAATTACACAAACTACTTATATAGTTAAATGCTTTTGAAAAATCCTAATCGAATTGTGGAATATCAGGGATTTTTGCAAAAATGATCCTCCGACTTTTCTCTTTTACAAATAGTCCTTTAGTGATAAATATCACAATTTTAGTCCTCTATCTTAGCGCCTTTTGTAATTCATGCACTCATGTAACGGAATATTCTAATATTCACCGGAAAGTCACACATGGCTTGCGGATGAGGGAATTTTTGCAACAATTCTCCTATAAGCTAGCACCTTTGCAAAATTGGTCCTCTATATTTTTATTTGTAGTTTTAGTCCTCAATATTATCAAAATTTACAATTTTAGTCCTCCATCAATATTGTCCCAATTTAACTAGAAGCGCCCTATTTCTTCTTAAAAAAATTCACATAGAAATTGATACTAAAAAACCAAATTTTCTATGTGGATGACATTGTACTATCTATAGCAACACCTAGCACTTAGTAATTAAAATCCTTACTAAATCAGAAGAGATATTTATAATGATTACATCACTCGAATAAGATTCTGGGTTTCAGAAATTTTAACTTTCCATCAACTATATGCATCTCACATTGAACAAAAAGTAAAAGACATTCTACAAGACATATAGATCTGTTACTTTTAAGTGAAACAAGTGTAAACAAAATCATTACCTTCTAATGGCAAAGGCTGCCAAGGAGATTGCAATAGAGAGACTCATCCGGAGCAATAGCGTAAAGCCCCTTATTGTTAATCTTCTTCGCATACAACTCCACCCTATTCTCTAGGAACCTGAACCTCTTCTGCACAACAAAAGTAAATTCTCTAACTCTCCTGCCATTCTCACCTATCACATTGCACCCGAACAATTTCATTGAGATAGTAAATTAATCACCAAAACAAAGAGATTGCCTACATAGAAAAATTATCGAGAACATTCTGAGTGCGAGTGGCACAAATGATGATCTCAGTTCTCGTGGGGGTCACTGTGACCTCTACACCAGAGTATCCGTCTTTCACAAGCTCACTAGTTAAAAAAAATAAAATTACTTGAAAATATTAAATAGAAAAAGCAGGCTTCCGATTAATTTGGCCAAAATATTGATGGAGGACTAATATTGCAACTTCTGGCTATATGGAGGACGAAATTGTATATAAAAAACCATAGAGGATCAATTTGGCAAAATTGTCATTATTCGGAAAGATTATTGCAAAATCCCCTCATGTGCAGGCCACGTGCCACTTTTCGGGGAATATTTGAATGTTCTGTCACCTGAGGGCATGATTGCAAAGGGTGCTAAGATAGGGAACTGACGTTGCGATATACTATTAAAGGACTAATTTTACAAAAGAAAAAGTTAGATGACTATTTTCGTGAAATACCCTAGAATATTATATCCGTTCATGCCATTGTTAACGTAAACCATAAAAATCTAAAAATTTAAAACTTAATACAAAGAATATCTTAATAAACAAATGAAAAACGAAGACACACGAAGAAAAAGAAATTAAAAAGGGAAGAAATGCAACCCTCTCCATCACCCCCAACCCCGCCCACTTCCCCCTACCGCCCATGGTCTTGCTTTGAACCTTCAATTCTACAAAATCCTCCTTGTAGGAACTAGGACCCGCCTTCCCAACTGGTGATATTCCTAAAAACAATACATTGACGTCCTTACCAATCCCTTAAATTTGCAGAGAAGCTTTGAAGACAGATTCTTGAAGAGATATTCAGACGATAATGCTCAAAATTAAAACTGGTTAAGAAGTACTTGAAACAAACTTTGTTGTTGGGGTTTGGTTGGCGTGTAATGGTGTGGGTCACAATTTCTCCCCTGTTAACATTAAAGTATATTAAACAACATTTTTGTTTTTGTTAGAAAAAAGCTTAAATTTTAAATTAAGGTAACGATATTTTTTAGTATAAAATATAAATTAAAAATATTTGTATTTTTCTTTTATTTTAAGTTTAAAATTGATGAAAATACTTTTGGGGCTAATCTTGGAATTTCTGATAAATTTTTAGGTTGCATCATCTTTTTTTGTTAGTATCAAACAAACAAACACTGTAAGTTTGCTAGCTGTAAAAACATCTTTTCCCGCCCTTCATTTTTGAGCTTTTGGTAGTTAATTCAGTTGTTAAACCACAATTTTCAACATTCTCCACCTTGGTTCATCAATCCTCATCACCATCAAACATCAGCCAACTCCACCAGCCATGAGGCTCCATTTAATTCAACTGAATCAAGTCCAAGCAGTGCTTGAACTTAGTACTTTGGAGTACCTTTGTAATCATGTCTGAAGGTTGTGTTCAGTGTCAATCTTCTTCACTAACACAACTCATCTTGCCACAATCTCCCTGGCAAAGTGCAACTTGATGTCCACATGCTTAGTTCTTTCATGATACACTTGGTTTTTAGACAAGTGTATTGCACTTCGGTTGTCACAATGCACTGTGATAACATCTTGCTGCAGCCTCAACTCTTTAGCAAACCATCAAGCCATAATGCTTCTTTCACCGCCTCTGCTAAGTCAATATACTCAACTTGTGCTGTGGACAGAGCTACCACTTTCTGAAATGAAGCTTTTCAACTTACTGTTGTGCCAAATGCTGTGAAAACATATACTATAATCTTATTCCACAAACCCCTCAATCCCTGGTCTCTAATCTCCAGCTCCACCATTGGTTAAACCCTTCCCAAGTGTGCCCCGAGATACCTCAAAATCTATTTAAGTGCTTGCAAATGACTCTCGCCTGGATTCGCCATGAACCTCCTTATCATGCTCACAGAATAAGCCAGATCAGGCCTAGTACACACCATAACATACATCAAGGAACCTACTGCATTTGCATAAGGAAGTTTATCCACAAACTCCCTTTCTTCATCAGTCTTTGGTGACTAATCTTTGCTGAGTTTGAATTGTTGAGTTAGTGGAGTTGTCACTACTTTTCCTTCTTTCATACCAAAGTGTGCAAGTAGTTTATGCAAGTAATCACTCTGTGACAAATACAAGAGTCCTTTACTCCTCTTTCTAGTGATCTCCATACCAAAAATCCTTGTTGCAGGGCCTAAATCATTCATCTCAAACTCACTCTTCAGTTCAGCTTTGATAGTTGCAATTTTTTCTATTGTGTTGCTTACCAGCAACAGTCATCCACATACACCAACAAAATTGCATAGCTATCATCTCAGTTGTAGACACAATTTCCAATTTACTCCCGATAAAGCTGATCTTCCCCATGAATTCACCAGACCTCTTATTTTACTACCTAGGTGACTGTTTTAAACCATAAAGAGATATGTTGAGTTTGCACACTTATGTTCTTTATTATTCATCTCAAAACCCTCTTGATGCTTCTTAAGAATGGTTTCCTCAAGATCACCATATAGGAATGCCGTTTTAACATCCATCTGCTCCAATTCGAGATCAAATTGAGCAACCATAGGTAGAAGTATTCTGATTGATATGTGTTTCACCAGTGGAGAAAACACATCATTGTAGTCAATACCTTCTATTTAAGTAAAACCTCTAGCTACCAATCTGGCTTTGTATCTACTCTTTTCAACACCTGGAATTCTTGCTTCAGCTTATATATCCATTTACAGCTCACAAGCTTTGCTTCAGCTGGTTTCTTCACCAATTCCCAAGTGTTATTCTTTATCATAGATTTCATTTCTTCCCTCATAGCTTCCAACCATCTCTTCCCTCATCTCTATAGTGCTTTGGTTCTTCTTCTAGAACTCCACTTGCAGCTACTAGTGAGTAAGCTAACAAGTCAGCATAGCCATACCTCTCAGGTGCTTTTGGTTGTCTTCTTGTTCTGTCTCTTGTCGGCATATACTCCCTTTCTTCAAGTTGTTCAGGTGTTCTAGTTTGTTGAGGAGTCATTTATGGTTATGATTCATCATCATCATCTAGAAGCCATGTAGCAGTTTGACTCCACCTCAAACTGAATTCTATCAAGTGTATCATTCTGGTTGCTTGTCTTCTCTATAGTTTCTGTGGGTTTGCTTTTACCAAGGGACATTTCTCTTTCATTAAACACCACATCTCTGCTGATTATACATCTTTTATGACTAGATTCCAAACACCATAGCTTGTATCCTTTAACTCCTTCGAGATATCTTATGAACATACACTTTACAGCTTCTGCCCAAAAACACTTTAGGTAAGGATGCACTGTGAATTATGCATCTTACCCTTTCCAGGATGGTTCTATTGAACCGTTTAGCTAGCCCATTTTGGTGAGGTGTATAAGATACTGTCTTGTGTCTAGCTATCCCAACTTCTCTGCAGTATCTGTTGAAGTTTTCTGAGCAAAACTCAAGGCTATTTTCTGTTCTTAAGCTCTTAATCTTGCTACCAGTTTGATTCTCCATCAAGACTATCCAAGATTTACATATTGCAAACACTTCATCCTTACTTTTTAAACTGTAAATCTATATCTTTCTTGAATAATCATAAAAAAGGCATAGAAAGTACGTGGCTCCAGAGTGTGATGTTGTTCTTGAAGGACCCCAGAGAACTGCATGGATATAATCAAGCCTCTCTTTAGTCTTGTGTTGTCATATGGTAAACTTTACCTTACAAGCTTTACCATACACACAATTTTCACAGAAATCCAGCTTCTCCAACTTCTCAACTCCATGTAATCCTTATTTGCTGATCTCTGTTAGCCCTCTTTCACACACATGACCAAATCTCTTATGCCATAGCTCAGTTTTTGTGATTTGAGACCTTGTTGTAGCTGATCCAGATTCTTGTGCAATTTTTCCATAGAGAGTGTATAAGTCATTCTTTCTATATTTTTTCACGACCACCATAGAACCCTTTAGTACTTTTAGAATTCCATCTCTGCACTTGAACTAAAAACCTTTCTTGTCTACCTCTCTGAGAGATATCAGGTTTTTTTTTCTTTCAAATCTGGTACAAACCTGACTTCCTTCAACAACATGGAATGCCCATCATGCATTTTGAATCTTACTGATCTAGTTCCTTGTACTCTACAGGGTTGATTGTCTCCAAAAAACTTTGATCCACCCTCTTTCTCTTCATACTCTTCAAACCATCCCTTGTTTACTGTCATATAAAATGAACACCCAGAATCCATAACCCATTCAAGTTCAGGATCTCCTTCAGACACCATAAGAACATCTGTAGACTCATAACCATCCTGAGCTATTGATGCATCACCTGATTCCTTAGAATTATCAGTGCCCTTCTTTCTCTCATGACAAAATTTTCTAATGTGCCCAGGTTTATGACAGTGATAAAATTTTCTTTCACCATTTGTTTCTTTCTTCGGTGTCTTATCCTTCTATTTCTTCCCTTTATGGTTCTTCTTGTGGTGTTTTCCTTTAACTACAAGCCCTTTACCATTTACAGAAGCCGTCTGCCCATCTCTGTCATTCAATTCCTTAGAATTTGATGCAAATTGCACCTCATCTATGTCAAAGACTCTCTACCATAGATCATAGTTTCGTTAAAATGAGCATGTGACTTTGGTAAAGCTTGATCCTCATCATCTAAAGATATATCTTTTTTGTCAAGATCCAAGATCAATTTGTTGAACGCATCAATCTGCTCTTCTACAGGTCTATCTACTTGCATTTTAAATGAATATAATGCTTGCTTAAGTTATAAGAGATTTACTAGAGATTTTGTCATGTACAAGCCCTCAAGTTTAATCAAGATTCCTGCTGCTGATTCCTCCTTCGAGACTTGTCTCAAAACTTTGTCTCCTAGACTGAGAATGAGGGACTGTGAGCTTTATCCAGCATAGTCTTCTTAGTTTTTTCATCCATCTCGTTTTCTATTGAGGATTCATCAACAGCATCCAACAATCCTTATTTAACTAACAGAGTTCTCATCTTCAATCTCCACAGCCCAAAATCATTAGATCCAATGGTTTTTTCCCCATCAAATTTAGCAGATGCCATAGTTTGTTGATCCATGTTCACCGCACCACTTTGTAGTGAATCTCAACACACACTAATTCGATCAAATCAACTGTTAATCTGAAATAATTCACCGATGCAAATTGAAGAATGATCAAACACAAAGTGATGATCAAAACACATAATCTACACAGATAAACCATAGAGATAAAGATGAATAAAGCGCAATTAAACTTATACAACAACACATATTTTACTTGGTTCGAATTACAATTCAAAGTGAACTCTATTCTACATCCAAGGGAGTGATCTTCTTCTATTGATTTGAGAGAGTTTTTTTCTGAAAATTTACAAAGAATCTTGTTAAGCTATATATACAAAGAATGTTGTTAAGAATGTGTTTTCAGCTGATTCTAAGCTATATATACAACTGCGTATCTCGCCTATATATACACCTTTCACACGCTCCAAATCAGTTACAAAACCAGCTCACTAAACTAGCTAACTTCTTCAAGTTTGCAAGCTGTAAAACAGCTTTGCTCGCCAACTTCAGTTTAAGCTTTTGGTAGTTAATTTAGTTGTCGAACCACATTTTTCAACACTATACAATTAAATTATTATTTCCCTTCTAAGTATGCCTATTTAGGAATAATAATTTCCAGCTCCTACGTATACTCCTGATTCTCGGAATCAATTGCAATATTAATTATATTCCTCATTTGCCCAAATTCAAAAATTGAAATTCCGTTATCGGACATTTGAATGGTCATGACTTATCGTGAGAGATGGAACTCTTGTGGCCTGCAGCTGAGTTTTTTCGAAATAAGAAACTAAGGAATATTACAAATGTTTAATATGGTCAAATCAAACTTATATAAATAGATCATCAAAGAAAAATAAAAATTCTCATAAATGGGACAAACACCGTAACATAATTCCTCTTTTCTACTAACATCACGGCTCAGACTAAATCTGTGACACATATTACAACAAAAACAATAACTTGAAAAATGAAAGACACTAACTAATATTTGGTTTTTTATTTAATAAAGTGCATGGTCATATGGGTAGTTGCAATTTACCTATGAATTTTACATGTCATTAAGTGTAAAACACGAATGAACCTATATATATTAATGGTTATGAAATGGACTTGCATGTTTCATTAGATATTCCTTTACTTGATGGGAGATGCGTTTGTTCATCAATGCTATTCTAAAAAATGAGTTTCCTAGCCTGTTTCCTCCACAGGCTAGGAAACTCAAAACCTACATTTCTTAGTTATAATAAAGATAATAACAAAAACACCGCTGAGGTATGGAGTATACATGATCACTGCCTTATGTTTGAAACACTTTACAAAACACCCTATAGTTTGTTTTTCTTTACAATCACTATTCTATAATACTTTAAATTTTATTTTTTTCTTAAATTTTTGGTCAAATCTTTTTCGTTTTGATAAGTAGTATTTATTAATAATTTCAAACTTAACAAAAAATATTGTCTAAAACATTTGACGAAGTACTATTTAAGATACAAATCTTCCATATATTGATACATGTAAAATTCCAGCAATACCATTCTAAAAAAAAAATGAGTTTTCCTAGCCTGTTTCTTCCACAGGCTAGGAAACTCCAAACCTACATTTCTAATTCTAATAAAGACAATAACAAAAACACCCCTAAGGTATGGAGTAATTACAGGATCACCGTTTTATGTTTGAAAAACGGCACCACACCCTATCGTTTGTTTTTCTTTACAAAGTCACTATTCTATAATATTTTAAATTTTATTTTTTTTCTTAAATTTTTTGATTAAGTCTTTTTATTTTCGAGAATTACGTACTACATATTAATAAATTCAATCTTAACAAAAAAATTTGTCTAAAACGTTTACAAAGTACCGTTTAAGAGGAAAATCTTCTCATATATTGATACATGTAAAATGCATTATCGATCATATCACTTATCAATTATCATGTTAAAACACTTAAGTTGGTGGTTTTTGATTAAAAAAAAAAAACATATCAACTTACTTAATTTATTGAATCAATATATAGTTTACGTACGAATAAATTACATAACAATAGCAAACACGTGCGAAGCACGTGCATTAAACTAGTTTTAACATAATTTGGTACACATTGTATTACATATTTGTAGTTTGACTATGTAAGTTGTGTGCACATTTTTTTTTTTTTGATATATTTTTGTCTATTGCATGTCACAGTTTGCTTATTTATGGTAACTATTCATGCCATGCGCATCATGATCATAGAAAAACATATAATCTGATGCTCTACATTGTAGTGCAAAGAAGTGTACTGAAGAAATTCACATATGATAGATATACTTATAGGTGTTTTTCATCAATGTCAGTTGTTTTATTCGTGTACTTGCAGACTATTCCAACATCTTTCACGAGGTGTATTCAGGAAATTCCGGAGCTAGTGGTACTTAGAGATCGAGAAAATAACATGTGGCGAGTGAGCGTGGAAAATGTGGGCGATGATGTCTGTTTTCAGGGAGGTTGGACCACTTTTACTAATGATGCTTTGTTCTGGGGGATTGTTCAACGTCAAATTATTTGATCTATCTACATGTGAGAAAAGAAGAGCACAAGAATTTATATTCAAGGATAGAGAATGCAATAATGTAGAGGCCTCGGGTGAAGAGGGTGAAGAAGAAACTTGGGAGGAGGATGGCAGTTCAGAGCTGGATGAAGAGCCAATGGATGGAGCAGATATGGAAGTTGAAGAGGGTGATACTGAGGTTCTAAGTGCGGATGACATAAGTGATGGGGCCGCTGTTGAAAAAGGAAGTAGCAATAAGATAATTGTTGACATCTACAGTGGCGAGCTCTTTCAATCTGGACTTGCTGTTAAACCCAGTAATCCCTATTTCATAACAAAAATTACATCTCGGAAGGGTGAATTGGTAAGTAAATATTATAATATGTCGCCATACGTTGATGTGCGTTGTCTTTTGCATTCTAATGGAATCAAAAGTTTCGACATGTACATACTTTTATACATCACTACTTAGTGTTTTAATCGTTTATTCTAAATATGAAGCATTATTCTGACATTGTTACTATTGTCATGTCAAGTATATCCCTCTGAAAGTGCTCAAGAACAAAACATAAAGTTTGCACAAATAACCTATGTGGTTATTCCTAATAATGACGAAGAGTGGAGGGTCAAGTACAAAAGATGGAAAGATGGTCGGACAATGTCCAGGCGCTGGAGACCCTTCTGCCTTGCAAACACGGTTGCTAAAGAAGATGTTTGTCTCTGTGAGTTCATGACAGGGAGTCGAGGCCCTTATATCAAAGTCACTATTTTCCTTAGCCCCCCTATAGATTTGTAAAAAAGTTGATTTTGTTGAATATGATGTAGGCCTATTTGTTAGGCCCAAATTTTAAGCTTTGTTGGATTTAGAGAGTGCAAAAGGTTCGATGTGCATCAAATGTGTATGTTTTTGTAATATTTATTTTCATTTTTTTTTATTGTTTATGTCCTTATAAGGAACTTGCTTATATCTTCGTTTTGTGATGCTATGGTTTTGGTCTGAATTGTGTGTTGGTTTCTCTAAGTTGCCATTGAAACAAGTCTTTTGATTATATGATTACACCCTATGTTGCAAGGATATGGCGATACGGGTGTGGGACACGAATTGTTTAGAAAATAGGGAATACGGTGCAGCAGGGATACGCCAATATAATTTATTCTTGTATTTTTACTATGCTTTAACATGAATAGGAACAACAAAAATTACAGCCTTAAAAACTAAAATCAGAGGCTTAAAAGGATATGTTTGCTATAAAATTAACCTTGTATACACAAAGTCATAAACCTAGTTGGCATTTGGCATTGTTAAATTCGCAAAAACAATTACTCAAAGTGGTAATTGATGATAAAGAAGTTGAGAGATGGAGAGGATGGGAGGTGGTGGTAATTAGTGGAAAGATTTTGTCGAACAAGATGAAGATAGCGTTTTTTTTTTCTTTGTCTGATAGGAGTGTCGGGACACTAGAGGTTGAAAGTTTTTGTTTTCTTTTTTTATTTCAATCTTATAGACTGAAACTTGAACGTGTTGAACGTGAAAAATGCTTTAACTTTTCAAATCGTGCTTGTAGTTGACAGTTTAGGATTTACTCATTTAGATTCACTTTCTTTCAGCGTCTTAAGTGTTTTTCTTTGACATTTTTTTAATACTCAATTTAGATTTATAAAAGCACATTTTCAGTCTCAAAAATCTTAAAAGAAATCATCAAATTGACCCCGCCGTATCCAAGGCGTGTCAGATACTTCCTCGGCCGTATCCAATACGTATCCATCTTTTTTATTTATTTTTAATCAGGGATATGCCACGTGGCGCATCCTGTGCATTTCGCACCCGTATCCGGATCCTTCAAGAATCCGACACTGCACAGGCTGGTTTTTTAAAGTATCCGTGCAACATAGATTACACCAAATTAAATAGATTCATTTCATGTCCGCTATATGATCAATCAGAGTTGCATATATGGATTCTGTAAAAATAGAGAAATCCCAAGTTTTTATTTTCTTCTCATGGTTTTGGCATAAATTGTCAAACAAAATCAAATAGATATTAATTATGTCGATTTAATGCATAACCATTATGCAGTCGAAGTAGTAACAGTTGACTTAAACTAGTTGATGGATTCTTTTTGTCGGATTGTAATCATAATTTTACTCAAGAGATTCACCAAGATTACAAGAGGAGAGTTGATTTAGTGGCTATGTAATCCAGCCCTCATACGCTATGTTTTTATGCATCAATTGTTCGATACATATGCAATGTACAAGAGTAAATTTGCTATGCATTAGAGTAAATTTGCTATGCATGACTTTTGGAAGATGAGAAATTATTTTTGTGTTTTCCGCAGATGTTTAAGTAGGTTGTGAAGTTCTACGAGGTTGGATCTTATTCTGCCCAAAACTTTTTTTTATCCTACTCTAGTCCCCTTTTGGGAGATAGTTATGAAGGAGAAATCCTTCAAATGAATTATATTTTGAGTTGTAGAAAACAAAGATTGAGAAACATACATTTATACAAAAATCAAAGGATAAAACACTTTAAACCCTCCAACCTATAGGGTGTTTCACGATGTGCCCCTCGATTTACAACAAGAAAAGAAGTAAATAACCCCCCAACCTATTGAAAATCTCCGGAATGCCCCCTGAGTCATTGATTCACCATTTATTTTGACATGTGTTTGCACTTTTTGTCCATTGGATTTGGTCTCTTGCGGCATTTTTGTACATAGTTCAATAGGTTAGGGGGCTATTTTGCTCTTTTTAATAGCTCAGGTGGCAGATCGTAAAACACCCCATAGGCTGAGGAGTTTAAAGTACTTTACCAAAAAATTAATGAAAAAACTTACCTATCCGTGATAGAGACTTTTCCTTTGCCCAAGAATAAGGTTGACATTATTAGTTGTGTTTTGGGCAAGAATCATGGGAGCCTTGTCCTTACCATACACCATATCTGTCTTCTCCATCACCATCTTTAGCTTCTACTTTGCATCTATTTGCATACCCGCTTCATTGAATCAAGAGAATATACACCACTGCTTCACCATATTTCATCACCCATGCTATGGAGTTCGACGAGGCAAAACTACCCGAGGTAGCAACACTGTTATTATCCGGTGTTATGGTTCTGAGCGAAACTTTGAAGGGATTATTTTTCATGTATTCAGTTATTGATCTGTAACAAAATTTGTATATCCCGCTCAATGATTGCGTGGTAAAGAGTGTATTCGAGTGAGTTGTAAACTAGTGGATAGGATCCACGACCATCATTACCTCGCCTCATGGAGGTTCTTGACTCCTGTTGCTTCTACCAAAACATTCATCACATATATTTAACTATACATATCAACTAATCAATATCTATATTAGGGAAACCAACATTAATTAATAACTCAATGAATATAACAACAAGTAAATAGTAAAAAAAAATTAACCCAATGCATATATTCCGTGAGACTGAAGCTTTAGGCCATCTATTATATGATAGTTTTTTATTAAATTGTTTATTTGATTTTAATTAGTTTTAACTTAATGGTTCTTATCTAAATGAATTAACTAGAAAAAGTGTTTCTCAAAGTAAGTTAACTGAAAACGTATTTGTCGCACATTGTTTAGTCTCCAAGGTAATGATAAACTCTTAGGCATAATTTACATCCCTATGTCACTTGAGACTCGTACACTTGCAACGCTTGTTTCACTTTTAGGAGTGTATCGTGCTAAAAAAGAGGTATAGACTTATATATCTAAAAGGTTTATTGGGTGTACAATTTTAAGTAATATATGTTGAAATGCTAGAACTCCTCTTTAGATTAAGACTAAGACGTGCATATTTTTTTAATTATAATTTGAGTAAATTTTATAGTATGACTTTTTAACGATAGAATTTATACATACATTTAATCATTTATTAACATTATAACTTCTTTTAATGGCATAAATTATTAGGTACATCATCTAAAGATCTATTATAAACAAAAACAACATGTGCTTATAAAGTATGACTTATCGAAGCAATGTTATGGTGCGTTGAATTAGCGGCGTCAATAGATATAATTTTTCTTATATTTTGAGATCAAGAATTCAAAAGGTCCATTCATATGAACTCCGGAATATCATGGTGGGCTTCAATAAGGTCTAATCCGAACATTATATTTCAAAGGTTGATTGTTAACTTTTACCCAGGTTAGGCCTACTATCCAATTTAAACTAACTAAAAAATTTAGTATCAAAGGCCTAATATCCACTATAACATAACCCAAAATCTGATGTCCAAGATATGTTTCCTATATTAGAAAACTTTCTCTTATTCTATATTATTCACAATCTCTACTGTTCTCCGCCTCCTTCCCCTTGCTCCACTTTATACCCTCTTGTTTCTTACTAACTATACCATTTTCCTATCACTTTTCAACAATCGCAAGTAGATCTGGAATTTTCAACCACTGTCGTTTCTTTCCATTCGTCTTTCTCTTAACCCTTTGTATCTACAACAAGTAGATTGGCTTGTGATTGGTGCATAAGTCTCATCGTAAGTAGATCTTCCACAAATTTCATTCGCACAATTGGACCTAGTAGATTGGAGAGGTTAGGTGAGTGCATTTTGATTTGTCATTAAGGTTTCTTAGTTTTCTTTTTCTTTTTTTCTTTTTTTCTTTTTCCATTTTAAAGTGCTATTTTCCTATAATAAATGGAAGCCCTCAGCATTTTCCCCTTTATGCTGGTTACAAGTCTCTATTTTTTGTTCATTTTCCCTTCCTAATTTGTTAATGTCAAACAACATATAATGTATCGCTCTAATAAACCTATCTTTTCTTTTCCCTTTTCTCCTATTAGTCAATTGACTCACAAGATCTTATATTACTTTCCAGATTGTTGGTTTTAAGAGCTCTAACAGATTGAGTCATCACACCACGAATACAAACCGAATGAGTCTTCCTGCTTTTTTCGTGTTGTTTAATCACGAGTGGTGCATTGAAAGATTGGTACATTCCTTTCATTATATCTATCTTTGATCTTATTAATAACTTCTTCATGTTTTTCGTACATGATGTTTGATGTGAACAATTGCTACGTTTCGTTCTTCTCTTACTTTATTCCATTGGGGGTTTGTCTTTGTCTTTGATGATTTTTTTATTTTATTTCGTAGTGATTTTTATGTTCTTTTTGTTCCTAAATCATTATCAATAGACTTGTTTGTCGATAGCTGCAATATATGTTTGAGCTATTAGTTGAGATATATGCACAAGAGTTTAACATAAAACATAAAATGAAAAATAAATAATAAGACAATGTCTTTTTCTTCTAGTTGGTGTTTTATTACTCGTAGAATTACACAAATAACATATTCGTCATGGATAGATTAAACAAAGTACCCCTAATGTTTATAAAATTACACAAGCTACTTATATAGTTAAATTCTTTTAAGAAATCCTAATAGAATTAAATATTAGGGTTTTTTGCAAAAATGGTCCTCCAACTTTTCTCTTTTGCCCCAGGTTGTTAATCTTCTCCGCGTACAACTCCACCCTATTCTCTAGGAACCTAAACCTCTTCTACACAACAAAAGTTAATTCTCTAATCCTCTACCCTTCTCACCTATCACATTTCACCCAAACAATATAATTGAGATAGTAAATTAAACACCAAACCAAAGAGATTGAGTACGTTGAAAAATTACCGCGAACATTCTATGTGCGAGTGGTACAGATGATGATATCAGTTCTCATGGGGTCACCCTGACCTCTACCTCAGAGTATCCATCTTCCGCAAGCTCACAATTAAGAAAATTTTAATTAAACATAAATTTTAAAAAGAGAAAGGGAGATTCCTGTTAATTTGGCAAAAATATTGATGGATGACTAAAATTGCAACTTGTGACAATATAGAGGACGAAAATTGTAAACAAAAAATATAGAGGACCAATTTTGTAAAGTGTCAACTTATAGCACGATTATTGCAAAAAATCTCTCATGTCCAGGCCACGTGTCACTTTCTGGAGAATATCGGGATATTCTTTCACATGAGGGAATATTTTGCAAATGGTGCTAAGATAGGGGACTAAAATTGCAATTTATATCATTAAAGGCCAGTTTTGCGAAAACCCCTGAATATCGATATTCTCCGAAAAGCGACACATGGCCTGGACATGAGAGATTTTTGGCAATAATCATCTTATAAGCTGACACTTTTGCAAATTGGTACTCTATATATTTTTTTACAATTTTCGTACTCTATATTGTCACAAGTTACAATTTTAGTCCTTCGTCAATATTTCTGTCAGTTTAACTATAAGCTCCCTATTTCTTAAATATGTTTATTATTTTCTTTCAAATATATTTGAATCTTATATATTAAAGTAAGTTAGCATTATATTTCTTAACTTGGATGATTTTTTCCCCATAAATTGCAGATATTGTTTTTTTGTGAAAAGAATATTTTTTAAAAAAATTTAATTAATTTAATAAAAAAGTAACTTTTAATATGATTTTAACATATACTTTAGGTTTTAAAGTATAATAATACTTTTTACAATGTTAAATTGATGAATAGTAAGCAACTAATTATAACATTTTCTAGGAAAATTAAAGTAATGGCAATCACATGAAAAAATAGAGAAAAGTTCTAATTTCCAATAAAAGTTTTCCTGAAAATTCTTATTTTCCGCTATTCTTTTCTTTTCTTTTCCCCCCATTTTTGTGGGACCAAATGGAGCCTTAGTGTCAAACACTGTAAGGCATAACTACAATTTCAAACAGAAAATAGCGGGAGTTGTGTAATTTTTTAAATATGGAGTGATTTGTGTAATTAACCCATGCTTAGGGTAGCTTCTACAATCATCCGTTTATTACACAACAGTTTTTGGGACACAATCGAAATTTCTTGGTGAAAAATAATTGAAATATATTTAAGGAAATATAAGAGCCATCAAAGTAAGTAACTTAATTACACATGTAAATTATTATAGCACTTATACAGTATGCCTATTTAGGAATAATAATTGCCAGCTCCTAGGTACAGTCCTGATTCTTGGAATCAATTAATTATATTTCTCATATGCCCAAAGTCAAAAACTGAAATTCCCTTATCTCACATTTGAATATAATGGTCATGACTGATCGTGAGAGATGGAACTCTAGTGGCCTGCAGCTGAGCTTTTTGAAATAAAAAACTAAGGTATATTACAAATACTTAATATGGTCAAACCAAATTCATATAAATAGATCATCAAAGAAAAATAAAAAATTCTCATAAATGGAACCAGCATCGTAACATAATTCCTCTTTTCTACTAACATCACGGCTCAGACTAAATCTGTGACACATATTACAACAAAAGACATTACTTAATAAATGAAAGACAATAACTAATATTTGGTTTTTTATTTAATAAAGTGCATGGTCATGTCATATGGCTAGTTGCAGTTTACCTATGAATTTTACATTGCATTAAGTGTAAAACACTAATGGACCTTTATATATATATATATATATATGTATATATATATATATATGTATATATATATATATATATTAATGTTATGAAATAGACTTGCATGTTTCATTAATGATTAGACATTCTTTTACTTGATGGAAAAAAGCATTTGTTCATCAATAACAATACTATTTTAAAAAAAATGAGTTTCCTAGCCTGTTTCCTCTCCAGGCTAGGAAACTCAAAACCTACATTTTTTAATTATGATAGAGAGAATAACAAAATCACACCTGAGGTACAAAGTAATTACAGAATCACCACATTATGTTTGAAAAACTGCACAAAGTACGGTATGGTTTGTATTTGTGTACACAAATACTATTGTAATATTTTAAATTTTATGTTTCCTTCATTTTCGATCAAGTCTTCTTATTTTTGACAGAGTACGCACGGTTTATTAATAATTTATTACAAAACTTTGTCTTTCCGAATACTGTTTAAGATCAAATCTTCCCAGTTTTTGATACATGTAAAACTGCATTACCGAGCATATCACTTATCAATTATTATGTTTAAACAATCAAGTTGGTGGTTTTTGATTAAACTTAATTTATTGCATTGAAATAGTTTACTTACTATTACTACTTGTTAATGTCAATAAATTATGTAACAAAAGCAAAGACGTGCGAAGCACGTGCACTGAACTAGTTTTAGAATAATTTGGTACACATTGTAGTACATACTTTTAGTTTGACAATATAAGTTGTGTGAACATTTTTTTTTTTTGATTTATTTTTGTCTATTGCACGTCGTAGTTTGATTATTTATGGTAACTATTTACACCATGCGCATGATGATAGACAAATATTGTTGGAAATATTTAAATATAAAGTATATAAATTTTAATTGTAGTGTTGTTGCACCTACAAATATATTTTTATATATTTCTTTGCTTGAGTTACGAAATGGGAATTCGGATGCTAATTTATAGTGCATCCTAAACATAAATTTAATACACAATAAATAGATTCATCTACTTAAACTTTGAACTTATACATGAACTTAGACTATGAACTTAGACTTATGAACTTGGACTAATGAACTTAGACTCATGAACTTAGACCTATGAACTTGGACTCAAGAACTTGGACTTATAATTATTTTAGTCAAATTAGTGTGCTTTTCAAAAACACATTAACTTCAGCTAATATATAATCTGACGGTCTACATGATTATAGTGCAAAACAAGTGTACCGAAGAAATTCACATAATTATAAATATACTTGTAGGTGTTTTTAACAAATATAAGTTGTTTTTGTTCGTGTACTTGCAGACTATTCCAACATCTTTCGCTAGATGTGTTCAGGAAATTCCAGAGCTAGTGGTACTTAGAGATCTACTGTAATATCCCACATCGGTTGGGAAGGAGAACGAAGTCCTCCTTATAAGGGGGATGGAAACCTTTCCTTTTGGACGTGTTTTGTGTGGGCGGGCACCTGTTTCAGGTTTAAAATCCGTCGCACAAGAACAAAAACCCTGAGGCTTCGGTCAAAGGGGACAATATCCACTTACTGGGTCGGTCTTGGGCTGTTACATCTACAGAATAGCATGTGGCAAGTGAGCGTGGAAAATGTGGCAATGATGTCTGCTTTGAGGCAGGTTGGATCACTTTTACTAATGATGCTATACTCGAGGATGGAGACTTAATAGTGTTTGATTATTGGTCTGGGGGATTGTTCAACGTCAAGTTATTTGATCTATCTACATGCGAGAAAAAAAGAGCTCAAGAATTCATATTCAAGGATAGTGAATGTAAATTAAATTCGAGAGGGAAATGAAAATGAAGGGGTGAGGGTGAGTATGTGGAGGCCTCGGGTGAAGAAGGTGTGGAGGGTGAGGAAGAAATATGGGAGGAGGATGGCAATCCAGAGCTGGATGAAGATCAAATGAATGGAGTTGATATGGATGGAGCAGATATGGAAGTAGAAGAGGGTGATACTGAGGTTCTAAGTGAGGATGACATAAATGATGGTGCCGCTGTTGAAAAACAAAGTCGCAATAAGAGAATCGTTGACATCTACGGTGGTGAGCTCTTTCTATCTGGACTTTCTGTTAAACCCAGTATCCCTATTTCATAAAAAAAAAAATTACATCCCGGAAGGGTGAATTGGTAAGTAAATGTTATAATATCTCGCCATGCGTTGATGTGCGTTGTCTTTTGCATTTTAATGGAATCAAAAGTTTCGACTTGCATGTACATACTTTTATACATCACTACTTAGTGTTTTAACTGTTTATTCTAAATATGGCATTATTCTGACATTGTTACCATTGTCATGTCAAGCATATCCCTCTGAAAGTCCTCAAAAACAAAAGAATTAAGTTTGCACAAATAACCTATCTGGTTATTCCTGATTATGAGGGAGAGTGCAGGGTCAAGTACAAAAGATGGAAAGATGGTTGGACAATGGACACTGGCTGGAGAACCTTCTGCATTGCAAACATGGTTGCTAAAGAAGATGTGTGTATCTGTGAATTCATGACAGGGAGTCGAGGTCCTTATATCAAAGTCACTATTGTCTGTAGTCCCCCAATAGATTTGTAAAAGGTTGATTTTGTGGAATATGATGTAGGTCTATTTGTTAGGCCCAACATAATTTAAACTTTGTTGGATTCGGAGAGTGAAAAAGTTTCGATGTGCATCAAATGTGTATGTTTTTGTACTATTTACTTTCATATTTTTCTTATTGTTTTTGTCCTTATAAAGAAGTAGCTCATTTCTTCGTTTAATTTGTGTTGCTATGGTTTTTGTCTGAATTCTGTGTTGGTTTCTCTAAGTTGCCATTGAAATAAGTCTTTTGATTATATGATTACACCCTATGTTGCACCGATATGGCGATACGGGTGCAGGGAAACAAATTTTTCAAAAAATAGGGGATACGGTGCGGCAGGGATACGGCTATATAAATTTATATTTTGTATTTCTACTATTCTTTATCGTGTATAGAAAGAACAAAAATTACAGCTTTAAAAACTAAAATAAGAGGCTTAAAGGAGGTTTTTGCTATAAAATAAACCCTGTATACACAAAGTCATAAACCTAGTTGGCATTGTTTAATTAGCCAAAGCAATTACGAAAAGTGGTAATTGATGATAAAGAAGATGAGAGATGGAGAGGATGAGTGTGGTGGTAATTGATGGAAAGGATGTCGAACAAGATGAAGATAGTGTCTTTTTTTCCTTTGTTTGATATGAGTGTCGGGTAAACCAGAGGTTGAAAGTTTGTTTTTGTTTTCTTTTTTATTTTCAATCTTATAGACTGAAGCTTGAACATGTTTAACGTGAAAGTTGCTTCAATTTTGAAGAATTCGGCCCAAGTGGAGTATTGCACCTTTTCCATTTCAACAGTGATAGGAATGAAGGTTTTAATATTATTGACTACTAGGGCCGAGTGGAATTTTTGTTTGGCAGCCATGGAAAAAAAGTATGCGAGAGGAGAGAGGAAGGAGGATCGGATTTTAGGATGATACCATGAAAGAATGTAATCTGTTGCCTTTCTCATTAAACGTATGAATCATATATACAAAGAGATTGATCAAATCAATGCTATAATCTAGCCTATAAACAAGGTAATGTTCTAATCTAAATACAACAAAATATAATTACAAATATGGAAAGATATATTTTGATACGCTATTAGATGGATCCAATTGGCTTGGGTAAGCACGGGGTGCCACCGGGCAGCAGAGGGCTCGCCGGTTGGGCTTCGTGTCCCCCCTTCCCCTTCCCTCTAGACACTGCGGGAGGTTCGTTAGTGTCTTTTGGGATCAATTGATATGCATGTACCATAGCATGCTAATTTCTTTCTAAGGTAGCTTATTGGACGAGGCAATAACGGAAATTTGTATGTGGCAATAAGGAGGAACGATATTGAAATTGAAATTGTGTTGGATATTGATATCTATAAATGACATTTTGTGTCTACTGCATACTGTCAACCATTGTGTGAACTAGTATTGTGATGTGCATTCGCAATTAAAATGCTTTATTTTTAAAAAAATTACTTCACCTCACACACTACGAGCACTCACTAAGATTTTTATCTCATAA
Organism: Misopates orontium; assembly: GCA_946800315.1. Taxonomy (NCBI): domain Eukaryota; kingdom Viridiplantae; phylum Streptophyta; class Magnoliopsida; order Lamiales; family Plantaginaceae; genus Misopates; species Misopates orontium. Next base: position 42,681,530 of record OX326947.1, on the reverse strand, counting down.
ATTTTTTCTTTTTCCTTCCTTTCAAACCTAGGCGTTAACTGTTACAGTTGGTATCATCATTTTGGTGAGAGAATTAGAGTGGAGCTTCATAGTTTTGTAGTTTGATCGTTCTAGTTTAAGCTAGATTTACTTTTACCAGACCTCTTTACTTGTAGATCGACTAGTAACGATTGTTGTAATGGATTGATTTGGGTATTTTTGTTTACTTTCACACTTGGAGACTATGACTTTTAGGCTTGAAAACTTGGGTTGTTACAGTCGGTATGAGAGCCTGAGTTAGTGCTTTATAAGTAACATAAAAATTCTAATAACACAAGTAAAACACATACTTTAATATAAAGGTGATTTAACAAAACGCAAAAGTAAATAAGAGCACTAATTTAGAAAATCATGTTAAGTTTAACAATAATCACTAAATACTTATTGATAAAAGGAAAATAAATTTATATAATAACACTTTTCATATAGACATTTTCTGTCCAGTTTTTTTTTAATTATATGAGTTTGGAAACTTTAATAATTTTAAAAGGCTTTTTTTATTATTCTTTCTATACGTATAATACATAAAAATGGTATTAGATTTCTTTTATTATTCTATGACAACTAATATATATGTGTGTATATATATATACACACATTGTCCAAAAATCTTGGGGGGCTATAGCCTCCCCATGCCCTTGAATACACTGTTTGAATCATTACCCGACGGAAACACTCTGCATCAGTATAAATTCTAATTAAAAAGTTACTGAATAAAACCCCACATACATAATATATATACACACACACACACATATATATATATATATATATATATATATATATATATATATATATATATATTATAATCAACCAAAATAAAATTTTAAGTTCAAGAAGATATAACTTTTATCCGTGAGACCACTGATCAGAAATATTGACTCTGGCCTGAACATGAGAAAACCAGCGATCAGTAATCACTATTCAATTTATTGGAAAAAATATTTTGCTTATTTTCCTTAATTACGTCCACATAATGTTCAGTTCCCAATACCATATTTTGCATTAGTTTTGGATCAACGATAAATTTTAGTTATACAAGTGAATCGGTTAACCGACCGGTTGGTGAACCTTGTCTCCCCCTTTTAAAAAATAAAAAATAAAAAAATTACAATAATTCACATTTGCCCCCAACTTGTTTACACTTTTTCAGCCACGGTTAGAATTGGTGCAATGAACTAAATGTAAATCTCGGGAAAAGGGAATCAAATGAAAAGAAAAAAGATTTGCCTTTCCGCCTTCATTTGCCCAATTAAGCTTATAAATTAAACTCAAGTTATAGAATAGTGTGTAGAAGTAATACTACTTTTTTCTTTCGTGATCATGTAATTCTTGTGCCTACTTTTCATACTTAAAATCATCACATATACGTATTTTCATGCAAATACACTAATCAAGTCCCAACCAATATCCAGCAAAAGTTTTGATTTTTTTTAAAATAATAATCAAAGACAAAAACAAACTTTTTGATTAGAAAAGGACTTAAGGAAAACAAAAATATCGCCTAAGATACATTGGAATGAAATCAAAGATCATTAAAGAACTTAAAATAAATAAAGAACATAAAAGTAGTGATAAAATGAATGCATGAAAATAGTCCCCACCTCCAAACTAAAAGCAAGAAGTGTCCTCATTGCATAAGATAAAGATAAGAACTGGAGGACTTCCTTTGCAAGCTGCAGCTCAGTCTAATGATGGTGAATTGACTGATTTATCAAAATTCTCCTCTTCACCATTCGAAGTTGGATTGGGAGAATATCCTTGAGAATACGTTAATATGATGTCAAGATTTGTAATATACTCAAAATTTTGAATTATTACGTATACATAATTAAAACTTTGAGTTAATATTATTATATAATGTAATTATTTGAAAATAGATATCAATTAAGGGAACAACTTGAAAATATTGAAAACATATGGCATGCATATTTTAGAAGATTTAATATAAATAATATGTTATGATGAATTCACTTACCGGTCCAATATGTGAAGAGGACGTGCTTCAAGTGTGGGAGAACATGTTTGAAACGGAGCTTGAACTAGGGCTCGAGGAGGGTGCAACAAAGTTTATGAAGGATGAGGTGAATTACTATCAAGAGTGGGAGGACATGTTTGATGGGAAGGAGCTAGAGAAAAGAGATATCATGGTCTTGGTCTTGGATGAAGGGTTAGATCACCGGGCCAAGCTCGTGTTCGTCGACTCGGGCAGCTATGGAAGCAAAGAGTTTGAAGCGGATCAGCATATCAACACTATGCTCAAGGAGGGAACACCAGCAGGCCCAAGGCTTATTTTTATAAAACAGGACAAAGATCTTTGGCCAGGCTCCGAGAAAGACTCTGATGTTATTGCTCGTCGGGCTGCAAAACAGATGGTCGATTATGATATCAGCCTTGGTAGGAAGCCTGATTTCCGTGATCTTTTTGTGCCCCCTCCACCTGGGGAGTATCGTCGGAGAAGAGACTTGTTGGATGACTCTGAGCTTCTTACTCGCCTAAATTTTAGGCGCTACTATGATCCATCATTGCCCGGGACAAAATTCGTCGTCCAGAACATGGATATACATCTGCGTGGTTGCTTCGACAATTGCATGAGAGATCCGGGTATCAATAATTTCTCTCGTCTTTCTTATTTTCTGAAATGTTTTCTCACAAGTGTCTCCAGTGTTCTAGTTTTTGAGGGACAAATGTTCTTTCCCCACCGTTGCACATCCCTGCTTATAAGATGTTAATCAAAAACTTAAATCCAACGAATAATTGATAGGCCAAAGTTGTCTAGTGAAAAGGCAGAAAGAAGGATTGTGGCCGTAGAAAAGGATGCTTGCGCGCGCAAAAATGACGTGAACCACATGACTCCAGGAAAAGGTACTTTGGACTTAAAATCTTCACTCACCCGACAACTGAATGTATATACTCAAATCTTGTAGCCCTTCATTAAAGAGCACAACTCTTATTCTAGTTATCAAAAGATAGCAGAGCAGTATACAAAAACAAACAAGCCTGTTATTCCAATTAATTAGGGTACGCTAACAGAGGACACTAATTATCATATAATTTAGAGCCTGTCTGCAAAACATAGTAGAAACTGAATAATAAACAGATTCGAACAGTAGAAGCATACTTTTGGATTGGACACTCACAGAGTGCAGGATAGATTTTATAGAAATATATGGAAAAATATGATCCAACTGAACGAATTTTACACCTTGATTACGCATTCTAAACCCCGTAGATATCTAATGCCGCCGAGATCAATAAATGATCACAATCAAATTTTATAGTGCATTCAAAGTTTAAACTCTATCGACTGATTACAGGGCAAATGATATGATCATAGGAACCAATCAAGAATATGAGAAACACAAGCAAGTTCAAGTGTGACCTCATTGATGCTTGTTGCTCCTGCTATTTGATTCAGATGCTAAGACGATCTTTTTACAGTCTTGAGAGCGTTGGTGTGCCGAACATCCATTCAGTGAATCCCCCACTCATCCTGGTAATTTAAGATACACCTATTAAAACCCAAACAGCAAAAATCCATATTTTTAGTCACACCAACTTAAAGAACAGTAATGAATTCAACTACTCACGTGTAGGATATATTCACAAGGTTTTCATCATACAAGAGCAACAAAACGAAAAGCGAACATAACATGTTTGACCAAGAATTAAGATTAGCTCTGTGAGGTTAAAAAGAACTTCTCTTTCGTACCAAAAGACCCTTTCTAGGAAGTTCTGTTCAATGGTATTGATGAACCAAATTTTAGGATTTGACTAGTGTTGATATTGTTCGAGATCTGACAAGCAAGTTAGTACACTTGCACCACAGATCTATTTACCACATTTATGCTGCAACCCTCACAAAATTATATATTAACGGGTCACAAATTCTACCCAAACGAAGATTCTAAGGAACTAAAGAAATTACGCAATGCTTCAGATTTACTGGAAAAACTAGCTTTACTTGTGGGTAAAAAGGAAGAGGTCAAGAGTCTCCAGCAGTTAGACATACAGCCCGGGAAACCCAATAAAACAATATGGAAAAGTAATTGAGTCCTAGATGGATACATAAATAACATTCAAGAAAGGAGTTCTGATGATCCTTCAAGCAGCTGAGTAACTCACTATGAGTTTACATCTAGAGCATCTCAAGCAAACTACTCACGAGCTAGCAACCAAATAGCGTTTCTGTGATTTGAGTAATTCAACATTAACGTATAAACATATGCATTCCTCAAGCATATGCCTTAGGCATGTAATTATATCAAACATCCATCCAACAATTACTGAAACTATGTGGAAACATGGCATCTATGCTCAGGACCCCAACTACGCAGCCCCCACAAGATTATCAGATTAGCACCCTCTAAATATTGATCCAAACATGCGCCGCATAGCAATATTTGTGGTCTGGTAAACAGAGTGATGCAGGCACAGAGGATTAGACAAAAAACTATTACGAGTGGATTAATTTTCAAGTATACAAGTACCTTTAAGGATAACTTTGTCAGAGATGACTTTTAGCAGCATAGTTCTTTAATACTTCAGTCTACTGGCATTTTGGAGTCACATAGTTTCACGTGTCCTTCGCAAGATAAGATACGAAGTCCTTTTGTGTATGTATTAAGTTTTTCAATCATTTATACCTCAAGTAGCTCTTTCAAAATATTATTTCTTGGAGTTCAATTTAAGTTTTGCCCGAGTTAAACGCTTATCATTCATTTTTGCCTTGTTATGGCAGCAAAACGGTTCTCATCTCCATTAGCTACTGTGCGTGGGTTATAATCAGCATCAGTCAATCTACGTAATTATTAAGGCTTTTGAAATTTTATAATGATTGTTCAAACCCAAAACCAGGAGAAACCAAAGGTTTCTAGAAGTAATTCATAAATTTCTTCTGGATCTTTATATTCCTAATCCCTAAATCAACTATGCAAAAGCATTCAGGATATTGTGCTAATTAACCTGCATTCAAGTATCCAGTTTTTCTGTTTCTCTACGTTCTTCATTTTACCTTTCTCCCACATGAGCCTCTTTCAGCTAGCATAACATTTTATTTGCTGTTTTATGTACACTTACAAGAGAATGTCAGCTTACATAACTGGCACAAATAAAAGAGATAGGACACCCCCTAACTCGTTTATACAATACCTGCAAATGCATTATCGTGTATGAAAATATTAGGTGATATGTAAACAAGCCCAAGGAAACTCCATGGGATGGAATGAGAAACATCCAATGTGTTAAGAGACAAGTAAAACAAGTCTGATGCCCTAGCAGGAAACCTCAACGTCCTGAATATGTGCTTAGTATTTTTGTTGAATACCTTTGTAGGTTTCAATATTCAAAACAAGTTTATGACAGACTATAGAAGAGACAAAGAGCAAATTCTGAATTGGGATAATTTTCTATTAACTCACCAATTTAATTCTCTTGCACCAAGGGGGTCGAAACCTCATCGGAAAAGCCTATCTTTTCCATGATCTCATCTAGCCGCTGCCTTCTTGTAAGGTGCAAATAACCAACCTGGTATGATGAGAATAACTAATTAGTTCATATAGTTGTGTGTACTATCTCAATAAATCAGGGTTCAAGGAATCTTAACGGTACAAACAACTCAAGTCAAAATGTCGAAAAAAGCTAGAAACTGAATAGAATGATTACTAACATCCAATAAGCTAGCGTAGTCTAACGGGGACTGAGATCAATAACTCTCATAACTAAGCTAAAACGGCAGAAAGCAGATGACGGATGCCTCCGTAAATAATTTACCCAGTCATGCCATCTGAACTAGTAATTCTTTCAATAATCCCATCAATCAATTAATTGATGTCCCCGATTAACATTTTACTGGCAGCCTGTTGATTGGAAAGTAAATAAATAAATTCCAGCCACCAGTCAGTTAGCTATGCATTAAGAAGGCTTGCATGCATCACCAAGGCAATACTAACATGCCAGCTCAGTCAATATAAGTCTCAGATTATTAGTGTGTAGATCATTTCCTCCCCACCATCTTAGGATAAGCAAATAGTCTACTTTACATTTGGCTAATAGCACTTTTAAATGTTTTTTAAAATTTCCATGGCATTAAAATAAATGACTCGTTGCATATAAAACTGAATAAATATAATAAAGGGATAAATATTGAACAATCGAACTTGATAAAAAGGAATATGTATTGACGATTGTTGAGACAAAATCTCATGAGAAAATTACAGAAAAGGTGAATCAGAAATTCACCTGAGTTTAACTTATATAAGGGGAGCGGGGAGTGTGATTACATCAGCAATGAGCGAAACTTTCCAATTAAGGAAAGTCAGGTTCTTAACGGTAACAACCATATTTTAAAATAATGCTAAAAATAGAAATTAATTAATTTAATAACTCTAATACCCCCTCAAGATGAGAGTGAATATCTTGAAGTCCCATCTGGCCAATCATAGATGTAAAAGGCTGGAGATGAAGTGGTTTGGTAAGTGCATCAGCTACTTGATGTTCATTGCTTATATGAAGAACTTTGATGACTCCTTGTTGAACTTTTTCACGCACAAAGTGGCAACCAATCTAAACATGTTTGGTCTTCTCATGGTGAACTGGATTAGTAGCAATGCAAGCGGCTCCATTGTTGTCTGTGAAGAGCAGAGGTGTTTTAACTTGGTGAATATTGAGATCTTTTAAGAATTGAACCAACCATATAATTTCACAAGTTGTCAATGCAATGGCTCTATATTCAGCCTCTGTTAAGGACCTACTAACTGTAGGTTGCTTCTTGGCTTTCCAAGAAATGAGCGAGTTGCCCAAATAAACAGCATATCCAGTGATGTTGCGCCTGGTGTCAAAACATGTGGCCCAATCACTGTCATAGAAGGACTTGAGATGGAGTTCAGTGGTGGCAGGGTAAAAAAAGCCTTTTCCTGGTGTAGATTTGATGTATCTGAGCACCTTGTGAGCAGCTTCTAGGTGAGTGAATGTAGGCTTGGACATGAATTGAGTGAGAGTTTGTATGCTGAAAGTGATATCAGGCCTCGTTATGGTCAAATAAAGCAGCCTTCCCACTAGTCTTCTGTAAATCTGGGATCAGGTAAGAGGTTGTCTTCTGAATTGTGAAGTTTATGTTGGGATCCATGGGAGTTGAGCTTGGTTTGCAGGACATGTAGCCTGAATCTTGTAGAATATCCAATGCATACTTTCTTTGGCAGAGAGAGATGCCTTTCTTACTTCTTGCAGTTTCAATTCCTAATATGTACTTTAGATTTCCAAGATCTTTGATTGTGAACTGATGATCAAGGATCTTCTTGATAGTTTGTATCTCCTCCATGTCATTACCTGTCAAAATTATGTCATCTACATACACACAAAGAGCTGTAAAAGAAGAGCCATTAGTTTCGACAAACAAAGAGGAATCACTAATTGTTTGAGAATAACCAGAATTTAAAAGACATGAAGTAAGTTTATTGAACCATTAGCGTGAAGCCTGTTTAAGTCCATATAAACTCTTCTTTAAAAGACAAACCCTTGAGTCATGAGGCTGTAAGTACCCAGGAGGCGCTTTCACATATATCTCCTCATCAAGATCTCCATGCAAAAAAGCATTATTCACATCAAGCTGTTGAACATGTCAGTTTTGAGAAGATGCTAAAGCAAGTAAAGTTCTGACAGTGGTGAGTTTTGCCACTGGTGAGAAAGTGTCAAAGTAATCGAGCCCTTCTTCTTGGGTGTATCCTTTGGCTACTAGTCTAGCCTTGTATCTTTCTACTTAATTTAATAACTCTGATAATAAAAGCGTTAAACTCCCTATACTACAGGGGGTGTAGCGATTTGCCCCCTGAACTATTTTTTTGGCAACAAGCCCCATGTACTGTGGATAAATAAGCGCTTTGCCCCCTCAACTATTGACTTGAAAAAATAATTTGCCCCCTAATCGAATTTCCAGCCAATTTTCGCCGGAATTTGAAACGTGGACATGATGGTTCATCACTATTTAACCTCAGATTCAATAAAATGCCCTTTTTTCACTTCGATTTCTGTTATATTTTCTGAATTTTTAAACCTTAAATTGGGAAAAAAGGCATTTCATTAAAAAATTTAAAATCGTGCCAAAACCTTTAGAAACGGCTTCCCCGTTTCTAAAAGTTTTTCAAAAATTTTGAAATTCTGCCAAAACTTAAAAAAAATTTACCAAAACCTTTAGCCGTTTCTAAAGGGTTTTCGAAATTTTGTGAAAACCTTTAGAAACGGCTACCCCGTTTCTAAAGGTTTTCACAATTTTTTTTTTTTTAATTATGAATCTAAGTAATATGGTGCTTATGTAATTTTTGTTCAATTAAGTTAAGCTTATTTTAGAAAAGTCAAGATTAGTTATATTTAGTTGATTCTAATTATATATGTAATTAGAATTAGTTAGGAGTTGTCTATCCAAACAAGTTCAATTAATTTGTTAACATTTAAGATTAGTTTGTCTAATTAGTTCAATTCTAATGTAATGTTGAGTTATGAATTCTATTCTTAATTAATTCAACAAAAATAAAGAGTAGTTTCCATGTACGGAGTTCTATTCCTACGTAATTAGGAGTTATTCATTCAAAAAATCATGATAAATATCAAGATTAAATCTAAGTAATCTGGTTCTTATGTAACATTTGTTCAATTAAGTTAAGCTTATTTGAGAAAAGTCAAGATTAGTTATATTTAGTTGATTCTAGTTATATATGTAATTAGAATTAGTTAGGAGTTGTCTATCCAAATAAGTTCAATTAATTTATTAAAATTTAAGACTAGTTTTGTCTAATTAGTTCAATTCTAATGTAATGTAGAGTTATGAATACTATTCTTAATTAATTCAACAAAAATAAAGAGTAGTTTTCCATGTACGGAGTTCTATTCTTACGTAATTAGGAGTTATTCATTCAAATAACATCTATTCATGATAAATGTCAAGATTAAATCTAAGTAATCTGGTTCTTATGTAACATTTGTTCAATTAAGTTAAGCTTATTTGAGAAAAGTCAAGATTAGTTATATTTAGTTGATTCTAATTATGTATGTAATTAGAATTAGTTAGGAGTTGTCTATCCAAACAAGTTCAATTAATTTATTAAAATTTAAGATTAGTTTTGTCTAATTAGTTATATTCTAATGTAATGTTGAGTTATGGATTCTATTCTTAATTAATTCAACAAAAATAAAGAGTAGTTTTCCATGTACGGAGTTCTATTCTTACGTAATTAGGAGTTATTCATTCAAATAACATCTATTCATGATAAATGTCAAGATTAAATCTAAGTAATCTGGTTCTTATGTAACATTTGTTCAATTAAGTTAAGCTTATTTGAGAAAAGTCAAGATTAGTTATATTTAGTTGATTCTATTTACATATGTAATTAATTAATTAGGAGTTCTCCATCCTAACAAGTTCAATTAATTTATTAAAATTTAAAATTAGTTTTGTCTAATTAGTTCAATTCTAATGTAATGTTGAGCTATGAATTCTATTCTTAATTAATTCAAAAAAATAAAAAAGAGTAGTTTTCTTTGTACGTAGTTCAATTCTTATGTAATTAGGAGTTATGCATTCAAATAACATCTATTCATAATAAAAAATCAAGATTAAATCTAAGTAATTTGGTTCTTATGTAATATTTGTAAATTAAGTTAAACTAACTTCAGAAAAGTCAAGATTAGTTATATTTAGTTGATTCTTATATATGTAATTAATTAGGAGTTGTCCATCCAAACAAGTTCAATTAATTTATTAAAATTATAGATTAGTTTTGTTTAATTAGTTCAATTCTAATGTAATGTTGAGTTATCACCTCTATTCTTAATTAACTCAACAAAATAAAAGAGTAGTTTCTAATAAGTTTTAGATAGGATTAATTCAACAAATATAAATGATAAAATACCAAAGAGACATGGTAAATTAAATTTTATATAGGATTTTGTCCGTTTCTAATAAGCTTGGGTTAGTAGTTAAATTAAAGTCCAACAGCGAATAATTACAAAATGAAACACCATACTTATAGCTTAGTCTTTCACTTATGAGATATATGCAATGTTGTCCGTATTTTGTGAAATAGTTGCAGTTTAGTCCCTGTTTTGGGAATTGATTCGAGTTTAGTCTTTCATTTATGCAAATAGTTATGGTTTTGCCCTCAAACTGCAGATACTTATAGTTTAGTCTTTCATTTACGAGATATATGCAATGTTGTTCATATTTTATGAAATAGTTGCAATTTAGTCCCTACTTTGGGAATTGATTCGAGTTTAGTCTTTCATTTATGCAAATAGTTATGGTTTCGCCCTCAATCTGCAGATACTTATAGCTTAGTCTTTCATTTAAGAGATATATCGAATGTTGTCCGTATTTTGTGAAATAGTTGCAGTTTAGTCCCTGTTTTGGGAGTTGATTCGAGCTTAGTCTTTCATTTATGCAAATATTCTTTGATTTATGCAAATATTTATGGATTTGCCCTCAATTTGTACATATTTACAGTTTTGTGTATAATTAATGATATAATTGCAATGTGCTAATTGTTATGCGAAATTATTACACTTTAGCCCTGTTTAGTGAATTAATTGCAAGTTAGTCTGTGCTTTTGTAAAATTATTGGAAATTCGTCCGTGTTTTATGCAAAAGATTTTTTAATTTAATGTTACCCATTTCTAAAATTTTCTAAAAATTGCAAACACTTTTAGAAACGGCAAAGCCATTTCTAAAGGTTTGGCAATTTTTCAAAATTGTTCGAAAACTTTTTGCGGAATTTTAAAATTTTTGGAAATCTTTTAGAAACGGGAAAGCCGTTTCTAAAGGTTTTGGCGGGATTTCAATTTTTTTTTTAAAACCTTTATAAACGGGAGAGCCGTTTCTAAAGGTTTGAAAACTTTTAGGAACGGGCCGCCCGTTTGTAGTATTATTATTACAAACCGGCGACCCGTTTGTAATAATCGCCGGGCGCCCCGTTTGTCATAATCATTTTTACAAACGGGCTTTTGGCCGTTTGTAAAAGGGCCGTTTCTAAGCCCATTTTTCTTGTAGTGTTTCTTGCCTCTAACCCAGTTTGTAATAGCCGTATGGATTCGTAAACTCTCAATGAAAGCACCAATGAAACAACTTGTATCTCTTTTTTTCAAAAATAGAGAGGTGATTAGAAAGTTCTACATCAGTTTTCGAAACTTTTAAAACAGTATATACCAATTAAAAACACACATAAACAGAAATATTTGTTGTCCTCTATCTTCCATCGCTTACCTGGTGCGTGTTTGTCTGAAAGAAAGAGTTTGCTGAAATTTGAAATTTTTTAGTCCTCAGAGGCTCTCGGTAATCGTTGATTTGCCAAAGAGTGTAAACTCCTCCTCCCCAACAGAAGTATTCACATTGCCCCATTATTAAGTAAATTATGTGGCTGGTAATAGAGTTAAAAGGAAAACGTGTCAAAGAATGATCAACAGGGGACAATGGGCTTCATGATGCCACAAGCCGAAAACTTGCCAACATGCACAATCAAATCATACGCCTGTCCTAACCTGAGCATCATACAACAAGTCCTGCGTCTATTTATTAGTGTGATTTTTCACGTTCTTTAAATCAGCTTTACGTATACATCAATGATGGTTTATACTTAATTATGTGAAAATCACATACTTAAAGCATGATAAGGTTAGTGGTTTGCCATTCCATAAAACCATCTTTCATCTTGTTGTTTTGTATCGTTTTCTTTCTTAGAGAAGTTCTCTGGACTATCATTGTTTTTACAGATATTCTCATTCCCTTTGTTTTTAATAGCTCTGATGTTTCTCAAATCTTCGGAGTATATGGTTAAACACTTCACTGGCCGACATCATCCAAATACAAGCCTACTAGAATAGGCGTCCGATCGGTTCGTGCTTGAGCTAAATCTATTGTTACTTTTGTAAACTTTAATTTGCTAAGATAGTATTGTGATTAGATGTCAATGTATTGTGCCAACCTAATTCATAGAGCAATTGAATTTAGATGGATGCAGGAATGTAAGAAAGAGAATGCAACATCATGACTAATAGTCTATACGTGTATTGTATTTTCAAATTTGTCATATTTAGTCATCTATTTTACTTTCTTTATTGACACTACCCTAAAGGTGAAGCTATCATAATTTATAATACTATAACCTCAATTCTAAGGAAAAGATATGAATTTTAGACTGAGTCGAGTTATAGTTTAACATGGACAAGGTCAAAAATCCTTTTTTCTATTCATAATTAAACACGTTCCACTTTCTGTTGTTTTTTACCTTGAATAAGTTGGAGATATCAATTAGGAAATTCTATAAATATTCTTAAGTAACTATGGAGATACAAAGACATGCTTGCTTATTTTGATTTTATTACCTAATCCCTCAAGAACGTAAAAAATCTATGTTTTATTATTATTTCTTTACAATCTTAAAGTTTTAGTCAAGTAGCTTTTTATCTGTAATGTTATTAAGATAGACTATAAATTTCATGCAGCAGAATACTCTTGTTAGATTTGCTTTAAGTAGTGGACTAGACGTAATAGTTAAATCTTCTTTTGTTCCAATTGGAATTTCAGGCTAGCTCTTGATGATATATTCTCGTTTTTTGGTCGCTGATAAGGTGAGTGCTCCTGCATAAAGTTCTATTGTTTTTGGAAGAAATGTGTCTATAAGCATGTACTCAGTATTAATTAATGTACTATATGTGTGAGAAACGTTAAAGGATTATGCATTGTTGTAAATGAAATATTTTTAAAGGAAAGATTTTATCTGCGTTAACTGTCTTTTCATGTCTTTAATAGAATTTCTGCTTATTGAATGAAATGTTGCTTTTTATGAGTTTTGTACTTAAAGAAAAGTAAATAGTGAGGTTTTGTACCCAATTGGCTTGGGTAAGCACGGGGTGCCATCGGGCAGTAGAGGGCTCGTCGGTTGGGCTTCGTGTCCCCATTGCCCCTTCCCTCTAGACACTGCGGGAGGTTTGTTAGTGTCTTTTGCGATCAATTGATATGCATGTACCATGGCATGTTGATTTCTTTCCAAGGTAGATCATTGGACTTGGCGATAAGGAAAATTTGTATGTGGTAATAAGGAGGGACGATATTGAAATTAAAATTGAATTGGATATTGATATCTGTAAATGACATTATGTGTCTACTGCATTTTGTCAACCATTGTGTGTGAACTAGTATTGTACATTCGCATTTAAAATGTTTTATTTTTAAAGAAATTACTTCACCTCAGACACTACGAGCATTCCCTGAAATTTTTATCTCATAAAATGTTTTCCTTCTTCCTTCCTTTCAGACCTAGGTGTCAACCCGGATGAGACTTTGGGGGCGTTCTAGTGAGAGAGTTGGAGTGGAGCCTCATAGTCTTGTAGCTTGATTGTTGTAGTTTAAGCTAGATTCACTTTGATTAGATCTTTTTACTGGTAGATCGACTAGTAATGGTTGTTGTAATGGATTGATTTGAATATTCATGTTTACTTTCAGACTTGGAGACTATTACTTTTAGACTTGAAAAGTTGGGCTGTCACAGTTGGTATCAGAGCTTGAGTTAGTGCCAGTCGTCTATGTCAGGATAAGATCTTCGGACCGTGGAATTTTGGATTAGGATAGATGGAAGTATGTAGTATAGTTTAAGATGATATACAAGTTGAGTGTTACGTTTACTTATTTTTCAAGCTGTAATGCATTACCGTTGGAGTGGCCAATCGATAGTAATTCATTACATACTAAAGCGTTGAGTGGGGAGTGTTAGATGAGTGAACGTGTAGTCTACCCATTTCTGTACCATTTTTCCTTCTTATTTATTTTGGGCATATCAAGATACCATCATTTTGTGACCATTTGCTTTTATTTTTTCCTCAAGATAATAAGTTCAAACTTTTGTTAATCCTTTTGCTCACCCTTTTCATTGATATCCTTGAACCTTACTTGTTTAGATGTATTCCTATGAATTTCCGCTTATTATTTTGCTTGTGATCGTTTGATCAAAGTCCTCTGAATATATTTGTTTAGCTCAATATATTGTTCTAAGTTCATCTCTAGATATCCTCTTGATTTTCTTCTATTACAATTTCATGACTGCACCCAAATTGAACTTTTGTCTTTGTTTCTTTTAAATATTATCAAATTCTTTGAATTTCATCCTTTTTAATTATATTGCTCCATATTCATCTTTAAAATAATCTATTGACCTGCTTCATCACCCGTCATTGGAAAAATCTGATGTTGAATTTTTGTTCTTGTCTTTCACAAACGATTCGAACTACTCTGGAACTTCTTTTATTAGCTTGACCCAAAACAAGTCTCCATTGTGTTAGGATCTTCTTATTTTATCTATGCTAAACCCTTTCATCTTGATTTCCTATTTGCCTAGCCCTAATAATCTTGAATCAAATTGTGTGACACGAGTCAATCAGTTCATACCTCATCTGGACAATATCACTATAATTGTTCTTATATATATATATATATATATATATATATATATATATATATATATATATATATATATATATATATATATATATATATATATATATATATATATATATATATTTGTATTAACTTAAGTTTATTTATTGTTCTTTTAGAATCTTACTTGTTTCAGTCCATTTTCTAATTTTATTCTGCTATTGGTAAATCTCGTATCATCTATTTATGTAATTGTTCTCAATCTTTTGGCAATCTTGTTAACTTTTTCCCTCTATCTTATGATCAAAGTGGATTGAACATTTTCCGCTATTAGTTAATTGACTCGATTATGTGAGATTCATGCTTCTAATCTGCCTACTCGATTCAATTTGAAAACATGTCTACTTCTATTTGAAGTTACAGTCATTTATAGACTAGTTCTATTTGTCTTTACAGTGTCCTCTTATCTTTTAGTACCTTGTTTGTTTTGGAAATTCAAAGTGTTAAATCTCATTTTTATCAACTGCAACCAACTCTTTATCCTATCTAAATTCTCACTAACTCTAATCACAATTTTATTTTGTATAATGTCTCATGATGTATCTCATCTGACGATTTTTATCTAAGTGAAAAAAATATTAACTTAAATAATTAAAACATGTTCATATAAAAAATATTAATAAAAACGAATAATATAAATTATGAACTAGCATTTGAAACACACTTGCACACTGAGGGTTTTGACTCAGTGGAAGGTTGCATCTACTATTTATAGATGCAAATGTGGGATCTTTAAAAACGGATTTTCAGTTTCTAAAAGGTTTTATAGTTTTGCAAACTGGAAATTTGTTTGTAATAATGCAATGTGGGGCCATGGACTTAATAATGACTATTTTTATAAACGAATGGGATATTTGTAGAAATATCCAATTTCTCTAATACAGGTTTTAGAAACGGACGGTCCATTTCTACAAATGTGAATGTTCTACAACGGGCATTTCAGTTTGTAAAACATTTGGAGGAATTTTCAATTTTTCGCGGAAACTTTTACAAGCAGATTTGCCGTTTCTAAAAACAAGAGCGGGAATGTTAAAAATTGCAAAAAATATTAGAAACGGATTTGCCGTTTGTAAAAAACAAGAGCAGGAAATTCATTACGAAAATTTTTTGAAACGGCATATCCGTTTCTAAAAGTTTCGGCCGGAGTTTGAAATTTTTTGAAACGTATTAGAAACGGGAATTCCGTTTCTAATAATCTCTAATTTATCTATAAATACTTCTCATCTCCTTCATTTTTTCAAACATCAAACACATAAATCTCTTTCAAATTCTCTCCTTTTCATTTCTTTTTTTTTTCCTTTTTATATATGTATAAGTGTATAATTAGCATACTTTACTAGTAAGATATTATCAAGTTATTATAGATATAGTTTATAGTTAATTGCTTTGTAATATTTAAAAAAAAAAAAAAAACTGGGATTGTATTATAATTATTCCTAATAAATGTGATTTTTTATATAACTTTAATAGTAAGATATAATCATGTTATTATAGATATAGTTTATTGTTTTTTAATATTGTCAAAATAAGTTTTGATTATATTGTAGTTATTTGTTTATATCCTAATTATTTTGATTTGTAATATAACTTATATCATGCTATCATTGTTAGAAAATAAATAATGTTGGTTATTAAGAGTAATTGTTACATAAATATGTCATTATTAATCACCACATTGATATTGTAAAAATTTAATTAAAATTGGCAGATTTTTTTGCCATATTTTTTATTTTTTATTTTTGGACATTATTAGAGACGGGGTCCCCGTCTCTAATACTCGACAAGTTTTAGAAACTGCGACCCCGTCTCTAATACTCGACAAGTTTTAGAAAATGCGCCCCCATCTCTAATACTTTAATATTAGGTTTGGAATATTGAATATTATTTTGGAAATTTTATTTTTAGAAACAGATTGTCCGTTTTTAAAAGCGATAGGGGTAATTTTGGAATTTCCGTCTTTAGAAACTGATTGTTTGTTTGTAATGGTTTATGGGTCATTTTGGAATTCAGTGGTTACTGACGGCATGTCCGTTTGTAAATGTTTTTAATTTTTACAAACGGCCCGGCCGTTTCTAATGTTTGGGCAGTAGTACAAACGGGTCGCCCATTTGTAATTGTTTTCGAATTACTACAAACGGTCCGGGCGTTTCTGAAAGTAGAGATCGGGCCCTTCTCCCGTTTCAAATAGTCTTTGGAAACGGATTTTCGAGTATTACAAACGGCTTTGCCCGTTTCTAATGCACGTATTTTTTTGTAGTGTTAGTTTCTACAATCATCCCTTTATTAAAACAACATTTTTGGGACAAAAGCGAAATTTATTAGTGAAAAAGAATTAAAATATAGTTAAGGAAATATAAGAGCCAAAGAGCCATCAAAGTAAGTAGCTTAATTACACATGTAAATTATTATAGCACTTATACAGTATGCCTATTTAGGAATAATAATTGCCAGCTCCTAGGTACACTCCTGATTCTCGGAATCAAGTTCATTATTAATTATATTCCTCATATGCCGAAAGTCAAAAACTGAAACTCCCTTATATCACATTTGAATGGTCATAACTGATTGTGAGAGATGGAACTTTAGTGGCCTGCAGCTGAGTTTTTCTGAAATAAAAAACTAAGGTATATTACAAATACTTAATATGGTCAAATCAAATTCATATAATTAAATAGATCATCAAAGAAAAACAATAAGTTCTCACAAATGGAACCACCATCGTAACATAATTCCTCTTTTCTACTAACATCACGGCTCAGAGTAAATCTGTGACACATATTACAACAAAAACAGTAACTTAAAAAATGAAAGACAATAACTAATTTTTTGCTTTTTTATTTAATAAAGTGCATGGTCAAATGGCAAGTTGCAGTTTACCAATGAATTTTACATGGCATTAAGTGTAGAACAGGAATGAACCTATATATATTAATAGTTATGAAATGGACTTGCATCTTTCATTAATGCACTACAAGAAATTGTTCAAATAGAAAAACTCAAATCCCTTTCCATAGGGTAGAAATCCCTTTCTGTAGAGCTACAGAAAGGGATTATGATGTTTCCATAATCCCTTTCAGTAGGCATGGTTGCTAAGAAAAAACAGAAAGGGGAAAATAATCGCTTTCTATGGGAGAAAGAGAAAAATCCCTTTCTCCCGTAGAAAGGGAATAGGTTCTTTCTCTGGCAAAGAAAGAGAATAATCCCTTTCTTCCATAGAAAGGGATTATGTACTTTCTCTGACACAGAAAGAGAAACATCCCTTTCTATGCTATTACTATTTTTAGCCTAAACAAATTGAGGAGAGTGGCGGGAATGTGAATTGTGAAAATATGGGAAAGAGACAAATCCCTTTCTATCACATTTTTTTGAAAAAATTTGAAAATTTGGCAAAAAATTCGGCGGGATTTGAAATTTTGAGAAAGGGAGCATTCCCTTTCTCTCATTTCGAAAATGTGAGAAAGAAATTAATCCCTTTCTACCTTAAAAAAAAAATTAGTGTATGAATATTATAGATACAAATAATACCATTTATTTATTACGAAAAAAAAAAATCATGGCAGAAACGGAAAAATCCGTTTCTGTCATTTCCGAGAATAAAAAAAAAAAGATTTTATTGTCACTTTTGTATTGTAATTAGATTTTAAAAATATAAATTTAAGTTTTTTAATTTGTAACTAAGTATGTAGCATATATGTATTTATATATAACACATTTAAATTATATATCTACACAACTTATGTTGATGTTATAACTACTAGGGTAATTAATTAAAAGTTAAAACTACAATATAGTTTTAATATTCTACAAGAAATAGCAAAATACTATTAATATACATTATGAAACATAAAAAATTCATGGATGAAACCTAAAAATCTCATGAATGAAACCTAAAAATCTCATGAATGAAACAATGTTACATATTATATATATGAATGAAACTATACAATACAATATTATTAATTACATAAAACTATCAAAATCTATTAAACAACTAAGGGAAAAAAAAAATGAAGAAGATGGAGATCCTTGAATTATGAACTGCATTTTTTTTTTCTCATGAAATGTAATTACAATTTCTCATATGGTTTAATGAAAGAAGATGGAGAACCTTGAATTAAAAAAAAATGGATGGAGAAATGTAATAAAAAGAGGGTGAAGAAGAGTAAATTGTGAATAGGAGGTGGGGGTTTTTATAGAATGTAATAAAATGTGAAGAAAGGGACAAGTCCCTTTCTTCACTCACGCGGATCATGCCCAAAAGGCATGATCCGCGTGTATAATTCAAGGCGGGAGAAAGGGATTAAATCCCTTTCTGTCACAGAAAGGGATTAAATCCCTTTCTGTCGTAGAAAGGGATTAAATCCCTTTCTTCCTCAGAAAGGGAATAGAAAGGGAATATTGCCTTTCTTCCACTTTACAGCTATTTTTCCTTATCCCTCTCTGCATCACACGTTCCCTATCTTCCCCAACACTTCTTCTTTTCCTCATTCACAAGAAATTGCTACGTTTTTCTCCCCTAAAAAATCTCTCCAAATTTTTTTTTTAAGGAAAAGCTCTCAATTTATATATTCACGTTGACCTTCAACAACTCCGACATCTAGAGGTATTTTTTCTTCACATATATTTCATTTCTTTGATGTTTATTTTGATGTTTGTTTAAATGATAGTATTGATTATTAACTAGAATTAGTACTATATATCATGTAATTTGAAGTATATTTATTGATTGATATGCGACATAAATGTGGAATTTGGAGAGATTTTAAATTAGTTAAGCTTTGAGATTTTTACTAGCTTTATTATAGATATATTCCATTTGTATCAAATTATTATTTGTTAATTTGATTTAAGTTAATTTGTTATTCCAGACTATTCTCACAATGCATAACAACCAAGATCGGAGTTGGATGTATGATAGAATGGATCATAACCGAAATTTGACTAGTCATTTCCAAGAAGGTGTCTACCGATTTTTAGAATTTGCATTTTCACAAACTCAGATGTTAACATGTGGACAAGCTAAATGCCCGTGCATAAGGTGTTGTAATAGTAAAAATGGGAGATGGGAACAGATCCAGAAACATCTTTATAAGTGGGGTTTTGTTCCTCAGTACTACGTGTGGGCTGCACATGGCGAGGATGATATGAGTTATGAACCACCTACGACTTACTTTGGGGAGTCATCTTCTCATCATGACAACGCAAGAGGTCGGTATAGAGAGATGGTTGAAGATGTATTCGGTGGCCAGTTCCAACACACGAATTACAATCAGGATGATCATGAAGAAGAACCCAACCGTGAGGCAAAAGATTTTTTTGAAATGTTACAGGAAGCAGAGGTGCCTATACACATAGGGGTAACTACAACAGTACTGCAGTGGGTATCGCAACTACTCTCGAACAAGATACTTTGCAAGATTACAAATTTTGGTTGCGAAAAGATTATACAACACGCACACACACTGTTGAGTCCTGCTGATCGTTACAAACTGCCTGATTCTATGTACAGTGTGAAGAGGTTTATGAGGAGGTTGGGTCTCGGTTACAAAACCTACGATGTTTGTGTTAACAATTGTTTTCTGTTCTACGGAGAATTCGAGAGTGATAGTTGGACAGCATGTCCAGAATGCGGAGAATCGAGGTATGAGCCATGCGAGATTAAAAAGAAGTTCATTGCACGAAAGAAATTGTGGTACTTACCATTGACACCTCGTCTACAGAGATTGTATATGTCACGTAACACTGCAGAACACATGACGTGGCATACAAAGTGTCGAGTAGATAGTGATGTAATGATCCACCCTGCATGTGGTGAAGCTTGGAAATCGTTCGATGCCACATATCCTGATTTTGCTGCTGAATCTCGTAATGTTAGAGTGGGAATTTGCACGGATGGTTTTAATCCTTTTAGAAACTCTTCAATTCCTTACTCGTGTTGGCCGGTCTTTGTGACGCCGTATAACCTTCCTCCTGATTTGTGCATGCAGCAAGAGTATATCTTTCTTACTCTACTGATTTCTGGTCCAAAGAGCCCTGGCAAAAAGATTGACATGCTACTCCGACCGTTAATTGATGAACTAAAAATGTTATGGGAGTCAGGTGTCCAGACATACGACAGTCATCAAAAAGAGAATTTTCAAATGCGAGTTGTAGTAGTGTGGACGATCAGTGATTATCCAGGATATGGCATGTTTTCCCAGTGGAGTACATGTGGTCGACTATCTTGTCCCTATTATATGGAGGACACTAAAGCATTTCAGCTGAAGCACGGTCGGAAAACCTCTTTCTTCGATTGTCATCGTCGGTTTTTGCCTATTGACCATCCATGGAGAATGAATGCTAATGATTTTTTGGAAGGTCGAATAGAGACAGATGCACCTATCTTTAGAAGATCAGGTTGTGAACTAAAGAGACAGATAGAGCTTCTTCAAGATGTTGATTTTGGTACCGGTCGAGATCATATTGCTGGATTTGGCAAAGAACACAATTGGTGTCACAAAAGTATCTTTTGGGAACTTCCTTATTGGGAAAAGAACTTAATCCGTCATAACTTGGACGTGATGCATTGTGAGAAGAACTTTTTTGACAATATCAAGAATACAGTGATGGACGATCCGGATAAAACGAAAGACAACATGAATGCCAGACGGGATTTACAGTTGTTAACAAATCGAAGAAGTTTGTTTTTGCAAACAGGGAGAGATGGCAAACTGTACAAGCGTAAAGCAGTGTATTGTCTGAGTAGAGATCAAAAGATTAAAGTATTGGAATGGTTACGTGGTCTTCGATTTCCTGATGGGTATGCATCTAACATCTCAAGGTGTGTTCAAATGCAACATCTTCGGCTGACTGGGATGAAAAGTCATGACTGCCACGTTTTTATGGAAAGATTGATGCCAATTGCTTTTCGCGACTTGTTGCCAGATAGTGTTTGGGGTCCACTAGTCGAGGTTAGTAATTTTTTCAGAGCTTTGTGTGCTACTGAACTACGGAAATCGGACATGGAGGTGCTTGAGAGTTCAATTGTGGTGACAATGTGCAAACTAGAAAAGATATTTCCTCCATCTTTTTTCGATTCGATGGAGCATTTGGCAATACACCTTCCTTGAGAAGCAAAAGTTGGCGGCCCTGTTCAATATAGGTGGATGTACCCATTTGAAAGGTAACTAGTAATTTTTAATATTTATTTCATAAATACATTTTTTTTTTGATAGCACTAATTTTTATTATCTTTTAATGTTAGGCGCATGTTTGAATTGAAGAGGGATGCGGGAAACAAGGCTCGTGTAGAAGGGTCAATTTGCGAGGCGTATGTCATGGGTGAAATTGCTAACTTTTCATCACATTATTTTGAATATGGTGTTGAAACTAGGGCGAATCGTTTGAACAGAAACGAGGTTGAGATGGATCATAATGAATCTACGATATCTGTCTTTCAAAAAAGAGGGAAGGCCTTGGGACGTGGAAGTAACAAGAATTTGACACAGGCAGAGTATCAAGCGGCTGAGCTTTATATTCTTCTTAACTGTCCGGAAGTGGAATGCTGGCTAAGGTACCATTTTGTACGTATAAAGTTGACTTGTATTAATCATTCAAACGACATACATATATATTAACTTGAAACGCGAATTGATTACTTTGACAGGTTGTTTGACGAGGAGGTGTGCAGGGGGGTTCAGGAGAGCGAGATTGACTCAATGCGCAACAATCATTTTGTTGCGTGGTTCAAAGAGGTTGTGTACTCCGGGCGATATGATGTGGATCCTCAAATTCGTGGATTAGCATATGGTCCCAATTACAAAGCTCGAAGTTATAAAGGGTATACCGTGAATGGATTCAGATTTCATACACTGGCATATGGCACAGGCAGAAAAACAATGAACAGTGGAGTTTATGTGAAGGCGAGTACTGGTGATCCATCAGAAATAGTTTTCTACGGAATGCTACAAGAGGTGGTAGAACTGGATTATTGGGGAAGCGGACTTTTACAAAATGTCACTCTTTTCAAATGTGATTGGTTCGACATTTATCATGGAATGAGAACGCATCCAACTTATGGTTTGGTGGACATAAATCCTGGAAAGCGCCTTTCGACAGGTACATCTGAACCGTTTGTTCTTGCAAGTCAGGCAAAACAGGTGTATTATATGACTTATTCATCTCAACAAGGTGCAAGAAGAAGAGGATGGTGGGGAGTTTGCCCCACGAGAGCTAGATATGTAGTTGACACAACCTCTGTTTCTGTTTCGCCAACAACAAATGTCTACCAAGACATAGGCACTTCGTTGAACACAACAGTTGATGAGTTCAATGTGAACGATAACAGCATATTATTGGCCGATGATGAATTTGTGTATGTCGAAGATAATGACAATGCTCAAGTTGAAGAAGAATATGTCCGTGAAGTATATGAAGAAGCAGACGATGTTTTAGAATGCGACGATGAAGATGACCCCGATTATATGTAATTTTCTTGTTAGTTTATTTACTATATTAGTGAAAACGTGTTTCAAAATTGATTGTTGCCTTTGTGAGAATCAAGTTATTTATATTTGATGATATATTAATTGGTTTTAATATATATACAGTGAAACAGTGAATATAAACTTCCCAGGCTCTATGTTTTCAAATTAAAAACAGAGATTGTGAAGCATCGGATTCACTGCCTCAATTTCTTATGTTTTCGATTTGAAAACATAGAGTTTCCCTCAAACTCTATCCATGACCTGCACATTCACTCAATAAACACTTTCAACGCATTCACAACTGTCCATCAAATCAACACAATCCATTCTATCAAAATCAACACAATCCATTCTATTCGCAAAATCAACAACGATTCTCATATTCACAAAATAAACAACAGATCCCATATTCACAAAATAAACTACGGGCCCACATTCACAAAATGAACCAACTCACAATTAAGAGATCAGAATGAATCGACATCCACGACTAGATAAGTAATAATAACAAAATCAACCTATATCGGTTAGAGTAGTACTAAATACGTCAGGCTACCGAAAATGTATATATATCACAAGATCTAAAAAGCATAATCTCCAAAATCGACATGCTCGTCAATACCGCCTGGTCCATTACGATGAAACTGGGTACTGTGTGGATCCTGCGGTGGTCGAGAGTCTCTATCAGGTGGTCCTGGCCTGTACACGTCGTCATTCTCCTGCCGGGGACCCTGATGTGCCGTCTGGTGGGTGGAGTCAACATGAGCCTCCGTCGACATGTAACAGGTCTCCGCACTGGACGTCTGAAATCGTGCAGGGATAGGCATGCCGACCTTCTCAGAAAGCGCCGCCAACCACATCTTCAAGTCTTCGTTGTCCTTCTTCAACTCCTCATTCGACGACTGTAGATGTTTAATCTGGCCCTCGTATTCGCGCCTTGCACTGCTCGATTCGACGTGAATGTACTTTGGGTGTTTGCGAACCTGGACCCCTACTAGTTCAGGATCACCACTGGTAGGCAAGCCAGGCAGCCTATTCTTCTTGACGGGCCCTGTAATCTCCAACCACTTGTCCAAATCCCAAATGGGCCAATCGGCTTCAGATGTCCACTTATTTTGGCAATAAGCAATATAGGCATCCTGTTAATAGAATATTTGTCACGCAAACATACTTATACAATTCATCAAAAAATTTACTAAACAATCCGTTAATATTATACTCACGTATGCCTGCTTCACTCTCGGGTTTGCCCACACCTCAGTTCCATCGGCCATTACCTTGACATGAGTTTGTCTCCAGACCAAGTGGAATGGAACATCATCCGGATCAACATTTAGTTTTACGGCCTGCAATTTAACGCATAAGAAACTATAATCCAATGCATACACAAGATCAACACAATCCACTACATTCACAAAATCAACACAATCCATTCACAAAATGTACCGTCAACAATCAATGAAATCCATCTAATCAAAACCATCACAACCCATTCACAAAATCAAAACTCAATTAAAATCTATATCCATCAAATCAACACAATCCATTAACTAAAATACAACCACTTGCACAAATCAAGTGTCAAACCACGTTCATTTCATAAAACAAGTATTAAAGTGCAATTACTTCACAATTTCACTTAAAAGGAAAGCATTTGTAATCTTAAACTACACAGTCGACATAGTAATCATTAGAAACATACCAGTTTCTCCCTATGGCCATCAATACTAATCGAGCCTCCGAAGTAGTGAACCTTCTCTCCTTTCTCGCGGTTCTCTGAAGCCTGAATTGACTTCTGTTCAGCTTCAGGGGACTTCCAATAAGTGATATAGCCCCTCAGTAATTCCTCGGGTATCCAGCATTTGTGTTTCCTAGCATGATCGGGGTTCTTTTGACATTTCTGCCACCACCTCTTGGCAAAATTCACCGAACCACTGAATCGCTCCCGAGCCACCTTATTGTATTGCTCACGTACACGCATCTCCAAAGCTGGATCCCACTGAAAAGTATTCTGCAATATCAACCAAAAACAAAGCTAAATTAACTTCCATGCGTGCTAAAGATAAGTAACATATCTTAAAACTAATAAAAAAAACAAATTGTTAACTACCTTAAACCTTTGCCAACACGCTTCTGTGTCCCGATCCGACCACTGCCCGTATGTCAGGTACACATTTTTGCACATGTTCCTCAAGTTTGCACCAATCGTGCCACTAATCGTCCCCGAATCTCTAAAACCCCCGCTACGATGGAATGAAATCCAAGGCCTATCTGTTGGATTGGCGGGGGGCTGAAGGCCTTTGGTACGGCCTCGTGATCCATCTTCGTACTCAAGGATCCCATCGACCTCCAGATCACCTTCTCTCCCCTCGTTCTCTACTTGTTGCTGCAATGCATTTGCTGGCATTGAGGCTGAGTGTGATCCCTGTGATGAAGACCTCGAGATGTGTCCCACACCAAATGAATGATGCACTCGGGCCGGGGTCCCTGATAAACGAGGGGATGGTGATGGAGCAGGCTGGATAAAATGAGTAGATGTGCCCGCTCCATACCCTTGGAAACCACCGTGATATCCTGAGTCATTAGACGGCCCAGGCTGCGTCACCCCTCCAAAAGTACCCTGGACTCCAGCCACTGTCAGGGTATCTGGTCTTGTGGGTGCTCCAGACATGGCCTGACTCCTCCCTCTACCTCTGCCTCTGCAATATGTAATGTTCGTTGCACGTCCACCTCTGTCGGTCATAGGATTCCTGTTATCCATCTGAAATAAAAATAAATAGTATTAGTTAAATCAATATTCTCAAATCAAGTATAACCCAAGAGATAACTGCATGTATTGACATAGAAATGCACATGTACATAGAATAGCATTGACATAGAAATGCACATTGACATAGAATACACTTCCTAAATTATGTCACACGGAGAAAATATAGGAAATGTTTTTGAGGGAATTGATGAAAGTATAATCTGATTTTAAATACTTGTGTGTATTAAAATGAAAGGCGCTCGATATTTTAAGTCTATAACTTTATTCAATTCAAGACATGTGAACATTCTTTTGAGCTAAGTTTGCCTTATATAGACAAAAACCTTCCTCAAATTTGATTTCATGTACCATATAAAAATTTAAAGCTTACTTTAGAAGTGAGTTCAAACAATATTTTTGAGGAAGTGAGCTCACTGCCTCAGATTGTGTGTTTGAGGCAGTGAAATCACTGCCTCAAACTCCAGGTTTTCAAATTTGAAAACCTGGAGTTTGAGGCAGTGATTTCACTGCCTCAAACACACAATCTGAGGCAGTGAGCTCACTGCCTCAATATAGTGTTTGAGGCAGTGAAATCACTGCCTCAAACTCCATGTTTTCAATTTGAAAACCTGGAGTTTGAGGCAGTGATTTCACTGCCTCAAACACACAATCTGAGGCAGTGAAATCACTGCCTCAAACTCCAGGTTTTCAATTTGAAAACCTGGAGTTTGAGACAGTGATTTCACTGCCTCAAACATACAATCTGAGGCAGTGAGTTCACTGCCTCAATATAGTGTTTGAGGCAGTGAAATCACTGCCTCAAACTCCAGGTTTTCAAATTGAAAACCTGGAGTTTGAGGCAGTGATTTCACTGCCTCAAACATACAATCTGAGGCAGTGAACTCACTGCCTCAATATAGTGTTTGAGGCAGTTAATTCGCTGCCTCAAACATACAATCTGAGGCAGTGAATTCACTGCCTCAATATAGGTGTTTGAGGCAGTGAAATCACTGCCTCAAACACCTACATTGAGGCAGTGTATTCACTGCCTCAAATTGTATGTTTGAGGCAGTGAATTAACTGCCTCAAACTCTCCATGTTTTCAAGCTGAAAACATACATTTTACATCACAACCTGTGTATCTAGCAAAATAGCAACTTTCAACCACACAACTAAAACCAATCTTCACAAAAATCACAAACTTATAACCAATCTTCACAAAAATCACATAATTCCAAGTCCAAGAACCATAAAACTTGATGTAAAATTCAACCGAAATCAAAAACACAAAGCATGCATTCACAAAAAATAGTAAAATCAACAAAAAATGCTACACCGTACCAATTCTGAAAACGAAAGACACACCTGAGCTCACAGTTAGCTGAATTACAACACCTCTTGCAAATTTCAGCTGCAACAACAAAGAAAAAAACAACTAAATTTAAGGATTTGCATGTAGCTCGAAAAAACAACTAAAATAAAGAACTCACCTGTAATAATGGAAATTGCGCTTGGTTTTTGCTCTATTCCCGAATTAATTTGAAAAACCACAACTTAATTTTGTGAAAAAAAAAATTTGGTGAGGAAGGAAGAACAAATCCGCGGGAGTGGAGGAAGAAACGAGCAAAAATGTCGCGGGAGAGGAAGGAGGGGGGGGGGGGGGGAAAGTGATTAATTTGAGAAAGGGAATTTGAGGTTGAGAAAGGGATGGTGGTCTTTCTTCAACGGGAGAAAGGGAATTGGCCGTATCTCGTTGAAGAAAGGCCAAATTCCGTTTCTCAAAATTTTTATTTTCTTTTTTTTTTAAGTTCGTATAACTGAGAAACGGATATTTTCGTTTTTCAGTTAAGAAAAGCGGATTTCCGTTTCTCAACTACCTTTATTTTCTTTTTTTTTTATTTCGTATAAGTCAGAAACGGATATGTCCGTTTTTCGACACGGAAACAAATGTTTCCGTTTCTCAGTTATTTATTTTATGTTTTTTATTTATTTTGTATAAGATAGAAAGGGATTTGTCCCTTTTTTAGCGCGGAAAGAAATATTTCCCTTTCTATCTTATTATTTTTTATTTTTTATTAAGTTTTCCACTTATTCAGAAAGATAATCCAATTCCCTTTCTATATTCCCTTTCTATTTCAACATTTTCTTGTAGTGATGATTAGACACTCTTTTACTTGATGGAAAAAAGCGTTTGTTCATCAATACCAATACTATTTTAAGAAAATGAGTTTCCTAGTCTGTTTCCTCTGCATGCTAGGAAACTCAAAACCTACATTTTTAATAAACATAGAGAGAATAACAAAAACACCCCTAAGGTACACGGTAATTACAGAATCACCACATTATGTTTGAAACACTGCATAAAGTACCCTATAGTTTGTATTTCTGTACACAATTACTATTGTAATATTTTAAATTTTAAGTTTCCTTCATTTTCGATCAAGTCTTCTTATTTTTGACGGAGTACGCGCGACTTATTATAGTTTCAAGTCTTCAAAGATATTTCTCTTTTTAAAAACTATTTAAGATGCAAATCTTCTCAGTTTTTTGATACATGTAAATTGCATTATCGATCATATCACTTATCAATTATTATGTTTAAGATGATAAGTTGGTAGTTTTTCATTAAACTTAATTTACTGAATTGAAATAGTTTACTTACTAAACATATTACTACTTGTTAATGTTAATAAATTACGTAACAAAAGCTAAGACGTGCGAAGCACGTGCACTGAACTAGTTTTAAATAATTTGGTACACATTGTAGTACATATTTGAAGTTTGACTATATAAGTTGTGCGCACTTTTTTTATATATATTTTTGTCTATTACATGTCGCAGTATGCTTATTTATGGTAGCTATTTACGCCATGCGCACGATGATAGAAAAATATATAATCTGATGCTCTACATTATAGTTCAAAAAAAGTGTACTGAAGAAATTCACATAATTATAAATATACTTGTACGTGTATTTCTTCAATCTAAGTTGTTTTTCTTCGCATACTTGCAGAATATACCAACATCTTTCGCTAGATGTATTCAGGAAATTCCAGAGCTAGTTGTACTTAGAGATCAACAGAATAACATGTGGCGAGTGAGCGTGGAAAATGTGGGCGATGAATTCTTCTTTCAGGCAAAGTTGGACCACTTTTACTAATGATGCTTTACTCGAGGATGGTGACTTGATAGTATTTGAATTTTGTTCTGGGGGATTGTTCAACGTCAATTAATTTGATCTATCTACATGCGAGAAAGAAAGAGCTCAAGAATTTATATTCAAGGATAGAGAATGTAATAATGAAATTCGAGAAGGAAATGAACACGAAGGGGTGAGGGTGGAGGAGAATGTGGAGGCCTCCGGTGAAGACGGTGAGGAGGGTGAGGAAGAAACTTGGGAGGAGGATGGCAATACAGAGATGGATAAAGAGCAAATGAATGCAGTTGATACGGATGGAACAGATAAGGAAATAGAAGAGGGTGATACTGAGATTCAAAGTGAGGATGACATAAATGATGGTGCCGCTGTTGAAAAAAGAAGTCGCAATAAGAGAACTGTTGACATCTATGGTGGCGAGCTCTTTCGATCTGGACTTGCTGTTAAACCCAATAATCCCTATTTCATAACAAAAATTACATCTCAAAAGGGTGAATTGGTAAGTAAATATTATAATATCTCACCATGCGTTGATGTGCATTGTCTTTTGCATTTTAATGGAATCAAAAGTTTTAACTTGCATGTACATACTTTTATACATCACTACTTAGTGTTTTTATCGTTTATTCTAAATATGAAGCATTATTCTGACATTTTTACTATTGTCCTGTCAAGTATATCCCTCTGAAAGTTCTCAAGAACAAAACAATAAAGTTTGCACAAATAACCTATCTCGTTATTCCTAATCAAGAGCGACAGTGGAGGGTCAAGTACAAAAGATGGAAAGATGGTCGGACAATGTACAGTGGCTGGAGAAACTTCTGCCTTGAAAATACGGTTGCTAAAGAAGATGTGTGTATCTATGAATTCATGACAGGGAGTCGAGGCCCTTATATCAAGGTCACTATTGTCCGTAGTCCCCCAATAAATTTGTAAAAAAGTTGATTTTATGGAATATGATGTAGGTCTATTTGGTAGGCCCTCTCGAATTGTTTGCGTCAAGTTATTTGATCTATCTACATGCGACAAAAAAGGAGCTCAAGAATTTATATTCAAGGAAAGAGAATGTAATAATGAAATTCGAGAGGGATATGAACATGAAGGGGTGAGGTGGAGGAGTATGTGGAGGCCTCGGGTGAAGACGGTGTGGAGGGTGAGAAAGAAACTTGGGAAGAGGATGGCAATGCAGAGCTGGAGGAAGAGCAAATGAATGGATTTGATATGAATGGAGCAGATATGGACGTAGAAGAGGGTGTTACTGAGGTTCTAAGTGAGGATGACATAAATGATGGTGCCGCTGTTGAAAAACGAACTCTCAATAAGAGAATTGTTGACTTCTACGATGGCGAGCTCTTTCGATCTGGGCTTGCTGTTAAACCCAGTAATCCCTTTTTCCTAAAAAAGTTACATCTCGGAAGGGTGAAATGGGAAGTAAATATTATAATATCTCGCCATGCATTGATGTGCGTTGTCTCTTACATTTTAATGAAACCAAAAGTTTCGACTTGAATGTACATACTTTTATACATCACTATTTAGTGTTTTAATCATTTATTGCTAAATATTAAGCATTATTCTGACATTGTTTCTATTTTCATGTCAAGTGTATCCCTCTGAAAGTTATCAAGAACAAAACAATAAAGTTTGCACAAATAACCTATGTGGTTATTTCTGATGATGAGGGAGAGTAGAGGGTCAAGTACTAAAGATGGAAAGATGGTCGGATAATGTACAGTGGCTGGAAAACCTTCTGCCTTGCAAACACGGTTGCTAAAGAAGATGTGTTTATATGCGAATTCATGACAGGGAGTCGAGGCCCTTATATCAAAGTCACTATTGTCCGTAGTTCCCCAATAGACTTGTAAAAAGTTGATTTTGTGGAATATGATTTGTTAGGTCCAACATTATTTAAGCTTTGTTGTATTCAGAAAGTGAAAGAGGTTCGATGTGCATCAAATGTGTATGTTTTTGTAATATTTATTTTCATATTTTTCTCATTGTTTATGTCCTTATCTTTGTTTTGTGTTGCTATGGTTTAGGTATGAATTGTGTGTTGGCTTCTCTAAGTTGCCATTGAAATAAGTCTTTTGATTATATGATTACACCCTTTGTTGCACGGATATTGCGATACGGGTGCGATACGATACGGGTGTCGGGACACGATATTTTCAGAAAATATGGGATACGGTGCAACAGGGATACGACTATATAAATTAATATTCGTATTTCTATAATGCTTTAGAATGAATACGGACAACAAAATTTACAGCCTTAAAAACTAAAATAAGAGGTTTAAAGGAAGTTTTTGCAATAAAATAAACCGTGTACACACAAAGTCATAAACCTAGTTGGCATTGTTAAATTAGCAAAAACAATTACGAAAAGTGGTAATTGATGATAAAGAAGATGAGAGATGGAGAGGATGAGAAGTGGTGGTAACTGGTGGAAAGATTTTGTCGAACAAGATGAAGATAGTTTTTTTTTTTTTCTATGTTTGATATGAGTGTCGGGTAAACCAGAGGTTGAAAGTTTTCTTTTGTTTTCTTTTTCAGTTTCAATCTTATAGACTAAAGCTTGAACGTGTTGAACATGAAAGTTGCTTTAATTTTCGAAATTATGCTTGTAGTTGACAGATTAGGACTTACTCATTAGATTCACTACATTTCAGCGTTTTTTAGTGTTTTTCTTTGACATTATTTTAGTGTTTTTTCAATATTCAATTTAGATTTATAAAAGTACAATTTCAGCCTCAAAAATCTTTAAAAAAATCATAAAATTAACCACGCCATATCCAAGGCGTGTCGGATACTTCCTCGGCCGTATTCAATACATATCCGTCTTTTTTATTTATTTTAATTATGGATACGCCACGTGGAGTTTTCTGCGCGTATCGCAGCCGTATCCATATCCTTTAAGTATCCAACAATGCACTGGCTGATTTTTTGAAGTATCCGTGCAACATAGATTACACCAAACTAAATAGATTCATTTCATTTCCGCTATATGATCAATTAGAGTTGCATAAATGGATTCTGTAAAGCTGATCAAAGAAAGAAAAAATGGATTCTGTAAAATAGAGAAATCCCAAATGTTTATTTTCTTCTCATGCAAACAAAATCAAACAGATAATAATTAAGTAGATTAAATACACAACCATTATGCCGTCAAAGCAATAGTAGTTGGCTTAAACTAGTTGATGGATTCTTTTTGTCGGTTTGTAACAATACTTTTACTCTAGAGATTCAACAAGATTACAAGAGGAGAGTTGATTAGTCGCTATTTAATCCAGCCCTCACACGCTCTGTTTTTATGTATCAATTGCTCGATACGTATGGAATGTACAAGAGTAAATTTGCTATGCATGGCTTTTTGAAGATGAGAAATTATTTTTGCATTTCCCGCAGATGTTTAAGTAGGTTGTGAAGTTCTACGAGGCTGGATCTTATTCTGCCCAAAACTATTTTCTATCCTACTCTAGTCCCCTTTTAGAAGATAGTCCCCTTAAAGGGTAAAACACTTTCAACTCCCCCCCCCCCCCCCCCCTCCGACCTATAGGGTGTTTCACAATGTGCCCCCTGAATTACAAAAAAAAAAAAAAAAAAAAGAAGCAAATAATAACCCCCCCAACCTATTGAAAATGTGGGGAATGCCCCCTGAGTCATGGATCCACCATTTATTTTGGACATGTGTCTGCATTTTTGTCCATTGGATTTGGTCTCATGGGGCATTTTGTACATTATTCAATAGGGTAGGGGGCTATTCTCTCTTTTTAATAGCTCAGGTGGCACATCGTGAATTACCCCATAGGTTGAGGAGTTTAAAGTATTTTACCCAAAAATTAATGAAAAAACTTACGCTAATATTCCATGATAAAGACTTTTCCTTTGCCCAAGAATAAGGTTAACATTATTAGTTGTGCGTTGGGCAAGAATCATGGAAGCCTTGTCCTTACCATACACCAACTCTGTCTTCTCCATCACCATCTTTAGCTTCGACTTTGCATCTATTTGCATAACCGCTTCATTGAATCAAGAGAATATACACCACTGCTTCACCATTTTCCATCACCCATGGTATGGAGTTCGACGAGGCAAAACTAACCGAGGTAGCAACACTGCTATTGTCCGGTGTTATGGTTCTGAGCAAAACTTTGAAGGAATTATTTTTCATGTATTCAGCTTATTGACCTGGAACAAAATATGTATATCCCACTCAATGATTACGTGGTAAAGATTGTATTCGAGTGTCGTTGTAAACTAGTGGAAAGGATCCACGACCATCATTACCTCGCCTCATGGAGGTTCTTGACTCCTATACATTATTGCTTCTACCAAAACATTCATCACATATACTTAACTATACATATCAACTAATCAATATCTATATTAGGAACACCAACATTAATTGATAACTCAATGAATATAACAACAAGTAAATAGTAAGAAGAAAGTTTTTTTATTAACCTGTTGTATATATTCCAGTGAGACTGAAGCTTTAGGCCATCTATTATATGATAGGTTTTTTTTATTAAATTGTTTATTTGATTTTAATTAGTTTTAACTTAATGGTTCTTATCTAAGTAAGTTAACTAGAGAAAGTGTTTCTCAAAGTGAGTTAACTGAAAAAGTATTTGTCGCACATTGTCTCCAAGGTAATGATAACCTCTTAGGCATAATTTACAAAAAAGGAGTGCATCATGCTAAAAAAGAGGTATAGAATTATATAACTAAAAAGTTTATTGGGCGTTCACTTTTAAGGAATTTATGTATAAATGCTAGAAGACCTCTTTAGATTAAGACTAAAATGTGCACATTTTTTGAATTATAATTTGCGTAAATTTTATACTATGATTTTTTAACGATAGAATTTATATATGCATTTAATCATATATTAACATCATAACTTCTTTGAATGGAATAAAATTCTAGGTACAACATCTAAAGATCTATTACAAACAAAACAAACTGGTGCTCATAAAGTATGACTTCTCGAAGCAATGTTATGGTACATTGAATTAGCGGTGTCAACAGATATAATTTTATTCTATTTTGAGCATCAAGAATTCAAAAGGCCCATTTATATGAACTCCGGAATATCATGGTGGGCTTCAATAAGGTCTAATCCGAATATTGTGTTTCAAAGGTTGATTGTTAACTTTAACCCAGGTTAGGCCTACTACCCAATTTAAACTAACCAAAAAATTTAGTATCAAAGGCCTAATATCAACTCTAACATAACCCTAAATTTGATGTCCAAGATATGTTTCCTATATATGAAAACTTTCTCTTCTTCTATTATTCACAATCTCTATTGTTCTTCGCCTCCTTCCCCTTGCTCCACTTTATACCCTTTTGTTTCTTACTAACTTCACCATTTTCCTGTCCCTTGTCAACAATCGCAAGTAGATCTGGCATTTTGAACCATTGTTATTTATTTCCTTTCATCTTTCTCTTAACCCTTTGTATCTAATACAAGTAGGTCGGCTTGTGATTGTTGCATAAGTCTCATCGTAAGTAGATCTTCCGCAAACTTCGTTCCCACAATTGGCCCTAGTAGTTTGGAAAGGTTAGGTGAGTGCACTTTGATTTGTCATTTAAGGTTTCTTAGTTTTCTTTATGTTTTTTGTTTCCCCATTTTGAAGTGTTATTTTCCTATAATAGAGGGAAGCCCTCAGCATTGTCCCCTTTATGCTAGTTACAAGTCTCGATTTTTTGTTCATTTACCCTTCCTAATTTGTTAATGTCAAAGAACATAGAATGTATCGCTCTCATAAAGCTCTCTTTTCATTTTCCTTTTCTCCTATTAGTCAATTGATCTTTTCTCACTTTGCAGATTGTTTTTAGGAGCTCTAACAGATTGAGTCATCACACCATGAATACCAAACGAATGAGTCTTCCTGCTTTTTTCGTGTTTTTTAATCACGAGTGGTGCACTGAAAGATTGGTATGTTTCTTTCATTATATCTATCTTTGATCTTATTAATAATTTCTTCAAGTTTTTTGTACATGATGTTTGTTGTGAACAATTTATGTGTTTCGTTCTTCTCTTACTTTATTCCATTGGGGGCTTGTCTTTGTCTTTAAATTTGATTTATCTTTTGGTTTATTCTGTACGGTGATTTCTATGTTCTTTTTCTGCCTAAACCATTATCAATAGACTTGTTTGTTGATTGATGCAATATATGTTTGACCTATTAGTTGAGATATAAGCAAAAGAGTTTAACATAAACATAAAATGAAAAAATAAATAATAGCACTATGTCTTTTTTCTTCTAGATGGTGATTTATTACTCGGAGAATTACACACGTTATGTATTCGTCGTGGATAGATTAAACAAAGTACCCCTAATGTTTAAAAAATTACACAAACTACTTATATAGTTATTCTTTTAAAAAATCCTAATAGAATTATTGAATATCAGGGTTTTTTGCAAAAAATGGTCCTCCAAATTTTCTCTTTTGCCCCATGTTGTTAATCTTCTCCGCGTATGACTCCACCCTATCCTCTAGGAACCTGAACCTCTTCTGCACACCAAAAGTCAATTCTCTAATTCTCTTGCGCTTCTCACCTATCACATTTCACCCAAACAATTAAACTGTGATAGTAAATTAAATAGCAAACCAAAGAGATTGAGTATTTGAAAAATTAACGAGAACATTCTGAGTGCAAGTGGCACAGATGATGATCTCAGTTTTGATGGGGTCACCCTGACCTTTACCTCGGAGTATCCATCATCTACAAGCTAACGAGTAAAAAAGATTTAAATGAAATTTTAAAAAGAGAAAGGGAGATTCCAGTCAATTTGGATAAAATATTGATGGGTGACTAAAATTGCTACTTGTGACAACATAGAGGACAAAAATTATAAACACAAGATATTGAGGAAAATTTTTGCAAAAGTGTCAACTTATAGGACGATTGTTGCAAAACATCTGTCATGTCTAGGCCACATGTCACTTTCCGGAGAACATTGGAATATTCTATCATTTGAGGGCATATTTTGCAAATGGTGCTAAGATAGGGGACTAAAATTTTGATTTATATCATCAAAGGCCATTTTTGCAAAAACTCCTGAATATCAATATTCTCCGAAAAAGTGACAAGTGGCCTTGACATGAGAGATTTTTTGCAATAATCATCCCATAAACTGACACTTTTGCAAAATTGGTCCTCTATATTTAAAATTGCAACTTGTGGCAATATAGAGGATGAAAATTGCTGAAAAAAACATGGAGGACAAACTTTCCAAAATTGTTAACTTATAGAACGAGTATTGCAAAAATCCCCTCATGTGCACACCACATGTCACTTTCCGACGAATATCGGAATATTACATCACCTGAGGGCATAAATTGCAAAAGGGGATAAGATAAGGGACTAAAATTGCAATTAATATCATTAAAGGATCAATTTTGCAAAAGAGAAAAGTTAGAGAACTATTTGTGCAAAAAACCCTCTACTCATGCCAATGTTAACGTAAACCATAAAAAATCCAAAATATAAAACTTAATACAAAGAATACATTTAACAAACAAATGAAAATCGCACACAAAAAAAAAGTAAATAAAAAGGGAAGAAATGGAACCCTCGAAATTATTTCTTGCGACCGTTGCACGGTGAGGTGGCACAAAAAGTCGGTTATTTGTGTAGATACACGGTTGGGATGAGATTATGGGGAAGTTATTTCCTATAATTAGGAAAATATTTTAATCACAATCGTCAGTTGCACCACGTCAGCAATGCAACGATTGAATAAAATAACTTTTCCTCCATCAGCCCCATCCTCACCCCGACCCTGCCCACTTCCCCCTACCGTTTATGGTCTTTCTTTGAGCCACCATCAATTCTACAAATCCTCATTGTTGGACCTGCCTTCCCAACTGGTGATATTCCTCAAAACAATACATCAAGTCCTTAACAATCTACCAATCCCTCAAATTTGCAAAGAAATTATGAAGATCAACTCTAGACAGATTCTTGGGGAGAAATTCAAACGATAATGCTCAAAACATAAAATTGGTTAAGAAATACTTGAAACAAACTTTGTTGTTGGAGTTTGGTTGGGGGGTAATGGTGTGGGTGGGGTGAATTGGTGAAGATGGTGCCCAATTTCTTTGGCTATTAACATTAAAGTATATGAAACATAAATTTTCGTTTCTGTTAGATAAAGATTTAAAATTTTGATTAAGGTAGCAATAATTTTTAGTAAAAGATTTAAACTAAAAAGATTTGTATTTTTCTTTTATTTTAAGTTTAAAATTGATAAAAGTACTTAAGGGGATAATTTTGGAATTGCTGATAAGTTTTTAGGTTGCATCATCTTTTTCCCTTAGGCTTAGTTTGGTTCTCTGAAAAATAGGAGAAAAGGAAAATAAATGAAGGAAAATGATGGAAAATAAGATTTTCCACGAAAATGTTTAGAGAAAATAAAGTTTTCCTTTATCTTTTATGCGTCTGGATCATTGTTGATTTTCCAGGAAACTGGTTGCACTAAAAGTTTTTGTGCAATTAACATCTTTTCAAATTTGAAAAAAAAATTATTTTACTTGAAAAACTTAAATCATGTGGTAAAAGAACATTTTATAAATTACGTAAAAAAAGCTAACAAGTGCGAAGCACGTGCACTGTACTAGCTTTAGAATAATTTGGTATACATTGTAGTACATATTTGTAGTTTGACTATATAATTAGTGTGCACATTTTTTTTATACATATTTTTGTCTATTACACGTCGCAGTCTGCTTATTTATGGTAACTATTTACGCCATGCGCATGATGATAGAAAAATATATAATCTGACGCTAGCTCTACATTATAGTGCAAAAAAGTGTACTGAAGAAATTCACATAATTATAAATATACTTGTAGGTGTTTTTCTTCAATCTAAGTTGTTTTTCTTCGTGTACTTGCAGACTATTCCAACATATTTCGCTAGATGTATTCAGGAAATTCCAGAGCTAGTGGTACTTAGAGATCAACAGAATAACATGTGGCGAGTGAGCGTGGAAAATGTGGGCGATGAATTCTGCTTTCAGGCAGGTTGGACCACTTTTACTAATGATGCTTTACTCGAGGATGGTGACTTAATAGTGTTTGAATATTGTTCTGGGGGATTGTTCAACGTCAATTTATTTGATCTATCTACATGCGAGAAAGAAAGAGCTCAAGAATTTATATTCAAGGATAGAGAATGTAATAGTGAAATTCGAGAGGGAAATGAACATGAAGGGGTGAGGGTGGAGGAGAATGTGGAGGCCTCCGGTGAAGA
This sequence comes from Misopates orontium, assembly GCA_946800315.1. Classification (NCBI taxonomy): domain Eukaryota; kingdom Viridiplantae; phylum Streptophyta; class Magnoliopsida; order Lamiales; family Plantaginaceae; genus Misopates; species Misopates orontium. Next base: position 42,643,379 of record OX326947.1, on the reverse strand, counting down.
CGGTGAGGAGGGTGAGGAAGAAACTTGGGAGGAGGATGGCAATACAGAGATGGATGAAGAGCAAATGAATGGAGTTGATACGGATGGAGCGGATATGGAAGTAGAAGAGGGTGATACTGAAGATGGTGCCGCTGTTGAAAAAAGAAGTCGCAATAAGAGAATCGTTGACATCTATGGTGGCGAGCTCTTTCGATCTGGACTTGCTGTTAAACCCAGTAATCCCTATTTCGTAACAAAAATTACATCTCGAAAGGGTGAATTGGTAAGTAAATAATATAATATCTCGCCATACATTGATGTGCATTGTCTTTTGCATTTTAATGGAATCAAAAGTTTCGACTTGCATGTACATACTTATATACATCACTACTTACTGTTTTAATCATTTATTCTAAATATGAAGCATTATTCTGACATTGTTACTATTGTCATGTCAAGTATATCCCTCTGAAAGTTCTGAAGAACAAAACAATAAAGTTTGCACAAATAACCTATCTGGTTATTCCTAATCAAGAGGGAGAGTGGAGGATCAAGTACAAAAGATGGAAAGATGGTCGGACAATGTACAGTGGCTGGAGAACCTTCTGCCTTGCAAATACGGTTGCTAAAGAAGATGTGTGTATCTGCGAATTCACGACAGGGAGTCGAGGCCCTTATATCAAAGTCACTATTGTCCGTAGTCCCCCAATAGATTTGTAAAAAGTTGATTTTGTGGAATATGATGTAGGTCTTTTTTTAGGCCCAACATTATTTAAGCTTTGTTGGCTTCAGAGAGTGAAAAAGTTTCGATGTGCATCAAATGTGTATGTTTTTGTAATATTTATTTTCATATATTTCTTATTGTTTATGTCCTTATAAAAAGAACTTGTTCATATCTTTGTTTTGTGTTGCTACGGTTTTGGTCTGAATTGTGTGTTGGCTTCTCTAAGTTGCCATAGATATAAGTCTTTTGATTATATATTACATCCTATGTTGCACGGATATGGCGATACGGGTGCGATACGATACGAGTGCGGGAACACGAATTTTTCAGAAAATAGGGGATACGGTGCGGCATGGATACGACTATATAAATTTATATTTGTATTTCTATTATGCTTTAACATGAATAGGAACAACAAAAATTACAGCCTTAAAAACTAAAATAAGAGCTTAGAGGAAGTTTTTGCTATAAAATAAACCATGTATACACAAAGTCATAAACCTAATTGGCATTGTTAAATTAGCAAAAACAATTACCAAAAGTGGTAATTGATGATAAAAAAAGATGAGAGATGGAGAGGATGAGAGGTGGTGGTAATTGGTTTGTCGAAGAAGACGAAGATAGTGTTTTTTTTTTCTTTGTTTGATATGAGTGTCGGGTAACCCCACCATATCCAAGGCGTGTCGAATACTTCCTTAGCCATATCCAATAAGTTTCCATCTTTTTTATTTATTTTTAATTAGGGATAGGCCACGTGCGTATCCTGTGCGCATCGCACCCGTATCTATATGCTTCAAGTGTCCAACACTGCACGAGCTGATTTTTCGAAGTATCCGTGCAACATAGATTACACCAAATTAAATAGATTCATTTCATTTCCGCTATATCATCAATCGGAGTTGCATAAATGGATTCTGTAAAAATAGAGAAATCCCAAATCTTTATTTTCTTCTCATGGTTTTGGCATAAATTGTCAAACAAAATCAAACAGATAATAATTAAGTAGATTAAATACACAACAGTTACGCAGTCAAAGCAATAGTAGTTGGCTTAAACTAGTTGATGGATTCTTTTTGTCTGATCGTAATCATAATTTTACTTAAGAGATTCAACATGATTACAAGATGAGAGTTTATTTAGTTGCTATATAATCCAGATCTCACACGCTCTGTTTTTATGCATCAATTGATCGATACATATGCAATGTACAAGAGTACAAAAGCCTTCAATTTAACTCATTTAGTCATAGTCAATTGATCCTAAAAATTTGTCATCTCAAAATAAAACTCTTGAATACTCCAATCTCCATGTACAAGATCACAAATTTCTCCATCTAACTTGTATTGGGCAGTAAAGTTGCACCTCACATACAACTTCTCCAGATGATCCTAGACTTCCTTTGCAGTATTAAACTTGACTACCTGAACACATATTCTATTCTCAACAGAGTTATTTATTCAAGTTATGATTTTAGAACACTGTCAACTTTTTTTGGGTAAGGCACATTCTTTCTGAACTCGATTATAGTGAAATATATTGCTCACGAGTTCTCATCAGAAGGTTTAGGAACTTTCTTAACACTAGAATATTATTCCACGTCTTCTTTCCCTTTAAGAAGTTCTTCATAACATAACTCAAATACTAATAATTCTTCCCATCAAATCAAACACAATGGACTGCAAAGAATCATCCCTCATGATATCAGGACACAAAATTCAACACAAGATGCAAAAGCAAACAATAAAACAGATCCAAAAGCAAAAAAGGGGCAGAAAATCAAATATTTTGCACCGAATCGGAATGGAAATCAATACACCAGAATAGGTTACAAAAAGGAGCAGATTGCCAGAATTTGCAGCAAAACGGAGACGAAAGTTCAAAAAATTCTAAAATAGTTCGATCCGCGTTGTTGTGCCGTCTACCAGTTGAATAAGAGATTTGGCTCTGATACGGGAATTTCACAAATTTAATCATTTAATGTGTATGATTTCCAACTTTGGTCATTTAATGTGCACTTTCCCTAATTTTGTCCTCTAATGTGCAACAATTTCTAAAATGATATTTTTTAGAGTTAATCTAAAATTAATCAAGAAAAAATGAGACAAAGTACCCCTAAACTGTGGGTAAATCACACAAACAACCTCTCATCTTTGAGATATTACACAAACTACCCTTATTTTATATATGACTTTATAGTTGTCCCTTATGGCGCTAAAACTAAGGGAAAAATGTGATGTCATCACAAAAAAAAATTCCTGAAGTTCAAGAATTGCCCTCAAATAAACTATTTTTTAATTTCACAAATTATATATTTCCAACTAAATTTTAAAAGAATAACAAAAAGTCAATTTTTTATTGTAAAAAATTTACGTGTTATTATTTTATTATTTATTGCTTAAGATATTTTGACCTTATTTATGATTCTTAAAATATTTAATTGGGTTTTTATTTTTATAATAATATAATCAGTAAAAAAAAATTTAAAAAAAAAAAGAAAAAAAGAAAGAAAAGAGAAACTGTAACGGAAAAGTCATCTTCCCCATTCACGATTTGCCAGAATCGGTCTCGCAATGGGCCGACTTGGGAAATCACACCGTCACGCGACATAAGGTGGTGGCGGCTTCTAGCGTCTAGCGATTGATTTTAATTTTGGTTCCACCACGGTGAAAATCGCAGATTTCCGCCATGGTGCAAGTTTGTTGACCACACGCTACCTGATTTGTTGCTGTGGCTTTTAAGATGAAGCCCAAAAAGGACCATTTTTAGGAATTTTTGCACCTTAGAGGACCAAATTCGGGAAAGTGCACTTTAAAGACTAAAGTTGGAGAGCATACGCAATAAATAACTAAAGCTGCGAAATTCCCGTGCCGATACCATGTTAAGATTGGTGAAACATGACATTCAAAGGAATAACAAAGGTAGGAGAAGAACACAAGAATGAAGGAATGCACGTTGTACGCTATTTGACCATCAACAATTGAAGAAAATAAGTTGTGAGAATGTGCGAGTTTAGCGCGAGCGACATGCCGCTTGCGCGACAAAGATACAGAAAACTCTAAAGTCAATCGACCACATGATTCACCTAAAGAAATAAAGCGACTTGCATGACCTTGTCTAAAGAAGAATCGGCGACAACTGGATATACACGACTTACACCATTTAAGTGAAGCAACTCGCACCTACACCATTATTCGCGAAAATCTGCCTATTTTGAGAAATTTTGACCCATAAAGAAAGGTTGAGTTTGCAACTATAAAAGGATGGTGTGAATGTTTTGAATACAACTTTACACTTTCAGAGACTTTTAAGTTTTAACACATAGACTCTAGTTTTTAGATAGATCTTAACATTAGTTTTATGCCTTTAATATTCTATATTTTATAGTTCTATCTTTTATCTGTTTTGGCTTTATTGTTTCTAGCCTGAGTAAAGGAGTAGCTTGAAAAGTTGTGACATTAGTTTTTAAGGCTTTAATGTATAGAATTTCAATTCGTTCTTCCATTTAATTATCCTGAGTTTAATGTTTTATGTGATTGATCACCACATAATTGAATTGATTTTATTGCATGAACTCTTAAGAGTAATTGTCTTGAATAGATCTTATAAGATGAGTTAATTCCATAATCACTTGATTGCATGATAAATTCATTTAGAAATTGCGTTGCGTGTGTCTTAGACATATGTTGTTCACAGATTTTATATGTTCTCCTCACCTAAAACTCATTGAGAGGGTTTAGTTCACACTAACAGCGACTAGAATCACTCTGACAAGATAAGTGCGTGGATTCGTTAAAAGACTACTCAATATCTATTATAAACACCTGCTTTAATAAATAACTCAATGAATATAACAATAAGTAATTAGTAAGACAAAGGTTTATCTATAAACTCGTTGCATGATATTTCTCAAATTTACTAATCCTCCGAATTCGCAGGGAAATTTTAAAGTTTCTTGCTAGAGTTTGGAGAAAAAACCAAACAATGACCCCTAAACAAACTTCCTTTCTGGAGTTTGGAGAAAATACGTGCCACATTTTGGAAATTAGTTGCAACATTAATTGTATTCCTCATATGCCAAATACAAAACTGAAATTCCTGATCTTACATTTGAATGATCACAAGAGATGGAAGTCTTGTGGCTAGGAATGTGCAAAGATAATCGAATCGATCGAATGATCCGGTTTACACATCGAATCGAATTCCCAATCCGATTTTTGTTGTCACAACTCACAAAAAAATGGAATCCAACTTCAATACGATTTCGATTTTAGGCGTCCATCTCCGAATTGAATCAAAGATCAAATCTATTTTGTTTTTTTTAATATATAGTTATATCATATAATGAATTTAATGATGTCTTGGATGTTTATAAATTTTGAAGAGTGGCTTAACTTCTCTCATTTTTGAATTTGATATTTTGTTATTGATGAATTGTCGAATTTAGTAGAAGAATCACTTTTAATTGTGAATATACGATGATTGATTAATTAGAGAGTCTACATTAATTTTGTAGTGTTTCATATAAGTTTTCTCTAGTTTTAAATGCAAATTTGAGACATTATACTACCTTTGTTTTTGAAATTAAACACATTTTGTTCATTAGAAAACTCCAGTTCGTGACAGTAAAAGGTTCACGATTGGAATCAGACCAAATCGAAGCGAATCATTTCAAACGATTTGATTTTTGATTGTTGTTTTTCCACAACCAGAATCGAATTTCCCCGGCTGATCTGATCGATGCGAATCGATTTAATCGAAACGCACAACCCCAGCGGAGGCTGAAGTAGATTGCGAGGAAGCCCGGTCCTCCAATACTCCCCTTCTTTTTGTTTTCGTTTATGTTCTTTTTTAATTTGTTTTATTAAATAAATGGAGGGTAAAAGAGCCATAGGGCATCCAAAAAACCAAACCCCATGCAATTTAGGCGAGTGCGATACATTTTTGGGTTTGAAGGGTTTCTTTGCTTTTCTTTATACGTCAGGAGTTTATTTTTGCTAATTAAAATTACAAAAGGGGGTTTCTGCCAATTAATGATAACCCATGTGTAGTTTCTGCATTTAACTACATGGACAATAATACACTACATTATAAATCGAGGCTAAGTGTCAGAATCAAACTTCATGGACAATTGTAAAACATTCTCCAAACTTCAGGTGACCATTTGTAATATTTTCTGCTTTATTGCAGTTTTAGTTTTTTAGGGTAAAACTGTGGGAAATTGTAGCCCCACTGCCCCAATATCTATTCATATTTGCTAGTATAACCCGTATGCAATACATTGTTATTAGGTACCTGTGCAATAAAAAGAGAATGAGTTCCATGATCTCAACCAAATCTCAACCAATTTTTATATGAACAAATCAACTGCCCAAATTTCAACACCAATTCACTGGACGATTACAGTCAAATCATGTGCAAATGCAATATACAGCCAATGTACTGCAAACAGAACAAAGAAGAGATCATCAATTTGATGAGAACTTACTAAAATATAACAAGATCTAACAACAAAAACTTTACAAAACCAACATAGATAACTTCCAGTTACACGAGAGAGCCAACGCCTGTAAGAACTTTTTTACATTAGTCCGACAATGCTAGCTGACATGTTATTGGTAATAGTCCCAGTTCAAAGAATCTGTGCATTTTATGGATGTGACAAGAACATAACATCACCAGACAGTTTCATTTGCATCTGTAAAAATTGCATTATGATGCTCGATCAAGCATTGAATAACTTCAATCGCACAAAAGTCGACTGGCATCCCGTCATCAAGGGGAATGGAGGAAGATGCATCTAAACTTTCACTGTCTTCTGCAAACAAACAGATGAATGAAATATGAGATGATATACATGCACCCATACCATATTACCATATATCTCAGGACCAATTACATCTGCACCTTCTGAGGTTTAGTCTAATTATTGATATCAGAACTTATAAAACAACTATATTCTAATGCTAGTTGCTCCATAGTTTCAAGTCCTTATGAACTTGCTATCCAAGTGTAGCAAACTCAAATATCCATCACATTTTACACAGGGGATACCTCACTGACCCATATCCATAGCGATTCAAAGCAACAAGATGTTAATAGCATCATATGTAGAAAAGAGCTAGTAGATTTTGCAAGAACAGTTCTTCATCTTCATTAACAAAAACTTAAGAACTAACTTCCACAAAATATTTCTTGAAACTGAGTTTGTTCTTTCTTTTCAATCAATGAAGCCAATATACCTGAAAGAATGATACGTAATGTGAAAATTTGAAGAAAAGAATATTTCCAAATTCATTAACTACTAGCTTGTTCACTACCTTGACTACGCATGTATAACATTTGCTGTGGTACCATACTTATTTCCCTTTCACAAGCATTTACATTAAATCCACTGACTATAATATGATTCAAACTTCCAATGTTCATATCCAGCCAAAGTCAGAAGACAATAGACCAAATAATTGCATATAGCTCACACTTTCACAAACACCAAAGACCACAAATCCATCGATTCCGAACTCTTTATCTTTTACGTACAATGCTCACCCGCTACCAACAATGTAAGGTCCAACTACTAACCTCAAAACCCGTATAGACACACCAGTTAACCAATACTCATGGAGCGGAAACAAATAAAAAGTGGCATTTGAGATTTAAAGCAAACAGATTACAACCACCAAATAGTACGCTACATGAACCAAGGGAGAAGTCAGTTGAGTCGAGCACATGACTTCTCCTGTACCGCTCATCACATTAGAGTAAAGTGTATCATTTACTCCTCTGGCAACCACATGTTTCTGCAACAATTCCATCCAAGCTTTCTTCATTCAAGAATCTTAAGATAGTCCTCTGACACCTTCATCATAGTTTTCTTCGTTCTAAGTATTTTTCCTAGTTCTGATAAGTTCCACACAGCATACCAGTATGTTTATATATCTATGTCTAATATTATCATTCCACCATAGACGGTTCAATGCATCTTCTCTTTTATAGGGGTAATACCTATCTTACTGCAAATATTTTAATTTTTTGCTCCATCTACTCGCATATTACCCACACATGCAGAGCATGACATTGCTTAAAAGGCAGACATTTAATTAACCATGTAAGACTAATCTTATAAAACTTTCCATTGAGTTTTATCAAAAACTTACAGTAGCAGAAGACCTCTGTTATGCTCCTTAGTTCATCCAACTAGCTTGAGTTTTATGGCCGACACTACTATCTACTTCTCCATTATTCTTAATAACCGAACATAGGCAATAAAACTGGGTGCTCATTTATGTCTACTATAAAACACTGCCGTCTCAAATCCTTTGCTTATTGAATTATCCCTCCATTTTTATTTTTATTTTCAAAGCAAAATTAAAAAGAAATATGACTTGCATTTCACAATATCAAGTGACTTTTTGTTCAGAGACTCATAACCTCCCCAATTTGAAAGATGGGAATGTCAAAATTTGTTTAGTCCTTAGTTCACATATAAAACTCATGTTTGAAAGACTTACGCAAAAAGACTGATGTTGATCCGCGTGGATCCGCATTGGATCCAGGTCCACCTTGGATCCGCCGGATCAACTTTGTTTCGGATCCACGGTGGATCGGATCTGATGGATCCACAACGGATCCGGTTGGATCCGGATCCATTTTGCCACCCCGACTTAATTTAGGATCTCTTCTATGCATGCAAGTACCCTCATAAACTGAAACTGCAAAGACTAAACAGAATGCTGAAAGTTTACTCGCTCCAAAAATAAAACTAGGTTCCAACATACTGAAGTTGTTCTATAAAATGATTTTCATAGTCGTCAAACCCGATTCTAAAACTCTCATGGGAGCTATCAAAGAGGCCTTGTACCTTACAAATAATTACTTCCAAATTCTTCAATTAGTCCAGTAAAGCAAAACCATGTTTTCATGCAGAGTCCCAAGACAAATTCCTGGTTACTACTAACCTAAATAACAAAGACTTGTATGTTATCCTTTAACACTAATTTCCTGTATCTTTGTGACTCGCAGATTTTGGTTTTGGTGTATTCAAGTTAATATTTTTGCATAGGAAAAACCAAACTAGAAGCAGATAGAGGTAGTGACTAGTGATACATCCAATATATAACTCAAATAGCTGAATCACCTGCAAGCATGTCCGATGAACTATAGTTGGAGGTAGAATCTATGTTTGCCTTGGAATCAAGTTTTGATGGATAATTCCAGAACTGTTTATAGTGCTCTGGTTCATGGCCTTTTTGCCACATAATGATAGGGGCCATTTCCATGGCAAGGCTTCGAGCATCCATCTGTGAGAACAGTGGCAACATCTGAGCAAGCTCATCGAATGAAATTCATTTCAAATAGGACCCAGCTATTTTGCAAAATAATTGAGATGTACAGTTTGATGCTTCAATACAATCAAGACTATTATTTTACAAAGCATGATCAGATTATTGACTTGGGTAGAGGCTATATATAAATGTTAGAAATGATACTCGAAGCATAACCAAAGGAGTAAGAATCCATTGCACCAAAAAAGAAATATATTTACTACTTTTATTCAACTATAAACACTGTGCCAGAGAAATAAAAATATGTCGAAAAATCATCTATTCAAAGAGACGAAATCCACCCAAGCTAGAAGGTGGAAATATAGCATCATGGAATCTGAGGCTCACACACAAGAAGTGTGCCGCTTGACATGCACATGTGGCACTATCACATTCCTCAAAATGACACGTGCATAGCACACAGAGACACCGAAAGTAGTACAGGTATAGCACATAAACAGAGATACAGCCTACCTTGTTAAGAAGAGATTTCTGGTTAACACGCAGCAAAACCGCAGTAACTAGTTCAAGAGTCATATAGTTGACGGTTGGGAGCTTCTTGAGTATATTTCTCATTATGTGTATGCTAGATCGAGCATTTCTGATATCATTGTACAGCTCAAAGGTGGTTAGTGGTTCAGGTAGGCTTGCAATATAGCACTTTATAAGAGCCGCAACGTCAACTGAGTTTACACCATCTGGTAGTGATACATTTGGGTCTGGGTACACAAATAATTAATAAAAGATAATGAGATGGTGCGAATTGTATGAAGCCCATGAAATGGTTAATTCTTTCAAATACCATGATTGTACGTAGACACTAGATGACGAAGAACCCTTTTGTCGCCTTGAGCTTTGAACAATTCCGGGGTGTTCAGTCCTATACAAAGAAACTTAAAAGTTAACCTCCGCATATATACTCAATTATACAAAACAGAGTCAACTTATCACTTTTAATTGTCACCAAAGCACCTGATAATATGAGAGAATCTGCACATTTCATCAATAAACTTGGAATAGGCGTGCTCGATTGTTGACGCTGGACGGTAAGCTCAATGGGGACTCCAAATACTGATAATACAAAAAAGAAAAGAATAGACCATAGAGCATCACGTATTACACAAAATGACAACATGAAATAGTTTACTAGAGACATGGGTAGCTTAACAAAAATACAAACCTAAGGAGTTAAACAGAGTTATTAGTTATTTTTATAAGAGTATTGCTAAGTGAGTACCTTAAATGTAAGCGATAGATGGGCGAAACAAGAAAAATTAACTACCTATTTGTTCTCTCTTAATTTAAGAAATGATGCAAAGCACCAGCACACAACTAATTGGAGAAACTAATTTGAATCAAGTGTTTGGCCTCCAGAATGTCAATGAGCTAAAAAGGCATGAAACTTACCGTCAGTGCTTGCAACTCCCTGCAGAAAGCGTAACAAGAAAATAGTTAGCAAATCTTCTCTTTGTAAAATCTTCCGAACAATCAGACATTATCAAGATCCCATACCTTTTGCCATCTCTCAATGTCGGTGAGGAAAGTCTTGCTTTTCTGTGCAGTGACCTTAGCCACCTGAAAAACATTCTATAGTTATTACGTAATACCATTGGACATTATTGAAGGATTTTTGCTACTTCTTTCACGTTTTTTTGTAACACTAGTAATCATATATAATATGTCAAACATGCTATCAGTGAAACCTCAACAGGATATTTTGAGAAAAGGCAAATTGCCTAATTCCATTCGAATGCTTTTATCTGAACCAACCAAATGTTGATACCCAAACTTGATCCTAGCCACGGAAACAACTAAATACGCAAAAAATAGTCTTTCTTTTTAGCTTTCTTTCCCATGCTTCCTTTTCCAGAAATTGAAAGGGTGGACTAGTTTCCTTTGGAGATAGATTTATCTCATAAAATTATAAACTTATCCACTAAATATGGCACTGCTAACCCCTTTAATTATGAGTTTTTTGTGAATAGATGAAGAATGTAAATGTTAGTATGTAACCATAACAAGGTACCTACTTATTGGGAACATCATACGATCACAGGTAACTAAAGTATTCTCATTGTCATTTTTAACTTTAGAGGTTCTAAAAGGCCATGCAAGGGGGACAAATATATACAGCTATCAAATTGATTCTCTGCGACTTCAAATTAAAATGTGCAACATTGAGTATCTCATGCTTGTAATTATTACCACAGAAAAGAAACCACATTTCATCTATGCTACCAGGAACACTGTATAACAGTTAAACATGTTCCACTGAATGCTTGTATACATGGCAAATAATGAATTTTTTTGATAGCTAGCTCAGTAACTTGACAAAAACTAATCCCATTAAAATAAATTCATTAAAACACAAGTCATGATAGACATTGATATTAAGCGCCACTATCGTGTTACCTCTTCAACTTTTGTCTTTCCAACAACCACCTTATCTTTTGTCTCGGAAAATCCCTTTCTCAAAAACATGCCTGTAGTAGCAGCCGCAGAAATAAGACGTTCTTGCATGGCATGCCTGGTAGATGGCTGTTGGAAGATAGCCCAGCGGCTTTTGACCGCTGAACCAACTTTCTCTGCCACATCAGCAACGTTTCCTTTAGCGTCCTTTGCTACCTCCCCAACAAAAGTCCCGGCAGAGTTTCCTGCTTCTTTAAGCTTCACGCCTATTCATCAACATTAACATGTTCATTTCGACAATGTTAGAAAACAAAAAAACATGTATATGATTAACACTGGATGTCAGAATCTCCATCCTAAGTACCTGAGGATTGAAAGAAACCGCTAGCTTTTTCTTGCCACTGAGGAGAAACGGCCGAAGGCATTTCAAGTATCACCAAACGCCAACTTTGACGAGCGGAGTATCTACACAATCACTAACAAAAAGTAATCTATTCAAATTCATCGCAATAACTTCTATAAAAAAATTCATTCTTCAAACTAATTCTGCTGGTAGCCAATTGTTCTGAACTACTCTTCTTATACCAACTGTAAGTTATGTTGATCGACAACGATAACATCCTTTTCGTTTTCCCCGGAGAGATTCATTTCAGCATAATATGATCACCAACAAAAGCAAATTCCTCACCAACATAAGCTTGACCAATCATATAATATAGCAAATGATCACAAATTACAATGAATAATCAAAAAGTCTCAGCAAATTCAGTACCTAGAGATTAACTTACACAAAAATCAAAAATCAAAATCAAAAAATCAGTCTTTTAATAATTATCAATACAGTGATCAAACGAATAAAAAAAAAAAAAAAAAAGTGAAGATACTTCAAAATAACTGGTAAACATGAGAGAGAAACAATAGAGTAGTGCAAAACCCTTGAAGAGAGAGAAAGTTAGGGTTTTCGTTTTACCTTTTTTGGTAGCAACTGAATTGACGAAGAAGAAAAAACTGAGAGATGAAATGAAACAGAGTTGAGGTGGCCAGCGAAGAAATTAAATTAAATTTAAAAAAGAAAGTTTATTTAGAAAAAATCTAAAAGAGAATAAGTTCGATTATTAGTAAACTATTTATTAAATATTTGAATTGATATGATGAATGATTCTGTAAATGGTCAAGAACTGTGTGCTTTTTCATTCAATCCAACGGGAATGAGCCACGTGCTGGTGTATTCTGGACCATGGCGCAGCTGAGTATAACTCCTTATTCTAGATGCTCCTGCCCTCTATTTTCAAATTTAAATGAATTTGCAGATTTTGTAACTTGAAAAAAGTCGTCAAAAATTTTATTCTTTTGTTTTTAGTTTTTACGTTTAGGCTCCGATTGTTTTCAAGGAAAAAGTTTTTAAGTTTAGGCTCCGATTGTTTCCAAGGAAAAAGAGAAAAAGGGAAAAAAAATTGGAAAATGAGGATTTTCAGAAAACTTCTATGAAAAATAAGATTTTCCTCTCTTTTCCATGTGATTGGTATGCCATTAATTTTCTGAGAAATTTTTATACTTAATTTGCTTACTCATCATATTAAACAATGTAAAAACTGTTATTCTTCTTTAAAACTTAATTTTTTCAATAAAACTCATATGAAGTTTATATTTTTTCTTAAAATTTATTTATGTTTTATTTATTTTTTTATTTTTTTTGAAAAATCCTTTAAAACTTCTTTAAGAGTAAAGTTTGTTTATTTTAATATAATTAAAATTTGCAACTACTATTAATATATTTGTAACGAAACAACCGAAACAAAACAAGATAATACATTAAATTAAAATAATAATAATTTATTAAAAATGAAAAATAACTAGAATAAAAAATATAAAATAAATAAAGAAGTATTATCTGAAAGTTGAAGAAGATGTGTTGGCGAAAAACATTGATCTTACAAGTGTTTATATAGATTCTAAATTGGTGGGAATATGAAATTTTGAGAACTAGAAATTTTTTCAAAAAGGATTTAATTTTTCCACCTTTTGTGTTGAAGGGAAATCTGAAAATTTTGAGGATGATATTTTTTAATTACATTTGTTTCCACAAAGAAATCAGTAGGTGAATTAAAATAAGTTTTAGATAATTTTTGGAGGGAAATCAAATGTTAGATAAAGATTAAAAAAAAAATTCCCATCTTTCCCTATCTTTTCTCATCTTTTCCTATCTTTTCCAAAATTTTCTTGGTACCAACCACTTGGAAAATAAAATTTTCTAATATTTTTTTCCTTTTCCCTCATTTTCCTTGGAAACAATTGGAGCCTTAGACTCTAATTGGGTCCATGGAAAATGGGAGAAAAGAAAAGAAAAATAACGGAAAACTTTCTAAGTGATTGATAGCATGACATTTTTTTGAATGAGATACGAAACTCTTTATCCAAATTTTTTATAATTCTCAATTTTTTGATTCTCCTCAAAAGTGTAACCAAAACCCATCATTTACCCACTTTCACTTAATTCAGATCGGGAGTAACAAATTAATCCAAGAATATTATTCTAAAGAAATTTCAACTTTCCTCTAGAATAAAACGTGAGAAAACCATTACTCTTTCAAAAATATTATAATCTCAAAAAAGTTATACTCCAAACAAATCAGAAACTATATAGACACTTCTACAATTAATAGTTTTCTTTGCACGTGTTCTTTAACTCCGAGGTAATACTTTTTAGTTTAATTTATATGTTTTTACATATTCTAGTTATTTATCACCTTCATTAAAGTATCACTATTTTAATATGATCTATAATTTTATTTGATATTCTAGGCGTTCTTTTTTTTTTTAAAAGGTATATATAAAAATAATTTAGTATTACATTTTTGCATTTAAGATGACCTTTCTCCAAGAAGTTGCGATTTTCTTGTTTTTTTTACAAATATAACTTAAAAAATATAAATGTTAACTAATTTCATAAAAAATAACTTTTTAATGTACTTTTACAATGTACTTTGAGTTTTAAAGTATAATGATACTTCTTACATAGTTAAAATGATGATAAGTAAATAAACTAAGTTCAACATTCCTCGAAAAACTAAAGTAATGCCAATCGTAGGGAAAAGAAAAGAAAATTTTATTTTCCTTAAAAGTTTTCCTGAAAATTTCTACTTTTCAGTATTTTTTTTTCTTTTATCTCGTTTTTGGTGGAACCAATCAGACGGAACCTTTAGATCAGTTTGATTACTTAGAAATTAGGGCAAAGGAAAAAAGAGGGCAAATATTCTTTTCCGGGTCTTGAGTTGCAAAAGAATCTCTTGAAAAAGAAAGAATTTTCCATAAAGATAGGAAAAAAAGTTTAAACTAGAAAAAAGTTAAAAAGACCTTGGAATATTTTTGAATCAATTTTTATATTGCCCCCGGTGTCAAATATGACAGATAAGAACTTAGAAACGTATCCAAAAGGAACAATTGATCCATAGTCAGAGGGTAAATCACACAAAAAATCAATAGGTTAGGGGCCAGTGCTACAGACCCCATAAATTAGGGGGTTTGCTGCAATTAGCCCTATTTATTATACCCCTGCGGTATCTTTAATTAATTGACAAAAATCATCTCTGCTAATTGAAGGTCAATGGGCAAAATCCTCCACACGTCTAGTTTTGAACTTCACATGCCTAATGTGTGGACTCGCTTCTGATTTACATACATTTTGTATGATTCTGCCACTGCCATGTTTTGATAAAACTGGCAAAATAACCCTGTGTTTTAATAAAATTGGCAATAATCCTCTTCTATTTTCTTTCCTTCAACATTATTAATTTTTGGAGTTTTGGTGAAATAAGTTTAAAAAGGCATAATGATCTATTTACCTCCGGTCAACTCCCAAAATCAAAGTGGGGGCAATGTGCTATTTATTGAATAATAAATAGGTTATTTGCTAATTAAAATAACACGTGTACTTTTTTTGCCAACTTGAGATAATACATGGGTTGTTTGTTTTACACTTTTACTAATAGCTCTATTTATTACATCGCAGACTTTTAGTTCTAGTGCGTGTGTAATTTCTAAGTTTTTTTCTACTTCTAATTGCAGAAAACAAGCATTGAACTCCCTGTACCCGTGCCCGTGTACCTGTGCCCGTGCCTATACAAGTTACAGTACCCACGTATATATGTACGTGGTGACTGATTATTTAGTTACCACATTTCTGAAATTTTTAAAAAAAAATTGGTGGTGGATTTACTGCCACTTTTTTGTCAAAATTTTAATTTTTTTCAATTTGGTGGCCTTTTTCCATCCATTTTATTATATATACATATATAATTAATAATATACCATGACACACACAAATATATATATATATATATATATATAAACAGCTAATTAATCCTAAGTATATTTTTAAACGTGTATATATATATATATATATATACACGTTTAAAAATATACTTAGGATTAATTAGCTGTTGAAATAGATTAGGTACATGAATTTCGGGATTTTCACTGATGAGATGCTGAATAGATATGAAGTAAAAAAGTAACAACCTGCTAAAGGGCACAATGAGCTGTTTACGTTTGGAGGATTGATTTTTTATTTCACATTTTTTTATGGTAAAATTAACAATAAGCAACTATCAGAGTTGGGCTACATGCACCTAATTATTTCTCTGTCTTCTTTGCATATTCTCGGGTTCTGACTATTTAGTGTAGTCCCCGCAGAATAACTGTGATTATAAATATATATATTTTTGTTGGTCATACAATTAGTTGCACAATTTAGTAACTTATAGGATCACAAATGCAACGTGTTACTATAGGATGCATCAAAAGCCATTTTAAGTCTTATTCCTTTCATTTGTATATCATATGGATTTGTTAAAAGCAGATTTACTAAAAGACATTAATAATCTACTTAACTTGTATCTAGGCTCTTTTTACTCTTGAAAGGATTCCATTTATGCTACCCTGCCCGCTGTGCGGGTAGCATATAATGGATTTTGCAAAAAAATCCCCGAAGACTTTACTTAATACTTTAAACTCCAAAATTTTATAAAATTGATTAATTTAATTCTCAATATATATTATCTAGTTAATAAGTTAAATATATGTAATTTAGAATCAAGAATGATAAAATAAATTAAATATTTTCTTATACCTTTTTAAAACACTTGTATTATTATTTTCACACTTAACAATACAATTAAATTAATTGCTAAATTTATTACTTTAAAAATCATGAAAAGTAAAAATAAAAGATACCAACAAAAATATGATTAAAAAACCATACATGTAACCGAATTTTCCTCATCTTCCTATTATGAGATACATTTTGTTTTTATTCCTCTTTGTTTATCATTTTTATGTTGGTATCTTTTATTTTTACTAATCATAATAATTTAATTAACTTTAGCAAAAACAAAAGACATTTAGTT
The DNA here is from genome assembly GCA_946800315.1 of Misopates orontium. Taxonomy (NCBI): domain Eukaryota; kingdom Viridiplantae; phylum Streptophyta; class Magnoliopsida; order Lamiales; family Plantaginaceae; genus Misopates; species Misopates orontium. The sequence continues at coordinate 42,626,541 of OX326947.1, read as the reverse complement.
GTTTTGTAAGTGTAAAAGCAAAAACAAAAGTGTTTTGTAAAAGTATAAGAGAACGTAAAATATGTTGCAAAAGTGTAATTTTAATTATTAATTACATATGTTAAACTTATTAACTATACAATTTATTTAGAATTAAAAATAATGAATTTTATAAATTTTAGGGGTTTAAAGTACTAGATAAGATCTTCAGGGATTTATTTGCAAAATCCATCATATGCTACCCGCAAAGCGGGCAGGGTAGCATAAATGGAATCCTATTGAAAGATGCTTTATGTACTGTTGAGGGGCGTGGAACATAATTACTTTTCATAACTTGATGCTCAATCATTTGGGTTAATCTGAAGTTTAGTTCGTGGCGTCCGAAAATTTGGACGCCACAGTGCTGTTATTTGGACGCCACAGTGCTGTCAGATTTTTCTGACAGCACGCGTGGCGTCCAGTAATTCGGACGCCATGGTCTGTTTTATTTAAAAAATATTTTTTTTTATTTTTTTTTAAACGTTCCAGATCATGCATTTTTGCATGATTCGGACCGTTAAATCGTGGTGTCCGATTATTTTGACACCACGATTTAAATCAATGGGGTCAAATTATTTTGACCCCATTTATTTTGCATGGCTACAAATTATTTTGTCACCATTATGTCCAATGGTGACTGATTTTTTTCACTCCATGTTTGGTGAGTGATTATTTTCTCACCATTGCTGGCTACAAATTTTTTGGACTCCATTGATTTAAATTCAGTTCCTACATGGCTACTGATTTTAATCACTCACCATATTTTTGACTCCATTGCCTTGTATTCTTGTAGTGTATAGACAATATGGACTATGAGAATTAATATTCTTTTGCGCTTGTAAGTTTCTTTTCTTATAGTATGTGTAGATCTCTCAATTCATTTGCGACCGTGGAAAGACTCTTGTGGTCAGTTTCTTGTAAATCAACTTCTTGTTCTGGTATAAGACCGGTTTTCATCTTGTTCTTGTTAATTATTTCTTTATATTTCTCAATTGCATGTAAAATTATTTGTTTTGTTCCTAAGTACTTTTGTGTTTAATATATGCAAGCTTTATAAAGATAGGTGCAAAAGAATATTTAGAAAATATATTGCTCTGTATTAGTTGAACTGACAAGTAGCATGATGGTTAATGCTCAGTACGTAGTGCCGGCCGGGGCTAGAATTCGAGGCATTGCGAATAAATGCTGATTAGGTTCCAAAATCAGCCAAGTAAATTGAGAGTCTACATCGTGTTTTTCTTCCTTTTTTTTTTTTTTTTTTTTTTTTTTTTCTTTCTTTCGATTAAGGTGGAACAAGTAAAAAATAAATTACAAACTTGTCCACCTCTAATATGAAATAACAGGTTATTGTTATGTTCTCTTTACTAAAAGAAATGTTATAAGCAACACTAATTTGTTGTGTTAAGACCTCAGTTTGTCACTGAAATCTAAAAGAGTTAAAAATGTTGTTTCTGAAATGTTAACTCTAAAATTCTTAAGCTAATAAGTTTCAATAAAAAGACAGTGTGGTTGCACCTGAAAATAATTTTAAGTGAATTTATTTGAAAGTACTAATTGAGGCTGAAAATTCAACATTCGGCAATAAAAACAATTTTTAGTGACCTTTTATCTGAAAGCACTGATCTGCCGCAAGCACTTTAACTTTAAAAAGTAATAATTTAGTCCGAACTAGTTCAGTGGACGTGATTCACACGTGTTTACTTTTGTTATATTTTAATAAGTGATATGATCGATAATGCATTTACACATATATCAATAAATGAGAAGATTTGCATCTTAAATAGTACTTCGTAATTTTAGACAATTTGTTTTAGTTAAGTTGAAATTACTGATAAACAGTACTCCATCAAAAATAAAAAGACTTGTAACAAAATGAAGGAAAAATTAAAATTTGAAATATTATAGAATTGTTTTGGTGTAAAGAGATACAAATTATATTGGTCCTATAATTACTCTGTACAGTGGTCTTTTTGCTATTTTTTTTTATCATAATTGAAAGAGTAGGCTTGGAGTTTCCTAGGCCGTGTTTGGATGTATTTTCACATGTTTGGTTGCCTCAAAATATTTTTGGATGTTTGGTAAATTATTTTGAAAAGTGTGCAAGGTATTTGAAATATAGTTTGGATGTTGAGTGTTAGAGTTTTAGGGAGAAAATAGGTATATAGGCATCAAATCAATTCAGGTAAAAGAGTATGAAAAATAATATAATAACCAGTAATCATTGTTTGATGATTAAGAACTGTTGACTTGATTGTTTGATGATTGAGATTCAATATATATATATATATATATATATATATATATATATATATATATATATATATATATATATATATATGTGTGTGTGTGTGTGTGTGTGTGTGTGTGTGTGCATGTGTGTGTGTTTTTTATATAACATAAAAATATAATTAAAAATCTCAATTTATATGATCACTGTTATAAAAATGAACATAATATTAGAACATAAATATGATATTATTTAAACTAAAAATTGCAACATAATTTCTACAATACAAAGTGCACAAATATGTACTACATCGCTCCAACATGATACATAGTTCATCTAATATATTGATCCACAACATAATTATGGACTACAAACATCACGCGCAATTATTTCGACACTCTTCATAAATAAGTTCAGGACAAAATACATAATACATTATTCATTTTTAAACTAGCTACCCAAATTAGAGGAGTTGGTGCAAGATTATAGGCAAATTAAATCCATAAATAAAGATTATGTATGAATTCTACCTTAATTATCTAAAATATGCTATTTGCGTTTTTTATTATGTGTGAACACAACGATCCAATTCATTTCAAACTTAAATAAACACATAATAGTAGATAAGATCTTTGTAGTTTTAACTTGAAAGAATTAAAGTTAATGGGAGATGATATATACAGAGCAAAATCCCTTAATACAGAGCAATTCTTTGAGTTTTACAACTATACCCTCTTTATATTAGTTAAACATTCATTTTTCTTTCAATACATGCCAATCATTAGATGAATCTTTGGAAACATAATTAGAATATTCATCTTTCTAAATTATGTAATGGAAAGATTGTCTTCCCTTGTTTAGCAATAGTTAATAATATATATATATATATATATATATATATATATATATATATATATATATATATATATATATATATATATATATATAAGTTAGTTAATAGAAATATAATTAAGTATTAAATCCATGTATCATTAAAATTTGTATATTGCATTTCGAGAACAAAAAACTGTTTAACACGTTAATTTTTAAATGTCTAGTTTCATTATTATACGAACATAATGAGAATAATATTTTGAATTCACGTAAGCTTGTTGTCTGCTCTTTGTATCATTCTCCCAAGTTTAAAGATTTGCTTTGATAAAAAAGATAAAAGAAGAAAATATTAAATGTAAGTAAAATAATTTTATATTCTAATTGGCATAAGGAGTGGCCCTCAATTAGTATAATATATGCATTAATATATGTATTTACAAACAATAATAAATTTGAACCCACCTATATTTTAAATTTTTTTTTTTCGGAAAAAATACTTGTAAGATTATACGGATATATGAACGCCGTATAAACAAAAAGTTTGAAGGAAAATACTAAAAAATAGAGTAATTAGTTATATTTTGATTAAGTAATTTATTTACATGGATTATTAACAACCGCTAAACAAAGAAAAATAAACTTTCCATTAATTGGAAGAATGAATATTTGAATTGTGTTTCCAAAGATAATGCTAATTGATGTGGGGTATTTTCGTCTGGATACGTGTCCGCTCTCCAACACTCCATGTCAGACTGCTTTAGTTCCTGCTGGATGCTTAAGCAGCTTTTTTGAGTTCAGAACCTGCACTCAACACTACACGTAAACTAAGCCGGTGCCTCCTCCGGCGAAGGCACTCCGACGCTCAAGTCAGATAGGTCGGAATGTGAGGTATTGTCGTCAGAGACAATAGCTCGAACAAATGGGTCGAATTTAGCTCAAATAGGTCGAATTTGAGCCGTATAGGTCGAATAAGCACACCTCAAAATGGTACTGAGAACCGAGATGAAGACACCCGAAAAGGTCGAATTACCCTCAAATAGCTCGAAATACACTCTATATAGATCGAACAAGAGCTATTGCAAATAGCTCGAATTATTGCTCTATAGCTCAAATTCGATGTATATAGCTCGAAATTAAATGCTTGGAAAATAAAAACGTACCTTAAAATGAGGTATGGGACCCCCTTATATAGTAATAAGAGTCCTTATTCAGCTAGAAGTACTATCCAAGTCGAACTATAAGTCTAAATAGGTCGAATTAGACCTATTTTGAAATAGCTCGAATTGGGCCTTCAAATAGGTCGAACTGGGCCTCAAATAGATCAAATTTGGGCCCATATAGCTCGAACTGGGCTTCTGGGCCTCAAATAGATCGAATTTGGCCCCATATAGCTCGAACTGGGCTTGATATAGCTCGAATTAGGCCTTTTCGGGCCCAAATAGGTCTCGCTTGGGCTCAATTTGGGCCTACTTGGGCCGATTTCCGAGTTTTGCCTTGAATTGTAATTTTGCATTAAAAAATAATGGTGCTGACGTGGCATAATATGTCCCGAAATACGTTCATGTATTGTATCGGATATTATGACGTGACGGTACCGAAATATGGTACATCATGGAGTCCCCCAGTTCGTAAGAGTAATGTGTACAAACATTGGTCATACGAACGAGAAAGAAGTCAAATAACCGAGTATCGTGCCACGAAATCGGCCTCGGCGTAAAAAACCAAGAATTTGACCAAAAATATCAAAATTCGAAATAGGTCGAATTTACTATTTTTGGTAACTCGAATTAGTATTGGTCGAAATTAAATCCCAAAAAGATAACTCGAATTTCAGGAAATTTTTTCCGAAATATAGCTCGAATTTGCATATAGGTCGAATTTGAGGGCATTTTGGTAATTAACGATCATTTCGCCTATAAATACTCCACTCCCAGCTTCATTTCCTCATTTCGCGCCTAAGCATTCCTCCAAAGCTCTCGAGAAATAGCTCGAATTTATAGCTCGAATTCGCCAAATATAGTAAGTGCGCTGAAATAGATCGAAATTGCTCCCAATTTAGTAAGTTTAGTAAAATAGCTCGAAAAACTTCCATATAGCTCGAAAATAATCCCAAATAGCTCGAAAATACTCCCAGATAGCTCAAAATTTGCCCTTCCAATTGTATCCTTTGGTAAGTGATGAATAACTCGAAAATATAGCTCGAATTACCTATGTAAATTCGAGTTATAACACTTAGAAATTTTTTTCAATTTTTGAAAAATTTTAAAATTCTAATAATTTTGACTTTTTCGCAGATTTGTTCACGACGGCTCGTTTTCGGCGTAACCGGTCACCACGACGTCCATCACCACCTCGATCTCACCAACGTGCTTACTACAACTCTCGCAATCAACCTCGAGATTCTTCGTATCGAAATCCTCACAATTCAAGCACGAGGCGTCCATCATCCCCGATTCGTCCTCGGCAACCAGAACCTGCCCGAATTCGAGTACCTGGTGCACCGAAGCTGTTTGTACATGCGCAGAGGTCATACAAGCAAATCGACCCAAACGAAGAAGTTTCTGTAGATCTAGACCCTCGTGCCGGTAATTTTTCAACCTGAACCTCCTTATGACTCGTGTTATTGATATTGAGTCGTCCAGTAGTAGTAGGCAAAACAGTAGTGAGTCTTCTAAGTCTTCTAAGGCTAAGGAAAATGAGTCGACTAGTGGCAGTAGTAATGACTCAAGTGACGAGACCTCCTCTAGCAATGATAGGAGATCTAGCAATGATAGGGCATCTGATATGGAGGTAGACATCCTAGGAGATGACGAGGTTGAGTCTAACCCTCTTCCCATCGTGTCCTATTTGCCTCCACCCCCAATGATGCTCCCATACTTGCCGCAAACTCTCCCGAACAACTCGCTGCGCAAACTTGATTAACTTTGATCAGTTTCCTTCTTCCCTTACTTACGACATAGCTTATTATCGTGATACCTACGACATCCCTGATACTTATGAGATCATCGTTCTTGGGCCAGATGACAGGATAAACAACCCGCCAGAAGGGTGTCTCACTGTTTTCAGTAGTTATCTCCATTGTGGCTTACGGTTTCCCATATCCCCTGTTGTTTCAGAGATCATGGTCTCCCTCAATTCTTGTTCTTCACATTTTACCCCCAACGCATACACACAGATGTATGCTTATGTGATGCTCACCCGCGTCTTTGACCTCCCATGTTCCGTAGACGGTTTTTGGCAATTTTTTTTAGTGAAATTCTGTAATAGAGGTGTAGATGCCGGGTTTTACTACCTGAGTTTGCGGAAGAAGCAATGCTTCCTGTCTGATTTACAATCGAGCTTCGGGGCGCATTGGAAGAAGCAATGGTTTTTCATCAACGAATCCAAGCCCCAGGAATTCCGATTCAAGCAGCTTTGGACCGACGCCCGTCCATCGCCCACACGCCCCAATCCTCCTATCTATAGTCAGACAGTGGTAAAGAACTTGAAAGAGCATCAGTTTGATGCTTTTGAGTTAACCACCACCCCAGTGTTGCGGGCCGGTGGTTATACTCATCGTGCAGGCGTTGAGTCTTCTGTTTTTGGTATAACATTATGCATATTTGTCCTTTTTACTTGTTGAATTTCTATCTTCCTTTATTGTCTTCTAACCTTTGCATTATTTGTTATTTTCAGAGCGCATCGTTATGGGCAAGACGAAGAAGAGGCTGGTCGCTATGAAGCGCGGCGCGAATGCTCCTCAGGCCTCAGCGCCCATTCCTGAGAAGACCAGTCGCCGTGGTGCGAAGACGGCTGGTACTAGTTCGAGAGGCGGCAGTGTTCCTACTCCGCCTTCCACCGCTGCTGTCTCGACTCGAGGGTCGGGACGGGGTAGGGGTTCTGGTCCTGCGCCTTCTCCTGCTCCATCGCTGTCGGCTGCTGAGGCTGCTCCCGGATCACCACCTATCGGTTCTGAGCCGATTGTTCCGGAGCTTTCTTCTCCACCAGCACCTTCGACTGGAAGAGTGCATCTTCCTTCTATTGCTGAAGCGGCGCGTCGTTTTAATGAGGCTAATCTAGAGCCAGCGACCAGGAAGAGGTCTTCGACTGCCGAGGAGATTCGCCGGGGCAAACGTCATGCGCATGATAATTCAAATACCTATGAGGATGATGAGCTCGACATCGATGTGGAGGAGATAGTGCGAGCTACGGTCGAGTCAGGACAGTTCACCATGAAGGATACTACTGCCCTTCGACTCATGAAGGGATTTTTGCCTGACTTCGATCGTCAGCTTTACTACCAGGTGATGGGGCACAAGAAGCTGGTCAGCTGTGCTGCCTTGTCTATGTGCGAGGTTTGTGTACTTATATACTTTCCTTGAATTTCGTATTATACTTGTTTTTGAATGTCACTGACTTTCTCCCGTTTTTGTAGTTCTGCATTAACTTCCAGACCATGGCGGAGAATTTCGACATGGTCATTAGTCATGACTTCTCAGGGTCAACAGAAGGAGCTGATGGACAGGCACCTCTCTTCAGCCTTGCAAGCTCAACGACTGGAGAAACAGGCCAAGGAGGCTAAGGCTGAGGTTGAGAAGTATCTTATAGTAGCCGTCGATGAGCTGAAAGCAGTGCAGGCCGAGCTGGAGGCCCTAAAAGCAGCTAAGGCTGCTGTTGACAAGGAGCTCGTTGAGGAGAAGCGACTGTCTAGTCAGCTCACCACCGATTGCCAGCACGCTACTTCACTTGTTGACGACCACGTTGACACAATCAGGACGATGCAGGATGCTGCTGCTGCTGCTGAGGCAGAACGTGCGAGACTCGAGGCTGAGCTAGCTGATGTTAAAGCTTGCCTTGCGACTGCTGAGGAGGATGGCTATAACAGGGCCATGAACGAGATAGTCCTCTCATACTTGATTTTATTTCCCGTATCTTGATGTCTTGTAATTTGAACTTACATTTTCTTCTCTTGGTTCGTAGGAGCTCCCTGATGAGGATAAGGTGATGGTAGCTATCGAGTTCTTTCACTCGGCTACATGGGAGCAGATTGCCATGGAGAGGGGCGGCTTTGATACAACCAAGGGTTACAATATGGCCCTTGATGACATCGTCGCCCGAGGTGCCCTCGCTCCTGGGTTCAAGAAGGAGGATTTCAATGTGCTCAGCTGCCTGAATGAAGATGATGCGGAGGTTGGTGAATCCTCAGGTGCTGCTGCTGCCGATCCTTCTCTTGCTGATCCATCTCTTGTTGAGCCTGCTCCTGCTGTGGAAGTTGGCGAGCCCAAGCATGATCCATTCACATCCTTCTATCCCCTTCGTCTGGTATGGCTCTCTGATTTCGCTGATGAGCAGCCATCCACTTATGCTGCTGCTGCCGCTGCTTCGGATGAGCCCATGGAGGAGGGTGAGATGGGTTTCGACCCTCAGGTCCTGGATCATCCTGCTGAGGGCGATCAGGCTATGCCCGATGTCCCTGTTCCCACTCCTGCTCCTCGTCAGATCTCTCCCGTAGACGACACTAGGCCCCTGAACGAGTCATTTGCTGAGATTCAGGAGCAGAGCGAGGGTGCTGTGAAGTCGCTAGGACTAAATCTGCTGCCCTGATTAGTTTAAGTGGCCTGCGTGCCCATCTTCCTGGCGTCTATGCCTTAGATAGTATTTTGAACATCCTTACTTTCCGTACAGTATATTTGTAGTTCATTCTTTTTGTACAGTATATCTTGTTGACTTGTGCGCGATTTTAGCGCTTATCCATTGCTAGTACAGTTTGACTTTAGAAATTTTCGAATGCTGTTACTTTGTCTTGTTAAATCTTTACTCATATGTGTCTACTTTTTTAAGTTTATATTTGTCACTTGCTAAAACACTTAAGTTTTATAAACAAGTATATGTGAGAGTGCGAGAACTTGTGCTCTACTCTACGAGGCTTGTGCTCGTTGTGCGAAGCTAATGTTCGCGCTTGCGAAGCTAAGTTCGCGGGAGTGCGAAGACTTGTGTTCGACTCCACGAGGCTTGTGCTCGTTGTGAAGCTATGTTTGCGCTTGCAAAACTATGTTCGCGGGAGTACGAGGACTTGTGCTCGACTCCACGAGGCTTGTGCTCGTTGTGCAAAGCTAATGTTTGCGCTTGCGAAGCTATGTTCGCGGGAGTGCGAGGACTTGTGCTCGACTCCACGAGGCTTGTGCTCGTTGTGCAAAAGCTAATGTTTGCGCTTGCGAAGCTATGTTTGCGGGAGTGCAAGGAATTGTGCTTGACTCCACGAGGCTAGTGCTCGTTTTACGAAGCTAACGTTCGTTAAGTTTTTAAACTTATATTTCGTAAACAGTATGAGTTTAACTTTATGTATCTTGATAGATTGTAATCCTGCGGGTAATGAGTAGGCAACGGCTAAATTTGAATAAAATAAGAGATTTTATTAGTTTTGGGACTGAGCTCGAGTAACTTTCGAGTTGCCTACGTATCCCGCCGTATATAGGTTGGCTAGGAATCAAGTCCCCGTACTTCGCTGCTAACTATTATAATGAGAATCCGCGTAAAGGGACTCGTAATTCGTAAAACAATAAGCGAATGAAATATTGAAACTACGGTCCTATCATGCCACAAGGCCATTAGAAAACTAGTGTTCTAACTATAAAACCTTCGTAAGTTCTTGACGTTCCAGGGGCGTGACAAAGTCCTTCCACCAAACTCTTGTAAGTAGTAATATCCTTTTGAGCTTGCTTTCTCCACTCTGTACGGTCCTTCCCAGTTTGGCTTCAATTTTCCAACATGCTTGGTAGCTTCAACTTTTCTAAGTACCAAGTCCCCCACTTGAAAGTTCCTGAAACGAACTTTGTTGTCATATGCTTTCGCCATCATAGATTTATACGCTTGAGTACGTTGGTACGCTGCTTCCCTTGTTGCTCCGCTCAACTCCAAATCCATTTGTCTTGCCCTTAATGCCTGCTCCTCATCATATGTAACAATACGATAAGTTGGCATTCCAATCTCAGCCGGTATCACTGCTTCAGATCCATATGTTAATAAGTATGGAGTTTCTCCTGTAGAAGTACAAGGAGTTGTGCGATATACCCACAATATTACTGGCAGCTCGTCTACCCAGTTTCCTCCTTCTCCTTCCAGCCTTTTCTCCAAACTCTTCACTAATGTGTTGTTAGTGGCCTCCACTTGCCCATTTTCTTCTGGATGCGTTACGGATGTAAAATGTTGCTCAATTTTCATGTCTTTGCACCAGTCTTGAATCTTAAAACCTTGGAACTGTTTGTCGGAAATTTAGACCCTTGGGATTCCGAATCGACAAACAATGTTCTTCCAAATGAGTTGTTTCACATTAGGCTCAGTAATGTTTACAAGTGCTTCAGCCTCAACCCACTTAGTGTAATACTCGACTGCCACCAATAACCATTTTCTACCTCCAGTAGCCTTTGGCATTGGTCCAACGATATCTATTCCCCATTGATCGAATGGGCATCCATAACTCACTGTTGTCATAGGTTGTGCAGGTGTATGAATGATCTTCGCATGCAATTGACAACTTCTGCACTTCCTAGAGTAATCCATAGCATTTCTCATAATAGTTGGCCAGAAATATCCTTGTCGGAGTATTTTCTGGGCCAAAGATCGTCCTCCAGAGTGATTTCCGCAACTTCCTTCATGAATTTCTCGTAAAACTTGTTTTGCCTATGACGGAGATAGGCATCTTAAGAGTGGTCCCTCGAAAGACCGTTTGTATAGTTCGCCATTGAACATAGTAAATCTTGCAGATTTGTACTTGAGCCTTCTGACCGTTTGAGGATCATTAGGTAAGTTCCCGTTCTGAAGATAATCGATGATCTCAGCCTTCCAACATGCCTCGATCTCAGAGCATAGTCCAATGCTTGCGTCGGTTTTGACTCAACTCCTTTGCCAATAGAAGGCTGCTCTGAAGCCAATAGAGTTACTCGCCTTTCAACAAACACTTCGGCGGTACTTGCAAATCGTGATAAAGAATCAGCGCGTTCATTCTCCGTTTGAGGGATCTGCGAGATAGAGAAAGTATCAAAGTTTGATGTCGCCTCCTTCAATTTTTCGAGATACTTTACTATTGCAGCCTCTTTCGCCTCATATTTTCCTTCGAATTGATTAGCAATCAATTGTGAGTCCGTGAATGCAACAAGCTTCTTTATCCCCAACAATTTTGCCATTTGGATGCCAGCTAGCATAGCCTCATACTCCGCTTGATTATTCGTCACTTGGAAATTTAACCTTGTCGCATAGTCGAATTCTCTACCATCCGCCGATTTTAGGTAAATTCCTGCGCCACCAGCATCGTTTGTAGACAATCCATCTACATGTAAAGTCCAAGTTCCCCTCGCAACTACAGGTTTGTCCCTTTTGATATCTTCCGTCACCATTGCTACATCAGGCGCTTGCTCCGCCTCTGAGATAGTTTCAGCCACAAAGTCCGCCAGCTTTTGCGCTTTGATCGCCGTTTTTGGCATATACTCCAAGCCATATTCTCCTAACTCGATTGCCCACTTCACAAGTCTCCCAGATGTTTCCGATTTTTCCATAACTTGTTTCAATGGTTGATTGGTTAAGACAGTAACCGGATGTGATTGAAAGTATGGTCTTAACTTTCGTGCAGTTATCACGAGTGCGTATGCTACCTTTTCGATCTCCAGATAATTCACCTCAGCCCCATTCAACACTTTGCTAACGTAATAGATAGGCAAATGTTTCTTGTCTTCTTCGCGCACGAGTACTGTGCTCAATGAATTCTTCGTTATGGCAAAGTAAAGATATAGCATCTCATTGAATTCTTCGTTATGGCCAAGTAAAGATATAACATCTCATTGTCCTTGGGCTTAGATAGTAATGGTGGTGTCGTAAGATACACCTTCAATTGACGAAAGGCCTCTTCACAATCTTCAGTCCAGACAAACTTAGGTGTCTTACGTAACTTCTTGAAAAAAGGTAAACTTTTTTCTGCAGAATGTGAAATGAATCGACTAAGTGCCATGATCCTCCCCACCAAGCGTTGCACCTCTCGAACATACTTGGGGGACGGTAGATCCATTATAGCTTCAATCTTGTTTGGGTTAGCTTCGATGCCTCGCTCATTGACCATGTACCCCAAAAACTTCCTAGCCTTAACACCAAAAGTGCATTTCTTGGGATTTAGCTTCATCCCGTATTGTTTCATGATACCAAAAGCCTCTTCCAGACGTGATCTTCCGCCTTTAGACTTTTGATAAGCATGTCATCAATGTAAACCTCCATAGTCTTGCCAATTTGATGGTAAAACATCTTGGCAACCAACCTTTGAAATGTTGCTCCTGCATTCTTCAAACCAAATGGCATCACCTGGTAACAGTATATTCCTCTATCAGCGATAAAAGTCGTTTTATGTTGATCCTTTACTGCCATTAGTATTTGGTGGAAACCGCTCTGCGCATCGCAAAGACATAGCAATGCACACCCTGCTGTAGAGTCAACCACGAGATCAATCCTGGGCAAGGGGAAAGGATCTCGTGGGCAATGTTTGTTCAAGTCAGTGTAATCCACGCACATCCTCCATACGGTCGGCTTCTTTGGAAACAGTACAACGTTGCTTAGCCATTCAGAGTATCGTACTTCAAATATGTGGCCTGCAACAAGCTTTGTTTGTACTTCCAACTCTGCAGCCTTGTTTTTTTCTTCACTGAAGTGTCTCTTCTTCTGTAGGACAGGCTTAGCATTTGGATTAACATTCAGGTGATGTACCGCAACTCGAGGATCTATTCCCTTCAAGTCCGAGTCCGTCCATGCAAATACATCAAAGTTTCTTCATAGGCATTCCAATAACGCCTTCTCAATCTCCGAGGTCAACTCGCTTCCAATTTTAATGACCTTGTCAGGCTCATTATTTAATAGAATCACCTCCTTAAACTCTCCAGAAGGTTTCAAGCGCTCAATTTCCATCTTATTCTTATAACGCAGAGTCGTCTTGTCTTCCTTTTCTTCTTCCGCCTTCTTTGAGGCGTCTTCAACATCGGGAGGAGTAGGATCCTCCGACACCGCCTTTTGGTCCACTTGCGTAGCAAGCACCATCTCCGTATCAACTTGTTTTCCTATTTCAGGCGTCTCCAATGGGTGTATGTCAATCATCGTTACATTTGGATCCGTTCTTGCCTTGATAGGTTTAGTCGATGTAACATAGCAACTCCAAGAATCACGATAGTTTGTAGTGAGTTTAGCAACTCCGCCAGGCGTTGGGAACTTGACCTTTTGATGCACCGTAGAGATGATCATAGCAAACGCCGTTATCCCAGGCCTTCCAATCAGCACGTTGTATGCAAAAGGTATGTCGACAATGAGATATTCCACATTCAGTGTTCTTCTCTTTGGATTCACGCCAAAGGATGTTGGCAACATGATCCTTCCAACAGGTTTGACTTAACTTCCACCAAATCCCACTAGCGGTGAGTTAACATCAGTGAGCTTGTATTGTCCAAGCTTCATTTGTTGTAAAGCATCCATGAAGATGATGTTGGACGAACATCCATTATCAATCATTATCCTCTTTACCCCGTGATTCGCAATCACTGCAGAAACAACCATAGGGCAATTCAAGTATTGCGCTTCCTTAGCTTGTGAAGACAAGCTGTCAAAATCGCTATCGTCGAATGTGATCCTTGTATCCAATTTGTCTACTGCAAAGACAAGATCTATCTCAGGGCACTTCAGTCGTTCATTGTATATATCACGTGAGATGCGTTTTCTACTTTTGGCTGAGTCAGCGCCAGTTGGTCTGCCAGCAATCACATTGACTCTATTCTCAATATCATCATTCCCATTACCTTTTTTACGCTTTGGTTCATCCTTCTTCTCATACAGAGATCTATCCCGCTTGCGTCCAGATGACGCCTTCTCTTGACGTGACTCTCTATTCTCAAAGACGTACTCAACGAGTTTTCCCTCTTGAATGAGTCGTTCAATCTCTTTCTTTAGGGCCTTGCATTCGTTAGTAAAATGCCCATTCTGCCTGTGGAACTTACAATATTTCTTCGACACCTTGGTCTCCTCCGTTTCTCGAAATGGTTTTGGGGTTCTTAGCAACCCGCTATCTTTCTCAATGGCGTAGATCTCGCCTTTGTTTCCTCAGTGGAGTATAATTGTCAAATTTCTTAAAGGGTTGTCGATTGCGATCACGATCTTTGCCCCTTAACTCCTTCCTCCAATCTCTATCTTTATTCTCCTTGCCCCCATGAATTCCCGGCGAATCTATCAACCCTTGATTCATGGTCGCCTCCTCAACTTCAATGACCTTACTAGCGAGGTCCATCACTTGCTCAATGGAATCAGGTGTGTTCCATGTTATTACTTCTATCAGCTTCTTGCTCCGGCAACGATGCTCCGATACAGAGATGACCAAGTCAACATTGGGAGCATTCACTCTACCAATCTCCAGATTCAGATGCTCTATATACCTTCCCAAAGGTTCATCAGGTCCTCTATAGATATTAAACAGCGTGCTTGGAGATTTCTTCTTTATCCGATAAGTAGCAAACTTCTTTACGAACATGGTCCTGAACTGCTCAGATGATTCAATTGAACGCGAACGCAAGTTCTTGAACCATTCCTTTGCAGGGCCTCTCAGACTGAGCGAAATAAGTTTCGCCCTCATATTCTCTGCATACCCCGATACCTGCAAATCTCCATCTAACTCATCATGATGTGCTACTAGATCGGTATTTCCATCATACTTCTTCAGGACAGGAAGATTAGTTCCTTCCTTCAATGTTAAATTACTGATCGCCTCACAGAAGGGGTTTGGCCTCTCGCTTAGTGGAATATGTTCTGCAACAACAGGCTCCAGTCTTGGGACAACTCTTTGAGGCAAATCCCTATCTCTTCCGACAGTTCGACTTGCTGCGGGTCGATGATCAGGAACTCTCTGTCTAGAATTCACCTCTGTATCCCTCACTTCTCTATCTGGACCAGTTGTTCGACTGGGAGCTCTGTTAGCATTAGTCCTCATTGAACGAGGGTTCCTCCTTTCAGGCGAGGGAGATGGATCCCTTGGCCTTGTCATCCTAGTCTGCGTATAATGCCTTGAATCATCACGACGCTGGGTCTGATGAGTCCTTCCTTGCTGTAGTGCTGCAGGCTGTGCTGCTGGTTGTTGTGCTATTGGAGCCTAAACATTCTGTTGAGCAGAAGTGTTAGCCAATTGCTGCACAATCATTGGAACCATAGTCCTTTGGAATGCTGCCATGATTTGATCCAACTGAGCGGAATTCAATAGCTGTTGTTCCGTGGGAGGAACTTCAGGTTGATTCGCTGTGTGAGTTGGAGGATCAAGGGGAGTGCTGGGCGCTGCCACTGATGTTCGTTCAGAAGCATCAGGTGCCCGATTATCGTCCTCCCTCTGTGATCTAGTCCTTCCTGCCATTCCATTCTTCTCCGTTGAGCCATTGAGTGTCAGTGTTTGTTACTAAGTGCGTATAGAGGTTCCCACAGACGGCGCCACTGATGTGGGGTATTTTCGTCTGGATACGTGTCCGCTCTCCAACACTCCATGTCAGACTGCTTTAGTTCCTGCTGGATGCTTAAGCAGCTTTTGAGTTCAGAACCTGCACTCAACACTACACGTAAACTAAGCCGGTGCCTCCTCCGGCGAAGGCACTCCGATGCTCAAGTCAGATAGGTCGGAATGTGAGGTATTGTCGTCAGAGACAATAGCTCGAACAAATAGGTCGAATTTAGCTCAAATAGGTCGAATTTGAGCCGTATAGGTCGAATAAGCACACCTCGAAATGGTATTGAGAACCGAGATGAAGGCACCCGAATAGGTCGAATTACCCTCAAATAGCTCGAAATACACTCTATATAGATCGAACAAGAGCTATTGCAAATAGCTCGAATTATTGCTCTATAGCTCAAACTCGATGTATATAGCTCAAAATTAAATGCTTGGAAAATAAAAACGTACCTTAGAATGAGGCATAGGACCCCCTTATATAGTAATAAGAGTCCTTATTCAGCTAGAAGTACTATCCAAGTCGAAGTATAAGTCTAAATAGGTCGAATTAGACCTATTTTGAAATAGCTCGAATTGGGCCTTCAAATAGGTCGAACTTGGCTTCAAATAGATCGAATTTGGGCCCATATAGCTCGAACTGGGCTTCTGGGCCTCAAATAGATCAAATTTGGCCCCATATAGCTCGAACTGGGCTTGATATAGCTCAAATTAGGCCTTTTCGGGCCCAAATAGATCTCGATTGGGCTCAATTTGGGCCTACTTGGGCCGATTTCCGAGTTTTGGCTTGAATTGTAATTTTGCGTTAAAAAATAATGGTGCTGACGTGGCATAATATGTCCCGAAATACGTCCATATATTGTATCGAATATTATGACGTGGCGGTACCGAAATATGGTACATCACTAATCATTGGCATGTATTAAAAGGAAAATAAATGTATAACTAAATAACTAATATAAATGGGGGTATAATTGTAAACATAAGAAAATTGTGCTGTATTGAGGGGTTTTTCTCTGTATATATATCATCTCCCAAAGTTAATACCTATGATAAAGATTTCATATTAAATATGAACAGCACGTAACAGAAGAAAATAAAATTGAGTAAGCAAAACAGTAAAATGTTTAAAATATTTACTCGTTATATAGTATTTTTTGTCTATATATAAACATGTCATATCAATGTTTCCTGCTCATGCACCATATATGAACAATTTATAATTAAAATGTAACTATATAAATTAGTAACAATTGATATATGAATTTAAATTCCAAAAACATAGATGTGATGAACTAAATAGTGAATTTGACTGATTACAGTGGCCATCTCGTGATTTATAATAACTTTTAGTATTAATTCCATTAGTCTGGATTAAAACTAAAAAACTTCCCTACTATTTGTTGTTCTGTTAGTTTTAATTAGTTTGACATAATAAAGTAAGCTACTCAATATATCAAATCATAGATAAATAAAGCGGGGTTTAAATTAAATAATTTATTACTTTGCCTTGAATCATGGAGTAATTCCTTTAATTAAGGATGTTAGTTTAAGAATGATTAATACATTATCTTTGGGAAGGGTAGAAATGAGCTTTTAGATATATCATTAGCATATATATATATATATATATATATATATATATATATATATATATATATATATATATATATGATTTGATGAGGAGAGAGAATTTAACATGAACTGATGTGAAAGAAAGTTAAATTGTACAGAATACAGATCCTATAGTATTGGTTTTGCTTTTTCCAATTACCGGGCCAAATTTCAAACTTTGAAAAGTGATCTAAATGAGTTTGAAACTACCAAAGTTTGAAAACTCTGGGGGATAATTAATCCAAACAAGCCCCTAGCCTTTGGAGAAAACAAGCTAGAAAACTCATTTTTGTAAAATCGCAGAATGGGTCAATTGTGTTTTTTCCCTTAACGTTTGGCATATTTTGCGAAGTACCTCTAATGTTTCAAAAATAGCACTTTGCCCCCTAACATTTGTAATTTCCCCCATGAGTCCTTGATTTACCGTTCATTTTTGCCACGTGGGCATCTTTTCATCAATTAGATTTGGCGTCAGGAGGCAAATCACAGATTTTTACAAACCTTAGGGGGCAAAACTCTCTTTTTGAAACGTTAGGAGGCACTTCGTAAAACACCCCAAATGATAGGGGGTGATCCCAATTGACCCGAATAGTATATACTATGTTTCATCTCCTTATGCTATTTCTTACTTTTCAATCTCTTCTAAAATTTTCAAAGGAATTTCACCAGCCACGAGCTTTTGCTGCCACCATCACACTCGCCAATATGATGCCAAAGAACTTTTTCTATAATAAAAAATCCAAAAACGGGTTAGGGACCAGGCCGATCACCAGTGCAACCGATAAATGGATCCGTTCACAATGGCTTAGATCCTATTATTTTGGAAAGTGGTTTTTGAGGTGGCTCGGTATTGGAATACGTGTTAGTCGCCAATTATACCGATCAGACCGGACCGGTGTAGGGTTAAGAAATACTCGTATCTTAAGGTTTGGGGTTGTAGAGCAATTGCGATATGTCGGAATCTACAGTTAGAAGTCTAGTAAAACCTAACAATTTTTTAGGTTATGCTGAACATAGTAAAACCTATAAATTCCTTGTGTCAATTAGATTAAATACACTTCTTGAATCTAGAGATGCAATATTCTATGAAAGTATATTTATTTCCATCCTTAAAATATGTGAATATAAAAATGCTATTTATCTACATCTTGACATAGAAACAATAATGTAAAAGAGGTTGAACTTAGAAAAAGTAAAAGGATAAAAACTAAAAAGTTCTTTGAACTTGATTTTACAATTTATCAAGTTGAAAGAATTAGGGATACTCTTTGTACACCGCTACTTTATTTAACACTGATCCAGACCCTATGACATATGAAGAAGCAATAAAATTTAGAGATGCTAGTTTTTAGATAGAAGCAATTAATGATGAGATGGATCCTATTTAGGTAATGATCTATGGATACTTCTTAACTTACCACCTCGATTAAAGCCTAAATGGATATTTAAGAAAAATGAAGATTGATGATTCTATAGAGAAGTTTAAAGCAAGATTAGTAGCGAAAGGCTTCTCTCCAAAGGGGGTAATAGATTATTTTGATATATATGCTCTTGTTGCTAGAATCTCTACAATTACATTATGAATTGCTTTAGCTTCTATTTTTAATTTTGTTATACATCAAATGGATGTCAAAGCAACATTTTTTAAATGGTGAACTAGAAGAAGAAATTTACATGAAGCAACTAGAAGGATTTTTTTTTATGTTGGACAAGAACAAAAAGTATACTACTTAATTAATCTTTATATGGTTTGAAACTAGCTCCTAAACAATGGCATGAAAAATTCGATAAAATTGTTGTCTCTAATGAATTTATGATAAATGAATCAAATAAATGTGGTTATAGTAAATTTTATGATAATATAGGTGTTAGTATTTTTTATACGTCGATAATATATTAATCTTTGGCAGTGAACTGGAATCTGTTGAGCATGCTAAACAGGTTTTGACTTCTAAATTTGACATGAAAGATATGATGACCATAGTTGATGTGGTTCTTGGTGTAAAAATTATTTGAAAAGATGAAGAGTTAATTCTTTCTCAATCTAACTAAATAGGAAAAATGCTTAAAAAAATTAATCAATATGATTGCAATCTTGTTAATACTCTTTTTGATTCCGACATTAAGTCGTGTACTAGTCCTGGTAGAGCTCTATATCAAGTTGAGTATGCTAGAGTACTTGGTGGCCTTATGTATATTCTGGCTAGTACTAGGCCTAACATTGCTTTTACTGTCGGTAGACTAAGGAGATACACTAATAATCTAGTCATGAACATTGGAATGTGATGAATAGAATTTTGATATATTTGAGAAAAACTATTGATTGGGGGATTTGCTTCAAGGTGTATCTTCTAATTTTAGAGGAATTTACTGATGCCAATTGGATAAGTGATGTAGAAAATCATAAATTCACAAGTAGGTGAATCTTCACTCTTGATGGTTGAGCTATTTCATAGAGTTCCTAGAAACAAACGGGTATTACATATTCAATTATGGCGGCTGAATTTATAGAACTTGTTTCAAGTAACAAATAGGCACAATTGCTAAGGAATTTGTTACTTAAAATTTCAATATGGCCAAAACCTGTTTCACCAATATCTATTCATTGTGCCAATGAGGCCAAACTGTTATAGTAGTAGGGTGTACAATAGGAAGTTCATGGATATTGAGTTAAAACATAACTATATTAGACAATTACTCATTGATAGATTAGTTACAATTGATTTTGTACGGCCTTCTCAAAATCTGGTTGATCATTTGACGAAAGGATTGACAACAGATTTAAAACTCAAAACTTAAAAAGGCATGAGACTTAAGCCCATCATATAATGTGGTTGAACCACTTAATAATATTCATGCCAAAGTGATCAGCGCGTGCACCTGTAATATTAAAGATAGGTTTAATAGACTTATGTCATATATATGCTATGATACTTATGTTACATGGGCACTTTTAATAGGTGTACCTATATGGATGGCCGATATGGTGTCGCCTTCAAGAGTTAGAGTTTAACTCTAGAGCATTCAAACAAAAGAAGAAGATATAAACACAAGGTCAATTCACGTGTCAGTTTGCTCGAATACCCAGTGCACTTGAAATATGTGTATGTTAGTGATTTCGGTTAATCATATAAAAAATTTATTCAAAGACACATCTACCAAGTTTCTCGATTAACTTTAATATGGCTTCACATATAATGGTTCAATTCGTGAGACACCATTATTGATTCATGTATTCTTGACTCTAAGCTGTTTCTTATGTAATTTATTTAATTTTTTAAAATTGTGAGAGAATGTTAGAAATTCTTAAAGTCGAAGCGGTATTCCTTTTAATATCTATAAAATATAAAATGTTTTATTCTAAGCGGTGTAATTATTTCTGAAAAGGTCCCTACTTATTTTTCCCTCCAATATTATTCAAGGGCAATCTTGTGTCTGCTTGAATAGTTGCCATCATGTTTATTGATAATTTCAATAAAGCAAGTCTTGGAAGTGATTTTTCATAGAAGGAAAAAAGGTTATAAAGTGGTATTAAATAATTGAATTTGTGATGGCTTAAAGCTACTTATATTGTGACTTTAGTGAAATAATGTTAACTTTCATCACATGGCTAGAAAGTTTAATCGGGCTGGAAATGCCAAAAGAAGTCATAGTGGATGTCAAAATCTGATTGTATATGAAGGCTCAACATATAGACTAGTAAATAGTAATTCATCGTGTGGACCGGTGAGTTTCAAATGGAAAGACAGTCGACGCGGCATGGTTACCACTTTGTGGATTTGGATATCTTGACTTTAATAATTTGGATAGCACTACTCTGAGAGTTTGCTCACCTTCTTGCCTGTTCATAATTTAGAATCTTGGACCAGTTATATATGACCTTAATATATTCCAAGAGCTTTATATCATAAACTAATGTGTCTAAAGGTATGGAACTCCAACAATTTATGATGAGATTAAGTCACGTATGTGTTAATTTTTGTTTTCATATTTATTTTAAAATTGAAATAATGGTCATATTAGGTTCCTTTTTAAACTTAAAATTTGGAACAAGTGTTTTAAAAAATTACCCTGGCTCATCCCATGCAAAATTGATGCTAGAAAGCATTGAGGCGGCTCCTAAGGAGTCAGGACTTATGTCCAGTAATTTGGGCTTCACGCTCAAGGCACAACGATGCAGCTTTTGTACCCCAAAATTACTGGGTTAGCACATTCCAAACACACACACACACACAAAAATTAAGTTTATTTTGTTTAAGTTTTCTATATTTGTATTGCCTATAAAAAGTAGTTTTAGCGCTGCGAATAACTATATTGAAAGATATTTGATATTCTTATTCTAATTTTTTAAGAGGTAATCTTTCTAAATAAGAAATTAACCAACTTCTTTTTTTGTTGATTCCCAAACAAGCTACAGATTTTTATCGTCATTATGTAATGCTTTTCATTTTAGTTATTTATATAATGTTTAACGTAACGTTTAAATTTGTCATGACTAACGACACGTCTATAGAACATGAAATATAATGAGGTCTGACCAGGGGCGGAGCCAGGAATATGACTTAGGGGGGGCGAAATAACTTGAAGAATATTTTTTATAAGAATATAAAGTTTTTAATATTAATTATATTTAATTAATTTAAGAAATTATAATTTTATCGTGAAACCATAAATCATTTAAGAAACAAATATCTTTTAAAAAGTTATCAAGTAATCTAAAATAACACAATTATAGCTAAAACCTATATAATATTAATATGAAACTACATATATAAAAAGAATACGTCAAAATAGTACAAATAATGTTTACACCCTTAGAAGTTTTCTATTATTTATTTCTATATGAATATCTGTAATTGCGTTATAAAATCATCATTTAATTAATATCAAGTTCATAGAATTTTTCCTTAATATGTATTGACAATGCAATATATAAGAAATTATCTTTAGTTTTAATCTATAACTTTAATCCACAAATTTTCTTTTTCAAAAATACATGTTCCATTGTTAAAAAATAAAAAAGAAAAAATTAAACAATCCTGAAAATCAAATGTACACTCGAACTTATATCATATGATCATCTATTTACTACATGAAAAGAATTATAAGAGAAATTAAGAAAAAAGTTAAAAAATAGTATGGCAAATTATGAATAAACTTGTATAAGATTAAGTAACTAAGTATGCCAAAAAAAGGTAGGATAAAATTTTTGAGTGCTAAAATTCCAGATTGTATATACCTTTTTATATAATATATATGGGTGTATAATAATTATCAAAAAGAGAGGGTCTATAATATAATTTCACCATTACAAGAACTGAAACTCAAAATGCAATTTGCAGCATCGATCTTCCATGTCTCAAAACTCCAAATTAAAATGACCCTCATCTGCTTATCATCTCCTCTCTCTCACATCTAGCCAACTTTAATTATTGAAGTTGCCTACTTCCCAATTTCTGTAGAGCTGTGATCTTTTTAATCAATACAGTAACACCGAACAAAATATTTACAGTACGGTGGTTGCAGGGGAGTATATATATACAGGGGTGGGGGAGGAGCTGGGGGGGGGGGGGGGGCTCCGCCTCTGGGTCTGACGGAATATCTTTATGTTGCTTAATATTACGTTAAAAAGCATGTGAATAGATTTTTGAAACTTTATATTGAGATAAGTATTTTGCTTGAAAAAAAATCAAGTATATGTTAACTATTTTTTTTTTGTCTTTTTAGTTTTTATTTCTATTATTACTAATAAATATTTTAAAATACATAATATGAAAATCTCTGGGGTTAGCCCCCTAGGTCTGGAGACTTACACCTTATCTCTAATTTTTTAAATTCCTCACATTACATCCACACACCTTTTGAAATACTGCTTCAGAAAAAAAAAGAAAGAATTTCACGATTCATTAGAGTACGTGCATGCACTTTTGAAAGACGTTTTTGGTTAAAATTTCACATTTTTTCAGGAAACATAACATAGTAGACTAACAATGATGTACGTACGTCACTACTAAAAAATGGGGCTACTTAGCTGCAATAGTTATGGATTAGCGGCAATAATTCTTCGTTTGAAAGCTACGGTCAGTGAAAACCCTAGGTTCGATAGGTACGCATTTCTTTTCAGTTTATTCGAATCTGATCTCTTGAAGAATTTTGATACTTGTTTTAGGCATAAATAAGGTTAATTAATTTACAGATTTGGCATGCATTTGATTGGAAGTAGAAACAATCGGATACTGAGTTCGACTGATCTAAATTAATGTCTTAGCACAATAGAGGGTTCTAGTGATTTTTCAGTTGATGAGATGCCCTGTATTTACATAAACGTTCAATATAATATAGGTTAATACACTTAACATATGATAGCCAGTGGCTGATCGAATGAAGTTACAGTCTCGCCATAGTTGAAAATTGTTTGATATATGTAAAAATATTTGCTCTAATATTGCCTTTTAGTATTACTTTCACAGAACATGTACATTTTTCTCTGTTTTAGCAGTGCTAATATTGCAGCTGCCATATAGGTCATTCATCAGAGCCAGAAAACCAGGGGCAATCTTTCAAAGAATCTCATCAAACAGAAACTGAAGTAGAAGAGCTAAATGTGGTTGAAGATGCTACAAGGAAAGAGTCATCTCTTTTAGATGAGATTTTGTCTGTTGAATCAGCGGATTCAGTTTCAAGATTAGATGGAGATACAAATAGTGGTGAGAAACAACAGAAAGAGGTAATGGATCTCAAGTTACGGACACACATCATTTTATTGGATTATTGTATTATATTACTTGGTATTCCATAATTACGCTAACACGGACTTGATGATTTATTTAGACATGGGCTCTTAGGGGGGCAGTGAAGAAATTGTGGAACGGTCATGAACTTGTTCGAGATATATCGCTTGATTTTCTTTTTGAATTTGACCCTTTTCAAAAAGAGGTACTCATCATTGTTATGTTAGTAACAGCACATTTTGTTACTAATTGTTCAAAAACTTGAAATCTCTCCAAAGTTTGTATTAGGATATGACTTAAATAGGCAGCCTAAATCACACTTTTTGCTGACAATATTGTGGTGATTTTCTAACACAGACTATGGGACATTCATTTTACTTCCATTGAAACTGAATGCAATGATGTTTGTTGCCATTAATTCATATTATTTTCTTTAACATTAATTTGGGTAACATTGAGACAGTGAGCACAGTTTGAATAATTCATTGCCAGAAAACATGGCCATGCTTGTTTTGAATCGGTTTTGCTAAAGAAACTCCAAAATGGCTTCACATGATTTTCTTTTCTTTTGTGAACAGGCATTTTCTTTGGAGGGCAAGGAGATAGGCCTTATAGTGGAATATATATTGAAGGTACTTTTCTATGGAATTATTTTTCCTGACTCTCGTATTAGACATCGTACCCGATTTTTTAATAACTGGTAGAAATTTTTTTACAAGTTTGATAAGCTAGGTAATATCTTTTGTTCAAATCAACTAATAACTTTCTTTTCCATCAATAGCTCTGCGCCGCAATACAATTGCAGTTTGAATTCCACTGGGCAATTTACAATCTTGGAACTATTCTGGTTAGTTCAACAGCTGCCTTGTCCTTTCATAAATTGTCTGCTCATACTTTTGTTTTCTTAAAATATAGTGAAGTTGGATTCTTAGAAAAATGAATATGAGATGAAATGAGAAGGCTATAACACAAAATTACTTCTTATACAGTTGAATTACTTCTTTCTTATGGACTCTGCAGATGTAGATCTAGATTTCTAGCAAGGATCCTGGCAAGTATCTTAAAGTATTTCTGACATTTCTACGTTCTTGATATTCAGCAGAAAAGGCTTGAAGGACCTTAAATAATTTGTGCTATCCTCTATACTTACAGCGGGAATTTAATTCAGATGTTCTATAGTGTGAAGTTCTAGTCCTTACTTTTTGTCCTTAAAATCTAAAACTTTATTACCTCCTTTCTGTCCTTAAAATCTTCAGGAACTCAGCGGAATTGTTCCTACTCGTGAAAACACACAATAGTCAAAATTGCCATCAGTTAGGTAAGGAGAATGTCTTCATGGATATGTCAAATATCTTTAGTTCAGATAAACTAATATGTATCCTTTCTATCAGTGGTTCCGTGCCGCAATACAATTGCAGTTTGATTTCCACAGGGCAATTTACAATCTTGGAACTATTCTGGTTAGTTCAGCACCTGGCTTGTCCTTTCATAAATTGGCCGCACATACTTTTTTTCTTAAAATGTTAAGGATATAACCCAAAATTTGCATTGTCTTTTGACTGAAATGCAGTATGGATTATCAGAGGACATATCAAGAACTGGAGGACAGATGAATACAAAGGAGACTTAAATCACCATAGAACAGGGGTGAGACGCTGCTGCATTTGATACTCATGTTGTAGATTGGAGTATTGAAGTTTTGTAGCCATGAATCTTAAAGTAATCTATACACCTAAAGTAATTTTTAACATGCGTTTTGGCATAAAGCATTTCATTATGTAGTAGAATAACTCCGAACCTATCTTTATCAGACGTTAAAGGCGGTGTGTATCTGTGTTGATCTCTATCTTTATACAGTTGTGTCTTAAGTAGTTTTGGTTATTGTAATAAATATTCTCAATGTCCAACTCTCTGCATTATAGTTATGGGATCAGGATGATTTGTAAGGGCCTGGAAATGCTGAGCCCAATTATTTAATGACGGGTACGGATGGATCTGTAGCTCCAAACTCTCGTAAAGGTATATCTTGTGTCCTTCATAAATTTGTGGCATTGCTTTTTACATACAACTATTGGTGGGAGCTTATGTAGTTATGTTGATTGCTGAAGAAAACTTTGCATTACGTGGTCTCAAAGATTTATATTTGATGTAGAATTTAGAAAAAGATGTTGGACAATAATATGGTACTTATATTTTCTGACCTATTCTAAGATATAATGCAGTGTATAGTTTTGTTGAGGTTAAATGACACCTAGATTATCAACTGAAATGGCACTAAATCAAGCAAAAGAGAAGATAAGTGGCTGCACATAAATTTCTATGTTTGCTTTTGGAGGTGTCTTAAGTGATTGATCTAAGATTGTAGGCTTATATGTTTTATATATTAATCAGCTCAAAACAGAGCGCCCTGAACTACTGAAAAGAGATGAATCTTTTACCGTTTTGGTGGTATTGCTATATATTGATCTATATAGTATTATTTTGTAGAGCGTCCTACCTGATGTTTGTATGAAGATCCTTTTCAATTTCGTTTTATTATTTTTGCAGGGAGACTGCATAGATTAACGGGACACGACTACACGAGTGCTTCGATACAAGGAGGGAGATCATAATACCTGGGAATATTGATGATGGAATGACAACTAACAAAGCTAGGCGGGTTAACCTTTGAGGAAATATATGGCACATTATTTAAGTTGAGAACAAGGAAAAGTTGGTTCTCTACGTTCAATAGATCTAGCCATACAATACCAAGTTATGATTTGGTTTTACTTGTATTATCGTGTTAGATTTCTAGTTCGGATCTTTTTTTTTAAAATGTATTGAATTCTCCAATATTTCAAGTAATGCATATTATTACTCGTAAATGATTCTGTTTCTGTATTTGTTTTGTAATCCAGGAAAATCTCACCCAAAAAGCTATTCTTGCATTATCGAGTGTTCCATATTAATTTCTATAAGTGTCACTATATGTACATATAGTGACGCTTTTTGGTGTTTAAAAGTGTCACTATATGCGCATAAAGTGACGCTTTTTGGTGTTACAAAGTGTCGCTACATGTACATATAGTGATGATATTTGGTGACGCTTCAAAGCTTTACTATATCCTCCTGTAGTGACGCTACAAAGTGTGACTACATATGCATATAGTGACACTTCAAAGTGTGACTATATGTGCATATAGTGACACTGTTATAGTGACGCTTTTAGGCGTCACAAAAACCTATAGTTACTGCCACCTATGTGAAGCTTTAGGGAGGCGTCACTAAAAGAAAAGCGTCACTAAAATCAATTTTTAGTGACGCTTTTCAGCGTCACTATAGCTATCTTTTTTAGTAGTGTGTTTAAATAGCAGGATAACATTACTAACACTAGCCTATCACTACAAGAATATGGAGCATTGGCCACAAATTATTTATTTGTGATAGATGTGAAATTTGTAAGTATAGATCAATGGAACAAAATATTTTGTAACAAAGTTTTGTGACTATAGGGCTTGTTGGCAAAAAGTTATGTCAGCAATGGTGACAAAACAAATCTTAACCACGCATGAGAACAAAATATATTGTTACCACGTGGCAACAAATCAATTTCACCCCACAGTGGGAAAGAGAAAATCTGTCAGCACATGGGAACAAAACTATTTGTATACATGACGTGGGGTAAGATTAATTTGTAGCCATGCATTAATATTGTCAGAGTGTAAAAGAAATCTAAAAATAAAAAAAAAAACACGTTGGGCCAACCGTGATGACAAATTATTTTGTTCCCACGCTATTTTAATTTTATTTTTTTTAGAAACCGTGGTAACAAAATATTTTGTCACCACGTTTGGTTCATGGTGCGTATTTTTTCTTTTTTTTTTTAAAGCGTGGGAACAAAATATTTTGTTTCCACATACTTTAAATTTTGTTTTTTGTAAAAACCGTGATAACGGATTAATTTGTCACCACGATTCCGAAATTTTTAAATAAAAGTGGTGGCAGTTTTACCGCCACTTTTGGTAAAAAAATTGATTTTTTTAAATTTTGTGGGGATTTTTCCCTCCACTTATATATATATATATATATATATATATATATATATATATATATATATATATATATATATATATATATATATATATATATATATTTTATGTCTAATAAATTCTCTTTAACATTTTGTAAAGAAATAAAATATATTTTCTATATTATATATATAACTCATGTTTATAATAAAAATCATTTTATATGTATTAGCATATATATAATATATAGATGTGTATAACATGCATTATTTATATATATATATATATATATATATATATATATACAATTAATAATATATATACCAACACACACAAATATATACATAAATGTTATATATATATATTAGATATGTTATATATATATATATATATATATATATATACATTATAAAACCACCCAAAAAATTATATAAGTAATATAATACAAAAAAAAAAAAAAAAAGAGAAAGAGGGATAGGATTTTCGGATTTTAGAGGGGAGAGAGGAGATGAAGAGATGAAGTTTGTGAAAAAATGGGGTGATTTTATAGATATGAAATTGTGGGGAAAAAAAAAAATTGTTGCCATTGCATCACATGGATTGTGCCCTCGTTGGCATCCAAATATTTTGTTGCCATTGCATCACACGGATTGTGCTTTTATGGGAACAGAATATTCTTTTATCATATTCAGACATGGTTACAGAATATTTTGTTTCCACAATCTTTAATGCAATGGTAACAGAAATTTCTTTCTCCACTCTTAGGAACAAAAAAATCTGTTACCATTAATATCTATGGTGACAAATTTTTTTGTAGTTATAAAGATATGGCTCTCATATCACATATATCTTATCTTCTTCCCTAAATTTCACCCATCTTCTTCCATTTTTTCCCGTTTTCATCCCCAAAAACCTCCAACTCCAAAAAAATTGTTCCAACAAACTCTCCTAAAATTTGCTTAGACTCTGTTCACAATTCAAGGCAATTAGCAGGTAATGTTAATACATTTAATGTGTTTTGTTGGTTTGATTACTTGCTAAAATACGAATATCTATTTATTAAAAAAAAATTAAGTGTTAGCATGCAATTAAATTATTGTAATACAATGGTTGAATTAATTGTGGTATCATTAGTGTTGTTGTGTTTTGTATATTTATAAATAGTTTTTTTTAGTGAATGTTAACTGTTACAATAAAGTGTTGCATATTTTTGCACAATGTAAATAAATGTTGTAGTGATTTTGCACAATGTAAATAAATGTTGTAGTGATATATTTATTGTTTATTTTATGATAATAAACAAACCCCACATGTGATTGTTTATTGATGATAGTTTTTGGCGTTTGTAATAGGGTTATAAAATGTATAACAACGAAGACCGAAGTTGGATGTATGAAAGATTAAATACTGATGGAGATGATGGTTATTTGAATCCTGTTTTTGAAGCCGGCGTGGGAGTTTTTTTAGATCACGCATTTAGTCAAACAGAATTATTACGGGATGAGAAAGCTAGGTGTCCTTGCACTAGATGTAATAACAGGAAATTTGGGAGTAGAGATGGCATTCAGTTTCATCTTTACAAGAATGGAATTTTGCCTCATTACTACGTACGGACTAGACATGGTGAAATTCAAAGGCCCGACGAGGGGTTTGATACAAGTATGGGGTATGATACAAACATGGGAGAGTCGTCGTCTAGGCATAACGCAAGAGGTCGACAAAGAGAGATGGTCGAAGATGCATTTGCTGGCCGGTTTGAAAATATAAATGAGTTTGAGATTGGAAACGAGCAATCGAATAGGGAGGCAGAAGCATTTTTCCGGATGTCGCGTGAGGCCGAGGAGCCCATACGAGCGGGTGAAGGAAACACAGTGTTGGGATGGGTTGCTGAATTACTCAATAACAAGGTACTCCACTCCATCCCTAATGTGGCGTGTGAAATGTTACATTCAACTTATGCGCCAATGGCTGAGTCTTGAAGATCGACAGAGGATGCCCAACAGTATGTATAGCATGCAAAAATATATGAACCGATTGGGGATGGGCTACCAAACATTTGACGTCTGCGTTAACAATTGCTTTTTATTTTATGGCGAGTACGAAGATAGTAAGTATACAGTGTGTCCTGAAGGCAACGAAGACAGGTTCGAAGAGAGGCTGAATTCACATAACAGAGCAAAATTGGTTGGTCGCAAGAAGTTGTGGTACCTCCCGTTGACGCCACGTCTGCAACGACTCTACATGTCTCGCGTGAATGCAGAACACATGAGGTGGCATTTGAAATGTCGGAGAGACAGCGATCAAATGATCCATCCTGCATCTGGAGAAGCTTTTAAATCCTTTGATACAACACACGCAGATTTTGCTTCTGATCCGCGCAATGTTAGACTTGGCATTTGCACTGATGGATTCAACCTGTTTACGAACTCTGCCTTTCCATACTCTTGTTGGCATGTCTTTGTCACGCCGTATAATCTTCCGCCTGATATTTGCATGAGGCAAGAATACATCTTTCTGAGTTTGTTGATATCTGGCCCCAAAAGCCCGGAGAAGAACATAGATGTCCTGCTTCGACCGTTGATTGATGAACTCAAATCACTGTGGGAGGTCGGGGCTGAGACATACGACAGCTATAGGAAGCAAAATTTTATTATGCGTGCAGCTGTTATGTGGACCATCACAGATTTTCCAGGGTATGGCATGTTTTCGAAGTGGAGTACTCATGGGCGGTTGTCATGTCCATATTGTATGGAGGGGACTAAAGCTTTTCAGCTGAAGCATGGGAGAAAAAACTGTTTTTTTGATTGTCATCGACGTTTCTTGCCAGTCGACCATCCTTTCAGGGACAACACCATTGATTTCTTGAAAGGCAAGACATAAGTGGATTTGCTCTTTTTGAGAAGATCCGGTGAAGAGATGCGACAACATGTAGAGTTCTTGCCATATATTCCGTTCGGCAACAAAAATCACATAATCGAAGGTTTTGGAAAAGAGCACAATTGGCACCGGAGAAGTATATTCTGGGAATTACCATATTGGTGCACTAACCTGATACGTCACAACTTAGACGTGATGCACTGGCCGGCTGTCTGATCTACCATCCCCTGACTCTGGTTGACCGTGCCATAAAATTGTGCAGTAGTAGCTTGGGGGTTCGTGTTTGCTACATTTGTCTGTAACTGCAACATGGCAGCAAATGGCCCGTTTCCAAACATGTTATAATCCTATGTTGGGGCATAGTATACGGTGCAGTGACCGGCGGCTGTCTAGAAGCAACATTTGATTGGCCCGCGACTGATTTGTTTTTGCCTTTGCTTTTCCCCTGTTGCGAGGGAACGATCTCTCGTCGATCTGCCATCTGTTATATAACAACACAATTAATTGTTAATAAACAACATATAACATGTGACACTCCAATAAAAAGCTATACTACTGTGCAGTTTTATAAGGTAACAATCATATAATCTTCTTGCAAATATTCCTATTTTTTCTTAACTTTTCCTAACCACTACTAATTAAATTGTACGCATATATATAATCATGATTTATCTAGCTAAACTTAATTAACTAATTAAATTTAATCTAATTACTTTGAAATTTATAACTTTATAACTAATTATGCAATAATTCTCATAAAAGTGTTAATTACTAATATAATCATGACATTTAATTTAACTACAAATTTAATTATCCAATTTTCATCATTTTCTTAATTTCTTCTAATTATTATAACAATATTTCCTTATTTTTACTAAAACTATCCTACTTAAGATTAAATTCTCCTAATTACTACCAATAAAATGAGTACACATATATATAATCATGATCTACCTTATTAAACTTGACTAATTTATTTCTAATCAAATTGTCTTAAAAGTGTTAATTACTAATATAATTATGACTTTAAGTTGTACTACACATCCATTCTAGATATTTTTTGTTAAATTTTAATCTTCTAGTAGATATTTCTAATTTTAACTTTTTATAATTTTTATAAGGATATTCCATAGTTTTCACTAAAACTAGCCTAATTAAAATTATATTCTCCTAATCACTACAAATAAAATGAGTACACATAGATATAATCATGATTTATCTACCTAAACTTAATTAATTAATTAATTTTAATTAAATTACTTTGAAATTGATAACTTTATTACTAAGTATGCAATAATTGTCATAAAAGTGTTAATTACTAATATAATCATGATATTCAATTTAACTACAAATTCAATTTTGCTATTTTATGCTAATTAATTTTAATTTTCTCCTAAATTTCATAAAATTTCTTAACTTTTCCTAATTTTTGTAAAAACATTCCATCACTATTACTAAAACTAGTACACATAATGGTCCTAATTTTTCCTATTTTTTTCTCTTAATTTTCCTTCTTTTCCTAAATTTTCCTAATTTTTCTCATAATTTTTCTTCACTTTTCCTAATTTATCTCCTAATTACTACTAATTATAAAACTAGTACACATAATGGTCCTAATTATACATTTTCTAATAAAAAATAATTAAGACATGCATGCTAAATATTCTAATTAACACTATTGCATAAACAAATATAAAATGCTAAAAATTCAATAAAACCTATATATATCCCAAAAAATTAATAAAACAAGCAAATATCCAAAAAATAATAAACTTTGCTAACAACAATTATAAACACTCCAAGATCAACATATAAATCGCATAAAAATTTTAAGATTATAAATGAAAAAAATTATAAAATCGAAAATATAAAGTTCAACCATACAAAATCGATTTTTCTTGCATAAGAGTATTCTCCTAAAGTGTACAAGAACATACCTTAATTTAATGATGAAATTGGAGAGGATTGGAGTTGATTTTTTTTTTTAAAAAAAAAATAGGGTCTTTAAGGGGGGACCGCGATTTTGGGGAAGAAGATGAAAATGGTGGTGGGGAGAGAGAAAAAATTCCCCACCACGCGTATATATTAACTATGTCAAACAATTTTTTTGTTGCCATGATCAATGGCCCAGATCGTTCCTAGGAGATGATCTGGGCCGCTGATCATGGCAAAAAAATATTTGTTTGCCACGTGATGCGGTCATGCATTAATTGTGGCAAACAAATATTTTGTTGCCATGATCAGCGGCCCAGATCATCTCCTAGGAACGATCTGGGCCGCTGATGATGGCAACAAAAAAATTGTTTGCCACAATTAATGCGGTCATTATTCTGACTGCATCACGTGGCAAACAAATATTTTGTTGCCATGGTCAGCGGCCTAGATCGTTCCAAATGCAAGATCTGGGCCGTTCAACGTGGCAACAAAATATGTTTTTGCCGCGGTCATCATCAATGGGAACAAATTATTTTTACGCCATGCTTTTTTATATGGCCAAAACGTATTTTGTCACCATTTTGTGCAATGGTGACAAATTATTTTCTCTCTACGCATGGTAAGTGTGTATTTTGTCACTATACTTTGCTACAAATTATTTTGTTTTCATTGATTTAAATTTTGTGCCTACATGGCATCTGTTGCCATGGATTACTCCCCATTGTGATGTTTTCTTGTAGTGTATGTGTTACGCGGTACCTACACGCATCTTGTGTTACTGTACCAACACGATTCTCAATCTGAGGGGGAGCTGGATGATTAGATCCCAGATTTTAAAGCGGATTACCTGGATTATATAGGTTACCCTGTTATAAATCCTTGCAACCAGACATTACTTTTTCACTATTCAACCTAAAACTCCTAATTAGCTATACTAAACATGGCCTAGGTGTAGAGAATTATATTTGCTTGAATAAGAATATTAGCAATTACAAGTATTTATAAATTATCAGAGGTTTTCTGGTAGACATAGTCTAGTAAGGTCAGGAATAGTAGACCTAGTCTAATAAGAAGATCTAGTCTAATAAGGAATACTTAAATTACATAAAAATAATAATATAAATAATATAAACTATTTTATTCTATCATGCCCCCGCAAGATGGAATGGCTAAGAGACAGACCAATCTTGGAGCATAAATTGGTGAACTGAGCCGACGACAAGGCTTTGGTGAGTAAGTCAGCAAGTTGATCTTCAGAGCAAACATGAGAAACACGTAGGATACCTTGCTACACATGTTGGCGAATAAAATGATAATCCAGAGCTACATGCTTCATCCGAGAATGGACACCGGATTTAATCAAAGTTGTGTAGTACCAACGTTGTCACAGTAAATGACTGGTTGACTCGGAATGGAAATACCAAGTTCAGTGAGAAGAGAAAGAAGCCACCGGAGTTCAGCCGCGGTGGAAGCAACCGAG
Organism: Misopates orontium; assembly: GCA_946800315.1. Lineage (NCBI taxonomy): Eukaryota > Viridiplantae > Streptophyta > Magnoliopsida > Lamiales > Plantaginaceae > Misopates > Misopates orontium. The sequence continues at coordinate 42,592,334 of OX326947.1, read as the reverse complement.
CAATATTCGCCCTCGGTGGAAGATCGAGCCATTGTCCGTTGTTTCTTGGAGCTCCACGAAACATGGTTGGAACCTAGAAAAATAATATATGCCCTAGTGGATGAGTAGTCATCTTTATCACCCGACCAATCAGCATCAGAATAAGCCTGAAGAGTAAGAGGGCTCCGGGCCCGGAGAAGGATACCTTGATCAAGCGTACCATGCAGATAACGTAAGACGCGTTTAGCTGCATTCCACTGATCAGCACCAGGGGATTGCATGAACTGGGACAGTTTGTTGACAGCAAAGGAGATATCCGGACGAGTGAGAGAAAGGTATTGAAGACCGCCGAGAACACTCTGATAAACACTCGGATCTTGGAGTGGTTCGCCACCATCCCGGCGAAGAGTAGAGGTAGCAGCAAGTGGGATTTTGACCGGCCGGGAAGATGCCATCTTGAAGCGGGTTAAGAGGTCAAGAATGTAGCGTCTCTGAGACAAAAAGAGACCACCAGGATGTGGTTGAACCTCAACACCCAAGAAAAAATGCAGAGGACCGAGATCCTTGATAGAAAAGCGGCGGCCAAGGTCCGCAATAACGGAATCCACTTGTGAACTATCACTGCCTGTAACAATAATGTCATCAACATAAACAAGAATATAGACCAAATTACCATCCCGACAAAAAATAAAGAGAGAAGGATCTGCTTTAGAATTAGAAAACTCAGAGCAGAGTAAAAAATGCCGAAGCTCAGTGTATCAAGCACGGGGTGCTTGCTTAAGTCCATAAATCGCATTGTGTAGGCGACAAACGTGAGAAGGCCGATCACGATCAATAAACCCCGGGGGCTGAGCCATAAAAACATCGTCAAACAGACAACCCTGAAGGAAAGCATTATTGACATCCAACTAGCGAAGGGGCCAGGACTGAGAAACAGCCAGAGAGAGAATAAGCCTGATGGTGGTCAGTTTGATAACCGGACTAAAAGTCTCATGGAAGTCTACCCCGGGACGTTGATGAAAACCCTTGGCCACCAGGCGGGTCTGATAACGATCCACCGAACCATCTGGATTACGTTTGATACGAAACACCCACTTGCAACCCACAACATTCAGAGAAAGAGACGGTGGAACAAGATCCCAAGTACCATTTTGAACAAGCGCCATAAACTCAGTAGACATGGCGTCTCGCCAACACGGGTGAGCAAGAGCCTGAGAAACACACGTTGGTTCGGTAATCCACAGAAGGAATGGAAGTAGAGAGATTGAGTTTTTGGACGGGTTTGGAGATATTATGCATGGAGCGAGTGACTAAAGTGCGAGGTGGAGGTGGGGAAGGAGTGGCTAATAAAGGAGCCTATATGTGAGATGCATGCGAGGCTGCATGGGAGGATGAGGAGGAGCTCGGGAGGCCCGATGGCTGATGAGTGGACCCCAATGGAGAGGCAGATGGGCCCGCGGGCGCAAGAGAGACTGCGGGCGCCGCGGGAGGCCCGGGCGAGGTGATGGGGAAGCCCGGAGGTGCGCCCGGGGCCTGAACAATAGGGGTCGGGGTTGGTATGATAGTATGGGGTGGGTCAGAAGCGGAAAAATGCGGAGAAGGACTAGTGGCTGGAGGAAGAGAGTGTTGCCGAGAGGCAAAGGGAAATATAGACTCGACAAACTGGACAAGGCGAGAAACATATAGTCGAGATGTGAGAAGATCAAAACAAAAATAAGCACTTTGGGGCGGTGCATAACCCAGAAAAACGCATAGGACAGATCGACCAGCAAGTTTGTGAGGTGTATATGGGCGAAGCCACGGATAACAGAAACACCCAAAGACACGTAGTTTAGTATAGTTGGGGTTGTGACCAAGAAGACACTGGTAAGGGGATTTCATAGAGAGAAGAGAGTAGGCATGCGATTAATGAGATAAGTGGCGGCGGGTAAGGCATATGACCAATAAGAGAGGGGGTCAGATGCATGATGAAGTAAGGTGAGACCAGTTTCAACAATGTGACGATGCTTACGTTCAGAGATACCATTGTGCTCAGGAGTATGGGGCGGGGACGTGAGATGAGAAATCCCAGTGGTAGAGAGGTAAGATGATAAAGCAATATATTCACCACCATTGTCAGAGTACAAGGTTTTAATTTTGTGGTTAAATTGATTTTCAACAAGAGCACGAAATTTAGGAAAGACTTGATAAACATCACTCTTGCGTTTGAGCGGATAAAGCCATGAATAACGAGTAAAGTGGTCAACAAACACAACATAGTATTTAAAACCATCAATAGAAATAAGTGGAGATGTCCAAACATCAGAATAAATAATTTGAAGAGGATGAGTCGACACAACAGTGGAAATATGAAAAGGGAGTTTATGCATTTTGTTGCATTGACAAGCATTACAATTTAAAGAAGGTGACGCAACATCTACAACGGATAAATGAAAAGTGGACAAAATATTATTTAGAATTGAGTTAGATGGATGTCTAGCCGACTGTGCCAAGCTGAGGAAGAAGCTTTGACACCAGAAAAAGCAAGAAGAGGAGGGTTGGTGGACTTGGTAGGCTGGGAAGAAGACCATTGGTAGAAACCATGTTTAGTTTTGCCTTGGACCAGGATTTTCCCCGTACGCGGATCTTTGACACGAAAAGAAGAGGGCGAGAAATTGTTTTTGCAAAATTGAGAGACAGAGAGAAGGTTATGACGAGCGGACGGGACACATAGAAGCTGATTAAGAGTAAAGGAACGAGAAGGAGAAGAAAGAATACCAAAACCAATGTGAGTTATAGGCACGCTGGAACCGTTGCCGACAATAACCTCATCTGACCCAGAGTACGGAGCATGAAGAGAAATATTTTGAAGATCCGGAGTAACGTGATGACTGGCACCGCTATCCATAATCCAATTTCCGGACTCAGGTGTATTTCCCGAGTAATGAACTCGAGGGGTGTGTGCCTTGCCATTGTTCCAAGGAGACAGCGGTTGAGCAAGCTGATTGATCGGCAGGATGTGGAAATTGGGACAGAATGTGGCGGTGTGACCCTGAGCGTCACAAGCCTGGCAATAGACGAGATATGAACGAGAGGAGGAATATGAAGAGACCGACGCTGGAGAGAGGGGGTCGGTAGCCATGGCCGACAGTGGGACGGCGGGTTGGGGGAATTAGGGTTAGGGTTTTAGGTCACAGGTCAGAGAGATTCATGATACCATGTAGAGAATTATATTTGCTTGAATAATAATAAGAGCAATTACAAGTATTTATAAATTACCAGAGGTTTCCTGGTAGACCTAGTCTAGTAAGGAAGACCAATTATTCTGGTCAGGAATAGTAGACCTAGTCTAATAAGAAGATCTAGTATAATAAGAAATACTTAAATTACATAAAAATAATAATATAAATAATATAAACTATTTTATTCTATCACTAGGTGTGCTAGAATTATATATATATACCTATTTTAGAAGAATAATAATCAAAACCAATTGGCCCATTATAAATTTTAGATCTTATATATATATATATATATATATATATATATATAGAGAGAGAGAGAGAGAGAGAGAGAGAGAGAGACTTGAATCTGTCAGTTTTAACGGTATTTCTACAATTTTAAATTAACGATTTTTATGATGTTAAAAAATTGAAATATTCAAAATAAGAAGAAAGAGAATTTGATTCTTCTTCTTTTTAAGAAGGGCCAATCCCATCAAACCCCCCAATCTTTGGGTGGTTTCTCAAAGTGCCCCCTCAACTACTGATTTGTTCGAAGTGCACCCTGAAGTTTTCAATTTCGTTCGTTTTGCACCCTGGAGCGTTGACCGTGATTTTTTTGAGGGTATTTTTGTCTTTTTATTTTTTTTCTTTTACCCTTAATTTTCTCCCTCAAATCGAATTTTCACTGGAAGATTCACCGGAAGATTCAACGGAGGATTCAAGGCAATTGTAAACCCTAATTGAACAACCGTTCTCTTCCACCGTGCCGCAGTGGCGCCGCAGTTTTTCTTCACCATCGTCTCTGCAATGTGGAGAGCGTCGCACGTGCGGTGGGATCTGGCGATAGCCGCCATGAGCAGATCGTGCGCGTGCTTGCGAGCGAACCAGTTGTGGATTTTGGCGAGGTTTTGGAGGAGATCGTCGAGCGAGGCGATGTCGGAGTGGATGAATTTGAAGGTTTTGGTGGTGTTGTATGATCCTCTGTTCACGCGGTCGGTGAGGAGTTGGCAAACGGCGGCGAAATTGCGGTCTCAGCCGGCGGCGTTGATGAGTCCGGTGATGGAGCTGTGCTAAATTGACGTGGTACAGTGGAAGAGAAAAGGCGGAGGTTGTTCAATTAAGGTTTGTCTTGAATCCTCCGTTGAATTTTCCGGCGAAAAATTCGGATTGAGAGAGAAAATTAAGCGTAAAAGAAAAAAAAAAGACAAAAATACCCTAAAAAAAATCAACTGTCAACGCTCCATGGTGCAAAACGAACAAAATTAGAAAGTTCAGGGTGCACTTCGAACAAATCAGTAGTTGAGGGGGCATTTTGAGAAACCACCCAAAGATTGGGGGGTTTGATGGGATTAGCCCTTTTAAGAAAATAAATAAATTTGGTCTAAGGTTGATTATCAATCTTAATTAATATGAAGTGTCATCCATGGGCCCTAATATATTAGGCTAAATATCACGGGTTGTTACTGGTATTATTTGTAAAAACTAATTATTCGATATGAAATTAAAAACAATTCAAGTAAAGTAGTAAACTGAGCAGAGAATCCCAAAGCTTTTAAGTTGTAATGCATAACCACATACACAAACATCAAAACAAACCCCTTTCATCAAACTAATATGAATCTCACATAACACTAGTTCAAAATTAAGACACTAGATTCTAATAATCAGGAAATCCACAACACACACATTTGTTAAAAAAGTGTGTTACATTATTTGTCACTAAGCTTCCACAATTTTATCATGGTCATCATCCTGATCTTCACTTGTTTCTACAAATCTCTTCCAAAAGAAATGCTCAGCCCAAATCCTGTCCATTTTCTCAATAGGAATACCCTTAGTCTCAGGCAAAAGAAAATACACAAATAAAGACATCATCACCACCCACACCCCGAAGAAGAAGAAAAGTCCAGACTTGAAATGACACAACATAGTCAAGAAAACCTGAGCAACAATACAAGTCACAAACAGATTCACAGCAACGACAATACTTTGTCCGACTGACCGAATCTCCAGCGGAAAAATCTCAATCGCGACGACCCACGCCAAAGGACCCCACGACAGACCGAATCCAGAAATATACACACATATCAGTATCAAAACTGAAAAGGCATAACCTTTGGTCATACCACCTTGATCCCCTAGTTGAGCTGCCATGATTACTCCAATCAACACTTGTGAAATTAGCATTTGAGCTCCACCTACAAGAAATATAGGCCTTCTCCCCAGTCTATCGACCAACATCACCGTTATTAATGTAAACAACGAGCCAATCATTCCGGTCACCATTGCAGATAAGAGGGACCCGTTTTCACCCGAACCAATTGTTAGAAATAGTAGTGGTGCATAGAAAGCTATCACATTGATGCCTGTCATTTGCTGGAATAATGGTATTAATATCGCCATCACGAGTTGAGGCCTGTATTTCCTCTGCATGATGTTTTTGAAAGGGTGTTTAATGGCTTTTGCTGCAATACTTGCTTCAATGAGATCATCTAGTTCTGCTTGGACATCGTTTGTACCTCGGATTTTTTGTAAAACTCGTTTGGCCTTGTCGTGATCGTTAGAGAGCTGAATGAGGCTGCTTGGTGTCTCCGGAAGGAAAAGTGCACCAAATGCAAGAAATAAAGCTGGAACTCCTGCCATTGCGAGGGAAATTCTCCATCCATAACCGCCTTTGATTTTTACGGTGCCATAATTGGTTAGAGTGGCGGAATTGTAACCGATGGATACACAGATTTGGAAAGCAACATTAAAAGCTCCTCTGTACTTCGACGGTGCCATTTCTGTTAGGTATACTGGAACTGACTGTATACAAGGAGAAGAGGCACAATGCATTTTACTAGAAAAACAAAAATTTGTTGATGCGGCATGTATAGGAAAGCGCAAAAGTTGTCTATAATGATGTGACACATTAATATGCAAACGTTCTACTTCAGCTCAACGTGATTCTTGTTTAGTTCATATAGTCTATTCTAATTAATTTGGATTATAAACTTAGTTGTTAGTGTTTCTTAGGAGTTACTTAAATATATTATTACCTGATTGGTAAAGCCAAGCCCAACACCAAGTAGAAGTCGACCTATAATCAGCATGTAAATGTTGTACGCCGAACCACCAAGAGCAGCACCTAGCATATATGCAGCACCGCCAATAATGATCGAAGGTTTGCGGCCATAGTCTCGAGTCACTATAGAAGCAATGAAAGAAGACACCAGCCCAGCTATGTAGAGGGAGGAGGTGAATAATGTCAACAGTTGACTATCAAATTTGCAGTAGTTGCTTATTTTAGTGTCTTCTTTCATCCTGGTGTAGACTCCTGGAAAGAATTTCTTCAAAAATGGCTCCATTGAGGATACTCCACCTTCATGCAGTATCACTAGATAGTTTAGTGTGCTTGTCCAAACATCATTTTCAACAACAACAAAAAATGCAGATAAATCTAACAAGACAAAAGTTTTATTGATCTGTTTGGCCAGCAATGTAACTCAGCCAATTGAAATGAAAATTTTACATTGGTTAATATTTATAAATTAAAATGCTGAGGCAATAATGTTATTAGAAGTTTAATTATCATTTGTGATAAACTGAAATTGAACTATCGATTACTGCATAGGTGCTTTGTGATAAATAAAATAAAAAAGTATATTTGCATTATGATGTTTACATACTAATATGTAACATAATTAATTAGTGAGGAAAAAGAACCTGAAACTCCAGCATCGTAGCCATATATTATTCCACCAGAGGCAGCAACCATACAAGATAGCAACACAAACAATGTTACTTTGCCATTGTATTCCTTGCCGTCATTCTTTATTGCCACTCCTACAGCCATGACTCTCTATCTCACAATGCCTAGCTAGTACAATTGATATAAAAATTTAGAAGGTGGTTCAGATTGGTTACAGAGGACTTATGAATTTATAGAAATGTTATCTTAACTACAAGCTAGAGAAGTTTGCACCAACACAAGTGGTGAAGGTGACGTGCATGATTTGGACACAAAAATTAACGCATGTGACAAATATATGTATATTATATATAATCGAATTGAGTACGGGTCGTGGATTTTTTGTCCTAAGAAGACTGGAATATTATTAGGATATCTTCGTGACAAGCATTGACATAAAAGACACTGTGACCAGAGCTTACTGCACTAATTAATTAAAACGTATTACCTGCAAAAATACTTCTTTTGCATCATGAGTGGGGGAGGTGGATACTTAATGAAATGGGATTGCTATCTTTAATTCATATGAGATTACATGGGGAAAATGTATGAAATTGTTTCTTGAGTTGTTGATCAACCGTTCGTTTTTGTATTTTAGATTTCGGCTCGAAACATTTTTAATGGGTTAAGGCGTTGTTTGCTCTTTTTAAAATGGTAAGGGACACATTGCTGAACGTCGTATAGGTTCGAGAGTTTAATGCAATTAACCCTAACTTATAATAGGCTTCGGTTTATGCAATTAACCCTAACTTATAGTAAATATAGGAGAGGACTTGGCCTTATCAAAAGATACACACCGGAGTCCCACACAAAAAGACCCTCCTAATACAAAAAACAAAAGACGATAGACCTACAAGTACCTGAGGTTCTAATTTTCTTTTTCTTAACATTAGACAATAAACATCAATCCTAAGCACACACAAATGGTGGGCACGCGTGTGAATTGTTGTCTTGGTATTGTGTCACAATGATTCAAAGAAAAAAAATTAATGTAGAAAAGTCGATGTATAGATACTTGCCACGGCTCTATTGGAGAAAAATCGTTGTATATATGGCTTGATATTTCTCGTTAGTTTTCTAGTCAATTTCTAACTGCTGCATCCAATTTTTTCAAACTTAGACGAATCTAATTGAACTCATGCTTCAACCCAATTTGCAACCAAACGTAAATAGCATTGTAATCGAATCTAAAATCATCGTAGTCATTACCAAATCTGGCAATATCATTGCCGTATATAGGACCACATAATAAATAGTAACAAAGTACAATTTTCATATTACTAAAGCTGACCATTAGGAAGAGTTGTCGGAGCCTTTTCGGCCCCAAGAGGGTTTGCATCGAATAATAATAAAGCTAATAAGCAAAATTGGACGTAGTCTTTTTATTGCTAAAGATTACATATTACTCATCTTTATATTGGAACTGATCACTCTCAATTAATCATTATTATTTACAACATGACAATAAGGCAAGTTCATCTGGTACAACTGACTAGGTTCCCGTTTCATCCGGAGCACAACTGAAATATCTCAGAACATATGGGTTATATTTGTCCAGCGTGGCTCGAGTCACTAGTTTCAAAGCATTTTTTGTACAATTATATTCCCCTACATCTTGCAAACTTTTGTATATGCTTGTTTGAATAAAGACTCCGTATTAAGGAAATATATTTTTCATACTTTTTATGAGAGTATAGTAGTAACAAGTCATTTATTGGAGCATGACTTCGCGTGCTGGAAGACTCACCAAAATAAAGGAGTGCCTCAATTAGTCAATTATTTCCTTTGCTCATCCATCGTCATGCATGTGGTATCACCGTACACCCCTTGTGATTTTATAAACTTGTACGACACTCTTTTATGATTTGTTAATTGTTTAAAACTCTTTATAGTTTCATATATTTTGCATAAAACAATTTTATATAAAATCACAAAGGAGTTTTGTACAAACTTTTGTGAAACCACAAGGGGTTCTAGGCATTTTTCACTATCATGCACACGATAAACTATATAACGAAGTAGTATTACACAAAAAAAGTTTAGCACTTAGCCGCAAAATGAAAAAGTACTCCGTACGTAGACACATTTCAGTACATTTTTTTTTTTTCTTTTTGAAGCAAAATTTCAGTACAATATACAAACTTACGTTAATGGTAAATCAAATGTTCTCAGCAAATACATTTCAATTAGGCCTACAAACTCACTTATCTACAATTGGTCAACATTACATTATATTAGACATCAAAATCATCTACATAAATATCAATGCGCACCAATAGACATTGCTCTATACACTCCATCATAAAATGTGGACCTTGGTACGCCAAATCATCATCTTGACCATCGTTGTAACATTCACCCTGCCAGCATCAGTACTGAAAGTGAGAAAGCAGAATAATGCACCACATATCTCTGCTAACCACAAATGAAAAGAAAAAGAAAGAAAAAAGCTGTCAAAAATGGAAGCAAATTATCACTACGCCCTTTATATCTTCATCAACTTTAACCCCTCCAATCATATGAATTGCTTTCTTAAGAAAAAACAGCAACAAAATTTCCCATGCTTTAGCGAAACGTTGTGTCGTTATCTTAGTTCATAGAGAAATTGGTTGAACGAATTGCATATTATCTCATGAGAAAATGCATAATCAAATATATAGTTGCATCAAGTCTCATTCGTGATATTCTTTAGTGCACAAAATGCCTCCCATATTTTACCCCCTTTGTCTTATATCAAAATTTCTATTTCGGACTATGTTTCGATGCACTAAATATTATAAAATTTTCGAAAAGTTTCGGAAACGTTTCGAGAAGTTTCGGGAATGTTTCATAAACACTAAAAAAATAAGATGTATATGAATTTGTATTAAGAATTAATTTTGCAATAAATATTTCATCTTATGTATAAACTGATGATTTTATATGATATATATTTATCTAATGTATAAATTGATGGTTTTATATGGTATATGTTTCATCTTATAATTAATATATTTTTTTGCAACCAAAAAGTACTTTTACACTATAAATAACACACCCCAATATTAATATGATACAAAGAATAAATACTACATTTTGCAGATGATGATAAGAGGAACTTTTAAATAATCAAAAGTCTTAACATATTTAATGAGCAACACACTGAAAAGCATTAACTACGCACTGCACACACAAATATTTGAAGCAAACAAGAGAAATGACACGTATTACAAATAAATCCTGTAATTCCGAAAATGCACATCAGTTTCGTTTCGGCAACTCAGGAAACCGAAAATTTTCGATCGTTTCGTGCGAAACGGAAACGGACCAAAATTTTGAACCATGGTCTTATATTGTTTACACCAAGTTCTTGATATTATTAGAAATATGCACCAAATCCTTTTATATTATAAAAAATTATGCATCATACCCACTCATGGTATTAAATTTTACATCCAATTTTCTCTTATTAAGAGAATAAAATTGACAATGCATATTTTAACATGAGTGTGATGCAAAGTGAGTATACTGAAATTTCGTGCAAAAATATCACGAAACGGTATTGTGCAGATTTTCTAAAATACATGAATCTTTACGTATTTTCCTCCACAGAGTAATTACTTGTCATATTTAATGAATTAAAATATAGTTATCCCTCTATTTTTTTTTCAAAACTTATTAAGAATTGTGTCATGTTTATTACCGCCAGAAAATATAGGAGAATTGACAAAACTAGGGGTCAAAAAGGGTCGGGTAACTGGGTATTGAGTGGTGTTATAGTGGGTGCTCAATTGTTTGGGTACCAAAAAAATGGTACACATTACCCACCCAAACTAATAGGTACCCGATACTTCGAGTACCCAAAACTTGCGAGTATCCAGGTACCAGCTGGAAATTGGGTACCCACCAAGGAAGTAAAGGGGCGAAAATGTCCAAATTTGAGGACCATTTTCAAAGATCAAAGATCAAAATGAATATTGAAAGATGTGAGAATGTGATGGCCTTTTATTGTGTTTATTTAAGTCTTGTATTATTGTGAAATCTCACCCCTAAACTATTAGAAACGTATCTTAAAAGCAAAAAAATTATTTTTATTTTAATACCCAATGGGTACCCAAACTTCAAGGGGTAAGGTTGAAGTGAACTATCCGGTACCCACCCGTAATACTAGAAACGGGTATTGAGTACCCACCCGACTGAAAATTTTACATAAACGGGGTGGCCCATTGGGTATTACCCAATTGAGTTGGATGGATACCCATATACCCGACCCAAAGTCCCACTCCTTGACAAAATGACAACTAAGTACTCTCAAAGTATTAGAAACGGGCTGCCAGTTTCTAATACTCTGATTTTTTTTTTAAATAGTATTAGAAACGGGTAGGCCGTTTCTAATACTATTAAACAAAATTAAAAAAAAATTATTGGCAGAAAATTTGCCAATAATAATTATTAATTAAGAATATAATTTGGTGTTTAATAGTGTTAGTTTTTCAGTCAATTACTTAATTACCTACATTATTTATTTAATAACAATTATATCATAGTATAAGTTAAATATGAGTGTTAATTATGATATAATACATTTAATGTAAATATTCTTTGAAAATTAACAAAACTATATCTTAAAACTATATACTATAAAATAAATATGATTATAAACTTATAATTTAGAGTAGAGATTAAAAAAAGAGGAGAGAATTTGATAGAGAGATGTGAATATGTATGAGTATGATGTTTGAGAAAAAATGAAGAAGATGAGGAGTATTTATAGATGAAAGTGAGACTATTAGAAACGGCTCCCCCGTTTCTAAAAGTTTTCGAACCTTTAGAAACGGCGACCCCGTTTCTAATAGTATTTTAAAATTTTTGAAATCCCGCCAAAAACTTTATAAACGGCTTCCCCGTTTCTAAAAGTTTTTCAAAAATTTTGAAATTCCTCCAAAACTTAAGAAAGAATTACCAAAACCTTTAGAAACGGCTTTGCCGTTTCTTAAGGGTTTTCGAATTTTTTTGAAAATCTTTAGAAACGGGAGAGCCGTTTCTAAAGGTTTTCACAAATTTTTTTGTTTTAATTATGAATCTAAGTAATTTGGTGCTTATGTAATTTTTGTTCAATTAAGTTAAGCTTAATTGAGAAAAGTCAAGATTAGTTATATTTAGTTGATTCTAATTATATATGTAATTAGAATTAGTTAGGAGTTGTCTATCCAAACAGGTTCAATTAATTTGTTAAAATTAAAGATCATTTTTGTCTAATTAGTTCAATTCTAATGTAATGTTGAGTTATGAATTCTATTCTTAAGGGATTCAACAAAAATAAAGAGAAGTTTTCCATGCACGGAGTTCTTTTCGTACGTAATTAGGAGTTATTCATTCAAATAACATCTATTCATGATAAATATCAAGATTAAATCTAAGTAATCTGGTTCTTATGTAACATTTGTTCAATTAAGTTAAGCTTATTCGAGAAAAGTCAAGATTAGTTATATTTAGTTGATTTTAATTATATATGTAATTAGAATTAGTTAGGAGTTGTCTATCCAAACAAGTTCAATTAATTTATTAAAATTTAAGATTAGTTTTGTCTAATTAGTTCAATTCTAATGTAATGTTGAGTTATGAATTCTATTCTTAATTAATTCAACAAAAATAAAGATTAGTTTTCCATGTACGGAGTTCTATTCTTACGTAATTAGGAGTTTTCATTCAAATAACATCTATTCATGATAAATATCAAGATTAAATCTAAGTAATCTGGTTCTTATGTAACATTTGTTCAATTAAGTTAAGCTTATTTGAGAAAAGTCAAGATTAGTTATATTTAGTTGATTCTAGTTGTATATGTAATTAGAATTAGTTAGGAGGTTGTCTATCCAAACAAGTTCAATTAATTTATTAAAATTTAAGATTAGTTTTGTCTAATTAGTTCAATTCTAATGTAATGTTGATTTATGAATTCTATTCTTAATTAATTCAACAAAAATAAAGAGTAGTTTTCCATGCCCAGAGTTCTATTCTTACGTAATTAGGAGTTATTCATTCAAATAACATCTATTCATGATAAATATCAAGATTAAATCTAAGTAATCTGGTTCTTATGTAACATCTGTTCAATTAAGTTAAGCTTATTTGAGAAAAGTCAAGATTAGTTATATTTAGTTGATTTTAATTATATATGTAATTAGAATTACTTAGGAGTTGTCTATCCAAACAAGTTCAATTAATTTATTAAAATTTAAGATGAGTTTTGTCTAATTAGTTCAATTCTAATGTAATGTTGAGTTATGAATTCTATTTTTAAGGGATTCAACAAAAATAAAGAGTAGTTTTCTATGCACAGAGTTCTATTCTTACGTAATTAGGAGTTTTCATTCAAATAACATCTATTCATGATAAATATCAAGATTAAATCTAAGTAATCTGGTTATTATGTAACATTTGTTCAATTAAGTTAAGCTTATTTGAGAAAAGTCAAGATTAGTTATATTTAGTTGATTCTAATATATATGTAATTAGAATTAGTTAGGAGTTGTCTATCCAAACAAGTTCAATTAATTTGTTAAAATTTAAGATTAGTTTTGTCTAATTAGTTCAATTCTAATGTAATGTTGAGTTATGAATTCTATTCTTAAGGGAATCAACAAAAATAAAGAGTAGTTTTCCTTGTACGTAGTTCAATTCTTATGTAATTAGGAGTTATGCATTCAAATAACATCTATTCATAATAAAAATCAAGATTAAATCTAAGTAATTTAGTTAATATGTACTATTTGTTCAATTAGGTTAAGCTTATTTGAGAAAAGTCAAGATTAGTTATATTTAGTTGATTCTAATTATATATGTAATTAATTAATTAGGAGTTGTCCATCCAAACAAGTTCAATTAATTTATTAGAATTTAAGATTAGTTTTGTGTAATTAGTTCAATTCTAATGTAATGTTGAGTTATGAATTCTATTCTTAATTAATTCAACAAAAATAAAGAGTAGTTTTCCTTGTAGGTAGTTCAATTCTTATGTAATTAGGAGTTATGCATTCAAATAACATCTATTCATAATAAAAATCAAGATTAAATCTAAGTAATTTCGTTCTTATGTAATATTTGTTCATTTCAACAAAAATCATTTCTTTTAACATACTTATCTCTAAAGGTTATAACTCTTTCCTCTCTCTAGGAATTTTCCTCTCTCTAGAATCCTCCGCTCTCTTGGTTCCCTGTGCCTTTTTGGCTTTTGTTTCCGTGTTTTTTTCTTGTTTTCCTCGTGTTTCTTGTGTGCGCCGCTTCCTGTTTCTTTCCGTGTTTCTTTGCTTTTTCCCTTTCCCCAGCTCCCCTTTCGCTCTCTTTCTTTCCTCCGCCATGGATCAAAGCGAAGAAGAAGATCATACCATTATTGCTAAAGTTATCACAACCAAAAAATTTATCAACACTCAAGCCTTAAAAGATACGCTATCCATAGCTTGGAACCTCAAGAGCAACCCTGAAATACAATACGCAGAAGCTAAAACCCTAGCTTTCCTTATCAAAAACAAAACTGAAGCTGATAGAATCATTGATAAAGGTCCTTGGAATTTTAGAGGCCATCAAGTGTTGGTGAATCGATGGAATTCGGAACTAGCTTTCACCCAGATGAGCCTCACAAAAACAGAGTTCTGGATCCACGCCCAAAATATACCTGTCTGTTTCATCACCAAAAATATGCTCAAAACCATCGGAAACTCCGTCGGAAAGTTTCTATGGGCTGACACGTCTAACAACAACAAGTGGAGGAAAGCAGTGAGGATTAGAGTTGAGATTGATATTACCAAATCCCTAGTCGACCAAGTCACTATCAATATCCCAGGTAAAACACCTATCTGCTCCGAGATCAAATTTGAAAGACTGGGAGAGTTCTGTTTCTGTTGTGGAAAAATCGGACACAGACGGGAGGAGTGTTTTCCTGAGGAGGGTCTATCTTTTCCGCCGCCGGAACTGCTTATTGAAGCTTTTGGGCCATGGATTAAGGTTGAAGCAAACATGGATAATCCGAAGAAGAAACCAGGAAACCCGGTGTCTGCAGATCTAATCCGGGATCTGGACTATAGGAGCTACAGGCCTATGAACTATCTGGTGGATAGTGTGGAGGATAAGGAAGGGGATCCGAGTTACTTGAATTTTGACTCGCCGGAAAATTTGGAGGCCTTGAAAGAAGGAATTTCGTTAAACTCAGTCCTGGAAGAAGCGGTGGCGAATCAACTGAGTGAGCTGAGCTATGGCAATGTTAAATCAGTGAGCCAACCCGTGGAGTCACCGAGTCATACAACCCGGGCTGACGTCAGTGATAACGTCGTCTTACTGACACAAGAGCCCAACGGCTTTAATTTCAGACCTCAAGCAAACCCGTTTCTAACGGATTCTTTTTTCATACCAAGCCTTGGCCCAACTGAGAAGCCCAATCTGGAAACTTCTCCACAAGCCCAAACAAACTCCTTTAAAACCATCTGCGAAAAACCACAAGCCCAAATTACCAAAAGTAATACAAACAACACCCAAAAGAAATTCGAGTGCCCAGCTGGGCCTTACTCACCTTTTCATTTCTTCCAAAAACAGATCGGATATAAAAGAAAGCCCGAAGTTGGAGGCCCAAGTGATAATAAAAAAACCCAAGCAGTCTCTGGATTTTGAAAATCAGTTAGTTTCCGGTACTTTTTACGGATCCCAGATTACAGAAGCAGTGCACACAATCTCTCAACTGGCTCTATCAGAAAATCAGAAGGAAGAGGAAAAAGACTTCGAGGTTCTGGAAACTGTCACCACAAGCAGAAGAATCAGAGTTTTTTCCAGAAGAACAAATCTCCCCACAGCGTCAACTGACTCAGGTATCAATTTGATCGTTGAAATTCTTGATGAATGCCCCTCATATCCAATTATCACGGCCCCAGAGGGGGAGCATAAATGAAACACCCCTGTATCATAGCGTGGAATTGTCAAGGGCTCGCCAAACCCTCGACAATCAGGGCGCTTAATCTCCTGATTCTTAATAATAGGCCGGATATTCTGTTTATTAGTGAAACAAAAACTAAAAATTATGCTGCCCTTTTTGCCATGCTTTCTAGAAATGCTTTAGCTAATCACTTTTTTGTGGACCCTGTGGGTTTGTCTGGAGGTTTAGCTTTGTTCTGGAATAATGATTTTGTGGTGGATGTTTTAAAAGTTAACAGATGGTATATTCACTCCTCCATTGCTTACCACTGTGGTTATCCTTCTTGGTTCTTTACTGGGATTTATAGTCCTTGCAAGGACAATAAGAAAGTGTTGTTTTGGAATCTGATGCATGATCTCAAACCTGAGAGCTACCATTCTTGGTTTTTACTTGGAGACTTCAATGATATTCTGTCTCAAGGAGAGAAGCAGGGAGGACTTCCTTTTGCCTCCTCCTCATATCACTCTTTCAAGCAGGATGTTGAGAAACTGGAGCTCATTGACACTGGTTTTGTCGGCAATATTTTCACTTGGAACAACAAGAGAAAAGGGTTGGCAAACATCAAGATGAGACTGGACAGAGGTCTCATGAATGGTGAATGGAGTCTGAGATTCCCTGATGCTCAAGTCCACCATCTCCCTGCTATTAAATCTGATCACAAGCCTCTCAAACTCACCTTGGATAATCAGAGGGAAAAGATTAAGAGACCTTTCAGATTTGAGAACTTTTGGGCTTCCAGAGAGGATTGTGTTGTTATTGTAGATACTAGCTGGAAAGAAGCTCACCATGATCTTCCTATGCACAAGGTCATTGCCAGAAATGAATCTACCAGAAAGGCCCTCACTAGTTGGAACCACAAGGTGGTGGGTAATGTGGTGATAAAGAGAAAGGAGTTGGTGACAAAGATCTCACAGATTCAAGATAACTCTGGAAATAAAGATGACATTGAGGAAGAAGCCAGTCTTCAATTGGAATTAGAGCTCCTCCTTAAACATGAAGAGGATATCTGGAGACAGAAAGCAAAAGCTCACTGGGCTAAAGATGGAGATGCAAATACAAAATTCTTTCACCTCTCCACCATGATCAAGAGTAAGATCAATTATATTGCTTTCAATAAAGATGATTATGGTGTTAAATTTTACAATAGACAGGAGATAGGTAAGTGCTTTATTGATTATTACTCCTCTCTTTTCAAGTCTGATTTTGATCCTGACCAGCTCCCCTTTCCCCCTGATCTTGATAACTTGTTTCCTAGAGTTATTAGTGACAATGATAATGACCTGATTTGTGGAATTCCTAATGCTAAGTTGATTAAAAAGATCTTTTTTGACATGAACTCTAATAAGAGTCCGGCCCTGATGGGTACACTGGTCTTTTCTATAAGAAGTTTTGGAGTTCTGTGGGGCCTGATATGATCAAAGCTGTCCAAAGTTTTTTCAAAAATGAGCATATGCATGTGGATTTCAATCATACCTTCATTGCTTTGATCCCTAAGAATGACAGACCTTGTAGTGTGGAGAATTTTAGACCTATAAGTCTTTGCAATCTTGTCTATAAAGCCATCTCTAAAATCATTGCTGATAGACTTAAGTCCATGCTTAATAAGGTTATTTCTCCCTTGCAATTTGCTTTTGTTGAAGGAAGACATATTCATGAGAACAACATTCTGAATCATGAGCTGATGCACTATTTAAATGCTAAAAAAGGTAAGTCCAGTGCTATGGCCATCAAAGTTGATCTGGCAAAAGCATATGACAGGGTTGAATGGCACCTTCTTCTGTCCATTCTTGTTAATCTTGGTTTCAACCATACTTTCTGTGGGTGGATTAAGAAATGTCTTCACACCTGTAGCTTCTCTGTTCTTATTAATGGTGTAGCATGTGGCTCTTTTAAACCTTCTAGAGGCATCAGACAGGGAGATCCTATCTCCCCATATTTGTTCATTATTTATGCTGATCTCATGTCTAGAATGCTCCAGAGAGAAGAGATCTCCAAGAATCTCATTGGTATTAGAGTTGCTAGAAACTGCTCTCCTATCACTCATCTCTTTTATGCTGATGACCTGACTATTTTTTGTAACAATGATCTCTCTAATATTGATGCCATTAAAAGATGTTTTGACAAGTTTGAAACCTGGGGTAGTCAGCTTATTAATTTCAGGAAATCTTTTATTCATTTTAGTAACAATTCTTCCTCTGAAGCCAAAGTTTTTGCCTCTCAAAATTTGGGCATTCCTGAATGTGATCACAATCACTTGCACCTTGGTATCCATTTTTGTAAGCCTAATAGAAAAAAAGATGCTTTCAAGCTGATTATTCATAGTCTTGATTCTAAACTCTCTGGTTGGAAAAGTCACTCTTTGTCCCAAGCGGGAAGATCTGTCCTCCTGTCTTCAGTTGCTCAAGCCATGCCTACTTATCAAATGGCAAACTTCATGCTCCCTGTCAAGATTACTAACAAAATGGATAGCATCATGCTTAGATTCTGGTGGGGAGAGAACAAGAATAATAACATCCTTCCTCTCAAATGCTGGGATAGTATTTGCCTTCCTAAAGAGGATGGTGGCCTAGGTTTCAGGAAAATGAGAGAGTATAACAAGGCTCTCATATCTAAATTGGCTTGGAGTGTTACTGTGAATGACAACAAGACTTGGGTTAAAACCTTTAGAGATAAGTATGTTAAAAGAAATGATTTTTTGTCTATGATTTCCTTCCCTTCTAACTGTTCTTGGATTGCTAGAGACCTTTTCAATTGCAGGGACTTAATCATCAAAGGAGCTAGACTCAAAGTTGTTGTTTGTTCTACTATTGATACTTGGAAGGAACCTTGGATTCCTAGTCTTAAATTTGCTTCTCCTACTCACAAAGATCATTTGATGGATACTTCTCTTATTTGTCCCAAAGTGGGAGACCTCATGCATGTTGGCTCTTCAACTTGGAATGAAGTGTTACTTTCCAGTTTATTCCTGCCAGAAACTGTAAGGGAGATTGTTAAAATCCCCATTACAGCTTCCCAGGAACCCAAGGAGTGGTTCTGGTTCCCTTCTTCTAGTGGAACTTTTACTGTCAAAAGCTCCTACCTTTCTATTGTGCATAACAGGAGAAGTATTTGTCCTAATTCTATCTGGCAGGTTGTTTGGAAAGCTAAGATTCATAACCGCCACAAACTTTTTTGGTTGAAATGTATTGTCAATGCTCTGCCCACCAGAAGCAAATTAAACTCCATCTTTAGAATTGATAACCTTTTATGTCCTCTCTGTAACCTGGACACTGAATCTGTGGAGCATCTCTTCCTGAACTGTCATATTGCTCAGATCATCTGGTTCAGTTCTAAATGGGGCATTCGACTGGATCATTTTCAAAACTGCAGTATTGCTGATTTTATTTCCTTTTGTGCAGATAATAGAGCAAACAATTGGCTTGCCCCTGAGGAACGCATAGAGCTTTCTACTTATGCTGCTACTTTGATGATTGAGATTTGGAAATTTAGGAATGATATTATCCACCTGAAGCCTGCCATGAACTTGAATCAGTTGAGGATCCATATCAACAATCAGGCTTCGATTCACTTTAGAGCGCAAATGGATATCAGGATGAAACTGTCCTCTAAATTTGCTCAGGGTCCCTGGCTTCCTCCTCCTAAAAACTACATCAAGATCAACACGGATGCATCCTTCAATGAGAATCAAAACTCCTCCCTGGCTGGCATCTGGCGCAACAATGATGGTTCTATTATGCTTGCACATGTCTTCCAAGCTGTTTGCTATGATCCAGAAGTTGCTGAAGCTCAGGCCTTACTCAAAGCAGTCAAGCTAGCGGGGAAATTCAAATTGAAAAGGATCATTTTTGAATCTGATAATCAGAAGGTGATCAACAGCATTATAACTCACCAACAGGAGCAAAACTGGAGATCTAAAGATGCCATTTTCGAAATCAAAAAGTTGTGGAATCTTTGGCCTAAGTGGAAATTTAAGTTCACACCTAGAGATTGTAATTTTGCTGCCCATTTTTTGGCAAGTTGGGGTAGGGAGAATCTTTTCACTGGTTTTGTACCTATTGACATGCTCCCGAATTCTGTATTTTGTGATGGGGGCTACCCTATTGTAGCCCCTCTATTTTGAGTTTATATATATGTGTCCTTAACAAAAAAAATAAAAAAAAAATAAAGAGTAGTGTCTAATAAGTTTTATACAGGATTAATTCAACAAATATATAGGAGATAAAAACACAATATAAATGATAAAATACCAAAGAGACATGGTAAATTAAATTTTATATAGGATTTTGTCCGTTTTTAATAAGTTTGGGTTAGTAGTTAAATTAACGTTCAACAGCGATTACAAAATGAAACACCATACTTATAACTTAGTCTTTCACTTATGAGATATATGCAATGTTGTCCGTATTTTGTGAAATAGTTGTAGTTTAGTCCCTGTTTTGGGAATTGATTCGAGTTTAGTCTTTCATTTATGCAAATAGTTATGGTTTTGCCCTCAAACTGCAGATACATATAGCTTAGTCTTTCATTTACGAGATATATACAATGTTGTTCATATTTTATGAAATGTTTGCGGTTTAGTCCCTGTTTTGGGAATTGATTCGAGTTTAGTCTTTCATTTATGCAAATAGTTATGGTTTTGCCCTCAATCTGCATATACTTATAGCTTAGTCTTTCATTTATGAAATATATGCAATGTTTTCCGTATTTTGTGAAATAGTTGCAATTTAGTCCCTATTTTGGGAATTGATTCGAGTTTAGTCTTTTATTTATGCAAATAGTATTCGATTTATGCAAATAGTTATGGTTCTGCCCTCAATATACAGTTACTTATAGCTTAGTCTTTCATTTATGAGAATATGAGATATATGCAATGTAGTCCGTATATTGTGAAATAGTTGCAGTTTAGTCCCTGTTTTGGGAATTGATTCGAGTTTAGTCTTTCATTTATGCAAATAGTTATGGTTTCGCCCTCAATCTGCAGATACTTATAGCTTAGTCTTTCATTTATGAGATATATGCAATGTTGTCCGTATTCTGTGAAATAGTTGCAATTTAGTCCTTGTTTCGGGGATTGATTCGAGCTTAGTCTTTCATTTATGAAAATATTCTTTGATTTATGCAAATAGTTATGGATTTGCCCTCAGTTTGTAGATATTTACATTTTTGTGTATAATTAATGATATAATTGCAATGTGGTAACTGTTATGTGAAATTATTACATTTTAGCCCTGTTTAGTGAATTAATTGCAAGTTAGTCTGTGCTTTTATGATATTATTGGAAACTAGTCCGTATTTTATGCAAAAGGTTTTAATTTAATGTTACCCATTTCTAAAAGTTTCTAAAAATTCCAAACACTTTTAGAAACGACAAAGCCGTTTCTAAAGGTTTTGTGAAATTTTAAAAAATTGTTGGAAAACCTTTAGAAACGGAAAAAATTGTTGGAAAACCTTTAGAAACGGCTCTGCCGTTTCTAAAAGTTTTGGCAATTTTTCAAAATTGTTCGAAAACTTTTTGCGGAATTTAAAAATTTTCGGAAATCTTTTATAAACGGGTTTTCCCGTTTCTAAAGGTTTTGGTGGAATTTCAATTTCTTTTTAAAACCTTTAGAAACGGGAGAGCCGTTTCTAAAGGTTTGAAAACTTTTAGAAACGGGCCGCCCGTTTGTAATATTATTATTACAAACGGGCGCCCCGTTTGTAATAATCATTTCTACAAACGGGCTTTTGCCCGTTTGTAAAAGGGGCGTTTCTAAAGCCCATTTTTCTTGTAGTGGGCAAATCGCACAATTTTAAAAACGGTAGGGGACAAACCGCTCTTTTTTAAAAGCTAAAGGGACATTGCAAAACCGGTTAATCGTTAAGAGAGTGATCATTATTGACCCTATTGTAAATGTAACATCAAAATGGGTAATATTAATGATGATTTTGTTTGGATTTAATTATCAGTTTTAAAGTGTGCGAATAAGATGTAAAGTGAAGTAAAAAGAAAACACTACATATATGAAATTGTAGGAAATAAGTTTTCAAATAGGCGAATAGCTTCGCATCTAAACATCGTAATGAACTTAGCTCTATCGAAGTAAATCAAAGTACATAGGGAGAAAGACCATTAATTCCACACACAAACATCAAAATAAAGCCCCTTCATCACACCTATCTAGGGACTAAAACTAGTTCTGGGATTATTGTATTTAGCTTTCAAGGATAATTCCAGGAAATAGGATTGTTACAAAAGCATGACATCCAACTCTCTTTGAAGAAAGTTTAAATTACAGGTACATGTGTACGTATACGTAGCACTTCAACCATGATTAATCAAGCTTCCATAATCTTAGGATTCTCTTGAGCTTCACAGCTATCAACAAATCTCTTCCAAAAGAAATGTTCTGCCCAAATTTTATCCATTTTTTCGATCGGAATACCTTTTGTCTCGGGCAAAAGAAAGTACACAAATGCAGACATTAGTACCACCCATGCTCCGAAAAAGAAGAAGATCCCGGACTTCAAATGGCAAAGCATAGCCAAGAAAACCTGAGCAATTAAAAAAGTCATAGAAAGATTAACTGCGACAACGATACTTTGTCCTGCTGACCGAACCTCGAGGGGAAAGATCTCACTAGCCACAACCCAACCCAGAGGACCCCACGACAGACCGAATCCACAAATATATACACAAATCAGTATCAAAACTGATAAGGCGTATCCTTTGCTCATACCACCTTGATCGCCAAGCGTAGCTGCCATGATCACTCCGATCAACATTTGTGAAACGAACATTTGAACCCCACCTACAAGGAACAGAGGCCTTCTGCCCAACTTATCAACCAGCATTACGGTTATTAAAGTGAATGTCGAGCCCACAATTCCCGTCACTGTTGCAGACATAAGGGATGCACTTTCACCCGAACCAATTGTTAGAAATAGTATCGGTGCATAGAAGGATATGGCATTGATTCCTGTTATCTGTTGGAAGAACGGCATTGCTATCGACATCACAAGTTGTGGCCTGTACTTTCTTTGCATAAGTGTCTTAAAAGGGTGTTTGATGGCTTTCGAAGCATGACTTGCTTCAATGAGATCCTCTAATTCGGCTTGGACATCATCTGTACCTCTGATTTTTTGGAGCATTTTTTTGGCTTTTTCGTGGTCGTTAGAATGTTGAATGAGGCAGCTTGGTGTTTCGGGAAGGAATAGTGCGCCAAAAGCGAGAATTAGAGCTGGAACTCCTGCCATTGCAATGGAGATTCGCCATCCCCAACCGCCTTTAATCTTTACAGTACCGTAGTTTATTAGAGTTGCTGTGTTATAACCGATGCTAACACAAATTTGAAAAGCAATGTTGAAAGCTCCTCTGTATTTTGATGGTGCCATTTCTGCGAGGTACAATGGAACTGACTGTATACAAGAAAAACAGTGATGCGGGTTACTAAAATTCAGTCACCATTTGACAAGTTAATGAACATCTCTGCGTTTTCCAGAGAAGAGGGACATATTTTTTTGATACATGAACTAGAAATACATGCACATCATATCCTATATAATTAGTCTGCTGGACTACTTAGCTTTACATATTTTAGTCAAATGCTTATCTTCATTCAGCATCTTCAACAAATAGTTTTTTTAGAGGAATCTGTTAACATAGTAAAAACCCAGTTTAATATCTTACGTTTGCAACCGAGAACGGGTCTAGCTCCATTCTTTTACGAGTATTAATCTTACTACGCTTTTAGCATTTATAATTTGCTCCCGTTCGGTGATTATTGATAGGAAAATGCATGCCGATCAATGTTTGAGGAATATCATTTTCCATTTTCAAGAGAGGTTCAACCTTAATGAATCTCTTTTTGCATGCTTTTTGGTATATTTTGTGCGACAAAATTGAAGGATGGAAAGTTGCCATACCTCTATTGTATACTATATTACTATCTTTCATTTTCTTGAGATGTACACTGGCTTACGTGTAATGTTGAGATAATGGTAAACTGCCAAATACTGCTATATACAGTTGATGTTATGAGGCTTTCGATACATTAACGATGTAGACAAAATTTCCATTTAAAGAAGGGATAAAAGCATTAAACCCCCTAAACTATACCCCTGTTGCACTTTGCCCCCTGTCTTTTTATTTTTTGCGACTTGCCCCCTATACTATGGATAAATAAGCACTTTGCCCCCTAAGTCACTTTTTCACCATTGGATTTTGATACGTGTCAATATTTTTTGCAGTTGGATTTGGACTCAGGGTGCAAAGTGCTTATTTATCCATAGTACATGGGCAAGTCGCAAAAAATAAAAGGACAGGGGGCAAAGTGCAACAGAGGGTATAGTTTAGGGGGTTTAATGCTTTTATCCCTTTAAAGAAATATAAATTAGTAGAAACATATGCAAGTTGACATTATGTTAATGAGCAGTATTAAGTTCATGAGCAGTATTCATACCTGATTGGTAAAACCGAGGCCAAGACCGAGAAGAAGACGACCAACTATTAGCATGTAAATGTTGTGTGAGGCGCCACCAAGAGCCGCACCCAACATATACGAAACTCCACCAATGATGATCGACGGCTTTCGACCATAGTCTCGTGTTATTGGAGAAGCAACAAAAGAAGCAATAAGTCCAGCTATATAGAGACATGAGGTGAATAATGTCAACAATTGGCTATCAAATTTGCAGTAGTTGCTTATTTTAGTGTCTTCTTTCATCTTGCTATACACTCCGCGGAAGAACTTCTTCAAAAATGGCTCCATTGAGGTCACTCCACCTTCATGTAATTAAATCATGTGTTATAGTTAATTAACATGGGTATAACAAACTTTTGCTCAACATAGTTTACTAAAGTTGAATTTTCGATGCTTATTTAGGATTCATCGACAAAATTTTTTATTTCTGTTGGTGAAAGGCTGAAAGCCTATATTTCGTTGGAGAAGGGCGTTACTGTTGATAAGTTCTTTTGTAGTGGAATTGTTCAAATTAGAATCACGTGTGATTCTCCGTGCTACCGATAGATTTAAATGTTATCAGAAGTATGGCACATATAATAGTGAGAAACGGAACCTGAAACTCCAACATCGTAGCCAAAAATAATTCCTCCAGAAGCAGCGACCATACAGGATAGCAACACAAACATTGTCACGTTGCCATTGTACTGCTTCCCGTTGTTGTTTATCGCCACACCTACTGCCATGGTTCTCTACTAAAACTGAGGATGAAGAGAAAATATTTGAGGACAGTTAGCAATAAACAGAAATTATGTGTTTATAGAAATCTTCAACTATATCCCAACTTGACTGCAAAATAAAAGGAGAATGAGATACACATGATTACAAAAGTTGTAATTAATGTGTGTCACATAATAGTAACCAAGACAGTTCTTGGAATTTTGTTACATTGAGGAAGAGGATTTCTTGTGCAAGCATTACTACGGAAGTAATGAGCATTAAAAAAGCAGTTCAAATCTTAGGCGCTAAATTTTGTATTAATAAATTTAATCACCATTTGATGGACTATATGTGTATATATTTAATAAATTTAATCACTATTTATATTCAGTTAATTGTTCACGTTGCCAAATTATGTTTCTTAAAAACTTTTTAGTTTAAAAAACATATTGGCCAAATATTAATTTTGACATAAACTATTAATTAAAGGTGCTATTTAATATGTTGCATTAGAAAACAAACAAAACAATCATTTGTTAAATTTCACAATACACACACACACACACACACACACACACACACACACATATATATATATATATATATATATATATATATATATATATATATATATATATATATATATATATATATATATATATATATATATATATATTCGTAAAGACCATCTTAATTTAAGTGATTATTAGACTAAAGTAACAAGTCAGATTATTTGTAAAACATGATTTTGGAATATATATTTAAAAGTACAATTGTGATTTCAATAGCTATATAGATTCAGATTTTGTTTTATATTTACTTTCGTTCTTCTCTAGAATATCATAATTTAATCATTTTTTTAATCAATGATGTTATGAAGTATAAAATCTAAAATATTGTAGCAGAGAAAAACTCAATCTTGAAATATTCAGAAATTTATTTTCTGCTAACCTGGATTAATTAACAGGTATGAGAAAAGAATAATAAATCTTAAATATGAGAGAGAGAGAGAGAGAGAGAGAGAGAGGAGGAGGAAAGAGATTGCTATTGCTATAATTAAGGGGAGTTGATTAAGAAAGTAAATATATTTTAAAAATTTATTTTTATATGCCTTAATTGAGAAGGGTAAATTAGAAATAATAAAAAGTTTGCTCTGCCTCCAACAATATGTGCAATATCGCTAGCCATATTTAATGTACAATGTTAGGATAGTTGGCGGTTAGAAAAACAATTATATATGTTTTTATCTTGCATTCTATTAATTAGGTAAACAAAATAACTGCAATTAGGTATGTGCATGTAATTTAACTAATTCTACTAGCTCAAATAACAGATCAAGGTGAGGCTATCTGAGTTGCTTGTGATGACTTCCAACACATTTATAACACACGACGTAAATCTAAGAATATGAAATTAATACTATTTATCACAGAACATTTGACTTTTAAAAATTAAACTAGAATTATTATGGATTGGTGTGCCAATAATTAACTAATTGACAAATATTTTGCAAGAACAATTTTTCCATAGGGAGAGATCAGGAGTCAGGACTCCATAAAATCGACCAACTTGCGAAATTAATTAAATAAGTAATATTCTTCACTGTGAAAGTCATGACTACCAAAAAACGATACGG
This sequence comes from Misopates orontium, assembly GCA_946800315.1. Lineage (NCBI taxonomy): Eukaryota > Viridiplantae > Streptophyta > Magnoliopsida > Lamiales > Plantaginaceae > Misopates > Misopates orontium. The sequence continues at coordinate 42,565,687 of OX326947.1, read as the reverse complement.
TTTGTTTGTATGCGATAAGTTGATGAGGTTTTTGGGAACAAAATAGGTTATATATATATATATATAATGTATATCATACTGATATCTTATACACGAATCATTATTTTAATAAAATGTAAAAAACTGTAATCATCATACTAAAAACAAAAATTGAGGATATGCGGTTTTCCGATAAATTAAATGATGTTAAATAAAACCGTGAAAATGCATAAAGCCCACTATTTTATCAAAAACATGCAACAAACCTCCTTGTATTATTATTTTTGCATGAATTCCGGCCTGCCTATGTGTTTTCAAAAACTCTCACTATATCCCATTGTATCATTTTTTTTCACCAAATCTCTTTATATTATAAAAACCTGCACAAAATCCGCTTTTGTTATTAAAAGTTTTAACCATATATACCCCCTCATGTTATTAAAAAATTTCATCACACAAATCTCCTCTTATCAAGAGGATAAAATTGACAATTTATACTCAATTTGGACTTTGGTGCATGTGGTTTTGAAAATACGAGAGAATTTCATGTTGTTTTTTGATAACATGTAGGGATTTCATGCAAACAGGATAACACGAAGGGTTTGGTGCAAATTTTTTTGAATATATGCAAATATTTCGTGCAAATAAATATTACTAGAGGATTGGTGCAAATTCTTAAAACACAAGAGGTTTATGCATTTTCCTCAATAAAATCCGACAATGTTGTAGTACCGCCGAGACAAGAAATTTACCATATGGGCAAGTCTTGTCTCATTTTGTAACTACTCTTTAGAGAATCTCTGAGACACGGGAATGTTGAGGGTTTTTTTTTCAACTTTGGTCCCTTAATGAGTACTGATTTCATCTTTGGTCCCTTATTGAATTTTTTTGCAACTTTAGTCTCCTATTAGAAAAAAAGTATTTCCTTAAACCAACCAAAGAGGGGTGCGATTTCAGAAATGCTACTTCTTTTCCGCATGAAAAACCCTCATGTGACCACGTGCACGTTGCGTGAATTTTTTTGGCCAAAAGGGACGATTTCGGGGAAAAAAGGGATCAAGTATGAATTGTGAAACAAATTAGAGGACCAAAGTTGCAAAAAAATTCAATAGGGGACCAAAGATGAAGTCAGTACTCATTAAGGGATCAAAGTTGGAAAAAAAAAACCGGAATGTTGACAACGGAAGTATGCCACTCATTAAAAAAATAATAAAATAAAATAAAATTGACAGTAGCATATATAAGGTTATGGCAATTTGCAATAATTGGATCATTTGCACGTTATAGGACACATGTGCATTACAAAATAAGACGATGCATATTAAAGATGAAACTAAAAAAGTTAGAGGAAAGAAAAGGTAATAATGACATAGATTGTGAGGAAAGAGATGGTAATTATAAACGCACCTCTTGTTCTTCCTCACAAGTTTATTTTCATTGAGTAATTCTCCATCTATTTATAACCCTCATGAGTTTCCCTCTTTAAGGCCAGGTTTTGAAAAAATATTGTACAATGATAGTGGTGGTGGATTTGGATTCTCCACCATATACGAGTGGCTCAAGTTCGATCGGGGGTGGATGTCGATTCACCCATTTCTTCCCTTGCATTAATTCCAGTTCTGAACGTGATAAGCATTGCTGTAGGTACCTTAGCTTTTTCCATTTAAAGATTTATGATAAGTGCTACAAGACTCTTCCCATTCAAACAAACAATCGATAAGACTCCTCTATGAATCCCATTCGAGAGTTTCACATTCAAACAACCAATCAATATTGTGGACCTTATTCTTTGGGACAAATATGACTGGCTCCGTTAATTAATATGTAACTTCATTTAGGAAAGATTTTGGTTCCCAAAAGACCTTCACAATATTCAGTTGCAAGAATTATATTGATTAAGTTTGTGCATAAGGCTTAGACATTGGTTTTCACTTTTCAGCCTCGGTTATACTGAAAAACTATTGAAGCTAAATAGAAAGCATCTTAAAAGAACTTAAGTATAAAATGCCTAAAGGATAATGAGAAATATTTATCTTCGACAAAGAGAAAATATATACTATCCAACAAGCAAATATTGAAGATACTAGATAAAATGGAAAATGCTCTATTTGTTCCATAGAAACATACTGTAACAACAAATTTTTAGGTCTTTAAAAGTAAAACAACAAAAAAATTTAGGACAAATAAATTTTATATGAATTTAAAGAAATTTGAGTTACAATATCTATTTGATCCTCGGATTCAATTTTAGAAGAAAAAATGTCTTTACGATATAGAATTTGGAGGAAAAATCTTGAGCTTGATGTTTGCCAAAATTGACTTGAGCCTGGAAAACTTTAATTCGAGAGGGTGAGAGCTTGATCCTGAATCAAAATATGAATTGGGTTGGATGTTAACGGTAGAAAATTTGTCTTTAGTTCTGCAAATATGTTGAAGTTCGATCTTCTTTAGAGGAATCTCGATCTTCACAAACAGTTTCTCGACGGCTTTGCAACTTTGTGAATCAAATGGGAGAATTTCTTTGATTTTCGCAACGAACAACTTGAATCTTGTTTGAATGCTTTGAAGCTTGATGAATTTGAGAGAGAGAGAATTTGAAGAACATCTTTACTCCAAGAATGATTGATTTTTCATTGTGATTTTTCTTCTTGATGAAGACCTCTATTTATTTTCTTCTCTAAAATATTGAAACTTGGTGGAGAACTATTTTCTTCTCTTGATATTTGATGAATATATATTTTCATGTTCTAAATATTGGAGTTTTATAGAATATTTATTTCCTTCCAATTACAATTATTTTACGCATATAATAAGGTACGCGAGACTTGTCCATTAGTTAAATTGATTCGAGCATAAGAAGTATTTAAACAACTATTCCACAATTATTAAAGAAGTATTTGAAAAGTATATCAGGCTTGTGTGTCATTATTGTAAATCAATTCTCACGAATAATTGGTATTTATATTTATTATAAAAAATTTGATCATTATTTTAATGGGTCTACCAACTTGTCGAACACTTTAATGGACGTTAATTGGATCTTCATTTTAATCTTTAAGTCGGGTAATGTTTTTCCCAAATGAAGAAAATCCCAATTAGGTAATTTAGATTTCAAGCCCAATTTGTTTTTTTCAGTTAATTCTAAAAAGAGTCAAACAAAATATTAGGGTATTCGAAATTTCAGATTTCATCGTTGTTGCTCGTCGCAAACTGTTGCTATGTTAGTAGGTGCCTATTGTGATGCATTCTCCTGTGTTGCTTCTAGTAGTGTTCCAGAGCAGCGAATATCAACCGCAATTTCCGATCGTAGTTACAATGGTCAAGATCGGATGATGCAGTTGCCACTTCACCACCCATCTAATTCGGCGATGTCATTGCTTTTGATCTCCATTGGAAAAATTGTTCGAGATTTTGATTTGTAGATTATTTCGATCCTCGTAAGTTCTTGAAATCTTCTATTGCATCTTAATAAAAACCCGTAACAACTTCTAATTAATATTTGAATTACATAAAAATAAACCTATTTTCCATAAGAAAATTATCAAAAAAATAAAATACACCCCATCAAAAACCAACAACTTGATCTAGACCTTAAGATAAATTAATTATTCATGTATTCACATGAACGTTTACAAGATTCATAATCTTAAAGACCACTCTAGGTTTTATCCAACTAATGATAACGCAAACAGTGTTGGAGAAATTTGGAATTGAGTCCAAATAAATTGGATTTTTAGAGAAAAACTCCAATTGCGTGTGTGTGAATTTAAATTGCTTAATGAGAAGCAATGGGGAATTTTATTTATGAAATTCAGATTATTTAAATTAATATTTGAATATTCAAATAATAATAAACACACAATTATTACAGACGTTTTAGAACGTCTGTAACGGTCGTCTTAATTCAGCCATTCATGGCAGAATTAATTCCGTAAATTAAATCCCCATGAATGACATTGAATACTAAGAGGCTCCCCTACTCTATAAATAGGGTGTCTTCTTAGTCATTTTCAATCATCCAAAAAATCATGTTTTCATTGTATAAAAAAGTTTAAAAAAAATGAGAGTTCTGCAAGTATCACGGTGTCCGAATGAGGGGGTAGTTCTGAGCTTCATCGACTGCTTCAAGGAAAGGACATTGTACCTTGGGAGTTCGGTGTCCACGAGGGCTTGAAGCATAGGCCGGGCACAACGAGCTTAAGGGGAATGGGTTAACCCATGTCTCGTCCTATAGCGATTAAGTCTAAATCGCTTCAGGTTCTTTGTCTTTTTTAATTTTCTGTTTTTAGTTATAAATCTATATGTTCATGGTATTATAATCCGCTATGTTTATGATTGTGTAGTAGTTCTTATTATGATTTATACAAATATGGAAAATCTTTTTGACTATGTTGTTAATTTAAACACCGGATCCAACACACTTAAGCTCGTTACTCGTATGTGTTTAAATCTGTTTTTTTTTTTTTTTTTTCATTGTTGTGCATATTCCTGTAGTTTCAATGTTCTGCTCTTTTTATTTCAGAAATTGGTTTGTTTTTTATATATCTAAAGTAAGCTGTTGTTCGTGTGTTTTTTAAACTGTTCTTATCTTGATCAAGGTTTTAATTGCTGTTTAAAGTCTTAATCGATTTTTCAGCCTTTTGAGTTTTTTGTATGTTGCTGGAGATTTAAGAATTGTCAGATTTTGTGCTTGTTAGTAGCTGCTCCTTTTGTAAAGTGTAACTGCTCTACTATTTAGTTGGCTTTAAATTTGCTGTTCACGTGTTTATTTTGACCAAGTTTTAAAGGTTTTAAGGCTTTTATTTATTTCTTATCTGCTGCTGTGAAATAATGTATAAAAAAGTCTTATATTTTAAAAAGCGTTTCTAAAATTTAATCCTGCCATAAAACACATATTGAACCAGAGACCTCACTAGTCTCACCACCCGTTACAACATGGTTTTACCAATAGGCCAATTGACTTCTTTAATTTGTTACTGTTGAGATCTCAAACGGCTTATAATTTTTTAAGTTGGCAGTATGTATTACCTGCCTTGTTGCATGCTATAAAATGATTTAGTTCATTAAGATTACATGCCTTACTTTTTGAGTTAATGCAGCATGTACCATGTTTTATCATAGTATGATAGTCTGTGATTTACTTTAGACTATTCTCAAGAAATATTCGTGCATCGTTAGAAATCTAATTTGTTCAAAATTAGAATTGTTGCCCTCTTAGAAATTGCTAGTGAACCCCTGCAATTGTGTCTTCACATGTGTAACATTGTGAATAATAAAATTAATTCAATGGAATTAGTATTGTGAAGAAATTTACAAGTAGAGAGACTTGTGAATTATAGTAAAGAAAAATTCCAAGAATTGAGACTTGTGAATTGTTGGAAAAAAAAAATTATATATGTTCCAAGTACTAAGACTTGTGAATCATTATGAAGGAAAATTTCAAATATTGAGACTTGTGATTTTTTGCGAAATATATTCCATGTTTTGAGACTTGTGAATTGTTGTAAATTTTTGCAAAAAAAAAAAAAAAATATTCCAAGTATTGAGACTTGTGAATTATTGTGAAGCTTTTTGTGAAAATATTCCAAGTATTGAGACTTGTGAATTGTTGTGAAGTTTTGCGAAAATATTCAAAGTATTGAGACTTGTGAATTATTGTGACAAAATTTCAAGTATTGAGACTTGTGAGTTTTTGTGATTAAAATTCAAAGTGAAAATATTTATATGGATTGTTCTGTCTAGAAAAGTGGTAATATAAGAGGATTCGTCCCACCACTGGCCTGGGAACTTAATATTCTGTCTAGGATTCTGGTTCTAACACGGGCTTAAAAAACCCACCTGTCTAACCTGAGAATATCTGTAGTTGAGAATTTTTCAGCTTAAATAGCTGAAGTAAGTTCAAACAAGATGAACACTGCGAACGTGGAAACCCCACAAAAGAAAGCTAACGGTATTGAGGTCGTTATGCTGGTCATGAGGACTATTATGCAGTATTCTCAAACAGAGAAATCGTAAAAGTTGAAGGGTTCCAACCTTAAACGTTGGCAACAGAAGATGACGTTCTTTCTGACTACCCTAAACTTGATTAGGATTCTTATTGAGGAGAAACCAGGGGAAGATCAAGAGGATCCTCAATATGCTGCAATAATAGAGATTTGGCTCGATAGAGTCTACCTCTGTGAAATCTATGTTTTCAACTCTCTAAACGATGCATTTTTCAATGAGTATTCCCCAAAAGAAATCGCAAGGAGTCTTTGGACATCGTATGAGAAGTAGAAAGCAATGGAGAATAAGAAGGGCAAGCGTGCACATGAAAATGTTGCATAAGCGAGCCAATGACTCTGATAATAGCTTGCACTTGGAGTGCAGTTGTGTGAGTCAGGTTGGAGGAAACTCCAACTCACGGCGGGTAGACGATGGGGCTACTCGATAGACATTTAAGACCTATCAACTAGTGGAGAAGGAGCAGTGTTACATGGGAAACTCTGCAGTCTCTAAAGTTGAAGGCAAGAGAACAATGGTAATGAAATTGACCTCGTCAAAAGGTTTTAACTCTTAAAGAGGTGCTTCATGTCGCAGAGATTTGAAAGAATCTTGAGATTCAGACTTGTGTCTGACTCGTATAACTATCTGAGCTTGGGATGCTTGTGGCAAGGGCTATTCGTCTAGTATTCTCTAAGATGTCTACGACTATAGCGCCTAAAAATAAGTCTAGTAATGAGTCTAGTACTTTTGTTGATGTGTAACTGTTAGAGACAGCTGGTCAAGTCTTCACTCAACAGAGAGAAGCACATAACATGTGGACTTGATCCATACTAATGTATGTGATCTTATATATGTTCAATCTCGAGACGATAGACATATTGCTATGTCTACTTAATGAGAAGTAAAGACGAAGCAGTTGACATGTTCATTCATTATAAGAATGAATTTTGAGAACCAACTTGGTAAGAAGATCAAAAATCTTCGAAGTGACCGAGGAGGTGAATATGAGTCACCATGCACAACTTTGTGCTGAGAATGGAATCATTCATCAGAATTCAACGCCATATGGTATTGCAGAAAGGAAGAATAGAACGTTAAAGAAATGAGGAATATTATGCTCATTAATTCTGGTTTACCACAGAACATGTGGGGGGAAACTATTCTCTCCGCCAACTATGTGCTAAATAGATTACCGCACAAAAAGTTGGATAAAACACCTTATAAATTGTGGAAAGGCCACGCGCCTAGCTACAAGTTCTTAAGGTTTGGGGCTGTCTTGCGAAGGTTCCCATTCCTCCCCCTAAAAAGGACTAGGATAGGACCTAAGACAGTTGATTGTGTATTCATCCCCACAAGACTCAATCCGTGAAGGAATATGAAAGGAATGTGGGGGAGAGCGAATCTCGAAGAAGAAAATCCGAGAAGTAAAAGAGCTAGAAAAGAGAAATCTTTTGGCTCAGACTTTCTGACATACATGTTAGAAAAGGAACCGACTACTTTCAAAGAAGCAATGTCATCTCCGGACTCAGCTCTTTGAAAAGACGCGGTGAATAGTAAGATATATTCTATCTTACAAAATCCTACTTGGGAACTAGTGGAACTTCCTGTGGATCTTCAAGAGGAAGATGAAAGCTGATGGTACCATTGACAAATACAAAGCGAGGCTTATAGTCAATGGATATGGACAAACCGAAGGTGTCGATTATTTTGATACCTATGCTCCTGTCTCCAGCAAAACGTCAATCAGGTTAATCATTGCTTTTACGACTCTGTTTGATCTTGAGATCCATCAAATGGATGTGAAAACAGCGTTTCTGAATGGAGACCTAGAAGAGAAGATTTACATGGAACAACCTGAAGGTTTTGTGGTTCCAGGTAAAAAGCACCGGGTGTGTAAACTTGTAAAATCCTTATATGGATAAAAACAAGCACCTAAACAGTGGCACGAAAAATTTGATAGTGTAATATTCTCAAATGGATTTTGCATAAATCAATGCGATAAATGACTCTACGTGAAAGGAGATGAGAAAGACTATGTGATAGTTTGTCTCTACGTAGATGACATGATTATCGAGAGGATGCTGACATGAAAGACTTGGGTCTGGCTGATGTAATACTTGGGATAAAAATCACCAAGGCTTCAGATGGGTATGTACTCTCTCAGGGTCATTACATCGAGAGAATTCTCGATAAGTTTGACAAGAGAAGTAACCGCTTAGTGAGAACACCAATTGAGGTGGTGTGTCCAATACGCACAAGAGCTTTAGAGCATGTGTGCGGCAATTAAAATATTCAAGGATCATAGGCAGTCTCATGTATCTCATAAACTGCACTTGATCTGATATCGCAAACTCGGTAAATAGACTGAACATGTATATAGTCAATCCCAGTGAAGAGCACTGGAAAGCGATAGTTGTAGTTATTAGATATCTAAGATACACTGCTAACTATGGATTGTATTATACCAGAGGTCCAACTATCATAGAAGGATATTCTGATGCAAAATGGATAGCAGACTCCAAGAAGATACAATTTATGAGTGGATATATTCACTATTGGAGGTGCTCCATTTTCTTGGAGATCGTGTAAGCTAACCTGTTTAGCAAGATCAACTATGGAATTTGAGTTCATACCGTTGGATCTCACAGCAGACGAGGCTGATAGGCTTTCGAATTTTCTTCAAGATATTCCAGTGCGGCTAAAACTAGTACCTCATGTTAGCTTGCATTGTGATAGTTAAGCAGTTATTGAAAGTGCACAAAACAATGTGTACAATGGAAAAGTCTTGACATATACGTCAAAGACACAAAACCATTAGTCCGGATTGATATCTTTAGATTTTATGAGATCTAAAGAGAATCTAACATATCCATTGACGAAAGGTCTTCTAAGAGACCGAGTAGTGAATTCATCGAGTGGAATGGGATTGAAGCCCACAAAAGACTTAAATCCATGATGGCAACCCTACTTGAATTGGAAAACCCAATTTGTAAGTTCAAAGGGAAAACCGAATTGTGAGATTGAGGTCGAAAAAAGCACTCGGGAAATTGAGTCCATGCCCTATTCCTATGATGAAAGAGTGATAGACCTGTACATGGTGAGGAAAACTTTAAGTTGTAATGATCCTTATGACTTGTGAGTACAAGTGGGGTATGACAGGATACCTCTTATGAGAGATCACCTATATTGAATGTGAAGGGGGCCACTTCTATGAGATGGGCAAAGGGCTAAATCTCTAGAGCGTTTGATGAAACATTCCAAGGCAGTCCACGGCCGAAATGGACAACAACGAAAGGACTAAAGTGATATTAGAATGAGTTGTGTGAGTATCATTGTCTTGGTATACACAAAACGCCGAAAAAAGGCATCACGTCCACTGATTGGCAAGTATATCCGATGGTATTTTCACTAGGGAAGGTTCAAGGCTGATAACCACCTCTCCCGATGCAACAAGTTCTAGCAGAACTCTTGAGTTGCATATAGCATTGTTAGGCTCACATGCATTAAGTCAATTACATTCATGTGGGGGATTGCTGGAGAAATTTGGAATTGAGTGCAAATAAATTGGATTTTTAGAGAAGAACTCCAATTGCGTGTGGGTGAATTAAAATTGCTTAATGAGAAGCAACGTGGAATTTTATTTATAAAATTCAGAATATTTAAATTAATATTTAAATATTTAAATAATAATAAACACACAATTATTACAGACGTTTTAAAACGTCTGTAACGGTCGTCTTAATTCAGCCATTCATGGCAGAATTAATTCCGTAAATTAAATTCCCATGAATGACATTGAATACTAAGAGGCTCCCCCTACCCTATAAATAGGGCGCCTTCTCAGTCATTTTCAATCATCCAAAAAATCATGTTTTCATTGCATAAAAAAGTTTGAAAAAAAAAATGAGAGTTCTGCAAGTATCACGGTGTCCAAATGAGGGGGTAGTTCTGAGCTTCACAGGCTACTTCGAGGAAAGGAGGTTGTACCTTGGGAGTTCGGTGTCCACGACGGCTTGAAGCATAGGCCGGGCATAACGAGCTTAAGGGGAAGGGGTTAACCCCTGTCTCGTCCTATAGCGATTAAGTCTAAATCGCTTCAGGTTCTTTGTCTTTTTTAATTTTCTATTTTTAGTTATAAATCTATTATGTTCATGTTATTATAATCTGTTATGTTTATGATTGTGTAGTAGTTCTTATTATGATTTATACAAATTTGGAAAATCTTTTTGACTATGTTGTAAATTTGTTATGATTTAAACACCGGATCCAACAAACAGGTGTTCAAGTTAAGTTATGTAATGGATCAACAAATCAGGGGACATTTCATACAAAATTAAATAGGCTGGGAGGTTATTTTCTCTTTTTTTTTTTTTTTTTTTTTTTTTTAGTTTAGGAGCACATTGTGAATGACCATATAAATTAGGAAGTTTGATGTTTTTAACTAAATTAACATTTTAAAATATGATTAGGTTCCTAATTGAAGTTCAATCATCCAATTGACTATTATGGTAACTCGCGTTATTAATAAGTACAATTATGTGTTATGGATAACCTCGCATTATATTCTTAGTAACAATGAATTGTTATACGGCAAAAAGTCTATTTATTATTTAAAAAGACGTGAAACTAAATCTCAATGTTTATGATACATTTGATATATGCAATAACACCCATCTCGTCCATTTCAACAAGAACAACCAAGTTGTTTTCCGCTTCATTATATGAAAAATGCTATTTAATCTGCCAAAATAACTTGACGTTAATATTTCCTCATGATGCTGCTCTTTTGTATTATTTAACAAATACAGAAATTTCATTCCCCGTGGTGGCGTTGTCTTTTCGATTTATCTAAACTTTTATTGATTAATGTGGATAAAATAAAATTATATCAAATCTCAAAGGTGTGAATAAACAAAAAGAAAAACAGCACCCACACATTTGTGTGTCTGTGTGTGTGTGATGGAGATTATGATGTTTCAGTAGAGTGACTAAGTTCATTCGATACATGCCAAAATCAATTGCTACATAAATTTAAAATTAGATTATTGGATATGTGAAAAGAAGCATATGGGCGAGAAAAAGTTTTGATTCTTTCTATTTTAAGAAATTTATTCACGAACTAGTGGTGTCCGAGTCATCATCGACTAATGGTTTCGTTCGCTTTCTGACTTCTAAGTGCTAAACGTCTTCTTTATGATCTGATATTTTTTGTTAACGATCAAATCGTGAATTAAAATTATATCTCAAAGTGCTAATTTATGTACAATTTCTGTTAAAAGAAAATTTTGATATTTCAAACTATAGCAACGATACTTGATTTATTAAAATCGGAAAATAATGCATCCTTTCTAGTTTTTCTATGACATATTGAAATTCTAGTCATTTGAACTAGCGGTTTTTTTAACTTTGGTCCCTTAATGAGTGTTGGATCCATCTTTGGTCCCTTGTTGATTTTTTTTGTAACATTGGTCCCTTAATTAGTAGGTCAATTCGCACTCGGTCCTTTTTGCCCGGAATCCGACTTTTTGGCCGGAAAATGTCATGTGCACGGCACGTGACCACCTGAGAAATTCTTGCACGTGGGAAGGAAAAATCGTACTTGGCTGTTTTAAAAAACGTTTTTGAGTTTTTTTTTAAAACACATTTTTGGCTGAAATTATATTTAAAAAAAAAAAAAAACATCTCACTCACTTACACTCAGCGTTTCAGCCAACAATTACAGAAAAAAAAAAACCCCAAAATCGCACCCCCCTTTTCCTCAAGAACCCTAACCCTAAATTTTCTAATTTCTCGAATTCAAACCACGAATTCTCTCCAATACACCTAACCTTGTTTCCTGTTCACCAATTTAGACGCGGTTAACCCTAATTCGTGATAGTTCTTGTTAATTGAATCGTAAAACCAACATCACTACATCGAATTAGGAGATAAATTGTCAATGACTACGTCATCTGGGTCGTATTCCTTCAAGGGGTGCAATTTGTTTTGTCGAAACCTGTTGGTTTTTAAATTGCCACAATTGAACAAAATAAGGAGCGAAAGTTTCATGGCTGCTCTGATCTCGGATCTAAGGTGTTTTTCTCCTGATTTACAAAATCTACAGTACTTAGATATACTATACTATAATTTTTTAAAATATTTAATATTGGGACGTTAAATTTGCAGTACTCACACATAATTTCAATAGCATATGGTATTCACAGTTTTGGGATGTTAGTTTTTTTTGTAGATGCCTAAAATTTTGTATACCATATTTTTGTTAATGGGAATTACAATACCATACTTCTGTTAATGGGACTTACAAGTGATTAAAATTTTGAAGGTTACAGCAACTGTATGAATCTGAATTTAATAAAGTAATCTTGAATCTTGAACTAGTGTATGCTGCTATTTGAGTAATATTGAATCTTGAATCTTGAATGAGTTTATGTTGTTAATAGAGTAATTTTGAAGCTTGACTGAGTGATAGCATTTTTTGATTAGTTTGGCATTGATTATATGTTAAAGATCATTTTGTTGTTTAATGTGTCAATGTTCAGTAACGTACCTTAAATCTCGTTATTACAGAATGGAGGTGGTGAACTTGTCAAGGAGCCTGAAGGAACTGAAGCAATGTTCTCTTGTTAGTAAAAAAAGTCGTGAGAACACTGAAGATACTCTTAAGATGACGGAGCAGCGTCTCAAGATGACAGAAGACCGCTTGAAATTGGCGAAAGACTGGCTGAAGATGGTAGAAGAGTGGCTTAAGGAGCAAGAGAGTTCTCGAAGCATGAAAGATAGTTCAACTTTTTGTAAACGTTTGATTAAGTTGGTTTTGCTTTATCATATTGTTTGCAATAAAAATATGATTTCTACAGTGGGTATGTGGTATACTCTAAATTTGAATTTGAATGATCTTGATTGTGCAATTGTAAGCTATTCATATATCAATATCAAATCAGTCTCCTATATATTTACAATGGTTAAAAATGATAAGTAATGCACATCTCACCTATCAGAGCTATAATTACATGTACTTCTTGAAAATTGTATTGCACCGATCCAACTACAAGCTTCATCTTTGGATATAGTTTTTTCGAAACTTTGAACTTTCGGAATTTTCGTCCGCGAAAGCAAGAAATCAAATAAGTTTCGGCCGAAACCTTAAAATTTTGAAAGTACATGCTCAATTTGTTTCCATTTGAAATTTAAAATTTGGATCCATGTTTGTAATAACTGGTCATTTTATAGCTCTATGTAATAGGTCAGGAGCGTTCATTAAGACGGAAGATCTACACTTACTCATTAAATTGTAGCAAAAAATATTTGAGGGTAGAGTACAATTTCACCACTATAGTCACAATAACATTTCAAATAGAGCACATTTGTTAAAAATAACCATCCAGCCAAAAATAACAACCATTCAACTACTACATCAATCCCTCGCAACAAAATACGGCATATTAGTAAACCTGACAAAACGCAGATCACAGTTTGTTCAAAATATACCACAAAACAAAGGGTAGCTTCTAATATTTACTTTTCTCAAAATAAAAAAAAGGCAATTGGTGCATCACTTCTTGCTCTGCTTCTTAGGCGCCTTGGCTTTACGCTTTGGACAAGGCTTTTCCATTTTTATCTTGGTAGGCGTCGCATGTAAATTGAAAGGTCCCTGTGTTTGATTAACTGCTTCGCTTCGCGTGCTTTGTAGAATTTGATTAATCATAGATGTGTTTGATGTGATAAACGACGACGACGGGAAGAGAGGTGATGGTGTCGGAGCCGGATCGCCAAATACAAAAGCTGAACCCGGTGGTCTGAATGGTGCAGCTAGCCTCTCCCTCTCGGCTCTTATCTTCTGTGAATAAAAAATTCAAACGTGTATTTAATAATAAAACTCCAGGGGAGATTAAACTAAAACAGAAAAGAACAACATTTAAAACGAAACTAAAAAACAACAACAACATTATACTAAGCTTGAAACAACAGCACGTATACAGAATATAACATCATTTAACACTTTAAATTCATACAACATAACAATATTTAACAGCAACATTTACAACATTTAACATCAACATAAGCATTTAACACGTTAAATTCTTGGTAACTTCTGACATTAAACTTACTCGTTCTTCCTCGGCGCACATCGAGCTAAACGACATCGGTTTAGTGGAGCTGGTCATTTTTGCAGTTGGTGAAAGATCGCCTGTGGAAATCTCTTTACCTTTTCTCTTTATCTGTCCTGATGCAAACAGGCTAGTAACTAAACTCAATTAACAAAACCAGAACCTTTAGCTTATTCAATAAGTTCCTTACACTTGTAGTCGCCTGTTTTGACGTGCCAACACTAGGTGCCTTTCGCCTCACGGGCAATTTTTTCGTATCCAAACCCTTCATCACAGATTGTAACTGACTGGATATACCCACTTCTTCTATGATGGTCTGTTGGGTATTATTATCCTAAAATAAAAGCAATTGCAGTCAGTTGCAACAGAATATATTTTGACATCAACGTAATGAAAAATCGTAAATAATCCATACCTCATTCAACCCCAGCATCTCTTGTGCATTGGTCGTACCCTCATCAACCATCATTTCCTCAAAGTTGCTTGAATCATCATGTGCACTCGACCGTTCCTTTAAAAAAAAAGAAACACTAAGTATCATGCAGTAAATACAGGGTTACCAAAATATTATGAATTATCAAAAATAGAACCATGCAACTACTTACACTTTCCTTTTTTTTTTTTGGCAAGTTTTGGAATTGTGCCCTTCCTCACCACAAAACTTGCACCGACAAGTTCGTTGATTTCTCTTTATAACATTTGGGTTCTTCGCAGAAGGTCCAGGTGGTTTCCCCTTGCACTTCTTCTTTCTCTTGTCAACTATTTCCCCCTCCTCGGGTCTCCTATGATGTAATGCAGGCCTACCAACCGTAATTACGCTACTTTCACATTTAGGAGGCAATGGTGGAGGTAGGGGTGACTTCTTCCACAATTTTCTTCCGTTGATGGGCATCACAGCGGTAGAGTATACATCTTTGTAAGTATCGACTGTATAACAGCGGTGAACAAAGTCCTCCACTGAATAATCCTGAGCGCCAATTGCACGAAGTGCATGAACACATGGGATTCCGCTAACATCCCACTGCCAACAGCCACAAGTGCTCTCAAGTAAGTCAACAGTGTATTGACCACCGGCGGGCTCCTTAACTTGGTAGAATCTATCATTCGACTTCCTTGGGAAACAGTGCCTAAAATTCTCCATATGCTTCTGAATAATTTTTGTTATTTTCGGACACAATTTTTCATTTCTCCAACTGGATCTAGCAATGTCCCTGTTTTTCTGATGTCTAGTCATAACGTAAGACATCATCCACTCTAGCATCGAAAGAATTGGCATGTGTCGAGCCACCCTAATTGCATTGTTAAATGATTCACAACCGTTGTTCAATAGCATGTCGCATTTAGGATAAGTCCTAAAGTATGACTTGCTCCATTGATGTGGAGGCTTATCCTCGAACCACTTCCACAATGCAGCATCAACGCCTGCAAATGCAGCCATTTTTTCCTCCCAATCCTCCGGTGTATATGCTCTGGCCGCTCTCCATAGAGCATCTTTGTACAAATCTCCCTTCCATCCAGCATCTCTCAAATTCCCATGTAGATGTCGAACACAAAACCGATGCTCACATCCCGGGAATATATCTCCTACTGCCTTTATCAACCCCTTTTGTTTATCAGACATTATGGTCCACTCATGGACCTTCTCAATTCTTAAATCTTTCTTTAAAGCAGTAAGAAACCAATCCCATGTGTCTCCGCTTTCGCCATCAACCACAGCCCATGCAATAGGATATAAATTGTTGTTGGGATCAACCCCAACGGCTGTCAACAATAATCCCCCATATGGCCCCTTTAAGTGGCATCCATCCAACCCAATAAAGTGCCTACACCCCAACAAGAAACCTTCTTTTAAAGCACTCAGGCACATATAAAACCTCTCAAACACGTTGTTGCCCTTAGAATTGTCTGTTCCTAAGACCAATGTCGACCCCTGATTTGTTCTCTTGACCTCGCCAATAAAATCATTTAGTAGAGCGTATTGATCTGCCGAATCACCAAACAACAGTTTCAGTGCCTCTTTTCTAGCTCTGTACATCTTTTGAGCAGATACAACCTGATTATGGTCCCTTACTGCATCGTCTACACGCACATCTATCTTTCTATTTGGATCAGACTCAAAATCAGCCAAGTGTCTTTTGGCAATCCATTTAGCCGTCATGCTTTTAACATTCATTGTCATTGAGCACTTGTGACTATCTTCCAATACACGTATATGGTAAGTTTCCTCCCCTGGCAGCCGAACCGCATGCAATTTCCAGGTGCAACCGCCACCCATGCACTTGGCTTGCATCCTCCTCTTATCGTTTTTCTTGATCTTTATAGACCTCCCTGTGTTTATGGCAAGTGAGTGGATAGCTTTCCTTAGTAATGACTTATGAGAAAGCCTCATACCAATCACGAAGCGTGGTTTCATCACGTCGACTTCTTGAAAAAGAGGATAGCGCACCCCAACATCTTCCTCATCTGATCCATGTATACTACGCAACTCATCGTCATCAACAACTACATCTTCATCCCCCGAACAATCATCGGCATAATCATCACCCCTAATAGCATCATGCACAACATGTTCAATCACTTCTGGTACTTCATTCCCAATACCGCCCTTGTTAATAGCACTATCACCACTTTCTACCTCTCTTTCACATCTAACCACCCCTTCCATGTCATTTTCATTATTATCTAACGCTTCTCCCTCATTTTCTGCTCTAACGACCACTTCTCCCTCATTTTCATTTTTGTCTAACGCTTCTCCATCATTTTCTGCTCTATCCACCCCTTCGCCCTCGTTTTCAGCCTCATCCTCATCAATTCCCTCCCTTACTACCGGTACCTCAAAATCCTCTTCACGATCACTATAATCACTTTCAATAAATTTCTCCAAAGGGGCTTTCTTATCCATCTCACGTCCCTCATCCTTACTTAAATCAGTAACAACATGATCATCCTCTCCAGCTTCTGATACCACATAAAGAACCATCATCTGGCTTTTTTTGATTTTTCATGGCTGTCAGGAACATGTATTTCATATCCAGATTGCAATCAACTTTGAGAAGTTCCCATTATCCAGCTTTTGGTACACCAATTTTCTGCCATCTATCCCAAGCTCCCTACACATATCAATAAATCCATCAAATGACGTCTCTAGTGGGTTGATGTGGTCTATCACGAACGCATCCCCTCCAACATAAGATGGTTGCGGTGAGAGTGTGAGTGATCCTCCATAACGGACTTTTAATGTGACCGAAAACGAACAGAGATCTGCCCAAGAAATACATACAAATATTTTTCAGAATTAAAACACATAATAACAAATAAAAACTTAAACTAAAAGATTACTTGTTTCAATAATTAAACAACTTAATATTCCCTTAATTACAACTAAACATGTTAGCAAGAAAATGTAAATAACACCTCCAAATGTAAACACTAATTTTACAGTAAACTCCTAAGTTCTTATAGAATTCTTACACCAAAGAATATCTAAAGAATATTTTTACGAAATTTTATGTTTACAGAATATTTCTTTTTCCATAGCTCATTCGAATCATGTTGGTTAAGTGCTAGAATCCAATACCCAAATTTTCATAAACATACACCACTGCTTTTAGCAATTTTAAAATTGAAAAATATTTTACCAACATGGACCTTCTTCCACAACAGAACTTCATCTATTCAAACTCCTAATTTAAAACTAATGAACATATCCCTTCAACACTTCCCCTTTCCATGCAACTAATAAACTACATTTATTATTAAAATAATAAAAGTTACACAAAATTATATAGCATAACTAATAAAACAAAAATGAAGTTGCTATGATCAAGAACAAGCATACAATAAACAAACACATACTGTACGAACATAAATTTCTAAAAATAAGCAAAACCCATGAGTCACAGAGAAAATAGAATCTCACTCTCATAATATAGAACGAAATTAGCATACCATAATTTTGGGGAGGTAGGTTGTTGTCGCGTTTACTCCTTACAATTCCGCCCATCGGACTGAAATTTCGCGATTTGGTGGCTAAACCCTAAGCAGTTGGTCGATTACAGTCACACTCCTCATTAAAGGGTGAAACGGGGCAAAACTATTCGGGTAGATTGATTACAACGATAAATAATAGAAGAGATTGGGTGTATTGGAGAGAATTCGTGGTTTGAATTCGAGAAATTAGAAAATTTAGGGTTAGGGTTCTTGAGGAAAAGGGGGGTGCGATTTTGGGGTTTTTTTTCTGTAATTGTTGGCTGAAACGCTGAGTGTAAGTGAGTGAGATGTTTTTTTTTTTTTTTTTTTTTTTTTTTTTAAATATAATTTCAGCCAAAAATGTGTTTTAAAAAAAAACTCAAAAACATTTTTTAAAACAGCCAAGTACGATTTTTTCTTCCCACGTGCAAGAATTTCTCAGGTGGTCACGTGCCGTGCACATGACATTTTCCGGCCAAAAAGTCGGATTCCGGGCAAAAAGGACCGAGTGCGAATTGACCTACTAATTAAGGGACCAATGTTACAAAAAAAATCAATAAAGACCAAAGATGGATCCAACACTCATTTTGTGGACATACCCGCTCCACTTCTTTGATTCTTCTTAACAACATAACCACATCACAAATGAAAACTAAACTCTCAAGAAGATTAAACTGCAGATATAATGGAAGGAACAACGAAGAAGTAAGACGATGAGGAATGACGACGAGTTTGAGGTTCGCAGGTTGGAAAACTAAGATGGAGTAAAGAAGCGTTAAAAAGTGAATCTTTTTTTTTTGATTTTGTGAAAGAATAACAAACGAACATTTAGAAATGTCATTTGACCGTATTTAATACAAACTTTTCACGAAGTAAGGTGCCCGAGACGTATCTTACGTATGTTTATATCCCTATATATTTGTCTCTATAGGGTATTAAATACTACACGAGAGGATTTGTGAAGTATTTATATAACAATATGATGAGATGCAATTTTTAATTTGATGGAGTAATTTGAAGCTCGATGGCACATGTCTTTGTATTTAGTTTAGGGGGAGGCATGAAAACAAATATACTTGAATGTGAAATTAAAGTGAATTAAATTCGTGAGTTAGGCTTGTTCTTTTATTATGTTAAGATGCGCCCTGCTGATGTTTAAGATGCATTTGGCATTAATTAACTTTATCGGGTGCAAAATACGAAATGCAGATACTTTTGGGGTGATAAGGTAAATTACCCCAGACAAAATGGTTTCCTAACGTACACTAAACCCAATTGGTATGTTCCAAAGAGAAAAAAAGACCTGTTGGTATCATTTATCCAAGTTGCAGCCCCAAAAAGGTACAAGTTTTGGATCATGATCCGACGAATAGTGATTCTGGGAAAGGGGAGAGTAGTGAGGGTACATAGTTTGTGCAAAAGATTTTGTAATATATCCGTTTGGATGGTGATACCAGTTCAATAATTGGTCCAAAGACTTTGAACTATAGCATTTTACTATGTGAAATATCAAATATGTATTTACCTATTGCAGATGCTTATAAAATAAGCTTATTGATTTTTACAGCTGCAAAAGTATATTTTTAGTGTTAGCAACACTGACTTTTGCTTCTTCTTGTCTTAAAAAAAGTTAGAAAAAGCACAAACGTTATTTTTAAAACGTTTTTAAGAGGAAAAATCGCTTCTCATTAATTTTTGCAAACACCTAATTAATGTTTTATTAACTTATAAAAAGACTTGCAAACACTCTCAACTTTTTGTCAAAAGTCATTTAAAGTGACTTTAAGAAAAAAGTAGTGAACAAGCTCATTTTAGAAGCTATTGCAAACACCACTATAAAACATTTTATTTCGTGACAAAAATTAGACAAATTACTCGTGTGATTTTGAAAAGTTGCCCACCATCTTTACCGTTTGCAGATAAGGAGGGTATTTTTGCAAAACGTAAAAATAGATAAGGAGGTCATTTTTTCTATTTAACATATATAAAACTTGAGATAATTTGCCTTTTTATTTTTCAAAGAGAAGTAATATGCACATTTCATTTTAACATAACACAAAAGAAATTATTCATCTATTTATTTTTCCAAAAAATAATGTACATATTTCATATAACATGACCAGGATTGTTGTGCTAAAAACCCAAAGACTTTGGTTCAAAATCTAGGAGGATTTAATTTGTTTGGTTCATTTATATTTTACTCAGTAATTTAATGAGTTTCGGTCCGAAAGTACTTTTGTTGGGTGAAATACGGGTGTTCAAAAATGGCATTACTTGATGGAACCATTTTACAAGTAATCTCGTGAATTTATTGGTGCTGCCCCCAACGAATAGGGAAGGTATAGTAATACTATGAATGAAAGGAATTTAACAGATTCCACTAGCATTGCAATTAAAATTTCAAAGATTGAGCCTGGTTTTTATTTTTAGTATGCACACCACCAACATTGTACATGTGTAAGCAAGACGCTAATGAAGCTGATGAGTGTATAAAATCACTCATAAATATCGTAGTTTTCCTTATTCTTGTACTTTTTTTTTAAGTATCAAATTGAATGGTTTCATATTGCAACTCTCCAACTTCATTGCTCTTTTGATAAAGTTTTCTCTATGTAATAATAATAATAATAACAGCAATAATAATAATTATTATTATTATTATTATTATATATAAGTAGCCCATATATAGTTTTAAAATATTAAATGTCAAAATTCCTCGCCTCTAGAGACACAAAACGCCTCGTCATATGCCTTCGCCTTTTAAAACACAGATTGTAACAACAAATTTTGAGTCTTCTAAAAATAAAAGACAAGAAAAATTGGTACAAATAAACTAAATATAAATTTAAAGAAATTCGAGTTACAATCTCTAATATTCCTCCGATTCAATTCTTCAAGAACATCAATCTTCACTATTTTTGAATTTGGAGGCAAAGTCTTCAATTTGATCTTTGTTGAAGTTGACTTGAGTTTGAAAAACTTTAATTCGAGGGCGTGAGAGCTTTATCCCGAATCAAAAGGAGAATTTCTTGGATCTTCGCGATGAATACTTTAAATATTTGGATGAACGCCTTTAAAGATGATGAGCTTGGATGAGAGGATTTGAAGAACTTCTTTACTCCAAGAATGCTTGAATGTTTTGTTGTCATTTTTCTTCTTGGTGAAGACCTCTATTTATAGTGTTAGAAGGAGAATCTTCTGATGAGATGATTGGTTAAGATCAACTCTTGATATAGAATGCATAATTTGAGGAAATCCTTATTTTCATGATTAAGTATACTTTCCTTCTTTTGAGATTTTGATGAGTAGACTTTTCATCTCTTGAGATTTTGATGAGTAGACTTTCCATCATTTGAGATTTGATGAGTGGACTTTCCATCTCTTGAGATTTTGGTGAGTAGACTTTCCATCTTTTGAGATTTGATGAATATATAATTCCATACATAGAATATTGAGTTTTATAGAATATTTATTTTCTTTCAATTGCACACATTTAATTATTTAATAAAATAAATGTGTCTACAGTCGTCTTCATCTTTAATTAGTTTTATGATCATTATTTTGTGGGTTCCTTTTTCATTTTTTATATAGTGTTTTCTAGGGATGAGTTGATATAAAATTTATACAATATGTAAAGTATGATAGTTTTTTTTAAATATTTTTTCTTATTTTATACTGGCACAAATATCTCTTTAAATTGATTTCAAGAATATTTGAACTTATCTTTATGTTCTTATTCTAATCTCTACTTTTTATCATATATATATATATATATATATATATATATATATATAAATTAAATATCAAACTTTGTGAGGCTTACGCCTCGCCTCTAGGTTTACGAAATGCCCCACCTTACGCCAACGCTTTTTTAAAACATTGCTCAAAACTACATTTTTGTGTATTTTGGTGCTAAAGTAAAATTTTAGACTGTCAATTGTTAAGTTTAAAACTTAAATTTGTTCTGAAATCATTGATAGATAAAGTAGAATTTTAGGGTTTTACACATTAAGTTTGACGATAAATTTGTTTTGGATATATTGATACCAATGTTTTAAAAGGCATTGGGCGTAAACGGGGCGTTTTACTTTCTTAGAGGCAGGGGTAAGCCATGAGGCACGAGGCATAAGCTCCACAAATTTTGGCATTTATATTTTTAAAACATATATATTAATATTAATAATAAAAAGATAAGATAAATACAAATATAATAAGTTTGGAAAATTCTAAAGTATTTGAGATAATACCAATTACAAATAGATAGAGAAAAAATAAGCTTATTTTTTCTTTTTTACTTTGCACACGGTAGCTATGACCTCATACAAATATTTCATGTGGTCCACATATATTCGACATATTGTGAACCTATTCAACAATTACAAGAAAACTCAAGTAAAATAATAATCAAATATTGATAAAGATCCGCAAGATATGGATATTGAATTTGAATACCTGTAACTACAATTTATAAACTTATAAGCAAAAGATGAATTTACAAAATAAAATCCGAAAATGTATTGTAAATAATAATAAAAACTAAAAAATATTTTTGACTAAAGCGAGTTATAATTTTACCAAATAAGAAATTTATGGGCAAACTACAAATAAACAATCATAGAAAAGATATTAAAATAAACTATTTTCTTCTTTTTTTTTTGCCTTTCACGCCGAGACTTACGCCTTTTGCGCCCCGTGATTACGTCTTTTGCGCCCGGGGTATATGCCCCAAATAAGGGGCGTATGCCTCGGGATAAGATTATGCCTCAACAACAGCCTCATGGCGTTTTAGCTCAATTTTGCCCCAAGACGCGCCCCAGACGTGCCTTTTTAAATACTGATTGATACTTAAAATTTAAGCCTTTCGTGTATTAGGCTTAAAATTGACATTAATATGATTACAAATCTTTTAGGCTGGATTGTTTTTATATTTTTTCGAATCTCATCATTAAAATAAGGCTACTATTATGACTAGCATATTCACGTAAGGTGTATATTTAGTGCTTTAGTGCATAAATCATATGTGATGAGTAGTTGCATTTATAAGGAGTTCACCAAATTAATTGTACTTTGGTGACTAACAAGTCATCATAATAGTGAATCTCAAAATAATATAAAATAAATGTGTGCAAAAATTAACTTTTAGGACATGATAATTTCACCATTGTAACTAACGAATTTTCATATTGTAAATATTAATTCTCTTATGTACACATAACAAATACATACTAATTAGATTTTATTAATTAAAAGGATATCTCTTTAGTGGAAAACAAGTTCGCTTTGCGTGAAATCTATTCTTTTAAGCATATATAATTGCGGACCGAACACCCAAACTATTCTGGAACAATTAATAATTCAAGAGGCAAACATTATAAACTATGGCCCAATTTAGCTTTAAATAAATTAAATCCAACACCATCAAAAAGAAAAAGAAAAAAAAAAAGACGAAAATAAAAATTAAAACAAAACTTGCATGCCGGCTTATGACATGGAGAATGCAATTTATGCATGACGTATATAACTTATGAAAACTTGTAACATGAAAATATCAAAGATATCCAGTACTTTTAACCATAACTAATTGATAATTAGATAGTCGTGGCTTGATAATAGACCGTTCATGAATCGAAGAAGGCTTATTCGTAAATAATTAACAAAAACATCTTTTTATAGATAGTGTAGCATGAAATTTAAAAATCGGTACAAAAGAACAAGGACAAAAAGGTCTCCATCTATGGAAATATATAAATGCAAACTTCTTTCTTTCCGACCAGAGAATTAAATTATCTTGGGCACTAAATCCAGGGAGAAAAATAACAAAAGAAAAAAATATTAACAACGATTTGAAAGAAATATATAGAAGGATTCGGTGGGTAGAATATCCCTCTCAGAAAGATCGATGAATTGTATCAAAGAAATGAGTTTAGTTGAGTTAAGACAAGATTTCCATACATATATTTATTTATTAGCATAGAGATCATGTCCAGTTAAACAAATAAATTCGTTCAAGGGGAAAAATTATGTCCGTCGCATAACTTCTTATGAGTATTTCCACCTATTTTGTAGGAAAAAGATAAGAAGTTTAAATATCTTGAGATTTTCTTAATATTTCTTGCCTATTATGTAGGCTAGGCCCGAGGGAATGGATCAAAAGTTTTTACTTTAAATCCAAAATGTGGAAACACATTTTGTTTGGTTCAACTTTCAAGAGGGAAAAAAAAATAAAGAATATCTTTTAACAAATATATTACATGGAAAAGTAAAGTTTAGCCCATGCTTTTTCTAGAGGTTAGTTTAAATCTCACAAGAAAAGTTCGTATTTCTCGTCGCCTCATTCTACTAACTCTTTAGGTGGTTTTTTTATTATGTGATAAATTTTTTGTATGTAATTATATGATAACAATGTACTACTTATTCGTATTCGTAGATCAGCAATTTTATGCCTTTTTATTAAATATCTGGGAAATTGTTCATTCTTATCTCAATAAAATATAATGGATAAAAGCCTCAAACCCATTTTGTCCCTTATCCTTATTTTTTCTCAATTTGCTATCTGTATTATGGATAAATAAAATAAGCACTTTGCGCCCTCATCTACAAATTGGTAAAAAGAAATTGGCCGGAAAGTTTATTTTCGTAGAATTTGAAACGTGAACATGAGGGTTCATCACGATTTAACCTCAAAATCAATAAAATGCCCTATTTTCACTTCAATTTGTGTTATATTTTCTTAATTTTCAAACCCTAAATTTTGATAATTAAACTAGGGTTTGAAAATTAAGAAATGTACAAAAAATTGAAGAAAAAAGAGGACATTTTTTTGAACTTGATATTAAATCGTGATGAACCCCGATATTCACGTTTCGAATTCCGACAAAAAATTCGTTGGAAGTTTGATTAGAGAACGTGTTTACTTATCCATATTATAAGGGGCAAGTTGCAAAAAACAAAAAGAATAAGGAGCAAAGTGCAACAGTGAGTATATTACTGAGTGTTTAGCTTTTATTCGTAATTTAAAGTTTATCATATGTTATTTTCATAATATATTAAAAATATAGTGAAGAAATTAATACAAAGATTGACATTAATTAGAAAGTCAAATTATATATATATTCAAAAGATATATTTCAATCGACGACTTGATCGGTTCACTCAAAATTCAAATGTTGAAAGCATATTATATTACAATGCTACTATCATGCATGCATGCTCACTTTAAATTCTTATGCTTTAAATAAAGATTCAATTTTAGCCGTTGAGTCAGAAAGATTTGCCAAAGAATAAATATAATTTCATCGACCAGTAAGCAGTAACCACCATCAACGGCAGGTTAATTGGAAAATCATAAATCAAATTGAGGCAGAGTAGCTTTCGGAGATCATTTAGGGCCCATCTCTGCCGACAAAGTATATATCTCCAAATTATGCTGTAGAAAATGTTTAATTAACTATAGTATGACGACGTAGCTAAATTACGAGCCATGCAAGTCTTGGAAAGAGTTAACTAAGATCAAAATAAATATTATGCTTAAATATTTGTGATGCAACATTCACGTCACGTGTTTTTTTCCTTTTTACCAGAGAAAACAAGAATCTATTGCACAAGAAGTGGGTATTACAATCCACTACAAAAAAACCGAAAATAACCGTCTGAAATAACAACGTAAAAGTTCAAGATTGGCTAAACACATTTTCGGGCAATTATATCAATCTACGAAAGAGTATGGAAAATTTAACTCACGTGTACAACATTTAATCTGATTCATTTTCCCGTTTCACAAAAAAAAAAAAAAAAAAAAAAAAAAAAAAAAAAAAAAAAATCATTTACACTTACTAATTTATAGCAGTCTCCTGGAGGGAATGCATTGTTTTAGTTGTATAAGACATTTGTAGAAATATACAAGCAACCTGAAAATGAAAATTGGAACTTAGATAATATTTGTATTCCGATTAATCGTTTGAATTAAGCAAAAAAATTTATAACATCTTGCTTATATCATAGTTATTAACACTAGAAACAGGGAGAAACGAGCGCACATTCTTCCACGAAACATGAACATGAGTTATTAGTTAACCTTCTAATTAAAGTAAAGAATGTTCTCGCTAAATCACTCAAATTTCAATAGTTTGAATCGCCTCATCCCAAAGTTGCATTTTATAGAAATGTTCTATTTAAATCACATGTTTTGGGGAATGGGCTGAAAATTCTTTCTTAAACTTCTTTTCTCGATCACATATATTGAGAATGAGGTTTTTGGAAATGAAAGAAGGCTACGCAAAATCCTCTTCAGTACAAATTTTCATGATTTCAGAATCCTAATAAATTAAATTTTTTGAAATATATATATTTTTTTACACAGCATATCAGGTACTATTTCTACATATTGAAAATAGTGAGTAAAAAGGAAGAGACTTCACAAAAGTCTAAATACGTATTCATGAAATTAATAAGATTGTGATTAGACTTCAGGATAAATTTGACCTTTCTTTTGCAAGGAAATACGTATTCATGAAACGATAAGGTATTTTATTTTTTTTTGGTTACACTATACAGTGCATGAACAAAAAGTTATAATACTAAAAATTAATTTGTTGAAAATTAAGGTCCTGCATATTTGTGTATAATCCAAACTGTTCAACTTGTAACTAGTATTCAATTTAGAGCTCATGACCGACCACCCACCATGAGGCTGATTTTGATAGCAACATTTTGTGGTTTTTCAATTATAAATAGTGGGAGTGATTATCAGTGTTTAGCCAAGAAAACTCGATTTAAATTAGAAATTAAATTCAAGGCTTTTTGTTCGAGTCACGTGTGTCAAATGACAATTCAGTTTTTAAATTTCCCTCGTCGTTTCGTTTCCACTTCAATTTTTGTTTTGTGTTTTGTATGCAACTTATGCCTTAGCTTCAAATCCAAACACTTTAACCTCTCCACCAATGGCGTCCACTGGTTACCCGCCGCCGCTACATGGTACGGCAGCCCTGACGGTGCCGGTAGTGATGGTACGCACATAAATCAATTTGCGTGTGTATATATTTATATATTATGTTGCAGAACTTGTTTAAGCAATCTTTCTAAAATTATATATGTTATGTAAACCATATATTGGGCCATGTTACAATTTGAAATTTCCGACATTTGATAAAATATTACAAACAATACCTACTTTTGTTTAGACATCATAAAAACGCCTACGAACAACTTCAAAAGCTAGTTGAAATATCAATCTTCACATGGTGCCATTCTTGGTGTTGTACTGCAATGAGGACACCGCCGCGTGCGAAAACAAAATTTTATCGTTAAAAGAAATGATAGTTAAATTTTCAATCTTGAGCTTATATAACTACAAGCGATATTTAGTCCTCATATTCTAGGAAATATTTAACGATATAAAACTTCCTTAGTGCATGAACATGCTGCTTATTACATTCCGAGTTAAATTAATCAATTTATGACCATTGACATATTTTTGCATGTTATGGAAACTAGAGAAAAAAAAAAAATATTTGAAATTGCTTAAGGACTAAAATTAATTCAAGATGATAGTCGAGAACGAAACTGCATAGAGATAATATATATCGCTAACTCAGTGAAGGTAAATTGAAGATTAATATGTAAGTTATAAAAAAAAAAAAAAAAAAAAAAAGTACACATGACTTAGAGACAATTTTACATTTTCGTCTAGTAACGTGATGAATGGTATATATATCCATAACTAATACGGGCGGGTGCATGGCATGCAGGAGGAGCGTGTGGATATGGAAACATTGTGTCACAGGCTCCATTTTCTTCCCTGGTTACTGGTATTGGACCTTCCCTTTACAAATCAGGCAAAGAATGCGGGGCTTGCTATCAGGTACAACCTCAAACTAAACGAGACATTTTCTTTTATATTTACATTAATAATAGTAGTGTGTGTCCTATAATAATGTATATATAGTCAACTTTTTCAAAATAAAGAATATATATTCATTAATGTATCAACACCGGGATCCTCTCATATTCAAATACGATCTTTTTCGTCGTAATATGAGTATGACATAATTTTTCACCTCACGTTTTACTATTAATTTTTGCCACTACTGTCTGTGCGCGTCATTCTTATGTCATACAGAGACAATCAATTAACATCACTTTTTTACATATATAGTTCACATTTCTGCAATAAAATATATATATCATTGAAAGTTAATTAACATTATTTCTTCAATTATTTATAAATTGTAATAATTAAAATTTAAACTTTAATCTTATTAATAGTATCACCTTAGAACCACGTTATTGTTTTTCTCATTCTTCTGTGTCACTATCCTACCATTAAAGGGCTAGCTAACTTGAATTATATATGCATGATTTTTTCAACTTTAGTGTTTAAATAAGTCGCTTTATTATCTGACTTATTATAACCATATAAATTAATTAATTCATGTCCCAACTACTAGATAAAATGTTCAAAACACCGGTCGTGTTCGCGCAAACCAGTTCGAGTAGTGATAACGGACTATTGCCCCGGAGGACAATGCATGACCGATGCAGCACATTTCGACCTAAGTGGCACCGCGTTTGGTGCCATGGCCATCCACGGACAAGAAGAAAACCTTCGTGATGCAGGAGTCTTACAAATAAAATTTGCACGGTAATGAATACTTTAGTTACCTTAACTCCCTAACACCATTAAATTTAGAATGCTCATATGGAATTTTGATCTCGACCGACAAAACTGTTTAATAGTTGCTGATGCGTTACTTAAGTATCAAGTCAAATTATATATATATATATATATGAAAGATGTTTTCCACACCAACTAGTTATAATAGTCTCTGAGAATTAGTGGCAAAAGAGCCATTTGAAACTTGAGTTTGCTCAAGGAAAAGTATTATTTTTGTTTTTTGTGGGCCTTTTAATCACCGTTAAGTGGAAAGATGAAAGTGTAGCAGGGAATATATGTTCTCTCTTTTGTTAATATTTGTTGTGACAATATACTCGAAGTATTGTAATCTATACAGGGATACCAAAAAAAAGAAAAATCAGTTACGGGACAAAAAAAAAAAGGATAACGTTTAGAAATTACCAACCAGATACCACGCTATGTTGTCTAATTACAGAAATCGCCTTACGTGTAATTAATTACAAAAAATTAACACCTCCTAAATACATAAACACAGGCGCTCTATCTGTAAATATATTTAGGAGTGTGAACTATATAAGTATTCAAACATCAAATTTGCATAATTATAATTGTTTAAGAAAAGAAAAACTAAGATAGTATTCATGTAATTATTCAAATAATAGGAAATGTTTCTGTAATCCTTTTTTCTTTTCATTTTTCCTTATGACAGTGTTGCATGCGACTATTCCGGTAAAAACATTGTGTTCCATGTTGATCTGGGTTCCAACTCAAACTACTTTGCGGTGGTTATCGAGTTCGAAGAAGGGGATGGCGACCTAGCACGAGTTGATCTTCAACATGCCTCCTTGACCTCGAGTGATGAATGGTGGGAAATGAACCAGTCCTGGGGTGCAGTTTGGCAGCTCAATGCCGGTACAGAGTTGCATGCTCCATTTTCAATTCGGTTGACATCTCAATACTCAGGTCGGACCCTAGTGGCAAAAAATGTGATCCCAGTTGGTTGGAAACCCGGCTCGACTTACAGATCCGTGGTTAATTACCTTTAGCTCAAGTCCACTCAAATAACGTCCAAAATATTGAGTATTGAAGTATTTCGAGTTTGTAGCTTCCGGCCGTGCCACCTTAGTTACGAGATTGCACGAGGGATGCATCTTACTAGCTAAGAGAGATGCTCATCTCAAATATTCTATGTGCCTGAGTTGAATTTGTGTTATGCATTATGGATGTGAAGTAAAGATTTACTATATTTATCTACATGAATTTCTATTGTATGCAATTTATACCTTTCATAAATTTTTAAGTGTCACCAAAGGGCACGCTGCGTGTATAACACAAGAGTTGTATGAAAGTTGTACCTATGAATTGTAAATTGTAATGTATCATAATCGAGCTGAGTTAAGTTCTAATAGTTTGTGTTCTAAATCGCACCATACATAATTGACCTTATATCGATCATCAATCACGCTAAAATAAAATGTTGTGACAACTAAAGTTTGGAATAGCAATTTGAGCTAAATACTTGAGTCTCCTGGAAATTGATGCATTGAGACAGGGCCTTCGCGAGATTTCTCAAATCATCAGTGGTGTGTACTGCACAGAGAGTTATCCTTAACCTGAAGCGAGCCACCACGAATAAAATCAGTGCTAGTCCTCCAGAAAAAGCATGGATCAAATGATATGAAAGACGATCTTAAATTACATATGAACCCAAAAATTCCTTAAGATTATCAATACAAAAATCTTTAATGTTTAGATGCACAACAATGCTAAAATGGGAATCTTTATTTCAGATATATCATCCTGATCTAACTTCAAAGAGCAAAAGTCCAGGGTCAATAACTCATTTTTATTTTCCTAATCCATTAAAAAACCTGTTGGTTTCTTATATGGCTTTTTCCTTTTTGCTTTGTTAGTAAAATGGTGAATGAGGTTAGGATGTTTACTGACTATCTGAAAACTTTGGCAGCTAATCTTCATAATCATATTGACGATAGTATAATAAGCAAAAATAAACCTGAATGTTCATGCCACTACAATGACAAACTAACCCTCCAAATTTAAGAAACCAGAAAAGTTACGAATTTCTGCAACTTTAAGACGGCACCCCTCCATTGAAAATGTGATGCAAACAAGGAAAACTCTCTCTTTTGCTTTTTTCGAGCTTGGCAAAGAGAAGTGGCAGGTACCACATATAATTTTTAGTTGCACGAAAAGAGAATGATCCCGTGTAATGATGGGATCATGAAAATTATGTAAATGCAGTTTTTAAAAGAGCAACACCTTTGCAGAGAGCGAGCAAATATCAAAATCGCATCTATAGTAAGTATTATAGAACTTTAGGATATACCGTGAAACACCTAAATGTAACTGTGCAATGTCACACAAATGAGCATGAAATTATAACGAATAAGAGTAGCGCCACTTAAAAACCAAATTTCAGAGAGGGACACGAGTTGGCAAACCTGCAGGAGTTTGGTGGTACCGTTGGAGGTCTTATTGCAGTTATGTGGAAACCCAGTTGTAAAAGATGCCTGCTTCATGATGGTTAAGATGTTAGGAGTAAACATACTTCTAAATACATGCACAAATTACACACACAGAGAGAGAGAGAGAGAGACCGGCTAGCTTGCAGGGCCTTTTCTTCACTTCCCACGACAAATGAAATGATGTGACTTTCTATAGGGAACCCTGTTAAGGCACGAAATTCTTGCATCCGTTTCTGGATAGCAGTCCTACGCCAAGCCTCCTTCTTAGCCACAACAACAGCAGCTGCATAAGTGAGCCAAAAATATTGAACATTTGTTCTTTATCGAAATAAATATTTACAAAAAAAAATATGAACCTTTGGAATTATAGTTTCTTCATCTCAATATATACCGACAACAGGAATGATAAACCAAGAAACGAACATTTGCTAGCATAAAATAGAGAAACGCACCATGGGCTGCAGCAGCAATGGGCACAGGCGTAGAAGTTGAAAATATAAAAGATCGACCGCGGGATTGAATCAGCAGTTTCCATTTCTTGCTGTTGTCAATATATTGGTATTAAGTCAGCAAAACAGTTGTTAGACTAGCTTAAAGATTGTCATGATTATTTCTTGTGTAGCATGATACTGAAATCTGGGGTTGATTCAGTTTGAAATAACTGAAGAAAAAAGTAACAACACATGACTCTTGCTGTCCAATAAGGACACAGTTCGCGGGATAAAAAAGAAAAGGCTAAACTGGAAATCAAACCAAAATAGTATGAGAATTCAAATTCAAAATAAAGTGAGCATTTTACAGGTCATTTTACCTGCATGCAATAAATCCACCATGGCAACCTGCGGCCTTACTCAGAGTACCGATGCAAATGTCAACATCAGTTTCGCAATTGAACTCTTCTGCTGCGCCTCCACCACTTCTTCCACAAACAAATGTTGCATGAGCCTGAATATTTTATGGAAAGCAAAATAGTTAGCTGATAAAAGATGGAAGAACTGTGTAGGCGCCAAAACTATAAGCTTCAATGAAATTTCGAAAAACAACAATAATTTTTTAAGAAAAAACAGTAATGAGGGATTAAGTAATGTTACTATTATCCAGTGTGTTCTTTGATGGGTAACGTGTTTAATAACTAATTATGGACTAATAAAACTAAATGAACAGGAAAACTTCACATTGTAACTTATGTGGCTGTAGACGCATAAATTTATTTAACTAACATTTACGGATACTCTTTACACTTTGTAAAGAAAAAACTTACATCATCAATTACTAACAGAAACCCGTGCTTTTTACGTAGTTTTGCGAGCTCAGTCATAGGTGCAAAGTCTCCGTCCATGCTAAATAGGCTGGCAGATTGAATAGAATCAAATAACCCACGTTGTGTGATGTTGTGAGTCAACATAATAAATAAGTAATTTCAGAGGACCGACAGGAGGGGTGAGTGAGGTAGATGAAAGGCATTTGCGTATCAAGAAATACAAAGAAAAGCATTATTGATAGAAACAAATTTTCTTATTTCCTACAATTTACATTTTTAAAGGCAGCGGGTACGAATTGAAATGCAAAACATAGTCAGATAGGAAGGCCAACGAGGATTAACCTTTAAGGACAGTATTCTTTCACTTCTCAATATGGAGAACTTATATGTTAAATCAATACGTCACTACTCAGTTTTAAATCGAATCAGAATTTCTTGACAACATGATGAGTTTAACAACCAGTCCAGAACATTGAGGATTTCTACCATGCCAGGTCCCTTTACTTCAGAACTCTCTCCGTTTTGCATAAACATAATACATATATATATATATATATATATATATATATATATATATATATATATATATATATATATATATATATATATATATATATATATATATATATATATATATATACATATATGTATACACATGTGAAATATCAAGTAAAATCATCATGATTGGATATAAACATTGGAATATTGATCAGCAAATTCAAATAGGAGTACAGACCTGTCAGTTACGACAACCCTTTTCTTCATTGGACAATTCGACCTGTTAGTAACAGTATTCCACTATTAGAGGAAGCAACAATAGTTTCAATTGGAAGGACAAGAATGAATCAAACAAAACAGCGTACAATAAAGCATCAAGATGGCCCATATCACAGTGCCTGTAGACAAAGGCCGCAACATTTCCTTGTTTCTCAGCAAGACGAATACCATCAATTATGGATGCATGGTTTAGTGAATCAGAGAATATAGCGACTCTATCATCATCCAATGGTTTACCTCCGGCTATGAGGAAACCAACATTTCCGACTGCTGTCATAAAGGCCATGTTGGCTGAAAAGCCTGTTGGACAAAGAAGGCAATCCTAATAATTTAACATTAGACAACATTGAATCAGTTTTTTAAAATAAAATGTCATGGCATTCATATGATCCAAACAACAAAAAAGACCCACACATTTAAACTGTTTCCAAAGTATTGTCTAAAGCTACTCCACCGACTTGAGATAGTAAATCGCTTGATATATGCACAAGAGTACTTTTTCCATCTAGATCTTAATAACATAAATCAATTGAAATTTCAATTGGTTTTACAGAAAGATAACAGACTTGTTCTACTTTGAAAGTACTAACTAGTTGAATTGCGCTGACTGGAACTTGGATTATCAGATGCAGAGACCTCGCTTCCAATCCAAAGGCAAAACACATATTTGATCACTGATGCATCTATGCACCAATAGAGACAAAAGCAGCATATTTACCTTTATTTATATACATATAGCTAGTACATATATACACATATGGGGCATATCATATATTAGAATGGGTGCATTTGGAAGTTTGTTTAGCCACAAAAGTTAAAGATTTAGATATCCCAGCACCCATCTAGTGTAACTTCTAGCTCAACTCTGAAGTACCTCAGCAACCGAGGATAGTAAACTTATCGAAAATCTGATAGTAACCAAGCAACAATAATGATCGACTAAAATTAGAGAATAGACGTAATACCTCCTTCCCTTTCAAGTCCGCAAGTGACGACTCCAGTAACCTATGGTAACTTGTGTACCCACATATCAACGCAGAACCTTTCGGACCCATTCCGTGCTGCAAAGCAGCCTGCACAATCAGCAAACTAACTTAAATAACCCCAACGCTAAATACGTTAACATCAACAAAAATGTGCAAACATGCCTTGTTAGCAGCATCAATAATCGTCGGGTGCATACTCAACCCCAAGTAATCATTCCCAGAGAAAACAACTAGTTTCCTAAGCTTTAGATCAGTTCTCTCCGCTTCATCACCGGCATTCGCATCCGCAAATACAGCATCATTCTCATCCCCTGTAAAAACCATAAGAATATAATACATAGGCAAATTAGATGAAGGGAGCTAAGTGGAATAACACATTGCAAAATCACTCCTTTTTACATTGTTTTCATGCATAAAAATTGAATCTTTCTTCTTTTTAAAAGTCCATTCTGGATAAAATCAAGAACCCAGATGACAGAAAAAAGCTGAGATCTTTGTGGTGATTTTAGACAAACCTGAACTGGGAACGTCGTGTAACCATTTTTGGAATGTGGCCTCAGATATGTTCGCTTCGACAACAGCTCTGTCCCATTCATTTGGACCATCAAAAACTTGAAAGTGTTGTTGATTTGAATTGTGATTAACAGTGAGGTGAATGGGTCTGAGAGAGCGCATGAGCTTCAGTGATTCCACTCTCGCCAGTGCCTCTTCTACCCAATTCTCCCAATTTTTTGCCTCCATTTTCACACACACAAACACAAGCACAAGAGAGAAAAAGAGAGGGGTTTATGGAGAATGATAGGTTTGAATTAGGTGCACAGGCCGGTTATTAAACACTCCAAGTGTGATTGATAAATATTTCAATTGGAGGTTGGTGTGGTGAATGGTATTCAATTCAACAAAAGTCCGTTAATTCCAAGGTGAATGTATCATTTGGGTCCTGCAACTTCTATTCCTTATCAATATAGACCCCCAAAGACTGTGTAGTTGGATATGGGGAACGTCTGGGGTTCATCATGAGGCACTACCTTTCTGTCTCTAGCGATCGACAAGTGGCGTACGGAGGGTTCGGTTATTTATCAATCTCCTTTTTATTTTTTTATTTTTTTTTTGAACGGGAATCTCCTTTTTATTATGTAACACCAATTAGCAGGCAACACATCCCCGAGAAAAACAGTTTCAAGGTATGTTTGTTGAACTATTCTGTGACAAAAGTTGTTTGAGTTTTATGGAGTACTTCACCCCTCTTTCAAATTTTTCGTGAGATAGATTTTTAAAGGGTAAATCCCATTAAACTCCCAACATATGCCTTCTTTTACAAGTTGCCACCTTACCGATTATTTTTTATAACTAACCTCCCAGCCTATTGAAAAATATGTAAACTGCCCCTGAACCCAAATACGACAGTTTGATTTGGCCACGTTTTTGTATTTTTATCCGTTGGATTTGGATTTAGGGGGCAGTTTGCATATTTTTCAATAAGTTGGGGAGTTAGTTGTAACAAATAATAGGTTAGGTGGCAACTTGTGAAAAAGTGTATAGGTTGGGGGTTTGATGCATTTTACCCATTTTTTAAATTCAAGTTATGGAATATTTCTTTAGTATAAAAAATGACAAAAAAGTAATAAATGTCAAAACATAAATTTTCCTCTGTTTTCTCAGTTCTACTTCATAATTCCTTGCACTCCACAAATTAAGTAGGAATATCAATAAAAGGGAAATGAACAATTGTTCCAACACTTCTTGTAGTTTGGTGTTCCAACTTGATTATGTCATGTTTTTTTTTTTTTTAGGGGCAGGGGATATATCTTGTTTTAGATTTTGCAATTTAAATTGAAGATTGGTTGATTCATTTTGGTTTATCTCACACCAACTACAATTTGTGATTAGAGAGGTGTACTATAGAGTATTTTTAGTTCGTTAAGCAATTTCTTATTTTTTGAAATATTTCTTCTACCATTTCCACCCATGCTAAATGTAAGATTTACTTTTATGTGTTTTCGGGTAGTTTTGAAGGTTTATTTGCATAGAAAATTTTAGAGGTTACTTGATGTACCATATTTCGGTACTACCACGTTATAATATTCGATACAATATCACGAGCATATTTTGGGATTATTATGCCACGTCAGCATCATTATTTTTTAATGCAAAATTACATTTCGAGTTGTTTCATAAGTCAATTTGAGTTATTCCAAATAGCTCTAATTTGACTTAATTCAACTTATAATCCTACTTGGAATGGACTTCTAGCTAAGGAAGGACTATTAGTATTATATAAAGGGGTCACATTCCTCATTCCAAAGGGAGGAGAACTTATAATCCTACTTAGAATGGACTTCTAGCTAAGGAAGGACTCTAAGTAGTATATAAAGAAGTCACATTCCTCATTCCAAGAAGGAGGAGAAGTTTTGGAGAGTGAATCCCGGGCTGTATTTTTGACTAGTTATTTCGAGCTATCAATTCAAATCTGAATTCAATGAATCTTATATGCCTGAAAATTCTTCGAAGTCTAGTTTCCAAATCAAAAAGCGAATTGAGATTCCGAGGTCTAGAGAAAGAGATATAACAAAACCGGGGAGACTGCGCAAAGCTGAAAAACAAGTCGAATATGACATGTTTGGTCTCAACTCGACTTGTTTGGCCCAAATTCGAGTTATTCAAGCCCATTTCGAGCTATCTTAGGCCCATTCGAGCTATCTGAAGCCACTTCGAGTTATTTGGTCATTTATTTCGAGCTATTCCAAAATAGCTCTATTTCGAGCTATTTTGAAGCGTAGTTCTACTTGGAGTGCACTTCTAGCCAAATAAGGACTCTTAATACTATATAAGGGGGTCCCATACCTCATTTTCAGATACATTTTTTCATATTTCAAGCATTCATTTCGAGCAACATAATTCGAATTCGAGCTGTTTTACATCCATTTCGAATTGTTCAAAATAGCTCTTCTTCGAGTTATCTTGAGTGTATTTCGAGTTGTTTGAAGTCTTCATTTTGATCTATTTGAACACCTTCATTTTGACTTGTTTGTGACATTTCGAGTTGTTAGCTATCGACCTATTCGATACATTTCGACCTATTATTTCGACTTGTTGCCTCGCACAACAAGATCTCACATTTCGACCCATCTGACTTGAGCGTCGGAGTGCCTTTGCCGGGAAGGCACCAGCTTAGTTTACGTGTGGTGTTGAGTGCAGGTTGCGAACTCAAAAGCTGCTTAAGCTTCCAGAAAGAACTGAAGCAGTCTGACGTGGAGTGTTGACAAGTAGATACGTATCCAGACGAAAATACCCCGCATCAGTGGCGTCGTCTGTGGGAACCGCTAAACGCACTTAGAAACAAACACTATCACTAATTCAATGGCTCACCTCAGAGTCACAGAGAAGAACGGAGTAGCTAACAGGACTAGATCACAGAGGAAAGACGAGAACATGGTACCTGATGCTTCAGAACATACATCAATGGCACCACCTAACACTCCCTTGGATCCACCTCGCGTTGCAGCGGATCAACTTGCAATGCCTCCTCCAGTACAACAACTGTAGTATCCTGCTCAAATGGATCAGATCATGACAGCTTTTCAGCAAACCATGGTACCGAGGATTGTGCAACAACTGACTAACACTGCCTTGCAGCAGAACGTCCCAGCACAGAGTGCACAACAAACATCGGCACATCAAGCAAGGTCTCATCAGACGCAACGCCGTACTGATTCGAGACAACACATTCAATCAAGGAAGACAAGACCTTGTTGCGCAGCAATCAGGATCTTAAGAAACATGCACACGAAAAGCAATAAAAGACACGACATATTTGTTCACCCAGTTCGTCAAAAGACTACGTCCGAGGGCGCTACCAAGCCAGGATTTTCTTATGAGTGTTATGACAAACGCAAGAATACAATTAAATATTACTGGCTATTTATAATAGGAACACTTTCCTAATTACAGTTTTACATGAACTCTGCAACTCCTAGGTAATTTAGGTTTCTACTTCCCAAATCAACTGGGTATCCGTTTCCTAGACTAACTGGGTCTCTGTTTCCCAGAATAACTAAATCTCTGTTTTCCAGATTGACTGGGTCTCCTACAATCCCTAGGCAATTTAGACTCCACAGCCCTAACAATCTCCCACTTGGAGACTAAATCCATATGTAATCATTTTCATCCTTCTCAATAGCAAAATCCACAGACAGTGACAATGCCATCCTCGAACTCTTCAAGTCCCGAGGCCAGTTGAAACTGTGCATAGTTTCAACCTATCTAAGGTCACAATCCTAGACAATACCAGCAAGCTCCCACTTGCTCAGGGTCACATACAAAATTATCTTCTTCAACCCCCGAGCCAACGCCATGACTCCTTGCATTAACTCCGATGTATCTCCTCCATATTTCCTATGTGGGACTGTTGTTCGCCCTAACAATCCTCCCATCGAACAAAGGACCACTGAACTTCCTCTACGCTCCTCGTGCGACTGAAATTCACCGCATTTTTCCGTTCGTTCCCGGGATATTATTTGGCACAACAATTATTCCCTTGAACAAAGAACCACCAAGCCTCCCCTTAATCTGGGAGTTCACCACCTGCGAATCTCACCTTAAGCCGGAATCTAGCACCTCATTTCTCGTTCAATCTGGGAAACCCACATGGATTGGAGCACCTAACTTTCAAACATACACTCATCGCCTTCTGATCCAACACGAATCATCTTCTTCCGTCATGTCCTTCGATTTGTCCTTCAGAGGTTTCCACAAATCTTTATCGTACAGGTAATCCTCAATTTGCATCCTCTAGAAACTGTTACCCGAACCATCCCACTTTTTGATCCGTGATTTTCCTCCATCC
The DNA here is from genome assembly GCA_946800315.1 of Misopates orontium. Taxonomy (NCBI): domain Eukaryota; kingdom Viridiplantae; phylum Streptophyta; class Magnoliopsida; order Lamiales; family Plantaginaceae; genus Misopates; species Misopates orontium. The sequence goes on along the minus strand of OX326947.1, from coordinate 42,526,657 downwards.
GTTGTGATTGCTCCCACTCGAACCGAGCTCGGATACCACTTGTTGCGTAGCAATCAGGATCTTAAGAAACATGTACACAAAAAGCAATAACGACACGACATATTTGTTCACCCAGTTCATCAAAAGACTACCTCTAGAGGCGCTGCCAAGCCAGGATTTTCTGATGAGTATTATGACAAACGCAAAAATATAATTACATATTACTGGCTATTTATAATAGGAACACTTTCCTAATTATAGTTTTACATGAACTCTGCAACTCTTAGGTAATTTAGGTTTCTACTCCCAGACCAACTAGGTATCCGTTTCCTAGACTTACTGGGTCTCTCTTTCCCAGACTAACTAGATCTCTGATTCCTAGATTGATTGGGTCTCCTACAATTCCTAGGCAATTCAGACTCCACAACCCTAACAGACCTACTCGGAGGGAACCATCGCCCTCCTCAGAGCGCAGGAATCCTCGTTCGCTGAGGACTGTAGGGAACAGAGCTCCAAGTCGAGCAACTATTAGAGATGGAGAAGTTAACTCAAGGCAGATGGGTCCAGAATTCTGACAAGCCGCAAGTCATACAGCGGGAAGGAATATGGATCTGCCAGTACGAGTTGCACGAAGACCGGAACCAATCGTTGCTGAACATATCCCACTAGTGGAGAAGCCAACTCCATTCTGTGATGCAATCAGCAGACTGACATTGAAAGAAGAAGCTAATCTTCCTGAGATGAAGAAATACGATGGAACGAGTGATCCTGGGACGCATTTTGATGACCTAGACGCGAAAGTGCAAATTCTGGGATATTGCAAGGGCCTAAGGGAAAAATTGATTGCAATCAGCTTAACGAGGACAACTAAAGAGTGGTTCAAGAACGTGCCTCCATGCACAATTGAATCATTTGAACAATTCAGGGACATGTTTGTCAACAAGTTTGCAACTTGTCGCCCGAAGAAGAGAGCACCAAGCCATCTGTTTAATCTTCGTAGAAAACCTGATGAAAGCTTGGGGAAATACATAGAGTGACTGAATGTGGAGATTGGTCGAGTGCAGTCTCCAATCGCAGATTTGGTCAACTCTGTACTACAAAACTGTAGCAAGTGCGAAAAGTTGCTAGAAGTACTGACTTGGGAGGCGCCTACAAACATTGAGCAAATCATGGATCTTGCTCGTCGAGTTACTGACATAGAAGAGGCCGCTCTGAATTAGGGTCTAATAAATTTACCAGAACCTCACAAAGCTAAGGGGAACAGAAACTGGAGAAAGGAGAATAGAGGCCCAGATCGAGATCGACGCCTGTCACCTTTTAAGAGGTTCGATAACTATACTCCTCTGAGAAAGGATATTGCCGAAATCTTTGCCGTGACGAAGGATCGTGGGATATTCAAACACACAGATCTTTCAAGAAAACAGATGAGATGAAGGAGTCAAGAAAATATTGCAAATATCACAAGTAAAACGATCATTACACCAATGACTATAAGGCATTGAGGAACGAAATCGAACGACTCATCCAAGATGGACAACCAGTAGTATCCATGTTAAGGCTTCGCAGTGCGTAAGATGACTGATCACCTCGCGAAAGGAAACAAACTAGATCTTCAAGAGAGAAGTGTGGATCTAGGCCAACACAAGCAATGGAGGAACAAACGTTCTAAACCGTGGAGAAGTGATAATAATTCTTGGTGGACCAATAGAAGCTGATTCAATGGAGGGAAAACTTGCATATCAAGAGATATCTATCAAGAAAAGAAGAAGCAACTGGACTCGTCGTTTTCGTTGTAGAAAAGATGAATTCAAAGCTACTCTTAGTGATATTGAATTAGACAACCTCACAGCAGAGGCAAAGTACTTCAACTGCCCAATGGATTCAAAACAGGAAAACTGCATGCGATAGGAAACGTGAGGTAACATGCTGTCTACGGCGAGTATCTTGACCAATGGATCGTGGATGACCTATTTGCATACAACGTCCATATACGGACTACTCGGACGTGAAATAAATGAGTTATGAGCGTTAGCCTCAACTCCTGGAGCATTTACCACCCTAAGCCACAAGCAGCTTAGTTGGTAAACACACAAAGTCCAAAGCCACAAGTCTTTTGGACTTTACAAAAATGAGCGTGAGCACGAGGCTCAACTCACAAACGTATAACACCCTAAGCCACAAGCAGCTTAGTTGGTCAACATACAAAGTCCAAAGCCACAAGCCGCTTGGGCGTTACAAGAATAAGTCTGAGCACTAGCCTCAACTCATAAAACAAAGTCCAAAGCCACAAGCCGCTTGGACGTTACAAAAATGAGTCTGAGCACTAGCCTCAACTCATAAAACACTAAAGCCCAAAGTCACAAGCCGCTTGGGCGTTACAAAAATGAGTCTAAGCACTAGCCTCAACTAATGAAGATTTTAATACCCTAAGCCACAAGCAGCTTAGTTGGTAAGTACACAAAGTCCAAAGCCAAGTAGCTTGGGCATTAGAGAAATGAGATATGAGCGCCAGCCTCAACTCAGATATCATATAAAACCCTAAGCCACAAGCAACTTAGTCGGTAAACATAGTAAGTAGCTTGGACGTTAAAGAATTGGGATATGAGCACTAGCCTCAATTCAGGAAACATATAAACACCCTAAGCCAAGCACAAGCAGCCTAGGTGATAAAGATCAATACCCTAAGCCAAGCAGCTTGGACGGTATAAATACAAGGCCCTGAGCCATGCAGCTTACCCGATCATGAAGCTCAACTGCTAAAAATGTTACAACGTAAGGGACATCATTCAGAAGCAAACTCACGCCATGAGTCGAAAATCTGAATTTTCCAATCGGAACTCTGAGTTTTCAAATCTTTTACGGACTCGTTGCACGATTACCTTGGTTTCTTGAGATATTTTAGTTTGTATAACCAATGTTTCTACACATTACTCTTACAAACTGGGGGGACTCCATGATGTACCATATTTTGGTACTGCCACGTCATAATATTCGATACAATATCACGAGCATATTTTGGGATTATTATGCCACGTCAGCATCATTATTTTTTAATGCAAAATTACAATTTGAGTTGTTTCATAAGTCAATTTGAGTTATTCCACATAGCTCTAATTTGACTTAATTCAACTTATAATCCTACTTGGAATGTACTTCTAGCTAAGAAATGACTATTAGTAGTATATAAATGGGTCAAATTCCTCATTCCAAAAGGACGAGAACTTATAATCCTACTTAGAATAGACTTCTAGATAAGGAAGGACTCTAAGTAGTATATAAATGAGTCACATTCCTCATTCCAAGGAGGAGATGTTTTGGAGAGTGAATCCCAAGCTGTATTTCGACTAGTTATTTCGAGCTATCAATTTAAATTTGAATTCGATAAACCTTATATCCTTGGAAAGCCTTTGAAGTCTAGTTTCCAAATCAAAAAGCGAATTGAGATTCCGAGGTCTAGAGAAGGAGATATAACAAAAACGGCGAGCTTGCGCAAAGCTGAAAAACAAGTCGAATTCGACCTGTTTGGTCTCAATTCGACTTGTTTTGCCCCAATTCAAGTTATTCAAGCCCATTTCGAGCTATTTGAGGCTCATTTCGAGATATCTGAAGCCATTTTAATTTATTTGGGCATCTATTTCGAACTATTCCAAAATAGCTCTATTTCGAGCTATTTTGAAGCATAGTTCTACTTGGAGTGCACTTCTAGCCAAATAAGGACTCTTAATACTATATAAGGGGGTCCCATACCTTATTTTCAGATACATTTTTTCATATTTCAAGCATTCATTTTGAGCAACATAATTCGAATTCGAGCTGTTTTACATCCATTTCGAGTTGTTCAAAATAGCTCTTCTTCGAGTTATCTTGAGTGTATTTTGAGTTGTTTGAAGTCTTCATTTTGATCTATTTGAAGACCTTCATTTTGACTTGTTTGTGACATTTCGAGTTGTTTGCTTTCGACCTATTCGATACATTTCGACCTATTATTTCGACTTGTTGCCTCGCACAACAAGATCTCACATTCCAACCCATCTGACTTGAGCGTTGGAGTGCCTTCGCCGGGAAGGCACCGGCTTAGTTTACGTGTGGTGTTGAGTGCACGTTCCGAACTCAAAAGTTGCTTAAGCATCCAAAAGGAACTGAAGCAGTCTGACGTGGAGTGTTGACAAGTGGACATGTATCCAGACGAAAATACCCCGCATCATTACTAATAATATTTTAGCAAATAAAAAAAATTAAAGTTTTGTAGCTTATAGTTATATGTGTATTAATGTGTAAATTTATTTTTTAGAATTTTAATATTTCTAGTAGCTTATCTAAGGTGGCTACGATTTGTTTGGCTTAGCAAAAGATCAATTTAGGACAATTTTTTCTTTGTTAAATAATTTCGGACAATTGAATAACTAAATAAGGGACACTTTGACATTTGATGATCTAGGTCTTTATTAAAAGTATTCATATTGTTGTCTTGAAGTTATGATAAGTCGAATCGCATAGATTTTTTGTGTTATTTATACATCATTTTAGTGTTGGTTTTTGGAATTTTTTTTTTTTTTTTGCATAATCTTTTTCTACAATTTTCACATGGAGGTATCTCACTTGTCTTGCTTTTATTCGTGCTTTGTTTTCTCTAGAGAACAAAAAACGACAAGGAGGAAAATTTACCTTCCATGGAGACTCTAGAAATCAGCAAGAAAAATACAATTGAGTCCATCTCATCTTACTTTGGAGGCGAGGAAGAGGAGGATACTCCTGACATGGCAAGATTTGATGTACCAGACAATCTTGTTGAAGATGCTCCTGTAAGATACAACTTCAACTTGCTGGTAAATTTTCGGCAATCACGAATATAATAGTACAGCTCCACTAGCTGTATACTATTAAGTGAATGTGAAATACCACCCTTTCTTGCATATGAATAACACCTTTCTTGCATATGAATAACACATGTCAAATATTTTCTTCCTCTAATCTTGAGTTATAGCTATCTTCAGTTACTGAAAATTTGGATTGGCAATTTATATGGAAGACGGCTTCTAAGAATAATATATTAGCCAGCTGATTTTGCAGTAAATCTTCAGAGGAATATAAAGAATGAAACCTAGTGTTTAAAGTAAATGTTAAAGTTACTGTTCGTGCTCCACTTTTAGTCTAACAATAACATCCAAGCTAGTATTCACAATCAGTTGGGGTAGGTTATATGAACCAAACGAGAATCATGTCGAGTCGATCATGTGAATTATCCTCCTGCACATGTTCTTGATTGAGTGAAACGTCTTTAGTTAGCCTTCTAAAATTCATGTCGCCTCGTTAGACCTCCATCCATGTTTCTTCCGATGTTTTCATGCTCTATATGTTTGCCTAGATTGAGAATTTCAATGTGATATATGAGAGTAAATCAAGGAAGTAACTTATTGTAGTTAAGAGTTTTTAAAAGGAAATACAAGGATTCAGGCGATAATTATGGGAAGCTAAAGAAGGGAGCAAGAATCAAGTTGTAATAATGTTAGTATTTAATAGCAAGAATCATTGTTCAATTGTAGTAGTAAAACTATTATACAAGGAGTTACCAGCAAGAGAAGCAGAGAAGAGTCTAGTGAGTTGTTTGGTTGAAGCTGGGGTTGAAAGTATCTTCCATCATTGAGGATGGAAAATTAGTTTTTCTCTTGTTCTATTTGTAATTCATACTTTTTATCGTTCCTATTTCAGTAATTCCAGAATATATTAATTGGTAGGTAACAATTGGTCTGACCTGTCATTGTTCCATGCCCTCCACAAGATCCACAGTGGAAACTACAAAGGAGCTCATAAAATAAAATCTTCTATTTATTGCACAAGCCAATATCAACTCTAATAACACCAAAGTAGACTCCATGAAATATCTGCATTTGTACAACACATCCATCTCCTCCCACCACCAATTTCAGTTTGTTGCATCTGACAATAGCTTCCCTGCAACTAGGCCAACTACCGCCATCTATTCTCGTCGCCATTGACAATTATAGTTTTCTTCAACTGCCCCACCAACTTTCAATTGTGGGTTGATTGAGAAACACACGATTGAAGACGCATCTCACTCGATCCATTTTCATGCAGCCACTTAAAGAGACTTTCATTTGCCTTCGAAAGAAACGAAGCCTCCTTCTTTCAATAAGAGTCGAGTTTCTTCACACCCAACATTGTTGCCATTTGGTTACCACATCTTCCTTGATCCGTGGGTCACCACTATGCGTCTATCTGTCACCAGCCATCTTACCCTTCATCATCGAACCAAAATTCAACTTGTGTTTTAGAGGTTACTAATAATATTTTAGCAAATAAAAAGAATTAAAGTTTTGTAGCTTATAGTATATGAGTATTAATGTGTAAATTTATTTTTTAGAATTTTAATTTATAGTAGCTTATCTAATGAGGGTGGCTATGATTTGTTTGGCTTAGCAAAAGATCAATTGAGGACAATTTTTTTTTTGTTAAATAATTTAGGACAATTGAATAAGTAAATAAGGGACAGTTTGAAGTTGGGTGCTCTAGGTCTTTATTAAAAGTATTCATATTGTTGTCTTGAAGTTATGATAAGTCAAATTGCATAGATTTTTAGTTTTATTTTCACATCATTTTAGTGCTGGTTTTTGGATTTTTTTTTTTTTTGCATAATCTTTTTCTACAATTTTCACATGGAGGTATACAGTATCATACTGACTAATAAACTTAAAAAGTCCGTTTACTTTCTATAACTTTGAACTAATCTATTGCTTATAATATTATTTCACTCTTTAGATTGTTGATGTAATTTCCCATTATCCTCCAGGAGCATTAAATAGGGAAAGAGGTGTTTCAAGTCCTGACTATTAAGTTCTTGGCATACACCGTGTATACAACAACAAATTGAACCATCATGCCTCTCATGTTTGATTCTTAGTTAGTTTGTTTGTATATTTATATTTCATGTGATCAGTGCCTTTTTTGTAAGTTAGTTTTAGTTTGTTACTTCCTACTTTTTTATTTTTTGGTATGTAACTATTGAGACTCAAATTGATTAATGGTAATAGAGTGTTTTTCTCCTCTACTACTCAAGATTCAATGATGAATGTTCCTTATTACTTCAATACATAATGTATATTTTCAGCTATTCTCAACTTCTGAATTAGGTTTCAACAAAAGTGAGGATTCAAAGTCAAAAAGTTTAGCAGCAATAAGTTCCCGTGCAGAAGAATTGAATAGAATTCGTTGGCTTATGATAAAAGTGTGAACATTATACATGGTTATATTGTATTTGAGTTGGACATAAACAATTTAACAACTTTCTTTGCTCGATTATTGCTTAATACTTGTCGCTATCAATAGTTGTTCATCATGTATTTAAGATAAAACTTGAAAACCGAGCAAGTTTCTCAATTTTTCTACAGGGTTGAACATTATTCTCTCTAGTTTTACTTTTTTTGCGTTTGTTTGATCATTAAGGAAAAAACACAGTGGAGATATAGATCATCTCTTATTGTGGGGTCTCTTCATTCTTCTATTATTTGCACGGAGGAATGATTTTAGATTTTCAATAAATTGTGTGATAGTGGGAGCAACAAATATGGTTGTTTACGTTGCTCAGGTTTTTCTTTTTTGAGGGTACAAGAAGGGCGGGAGGAGTTGGGGAGAGAAAGGAAGGACAATTGTTTTTACTATTTTTATTTCATAAAGTGGTAAGGTGAGATTCGGACCACAAGGTCCATAGTTACTTAGGTGGACCTAGTCCACCCAAGTATTTTTGTCGACCCAGCAGTTTCGAATTTCAAATCACTTGGGTAATCAACTACTACAAGCTATGGTTCCAATTATGTCTTCTCTACATTCTTGAGCTTCCCCAGAGTAAAACAATTTACCTGAGGAGGGTTTTTGTTGGATTCAACAACTCAGGTGGCAGATTTCACGTTGCAGTGGCACTTAGGAGTTTTACTGTACCTTAGATTCATGTAAAGTTTGCAACTTATTCTCTTAAGTGTTGTGTTGGAAGCCATTGCCAAATTTGCTGAACAGAAGAAGTTCTTTAGAGTGGTGGTTGAAATTTTAAAATTGAGGTTTTTCGTTATACAAATTGTGGCCTTTGAGGAAGAGGAAGAAAGGGGCAAAATTGTCCAAAAAACTTGTGAAACCATGTTTCAGCCGCATATAATGTACATGAGGCCCGAAAATTGACTCCTTTTTTTTTTGCTTTTCACTGAATAACACATTGGCGGGGAGGAGGGGGTTGCCAGTTGCAATAATATTGAGGTTTTTTGCCAATTAGAAATAACAAGGTGGAAGTTTGCTATTATAATTTTCAAAGCCCAGCAATAAAACACATTTTCTTTTAAAAACTAAATTTTAGTTTCAGATTCAACGAATATTTTGATTCTTTACCTTCAAATTTTTTTTAATTGTTTATTACTTTAGTTCTCCTTTTAGTAAATTACAGTAAATAATAGTGAGCCACACTACAAAACAGAAAAAGATAAGAATAAATTATAGCCATATTACCAGATACCCAGACCAGCTTGTATGTAAACAACCTTTCTTTTTATGGCTTTTGTAGTATTTCTCAAAAGTCAACATTTAATCAAATAAAAAATAAAAAAATGAAACTAATAAAATATTTAATATACAAAGAGGTAGTAGGTAACGTCAATTTTTAACTTTTTATTTCCCGTTAAATGACTTTTACCATCCTAATGACATATGCGGACCTTTGTAACATCTTTTGACTTAACATAATGATGATCATATATATACAAGCATTTCAGTTGTCCGGGCATCATCTTCATCAACACATAAGTTCTTAGTGATTATCAAAGAATTCCAACTAAATTTTTTAAACCATGCAGACAACTTTAACTTTATTTACAGGTGCTTCCATCAAGATAAACCTTGTTTCCAATTGGAATTGGGCTCTAAAAGCAAGATCATAAGTTCTTCTAATAGTTTTCTTGACAAATGTCATACTAAAGGCACCACCATTATTGTTATTTTCATTGACATTACGTCGATCACATATTCAATTTGTAACACTCTTAGTCCACCTCTTTTAGATATAAATCTAAGGAATACAACCTAGATCCAGTCTATTAAATAACTTTTATGTGTGACTACACGATTACCAAACGTCTCAAACTATCACCACTAAGTATCATTAGAAATGTCTGCCTATTGAGTTGAACTGTAATGAGCCATAAACTTTCCCAACGAGATTTTGCTCCAAATCGTATCAAAGAAATACCAGTAACATCTTGTTGATATGTTACCTAATGAAAAGCCAAGAAGTCCTAGAACAACAGCCAAACTTCAAAATGAATAAAACAACACAAGCAACATGTTAATAGAATATTAAGCAATGTTTTCATACCAAAGCAACAGTGTGAACCAAGTGTTTTAAAAGGCACTGTGCGTAAGGTGGGCGTTTCATGAATTAGGGGTGAGGCGTAATTTCTGAGGTGTAGGGTGTAAGCCCCACAACTTTTGAATATTTGATTTTTTTGAAAGTATATCCATGATAAAAGACTAAGTCAAAAAAATTATAAAGAACTATCCATGTCTATATTAGGTTATAAGAAACACAAAAAGATTACGAATATATTTTACTTTACATATTATATAAGTTGTGTAAAGATATTTCTATAGACCCTCAATATATTCAAATATAATAAAATTAATTGATAACTATGTATGGTGAAATATAAAATACTAAATAAATTACTAAAAGAAAACCTAAAAGAATAAACATCAACTTAATTATCATGATCAAAACCTATATAATAAGAAGAAGATAAATTTAAACTTTATTAACTATCGACTAGGAATATCAAATAACTCTAAATACACTCGTAATTTATGTGGAATTTTATTTTTCATGAAGAATTACATATGAAACTTAGAATGAAATAGATAAAGTAATATTTATTCTTTTAGGTGTAATAAGACGTCAAGCACGACTTGTGCACAAAATACCACGCAAGTTGGTGCAACGGGCAACAAAGATGACACACATGAGCAAAACACACAGCCAAACCGCCCTCACGCACAGAAGAACGACAAGGCTACCACATCGGGTGCACGCAGCGCACAACAGAAAGAACCTAGGCCAGACGGCAGGCTCCATAGGTGAATTTTGCAGTTTTCTATATTTTCAGGGGTTTTTTATTAAATAAATATTTCAAGAAACTTGCAGAGCAGTTTAGAAGACCCTAAAAATGCCTGATATTTGTCGATTAGAAGGGTTTAAAACCTTGTAGATGCGAAATAGTAGTCGTTAGATTCAATTGATCATCACCATCCATGGAGGAGGTGCCTTGCATATATCCGGGTATTTGGAGTCGTTATAAAAAATAAGAAATTACTTTTAAGCAATAAATACAAGTGTTTGCCCACACTTACTTATCTTCTTTCACGCTTAGCAACATTTTGAGTTTGTAACCAAACTGACTTGCTAGGGATACGAGGTACTAGTAAGACAACATTTTCTAACTTTTGTGAGGGAAGTCTTAGCACGTGACAGTATGCCCAGCTCTCTGAGACGCAAAATTCGAGTCTTTTGCCTCTGGACATATGCTCTCAATTAAGAGACATAAGCCCCATGACAGTTAAGCACTAACGAGTTGCTCAGAGCCTTCTAGGGTATTAAATATTTGTAATAGTAGAACAACAATATTTTCACCCTCGCATTAGCCACCATTTGCATTAAATATGTCATACATTCCTTCTCATTAGCCACGATAAGCTTTCCCTGCCACTTCGTTTCTCTGACATAGCAAAAAAAATAAAAAATAATATTATTATATTAATGCTCTTCAATTTTCGTAGTCTATCTATGAACTCAGATCTAAAAAATATAAAATATTCAAATAATTTTTTCGACATACCAAAAATCAAATGAATATATAAGTTCATTTTTTATAGGCTGCACAACTTCCAGTTGATTCTCCTATCTTCGATTGTCAAACTTGCAAAGTCTACTTCTGTGCTTGTAAGCAATAAATAAATGACTTCATATCTTGTGTTTCTCACCACAATTCAAATCTCACAAAGAAAATCAATTAAATAGTATTTATTTAGTTATGTGAAAAGTAAAATAGTGTAATTAACTTAAGCAAAACTAACCTAGATTCGACATTATACATTGGTGTGTGATAAACATTATTTCTAAATTGATTTATAACAATAAGAAATTTAATACATCTATAACTTAATAACAAAAAGATTTAGTAAATACACCTAGAATAGAATAACAATGAGTTAATGAAATAATATTTTTACAAAATAGGTACAAGTGAAAGAGCAGCATGTAATTTGAACAATACTAAGTAATCCAAAATATGATTTTTTGTTTCAGAGGTAAAAGAGGTTATCTTTTTGAGAAATAAACAAAAATATACTTTAAACACGCTTTTAACAATAATACTATGAGATAACAAAGAAGTAGGTACTTGGAAACCAACAAACTTATATATGAAGTGCTAAACATTGATTCATGTTGTGTATTATAGTAAAGGTTGAACATTCCACCAAATTTGATGGCTACGGCTTCTTCAAAAGATATATAATGATAGTATTTTTTATGAAGTAATTTTTCTAACCTTTTGTTCTCTTTTGCGGATTTCAATATCAGGAGATTTGTTTACTTTCTAACCAAGGTTAAAGAATGATTACATAGTGAACAAGTGTATGTTTAAGACAAATTTAGTTGAGTATGTGTTCTCTCTTAATCGTTATTACGATATAAAAAGAAGACTAATTAAATAAGTAACTCACACGCGACTTGTCTATCGCTAGAGGCATGGTGCCGTCTCATGATTCATTCTAGACGTTTCCAGTTGGACGATACCTTAGTAATATTTGGATAAAAAATATCAAACTCGATGAGATATACTTCATTATGCAAGGTGTCACCTATTGTTCATAAAAAAGAAAATTTGACCTACAACTTACTTAAAACTGTACGGACTACCTCCAGGTCGACTTTTCATCTAATTTTCATGAAAGAGTACCACAATGAGAAATATTCAGTTAGTGAAAAATATACCAAAAGCAGACACAATGAGGCAAGTTTTTTTTTTTTTTTTTCTTTTCTTTGAATGATAGGTGGCACTTTGCAAAACTGGGTATACCATTTAGGGTTTAATGCTTTTTGATTGCCTTAAACTATACAACGATATTTCACCGTAAGTGTACGGTTAACAAGTAGTAAAGGGGTGTAAGTTACAACCCCGAATATTTATCCTACATAGACTATCTAATGTTGAATTATTAACACAAACTACATTTGATCTAAGTAACTAAATAACAAAGGGGGATTTTGGATTTTCATTCAAACTAATAAAAAAGAAATAACTAAAGTAATAACCAACAAGAAGCAATAATACCAAAAAAACTAGGATTTTGGGTTTCACCATAATCATCTATAATTGACATTGATTGCTATCTAATTGATTAATAGGAATATATAATTGATTTTGGGTTACATTGATTGCATGTAAGTCCTTTTAATTGTGATTGTTAGTAGTTCACGAATCCTTTCACCTATCCGTTTTCACCAATTTGTTATAATGGTACCCTGTGTACCATGTTCCTCTAGATGCATTTATTCATGTACCTTCGAAAAACATCACTACATCATGCATTGGATTGTCAATCATACATCATGAATGCAATGTTCATATATCTTAAGAGATATAAACTTGTGATTTCTTCGGTCGAGTCTAGCACAGTTCATGTAAACACTCATGTGTTCGCGACGCACATAAAGCATTATGAACAAGATATATAAATTGACTAAATACTCAAACAGTCTATCAGTCACAAAGCTAACATTAACAAAGAGTAATTAGGCTACATCATAATCCTAGAAAAACAAAATAGAGCATAATCTTGACAAGAATGTAATCTAAGCTCAAGAAAGTATTAAACCATAATCTAAAGAGCTTCTATGGCCTAAAAGTTTACATAAAGCCTCTCTAAAGTGTGGCTTAGAAAACAAAATCAGCTGAAAATTCATTTTTTCGGACCTATGAGATCTCATAAAGTGGCAAGCATTCTCATAGCGGCGGCTGTAAAATTAGGGCAACATTCTGTCAGCAAGTCGCAATCTCATAGAAAACTTGTTCAGCAAAAGTTCATCATTTTGTTCATATCTTTTTTTAAAGACCTACGATTTTCACTTTTGTTTATCACGTTGAACTTCTATTTTTTCCCTCTACACCCTTTATGGTTACAACTTCTTCAGATTTTAACGTTATGATCCTTGTGTTTAGTATCAAACTCACGTTTTGCACGTTCAACAGCTTCCCAACTTTGCTCGTATTCACCATTTTAGCTATAACTTCCTCTCTAGATGTCAGAATTATGATTTGCATTAGAAACTAGACATGCTTTGCTTTCCAATAGTATTTAGAACCTTATGTGATTCGTCCAAATATGTTCTCAGTTAATTCCGCAAATTGGCGTATTTTTTGTTCTTTTTTGCTTCTTTTTGCCAACAAGACTCCCAGACATAAGAATATTGAAATTAACATTAAAATGACTTGAAATGCATAAAAACAAAGCAATAAACAAGTAAATGAGTGTGTTAAACGTGCACATCTTGGACACTCATCACTCTTTACCTGTAAGAGTGTCTCTAATGTTTTTAGGTTTTTATATTTTATTGTTTAACTAATGTAGACGACATCCATAAAAGGTGAATAGGTCTCTCATATTTGATTCTTTTGTTTGTTTAATTTCTTTTTTTGGTTAGATTAATACTATTCTTATACTCAAAAGGGAAAGCTAAATTCTAGAGTAAAATCAGGGTGAGAAAGATAACATTGTGTTTCCTAGGCATTCCTTGAGGGTTTTGAAGGCAACCACGCCTTGTCAAAGTGTTGAAGCAATGGTTTACGAGCAAGTAAACTGTATCAGAAGTTTCTCTAGAAGAAATTACCTCTACATCTCTGGATTGCGCAACCACCATAACTTCTCACGTAGAAGACATCAACAAGAACATCATAATTAATAATAAAAAAAACCATGTTACTGGCATAACTCGCAACTACTAGGGTTTCAACTTGTTGGGAGGAAGACAAATCTTAAAGAGCTTCTGACTTAATCCGTAACAAAACAGACATACATCTGTGCAAAATAAAAGTCAAAGCTCATAATGAAGATGTTTGTATGAAAAATAATAATAAACAAATCGGACAATTAACAAGCTCAAATGACAGCAAGGCCCAAAATTTTATGATGAGCTACACAGAGAAGAATCACATAATGCAATGTGAATGTTGTTGAACTGAAGGCTAGTAGAACAATTAAAGAACCACCCATGATTGTTGGAAATAAAGAGCTGAAGGAAGTGCTCCAAAGAAATCCAAAGTTAAGGGAGTAACACACAGTGAAATTTGTGAACAACCATTTTGTTGTCAACATAGACTTACATGAGATCTCTCTTCTAGTATGAAGAATATAGTTTAATTATTCCAGTGATACATTCCTATATTCCTCGATAAAGTTCACATATCGATATCAAATCATTCATATCTTGATCAAACATCTAAAAGCATTAACAACAAGATTATAAACTAACTATCAACTCTACTCATCTAAAATAAATATAGAATTCAACATGATATTAGTTCTAGCTACTTCATTACTCTAAATACAAAGAATTTAACTACTCATACTTTTGTGAGAACAAACACAAAAATTGAAAGATGAGATGATATAATTCAAGTACAAAAAGGTTGGATTAAAAGACTTGATTTCGTGAAGAATTCATGTGTTCTTAGTCTTCTCCTCTACGCACTTTGCTACTTGTGTTGTGGTTCTTTCTCATGTTTGACATGTATGAGAGTATATAATGAGTGCATGTAGTTTGTTAAATCCGTGTCTCATGACCCTTTTATATTGGTGATGACTTGCTTTCTTGATTTGGATCGAATTCTCATGTTTATGTCATAATCCACGTAAAACTCTATGTCGATGCAAGTCGCCCTTGATCATTCTCCTTTAAATTGGTATTTATGGCGGGAGTCACGGTAGGTTAGCCCGATTAGCGTTGTGGCTGCAGGGTTATGTCAACTTTTTTATAATAGTTCGAGTCGCACCTACCCTTCATCAACTTTAATTCTTTACTCTAATCAACATAAGTTGCCCAGTAGTCGCGCCTTTAGGTGAGATTTTTTTGTGTAAGTTTTACACCTTTTTGCCAAAGTCTACTCCAAATCTAAAAAGTAAAAAGCATGAAAACAAGGTAAGATTAATTTACACAAAATAAAGAAGAACAAGCAATTTAACAAGTACATAATCATGCTAAATATTTTAAAGACTCATTATTTGGGTCAAGTAAAACCTTCATACATGACACTTGAAGACAAGGATCGTAAATTAGTATACAAGCTATAAAAAATTGCAACTTGCCTTCATCCATAGACATGTGAATAGTAAGATGTTTGGTAAAGGCTAATAGATAATTGATCGTTTCTTTTTTGTTCTTTTCAAGTTGGACCGCTCCACAATCATGCAAATTGCACATGTGTAGAGTCACGTGACTGACCCATGACGGATCCCAATTTTTTTTTTAAACTTTCATAGCGAAGGGACCAAAATTGAACACAAAAGCCAAATTGAGATACTAAAATTTAAAAATACCACTTTGAGACTAAAGTTGAAACGATGACACATTAGTGCAGCAAGAATAATTAAAAAAGTCCATTGAAAAAAAATAAAATTTGATGACCTTTTTACTTCGAATTCGCTCATTCCTTTGTAGCCAATTCTAATGATATGGGCGAGTTTAATATCGAAGCCTGTAATTGACGATTGTAGGAGTCGGTTAGGATTCTTCGTCTTTAAACAAAGTCCAAATGAGGATGCTTCTTTATGAACCACATTTAAGTTCCTTCGAATCGAAACCCCCAACTAAAAAAAATTTCATAACCTAAACAACTCTGTTGAAAGGTGTCAGCGCATTGACACCTACTTAGTAAGAGATTTCTAGACTTAAAGCGGGTTCGCGGCTCAAGGCTAGGGGTGTACAAGACCCCTCGATCCGCCCGACCCGCCAAAACCAGACCCGCCAAATCCGCACCCGCCATGGTTTATTTTATAACTTCACCCGCACGGGTTGATAAAATGGCAACTCACAAAATTTAGGCATAATCATAATTTTAAATACAACCCGCCCGAACCCGCCCGTATACACCCTTAATTTGTATATTTGTATAGGAATGAAGGGAGCAAATAAAGTTTTTGAAAGTCATATAATTGTATGTTCATAATATTGCTATAGTATAGTATTATTTTTTTTTTTAATTTGGTGTTGTTTGATAGTTGTATTTTGGATTGTGAATCGATTTAAATTGTAATTTTATACTTTATGCGGATAAAATATTCGTTTACATTCTTATATTGTTATTTTGATTAAGTTATGTCGTGGTTTAAGCGATATATTAAGTTATGATATCATTTTCGTTGTTTTTCAAACTCAAAGAAGGTTATGTTTTTGTTTTTATATCAAAATATTACTATATTTTTTCTCACAATTTGAACCCGCCACCCGCCTGCAACCCGGCTAACCCGCGCAATCCGCAACCCGCATAGTTTCATTATTAACTTGACTCGCACATGTTGAAAAGTTGGTAACCCGCTAACTTTGAGTATGATCATTTTTTGGGTACAACCAGCCCAAACCCGCCCACGTACAGTGCTACTCAAGGCTAATCTCTGGATGGGCCTATGCCTATGGTGTATATTCTACACTTAAAGAAAGGAATTTATGTGCTCTCTAGAAAAATTCCACCAGACCTCCCAAGCCCTCCTCCACCACCAAACATTGAGCCTTCTCACAACCAATCCCATTCTGCAAACTAACACCAACCTTCTATGCCTAATCTAAGCCAGCCTCAACCCACTCTGTCTTATAAAGATAAACTTCAACAAACATCCCCCCATATTTATTTCCCAACATGGTTAAAAACCCTGGACTCCCTCACCATCGACAATGATCCGCCGGTATCGGAACCACAAATCGGCACTGACATTTTTACGAAAGAGGAGCTTGATTCCATCCGAGCACCCTAGAGACAATCACTAATTATCCATACGGTAGGTTACTCGCGGTCGATTGCAGACGTTGCCACGCACCTTAAAAGAATTTGGCGCATCAACACTATGCTAAAGACGACGGATATTGGAAATGGTTTCTACATTGCACGCTTCCAATCGCCAGATGAGTATTTTTTAGCTTTAGCAGGTGGCTCTTGGTTCTTGTTTAATCACTACCTGGCAATATCCCAATGGCAGCCAAATTTTACGCCGCAATTACATAAGTTATCTAATTTGTGTGTTTGGGTTCAACTACCGGACCTCCCGGTGGAATATTATGAATTCCAGGCGCTTAACAGAATTGGGGCTATGCTAGGTCGACCGATTAAAATTGACTTACACACGGCTCGCATGGAACGAGCGCGTTTTGCACGTATCTGTAATGCAGTAGGGCACTTCTCGGCTTCTTGTTCATTAAAAAATCCGACCGCATCATCGCAGCCGCCGGTCGTTCCATCGGACAGACCATCCACCTCCACGGATCTTAGCACGCAAAATCAACTCATGCAAACATGGCAAATTGTGCAGCGTCGTCCGCGAAAAAATACCATAAAAGATAATCAGAGTATTGTTAACACGAATCGAAAGGAAAAAAGCACTCTTCCAAAAATCCCTCAAAAACAGCAGCCAAACAAACCCTTACCTCAAACCCCTAACACCGGTCCATCTACACCAGCTCCACCCAAAAATTCGCCCCCCAACAAGTCTAACACTCCACCAGAAAATAAATTGTTGGGTGGAATTACACCTCATACACCCACTATGCCTTTGACCTCTTTTGATAACCATGCCCCAAGTGGACCAATCCTTGCCCATCCCACATCATCACTCCATGCACCAACTCCACTAAATAAATCCCATAACTCCCAACAGCCGCCACTTTCTTCCCTGACCACGAATGATGACATGCAGGTGGAGCCCACAACCCCCCACTCATTCAACACCCACTCCCCTAATGTCTCTCCACGTGTCCCACTCCCATTAGCCAAACCTCAAAATCCACATGCACCCTCACCACCAGATAATTTCACCACAATTCTCACTTCCCAAAAATCTGAAATTCTCGACAAAAACCACTCCCCCTGTAATCATTTCGGCCGATCAACAATTCCCCATGAAACAACTGACGTGCCTCCCATGCAAGGCATTCCCAGCATGCAAAATCAAATTTTTAAGCAACATTCGGTTCCAATCATTTGCACACGAACACCCACAAAAAAACCTGAAAACACAGAAATCACACACCGTGCACTTCAAAAAAATTCTGAAAATCATGGACCAACACTCCTCCACTGCCTCTCCTCCGCCGCCGCGCCGGGGGAAACCCGACAACCTAAATCTGAATCTCCAATTGGGCTCGCCAAACAGCACGACGATGACATCGACGGAACGCGAGATGGCGTTTCTGCTCCCGCACCAGCGCTTGAACCACCACCAGCCGCCGGAAAATTCGCCGGTGATGATAGCGAGAAGAAGGCTGCTCCACGGGTCATCCTCAACGCTACTCAACCATCAGGTTCCACATGCAGCTACTCAAGTCTTGAGTGGTCAGCCGTTGAACCGGCTTTCAATTCGACGGCGCCGCTCTCCATCGCCACCAACACACGGGGTGACGCTTCTAAACAGTACCCAGCCACCGCAAACGAGACCCCGACTCACACCAATGATGAATTTCCAAGCACCGGTGACGGTGATCCCGAATTCATTTTCGGCGCTACAACTTCCTGCCATGCAACCGCCGCCGGTAAATCAACTCCCCGGCGTAAACGATACCACCGCTGCTCCTAACAAGGATCCTAAATCAAACAATGCAGGAAATTACCATTCCACGTGCAATGACGACGACGCAGATCATCTTGCTGCCTCACTTTTACACGACTGTTCGCATCGGAGTTATCCAAGAATTCAACCCGATACATCAATTCAACGACTTAGTCTACCGATTAAGTTTAAGGCCAGTGGAAAACGCCAACCCCTACATTCTGGGAACATCCCTAAACATAAACGCAGACGGGAGCCTCAGTCAGTGGAACAGGAACAGTCGCCAGAACCTATTCGGGATGTCGCCACACATCTCGACAATACACCACCCCATGATGAAGATCATTGCATGGAACTGTAGGGGCGCAGGGCGTTGGGGTTTTTTGGCTGAAGCAAGAGAAATGATCCGGAGACATCAACCTGTTATTTTTGTTATATTAGAGACGCGACTCCGAGAGGAGCGCTCTGACAGGATTATTGCTCGTTTACCCTTTGATGGTGCTTTTACGGTTGACGCTGTGGGTTTTTCAGGTGGCATATGGATTTTGTGGGATCGAGCTAGAGCTGCGCTGCACAGATTAGGTGGATCGTCCAGGACGGTGCACATAAACGCTGTGGTGGCCCCGCCGAATCACTCATTCGTGCTGACTGCTGTTTATAATCCTCCTCAACCTACACTGCAGAGTCAGGTATGGGATGAGTTAATTCAGTTTGCTCCGCATGTTACTACAAGTTGGCTTGTGCTTGGTGATTTTAATAATATTTTAATGTCTCATGAAAAATTGGGGGTTCGCCCTAAATCTAATGCTGCTATGAACCATTTTTCTAACTGTATTGACCAATGTGGGCTTCACGATTTAGGCTATATAGGACATCACTTTACCTGGACCAATAAACGATACGCTAGACACTTTATCTGTGAAAGACTAGATCGTTTCTTTGATAATAATGACTGGATTAATGCCTACCCACAAACTAGGGTTAATCACCTAATGGCAGCTAAATCAGACCACTCGCCCATTATGTTGACAACCAACCGACAAGCTGGTCAGCAGTACAGACCCTTTAGGTATGAGGTGGCATGGGATCTTCATCCGAGTTTCCCACCGTTGGTTGAACGGGTCTGGACAGAGAATCTCGAGATCCAAGGCCCACAAGGGTTCCCCAGTAAGTGTGCTCAATTTGCTATACAAGCAAAACAGTGGCATGCAAGATGCTTTCGTAGTCTTGAAAACCAAATCGTTGGAGCACAAAGGGAACTTGCTCAAGTCCAAGCTGCACTTAACCCTAATGCCCCCATGAACCTCTTCAGAGAAGAAACTCGCCTGTGTATCCTTATCTCCCGTCTACTAATCCAGAAACAATTCTACTGGGCCCAACGGGCTAAAACTAAGTGGATTAAAGATGGAGATAATAACACAAAATACTACCATGCTTTCGCGAGCAACAGGAGGCGGAGAAACTTTATCCTAGGCATTAAAATGTCGGACGGAGAGTGGATAACTAATCCCCAGGATATTGTTAGCACGTTTAAGGACCATTTTGAGAATACTTCGGCTGAGGCTAATGTCAACCAGTTCCCCTTCCACCTTCTCAATTTGCCAAACCTGTCCCAAATTGCAGGAACTGATCTGGCTAACAACCCCTCGGAGGCAGAAATATGGCAAGCAGTTAAACAAACAGAGGCGCTAAAGGCTCCCGGGCCAGATGGGCTCAATGGACACTTCTACAAGAAATATTGGCCTCATCTCAAACAATGGATCTCAACGATGGCTAATGAGTGCTTTAGCAGCAAATCCATCCCACAGGGTATGAATGACACTAATATCATACTCATCCCTAAAAAAGCTAACGCCACTGAAGTGTCTCATTATCGACCCATCAGTCTTTGTAACGTGAGCTATAAGTTTATCTCAAAAATCCTGGTTAATAGGATACGTCCTTTTATGGATCGGCTTATATCGCCCTTGCAAAACGCGTTTGTCCCAGGAAGACAAATTACGGATAATATTCTTATATCTCACGAACTGATCCATACTATCAAACGTAAAAGACAGGGCCGTTACGGGGGTATGGCCATCAAGCTGGATATTGAGAAAGCCTATGACAACATAAGTTGGATTTCCTGCACGAGACGCTGAGAGCTTACAATTTCCAGGAGGACCTTATAGCGCTGATAATGCATTGCGTTACCACAGTGCGCTTCGCAGTTGTGGCAAATGGCCATAAATCACAAACCTGGTTCCCAACCAAAGGCCTGAGACAAGGGGATCCTCTTTCACCATACCTGTTCATCTTATGCATGGACATGTTCATTCATCTCATCTCTAAAGCCACACAGGATAATGCGTTTGGGGGCCTTCGTGCTAGTAGATCGGGGCCCAAGATACCGATCCTAGGATTTGCAGACGACTGTTTCATATTTTGCAACACTAAATCAGAAACAATCAACAGTCTCACGCAAAATCTAAGCATGTACTCCCAAGCTGCAGGGCAATACATAAACTGGAATAAGTCAAAAGCTATGTTCTCGCCAAATGTAAACCCTCAGCAGAAGATGGAGTTGTTGTCGAGACTTCATCTGTTGGAGATGGATCTGAATGAAGAATACTTAGGATTGCCTGTTTGGCCAGGGAGGAACAAAATTGCTAAACTTCAACGTATCCTCAACGGGGCTTCGGGACTCATATCCCAGTGGTATAACCAATACTTATCTTACTCGGGCCGCCAAGTGCTACTCAAATCCACGATTACAGCCTTACCGTCGTATGCGATGTCTGTATTCAAACTCCCCACCACCATCCTGAAACAAGTGGAAACCTCGGCTAAACGCTTTCTATGGAATTCATCTATTAATGGCCGTGCCAGAGCAAAGGTTAGCTGGGCAACAGTCACAACACCAAAACACTTGGGAGGTCTGGGCATACGACGTTTAACTGAATTAAACGAGGCGTTCATGTTGAAACTCGGATGGAGACTGTTGACGGAACCGGAGACACTATGGGCTAAAGTGTTTAGTGCCAAGTATTTCCCGAACTCGCACCTTCTGCTTGCTAGAAGTAAACCTCAGAACAACTGGGCATGGAAGTCAATAGCGTCTATTATCAAACTCATCCCGGGTGGAATCAGATGGCATGTTAGAAATGGTCAAAATTTGAACTTCTGGTACATTAAATGGTTGGGAAACTTCACTATCGCGGATTATGTGCCAAATATTCCTGAACACGTTCAAGGACTCTCTGTGGGAGAGTTAATAGATATGAGTACTCGATCTTGGCAGTTACATCCCATACAACACCTTCTGCCACATGATATTGTTCAAAGAATTCATGGTACCGATATTGGCAATCCTAATGAGGCAGACTACATAGCCTGTGCATGGAATGTATCAGGACGCTTCACAGTTAAGACTGCCTATGAGTATATCATGTCCAACATCACTCCCGTTATTGGTCCACACTTGCCATGGCAAATCATCGCTGACACCCGTACCCTACCAAGAATCCGCTTCTTCTCCTGGCTCTTGTGTCATAATGCTCTCCCCACGAATGAACAGCTTCATTCCAAAGGAATCATCCAACAGCCAGACTGTCCAATTTGCCATGAGGAACCAAAATCTCAAGAACATATCTTTGCTAAATGCCGATCCCTAGCAGTTCTCCGCCATAGATTGTACCCACAACTAAACACGGCAACTCTAACCAACCCGCTGGTGTTCATATCAAACACCCAACCCGACAGCAGAGCGAGGTGTCTCACCCTTATGTGGGCAATTTGGCAAGCAAGAAACAGGCTTGTCTTCCAGTCGCAACCCATCAATCTAGTGACTATAGAAATGAGTTTTCAAAGGCAGACGGAGTATAATGGGATCCTCTTTTCACACGCGACTCCAACGACCAGGAACCATTTCGTCCATACACTCTACTGGACTCCGCCACCAGTAGGATTTATCCAATTGAATATCGATGGTTCGGCGTTTGGGAACCCAGGACCGGCAGGATTCGGGGGAATCTTCAGAAAAGATAACAGAGCGTTTGTTGCTGCTTACAGTGGGTCCTTAGGGTGTACGTCTAATAACCATGCAGAATTCCGAGCTTTTAGAGATGGTCTTCGTTTAGCATCTATCATGCATTTCTCTCACCTGATTGTTAAAACTGATTCCTTACTTCTCCTCCATTGTTTGAACAGGACCCGGGCCCCTCCCGGCCATCTGGTTGGACTGGTCCGGGAGATCTGGACTCTGCTCGCTAGTTTCACTTCTGTTACGGGGAGTTTCTGCTATAGGGAGTTGAACGCGGTGGCGGATGTTTTGGCAGAGCTTGGGGCTACGTGGCAAGCTCAGCAACAGGGACAACATGTTTTGGCAGGCGGACACAGTTTCTCGCTTTTTCATGTTTGGGATTCATGCCCTGCGTGGTTGTTACCACTTTTGTATTATGATATAAACCTAGTTGCCTCGCGCATCACCCACTCCCCGTTCCCGTGTACTTTGACTGTTTGCTTACGTTGATCTTATAATATATGTGTGCTTTTATCAAAAAAAAAAAAGAAAGGAATTTAAACTTTTATGTATTTTAAATTTTTAATTGATAACCCTTTGAAAATAAATGCATTTTTAGCTTGTCAACACAAAAAAATAGCATTACCTATTTTTCAAGCCTTTCCAAAGTATTTCGAAAATTCTTTAAAAAGCTCTAATTACTTTTTAGTATTAGTAATTTAAGACACAATTGAGAACCAAAAGTTTAATCAATAAGCATCTGTATATTTAATTAAAAAATAAATAAATTTTGGAGATGTTAAATGTTAATTAATTTATAGATTTTACAAAGAGGTAGACCTAACTCCTAATTAAAAAAGTAAAACGTAATTTACTCGTTATCATCATCATCATATTCATATAAATCCCAAAATAAAAGGACTTTAATTTTCAAGTCAAATACCCTTTGTAATTTAAACAAACACCTCGTGAGCCCCAATAACAACACAAGTATCGTAAAAATTGCTGAGATTTTCTCTCTGATCCCTCAAAAATTGCAGAGAGAGAGAGAGAGCGATAGATAAAGATGGTGTTGTCTCAGAAAATCCACGATGCTTTCAAAGGGACGGTTGAGCGAATAACGAGCCCTCGCACCGTATCAGCCTTCAAAGAAAAAGGCGTTTTGAGCATCAACGAGTTCATTATCGCCGGCGATAACCTCGTATCCAAGTGCCCCACATGGTCTTGGTATAATTAAAAGCCCCAAATTATCCAATTGAACTGTTTTCATATTCGATCCGTGTGTTTTATTCGCCGTGTTTGTAGTTTTGGGAGCTAATGAGCTCATGTTATTGGAAGTTGTTGAATTTTGATTTGACTTGAATTTGGTGTAGAGGGATTTTTTTGATTTGGGTTTTGGTGTTTATCTGAGGGATTATGTTTTTTTTTAGTGGTGGGTGTGATGAGGAACAGATGGTTGTGTTTTTGGCTGCGTGGTTGTGTTAAAGTTTGTGTCTTTTTGTATTTTATGATCTCCGATTAAGAGTGGACCGGTGCTAATCTATGTCGTCGAGCTCTTTACAGTTGTCGTTTAGCTGTATTTAGGCTTTTGGGTTCGATGACTGAACTTATGAAGATGATTCGAAGTTTTGATTGATCAAATTCACCTTCTTAACTGATCCAAAAGAGAGGTCTTGCTATATCCAGGGCTTGTCGTAATCTTCAGTGCATTTGTTGGATGTCTTTTGTTTCTTGGGTTACTATATTCGACTCCAAATTCCATTACAATTCTAATGTGCTTCCTGTGTGTTGTAAACGGTTTTATTATGAGTGTGAATGGAAATTTACATAGTATTAGGTTATCTTCACTATGGGTAGAATTGTAGGACGTCGCATGACCTGTTTCTTGAAATTTGATTGTGTTTCTTTTTAATTGTTTATATCTACAGGGAATCTGGTGAGCCTAGCAAAAGGAAGTCTTATTTACCAACAGACAAGCAGTTCTTGATAACTAGAAATGGTAATTTGTTTTGATTGCTTTCTGGGAATTGTCAGTATTGTTTAGTTGCATGACGATATATGATCATGTTGATAATTGTTTAATTTTGAGGTTGGAATCTTAAATCTGTTGCAGAATTCGAAATGCCGTACTAGATAAGTTCTCCGAGACCTTAGATTATCATGGAAACTTTCTTTTGCTATTTTGGTTCATTCGATTGTTTTCTTTCTCGTTTTCAGACTGATATAATCAAGTAAACAAGTCGTTAGTTTCACACTTCTCTTTCGCCTTGCGGGTCATATTGGTTATTATTCATTATAAACCAACTTCCAAACTATACAATCTTATTGTTTAATTGTAAACTGTAATAGGTGCATTTGGTGGGCCTTTTGCTTTGCTTCCTTTGTTCAATTAACTATATTTTTCTTATTGTTTCTTTTTACATGTAGTCCCCTGTCTGCGCAGAGCTGCCTCAATAGAAGAAGAATATGAGGCTGCTGGAGGTGAAGTTTTACTTGATAATGAAGACAATGATGGTTGGCTGGCAACTCATGGCAAACCAAACGGTATGCGTTAAAGCTTTTGTAGCATAAAGTTTCTCTTTGATGATTCCATATCTCACTTGTCTTGATTTTATTCGTTCTTTGTTTTCTCCAGAGAACAAAAACGACAAGGAGGAAAATTTACCTTCCATGGAGACTCTAGAAATCAGCAAGAAAAATACAATTCAGTCCATCTCATCTTACTTTGGAGGCGAGGAAGAGGAGGATATTCCTGACATGGCAGGATTTGATGAAGCAGACAATCTTGTTGAAGATGATCCTGTAAGTTACAACTTCAGCTTGCTGGTAACTTTTCAGCAATCACGAATATAATAGTACAGCTCCACTAGCTGTATACTATTAACTGATGTGAAATACCACCCTTTCTTGCATTTGAATAACACCTGTCAAATAGTTTCTTCCTTTAATCTTGAGTAATAACTATCTGCAGTTACTGAAAATTTGAATTGGCAATTTATATGGAAGTTGGCTTCTAAGAATAATATATTAGCCAGCTGATTTGCAGTGAACCTTCAGAGGAATATAAAGAATGAAACCTGGGGTTTAATGTAAATTTTCAGTTTCTGTTCGTGCTTCCCTTTGAGAATAACAACATATAAGCTAGTAATCACAATCAGTTGGGGTAAGCTATATGAACCAAACGAGAATCATGTCGAGTCGAACACGTGAATTTTCCTCCTCCAATTGTTCTTGATTGAGTGGAACGTCTTTAGTTAGGCTTCGAAACTTCATTTTGCCTCGATAGACCTCCATCCATGTTTTCTTCCATTATTTTCATTCTCTATATGTTTGCCTAGATCGAGAATTTCAATGTGGATATATGAGAGTAAATCAAATAAGTAACTTCTTGTACTTATTAAGGGTTTGTAAAAGGAAATACAAGGATTCAGGCGATGATTATGGGAAGCTAAAGAAGGAAGCGAGAATCAAGTTATAATAACTTTAGTATTTAGTTACTAGAATCATTGTTCAATTGTAGTAGTAAAACTATTATGAGGCGTTATCAGCAAGAAAAGGCAAGAGAAGGCAGAGAAGAGTCTAGTGAGTTGTTCGGCTTAAGCTGGGGTCAAAAGTATCTTCCATATTGGGGATGGAAGATTAGTTTTATTGATTTATTTATTTCATACTTTTATTATTCCTATTTCAATAATTCCAAAATATATTAATTGGTGCTTAACAATTCGTCCGACCTGCCATTTTTCCATGCCCTCTACAAGATCCACAGTGGAAAATAGTACGGAGCTCATAAAAATAATCTTCTATATATTGCACAAGTCAACATCAACTCTAAGTCTGTAAAAACACCAAACTAGACTCCATGAAATATCTGCATTTGTACTTTGAAATCAGATATGTGAAAGATAAAGCGGCTCCTTCTTGACATCCAACACATGTTCGGTCCATCTCCTCCCGCCACCGATTTCAGTTTGTCACAACCGACAATAGTTTCCCTGCAAGTAGGCCAACTACCGCCTATTCTCGTTGCCACTGACAATTATTGGTTTCTTCAACTGCCCCACCAACTTGCAGTTGTGAGTCGATTGAAAAACACACAAGTGAAGACGCATCTCACTGATCCATTTTCATGCAGCCACTTAAAAAAGACTTTAATTTGCCTTCGAAAGAAATTAAGCCGCCTTCTTTTGATAAGAGTCAAGTTTCTTCACACCCATGTATTTCTGTCATCTGGTTACCACATCTTCCCATCTGTGGGTCGCAACTATGCTTCTATCTGTCATCAGCCAGCTTACCCTTCATCATCAAACCAAAAATCAACTTGTATTCATTTTGTTGTGGCCGCACCATTATTTCCACGGGCGTCGTTGCCACCCTATGGATCTCATGGTCATATACAATAAAGCCCCACCCATCATTTTTTGCTCCACTCCTGTTTGCTGCCTCTATCTTCGTCTCTGCCACTTCTCTTTCGTCCTCCTGAACCAGCACCTCATACTCCTTGCCATCGCTTTTTCATGCAATCTTGTCCTTGTCATGATCATTGCATGAATAATGTATGCATCTCTTTAGCAGCCTTCAGGACAAGGCCCTTTCTGGAGGGGAAAGTAACCAACAATCAAGCAAGTCAATAACATGGGAGTAAAAAAAGGATGTAAACTCAGGTTCATTGAAGGAATACAAGGATTTAGACAATGATTGTGATGAGCTAAAGAAAGAATCAAGAATCAAGTCATAATAGTATTATTATTATTTATTAGTAGAATCATGGATTGTAGTAATAAAACTGTTATAGAAAGGAGGAGTTATGAACATGAGAAGGCGGAGAGGAATCTGGTTTATTGTTTGTTTTATGCTGGGGGCAGAAAGTACCTCCCATCATTGCGATGGAGATTATTTCTTCTATCATTTTGTATCTGAGTACTTCTCGTTATTGTTAATTTATTATTCCAGAATATATTAATTGACATGTAATACATCGCATTGTACCAGTGCGTCTATATGTCTTCGCTTTACATGGCTAAACTATTGTAAGCAATTTTCTCACATCTTCTCATAGATCAGTGCAACGTCTAATTTTTGGCAAATTCTTCATTTATTACTTTGTCTCTTCTCATGTTAGAGCACATCCAATGTATTTTAGATACACTCATCTCACCTAATGTGCATGATGTTGCTTAGTAGCCCAACATTCAGATCCATGTAGCAAGGCATGCCTGATAATAGTTCGATAAAACTTTCCATTTAGTTTTAAAGAAAAGTTATGATTGTACAAAATTCTTTTAGTGCTCTCCGTGATATCAAGACAGCTTGAACGCGATAGTTGACATGACTATCTAGTTTTTCATCTTTCTTAAGTGTAGAACCTATGTGGGGAAACTACCGAAACTGGGTGATCCATTTGAGTAACGAAAAAAATTTGTTGAAATTTACTTTTCCTGCTTTTTAGTTTAAAATAATTTGATCTATATCTGGTCAACATTGTCAACTGATTTTTTTTCTCAGAAGTTCTCAGAAGCAATTGATTAATTATACTGTTTCACTTTTGTGATTAATGCAGGCCACACTTCAGACTACATATCTTGTGGCTCACGAGCCTGATGATGACAACATTTTGCGTACTCGAACATATGATCTTAGCATCACGTGAGCAAAACCAAATCTTAAAACTGTTGTTAACTGCTAAGTTTATTGGCTATATGTGACTATCTCTATCTCTCAGGTATGACAAATATTACCAAACTCCTCGTGTATGGCTTACTGGATATGATGAGGTCAGGCAATCAAAGTTTTTTGTCTACATATGTCTGTTAATATAAAATTTAGATTGACAAGTTATTCATCTGATTATTTATGCGAAGACAGCATGTTGCGACTTTTAAGTAAAAACTATACAAATCTTCCATTTCGGAATACTATATCTTGTTGGTTATCATTGACAGTCAAGGATGCTTTTGCAACCAGAACTTGTTCTTGAAGATGTTAGTCAGGACCATGCACGCAAAACGGTGAGATGTGATATCAGTATTTTTTAGTGCTCATTGATATATTCTGGCTTGCCTTCAAAAACCAACATATGACACTTATAATCTGCATATATATTCCTAAATAGTTTATTAGCTATTATACTCTGAAATTAAGATACTTGATAATATCACT
Organism: Misopates orontium; assembly: GCA_946800315.1. Taxonomy (NCBI): domain Eukaryota; kingdom Viridiplantae; phylum Streptophyta; class Magnoliopsida; order Lamiales; family Plantaginaceae; genus Misopates; species Misopates orontium. The sequence goes on along the minus strand of OX326947.1, from coordinate 42,497,661 downwards.
CAATTCATTTATTCACTTACGACGTTGTTGATTCTAGATGATTTTTAAGGATCATCGATCTAGTTTTCAATGTGTTTGTAGCTTGTTAAATATTTAAAACCAAAATAGAACTTCTGCTTTTTGGGATATTGTTCTGCTAACATATGAAAATAGTGGGTGCAATGATTTCCTATTTAAGCTAAAACAAAAATTTTCACATTTTTGGAGTTAGAACTACAGAAAGTTCAATTTCTGACTATATTACTCCAGATATATAAAACGGATATGATAAAGAGAAAGAGTCTTAATCTCAGATTCAGGACGTGTACGTCTAACTTGAGCTATAACAGGGTGAATTACATCATCTACATTTTACATGGCAGTAAATGCCAACAAGAACCACTAAAAGGAATACATACCAATCGGGCCAGACCCTATGGCCGTCTTTGCAAATAATTCCTTTTAGTTCACATTTTAAATTTGTATTGCTGAAATTTAAGAAACTAGACAGAGTAGAAGGATGGGCAACAATGTGGTTTTAATTTTTTGAGCGTGAATTGACCTTAATGGTTTACCTTCTAAATGCTATTGTATTCTGCATGCATCTTTACAATGACTCCAGGTGACCATTGAAGACCATCCGCACTTGCCTGGAAAGCACGCTTCTGTACATCCATGCCGTCATGGTGCTGTCATGAAGAAAATCATTGATGTTCTGATGTCACGAGGCGTAGAGCCCGAAGTTGACAAGTAATTACTTTATTTTTTACTTTTCCAATTGAGAGCCATAGTTTTTTCCTCTAGATCAAAACTTAAGTTATTCCTCTTTTTATTGATCATTATATCTACTCTCCCCAAGTTTTGGTGTAATTACAAAGATCTTCTATAAGTTCTGAAACAAAATACAGTCACAGAGACAGGCTAAAGCTCTAAAAATAGATACACACACACACACACATATATACATATATATATATATATAAAAGAAGATAGGGAGCCCATGTAAAATGTTTTTCAAACTTCAATATATATCGTAATTATTCAAACCTAGGGTGTGCTTATTTCTTTATTTCAAGGGTGTTTCTGTAAATAGTAAAAACTTAAGAAGAATTTCTGTGATTAGACCAAATCTGAAGAAGTGCTAACGTTGATATCCCTTTTCTTATTGTAACTGAATGAAATATTATGAACTGCTAGTGCTTTCTGGTACTTGATTTCATTTTTCTGGGCATATATAATTTAAATTTTAACTTCATGCAAGTATTTGAGATTTTGAGTTTAGGTAGTTTATTTGTTTTCTTCCCCCCAATTTGGAATTGAATCCCGAAACAATTGTTTCTTACAGGTACCTATTCTTGTTCTTGAAGTTTATGGCCTCTGTAATCCCAACCATAGAATACGACTATACGATGGACTTTGATCTTGGCAGCTCGAGCTCTTGATATTTAATGGTAAATTCAATATTATCTGTTTTGCGACATTATTATAGTTAGAACCCCGTATCGATCTTTGATTCTTTTTTATTTTCTTTCTTGCAGTTGATTCTTGAAGATATCATGAAATGTCAAACTTATTAAACCTCCTCGAGTTTGAACTGCTCTTTGATTTGGTCACTGCTGCTATTGATTCCCATGTATATAAGTGTCGCGACATATAACTAAACTACGGAGTGTAATTATTAACATTTAATAACAAGGAATATCAAAACACATCATGCTTAAGATGTTCAAACTATCTGTTTGCTCTTTTGGACATGTTGACTACAAAAATGTGCTTTTGTTGTTTGAGATTTCGAACATCGGGAAGTATTTTGCATTGTTATTTCGCAGGGATGTCGTATTATCGATATTACACTTCAGGAGTGTCAATCCTAGTATTCCTATGTTTGATTGATGCCAAAATGAGAAAGATAAATATTTTTCTAGGTTATTTCCAACAAAATAGAAATGGAAGCCTTGATTTAACTTACCTCCTAATTGGTTATGATTCTTTTTCAGTAAGTTATGCATGTATTGATTTTGTTGTCGTAATTGTTTTAATGTTAAAGCTTGTAGACAGTATTACGTTGTATACATGAAAATTTATAAAACAAGCTTATATATACATGAAAATTTATTATACTGACCTAAGTAAAAGTGATCTTGGTGAAAAATCAAAAGCTTTGATACACGCTCAAGGCTGCAATTAGGGCTAAAGCAGACCAAATTAAATTAATTCGTGTCAACTACATTTGATCTAAATTCTAAACCACATTTGATCTAAATTCTAAACCAAATCAAATTCGAACGTTCGGTCTTCTCTCAACTTTTATAAACCTGAGTCAAGTCTGGGTCGATGAACCGAACTTAAAGTTGATGTATAAGATTATGAATGGCACAAATGAGTATAATATGAATTTGATGGGAACTAACTTAAACTGAAACACGACGTCACATTTGCTAAACATATGAACTAAACTTTAGCAAATAAGTCTTCAAATAATATTCTTGGAATAAGAGGCTAACTCATGTATGTGTACGTTTTCTTTGATCCTTAGCCCTTCGCGTTACGCATTGCACCACTTTTTTTTTAATTTTCTAGAGCTAAACGATTACGGACAAGATATGGTGAAAAAATTAACAATACTAAGTTGATTGGATGATTGTATTTTAAATTACAAACTTATACGAGTTACCTGTATTTATGAAATTTAGAATCTCGATCGGACGAAATATTTCGAAAGTCTCCATAGTGGAAGAAGGACAATGTTTAAAATATGGCAGATCTATGTTTGCTTACCACGTCTTATTATACGTGCCAGGGTGCAAGTGTATATTGAAACTATGAATGTTAGAATCTCAAAGTCGCATGTAAATTTTAAATTCGTCATGAGAAGTTTCTGTATTTTAACTAATTGCTTCGTAACAGTATTTTAAAGACACGTGGCTTTGAACATATCTAGACTGCAGTGCATGTGGGATCTGTACACCGCATTAATTACGACTGGTAATGTTTACTGAAAGTTTCTCGACTTGCTACATATTCACAGATCCTTCAATGCGGAAACCTTCCCATAACACATTACATTTCTCTATTAAATTTTCTTATGAATGGATGTCAGATGTAAAATACCTCTATATTTTTTTAATCATTTAATTAAAATGCAAAATAACAATTTCAGTACGAAGATGGGTGAATAGAAAGAACGAGAAATAACAGATTTCGTATCAAAATAAAGTAAAGGTCGCATAAATGTCTCAAAGTTCATGATATGCATTTTGTAGTGTCGGTAGTGGTCTTCACTATCGAACGTTAGTGCATGAACCAACCAGGCTATATATAATATATTTACGGTAATATCTATAAATATAATATACATTCCTCTCCCCCTTAGGCTCGTAAAATTCACTATCAAATTAATAGAGGGAAAAGTTGTACGTAGTGCATCTCGAAATGTCGATTCACCGTTTATTCTCACTTCTTTTGCTCACTCTCCTCCTCTCAGCCGCCGCCGCCGCCTCCACCGTAAGTTCAACCTAATTTTATCCACTTCCATTTACTCTATAATCTATATTCTATACCATTAATTTGCAGATCTTCGTAGTTTTCAGTTTTCACACTACGCATATCGTGTATTTCTATCGTTTGGTCACGTTAATTTGGGTGTATTAAAAGTTTGTTCCAAAATTATTTCATTCTATATCATGGATGAAAGTTCCTTTTATTTTTCAGAAAAAAAGTATAGAAATATTTTTATTTTGATTCAATAAAAGAGAAACATATATAATTTTTTTTATATCTATTGCAATAATAATTTTTACGAATATTCCGAAACATATGACAACAATGGAAAATAAATTTTAATCCATGAGTAGATCTACCTAATTATAGGCATCATATATGAATTAATTTGGTTTACATCTCAGGCTACGTATAATTTCGCATGATTAAGCCAAGTACAAAACTCTATTTTTCAAATAATTTTGATTGCACACACTCGCCTACAAATAAAGATAATCATGTCTGTAAACTGGAATCCTTTTTTTTTTTCCTTACAAAAACTTAGTTTGCTACGCCGTCTTTTAAATACAGAACTAGGTTGCTCCAAATATGTTTTCAAATTTTCTTTGCTTTCTCTTCTCTTGAGCAAAAACCGCTATGATAAGGCAAATTGATTAAAATAAATAAGACCTTGCAGTTTTACTTGTTACCATAAATTTGATATTGAGATTCCTCGAATGTTTGCATACGAAAAGGGGGTCAAATAAAGTTTTTAGTGTAGTTTTTGGTGATAAATATAGTAGACGAATGTTTTTGAACAAGAACAAAGAATTTCTATTTTTTTTAATTATACGTATCTTATTAATTATATGCTCTCATAATTTGTATAGTCTACAGTAATTAATTGATATATTCTTCTATTTAATTAGGTTAGTATCATAATCTAGGTTCAAGACTTCTGCAGTACTTCACTATATAAAGGACTTTGATTAATTTCATTTACAGAGTACTTTTGTCACTCTTCTTAGGGGAAAATGCATAAAACCCCCCAGTGGTTTTTAAAACCTGCACGAAATTTCTCATGGTTTGATAATTGTCTAAAACTCCCATTGTGGTTTAAAAAATCTTACACGGAATCCCTTTTTTCGTCCAACTTTGTTAGAGCGTGGTGTACACTTGCTGTACGTAAGAGTAAGCTGATCTTTGTGTACTTTTTTCTTTTTTCCCTATAAAAAGTCAAATTTACCGTTTAAAACTTCATCACAAAACCGCCTTGTGGTCTGAAAACCTGCAAAACCCCCATGTCGTTTGAAAAATCGTGCACGAGATCCCTATTTTAATTAATTTATTATATAAATAAAATATATAATTATTTGTATTTTCACTTATAAATTAAAAAAATGTTTGGATTTCATTAAAATAAAATAATTTTAAAAAATTTAAATAATATATATTTATAATTAATGAAGTAAGCGTAATTTAGTCATTAAATATAGAAACTAATGGAGTTAAATGAAACTTAACGGAGGAAATTTTATGCGGAGTTTATGAAACCACAAGGAGGTGGTAGATAATTTACAAACTTACGGGAATTTTGTGCAGATTTTCGAAACCATTTGGGATTTTAGGTTGATAGCCGCACTCTTCGTATATAATTTCTAAGTGCATTGCAAACATGCTAATTAGTAATGGTACGGGAATTATATAATCATCATCTAATCGAACTAGGTATACTATGAAAGGCACTTTAAACTCTTAATTCCTTGATTAGGGACGTCTTTATCTGTATTTTGTATCATGCATGATTCATTGGTCCCATACGTTACTGCTATGATTGTTGTGTATTTGGTAACACAGTTTCGAGTAGTATCGTTGGCAAAGAAATGCCATGTGATTGGTACGTAGTTCACCAAAGTTGAATTTGGTAGAGAGCTGTTTTGTAGGGCCAAAAAAGAGAATGGGCTAGTCACTGAATAGGTGGCATATTGCATTTAGGGGTTTGGTATGCATTTTGTATATATGCCCTTATAGTGTTACTAATTATAATTTGCACCCCAAATTTTTCCTATAAATAGAGAAGAGTTGTGCAGCATTTTAAACACACCAAAACAAAGCCTATTCTATTATTTCTATTCTTTTTGTAGTGAGAAAAACAATGGGACAAGATTGGAAATTCACTCTATAGAAAATTATCACAACTATATAACTTTTCATCACTTTCAACGACACCCTCACAAAGCCCTCGCTAACAAAACCCCCTAATTTATTACTCTCGTGTATTAACACACTACAAAAAAACTAGAGAGAACAAGCTTTGCTTTGTTTTGGCGTGTTTGAAATGCTATACAACTTCTCTCTATTTATAGAAAGAGTTTGGGGGTGCAAATCATATTTAGTAACACTATAGGGGTCTATATGCAAAATACTAGGCCCCTAAATGCAATTTGCTACTTATTCTATCACTAGTCGATTCTCACTTTCGGCCCCTGCAAAATAACCCCCTACCAAATTTAATTTTGATGGGCTATATGACATTGTATGGCATTGTCTTTACCAACAATCTCTCCCTTCATATCTTCACACAATATTCGCTTTGGCCTTTTGTTACTCCACAACGACGATGATCTTCATAGCTTTTTCTATCACTGCAACATAGTCATAATTCTTTAGAATTGCCATGCTCTACCATACAAAGCACAATTACTCAGAATAAGACTATTCCAAGCATTTCAGACCATGTCGAAAACAACCCTACTGATAATTATGGTGCTCCTTCCACTTTTTGCTCCTAACAGAGTCATCAGTCATCGACATGAATATTCACTACACACCTTGCATCAATGACAAACAAGGCCTGTGTGCAAATCTAGACTGACGCAGAACGGAAGCTTGTAATCAACACACCAACGCGTAATTGGCGTAGAAACACTAGAATCCACTAGAAATAAACTAAAATCCACCAGAAATTGGAATAATTTTTTTTTTATTAATAGTGATCTAAAGATACTGCAAAATAATAAGATACAAAGTACTTATAGTCTCAAAACCTTACAAACAAAATAAGTAAATAAGAATTAGAGTCCTACTCAAAATATGATTAAAGTTCTAAACAAAATAGGAAAATAAATAAATAAATAAAGCGGCATAAATTTGTAACGCTGTACAGTTGCCTTAAACGACCTAATTTGGCCCTAACCTCGAGTACTATTGTTGGCAAAAACAATGCCATGTGATGGGATGTACCTTACTAAAGTTGAATCTGGTAGATGAGTGTTTTTTAAGGCCGAAAGAGAGAATTGGCTTGTCATTGAATATGTGACAAATTGCATTTAGGGGCCTTGTATGCATTTTGTAAATAGGCTCGTATAGTGTTACTAAATATAATTTGCACCCCAAACTCTTCCTATAAATAGAGAAGAGTTGTGTAGCATTTTAAACATACCAAAACAAAGCCTATTCTATTCTCTTTATTCTTTTTGTAGTGAGAAAAATCACGGGACAAGAGCGAAAATTCACTCTATAGAAAATTATCACAACTATATAACTTTTCGTCACTTTCAACAACACCCTCACAAAGCCATCGACAACTACACTCCCTAATTTATTACTCTCGTGTATTAACACACTACAAAAGAACTAAAGAGAACAAGTTTTTTTTGTTTTGGTGTGTTTGAAATGCTACACAACTTTTCTCTATTTATAGAAAGGGTTTGGGGGTGCAAATCATATTTAGTAACACTATAGGGTCTAAATGCAAAGTGCATACTAGGCCCCTAAATGCAATTTGCCACCTATTCTATCACCATGTGATTCTCACGTTTGGCCCCTATAAAATAGCCCCCTACCAAATTTAATTTTGATGGGCTACATGCCATCATACGACATTGTCTTTACCAATAATCTCTACCTTGAATATCAATCATATCTTCACACAATATTCGCTTTGGCCTTTTGTTACCCCACAACGACTCCACCACAACGACGATCGTCATAGCTTTCTCTATCACTGCAACGCAGTCATAATTCTTTAGAATTACCATGCTCTACCATAAAAAGCACAACCACTCAGAATAATACCATTCCAAGCATTTCAGACCATGTCGAAAACAACCCTGCTGATAATTATAGTGCACCTCCATCTTTTTGCTCTTCACGGAGTCATCAACCATCGCCGTGAATATTCACTACACACCTTACATCAATGGCAAACAATGCATGTGTGCAAATCAAGATTGACGCAGAACGGAAGTGTGTAATCGGCACACCAAAGTGTAATCGACGGAAAAACACTAGAATCCACCAGGAATAAACTAAATTCCACCAGAAATTAGAATAAAATCTTTTTTTATTAATAGTGATCTAAAGATACTGCAAAATAATAAGAAACAAAGTACTTATAGTCTCCAAAGGCCTAAAAATAAAATAAGAATTAGAGTCCTACTCAAAATATAATTAAAGTTCGAAACAAAATAGAAAAAAATAATGATAAATAAAGCGACATAAATTTGTAAGGATGTACAACTGCCTTAAACGACCTAATTTGGGCCTTAACCTCGAGAAGTACTTTTAGCAAAGATAATGCCATGTGATGGTATGTAGCTCACTAAAGTTGAATTTGGTAGAAGGCTGTTTTGTAGGGCCGAAAGAGAGAATCGGCTGGTCATTGAATAGGTGAAAAATTGCATTTAGGGGCCTAGTGTCATTTTGTCTCTATAGTGTTACTAATTATAATTTGCATCCCAAACTTTTCCTATAAATAGAGAAGAGTTGTGTAGCATTTTAAACACACCAAAATAAAGTCTATTCTATTCTTTCTATTCTTTTTGTAGTGAGATAAACCACGGGACAAGATCAGAAATTCACTCAATAGAAAATTATCACAACTATATAACTTTTCATCACTTTCAACGACACCCTCACAAAGCCCTCGCTAACAAAACTCCCTAATTTATTACTCTCGTGTATTAACACACTACAAAAGAATCCTCGCTAACAAAATTCCCTAATTTATTACTCTCGTGTATTAACACACTACAAAAGAATTAGAGAGAACAAGCTTTGCTTTGTTTTAGTGTGTTTGAAATGCTATACAAGTTTTCTCTATTTATAGAAAGCGTTTGGGAGTGCAAATCACATTTAGTAACACTATAGGGGTCTATATGCAAAATACTAGGCCCCTAAATGCAATTTCCACTTATTCTATCACCAATCGATTCTCACTTTCGGCCCCTACAAAATAGCCCCTACCAAATTTAACTTTGATGGGCTACATGCCATCATATGGCATTGTCTTTACCAACAATCTCTACCTTGAATATCAATCATATCTTCACACAATATTTGCTTTGGCCTTTTGTTACCCCACAACGAAGATGATCTTCATAGCTTCTTCTATCATTGCAACGCAATCATAATTTTTTAGAATTACCATGATCTACAATTAAAAGCATAACCACTCAGAATAAGACCATTCCAAACATTTCAGACTATATCGAAAACAACTCTGCTGATAATTATGGTGCACCTCCCACTTTTTGCTCTTCCTGGAGTCATCCGTCATTGCCATGAATATTCACTACACGCCTTGCTTCAATGGCAAACTATGCATGTGCACAAATCGAGACTGACGCAGAACGAAAGCATGTAATCGACACATAAACGTGTAATCGACGGAAAAACACTAGAATTCACCAGGAATAAACTGAAATCCACCAGAAATTGGAATAAAATCCTTTTTTTTGTTAATAGTGATCAAAAGATACTGCAAATAATAAGAAACAAAGTACTAATAGTCTCCTAAACTCTAAAAAAAAAAATAAGGAAATAAGAATTAGAGTCCTACTCAAAACATAATTAAAGTCCTAAACAGAATAGGAAAAATAATAATAAATAAAGCGGCATTAATTTGTAAGGCTCTACAGCTGCCTTAAACGACCTAATTTGGGCCTTAACCTCATTCATAGTTGTAGAAAACTTGACGACTTTTAATTTGATATCTTATGGACCCAAAATGGAGCACTGGATCAAAAGTTATGACGGATTTTGTGCATATCTTTCTCTTTTACGAAAATATCCAAAATCGGGGGTTTCTTGTCCTACATTAGTCCCTCCCACTTCAAAAAAACTCGACCTCGAGTTAATATTTGGATATGAATGTACGTTTGCATAGAACTCGTACAGATGCGCCTTTTTGAATTTCTTCAAAATTGTTAGGTCTTCAGGAAGATCAACCACATAATTAATATTTTTAATGTTTTTCCGTACCTTGTAAGGACAATATTTTTCCGATTTAAGCTTGTTGAACGTACCTGCAAGAAATCTTGCATTCCTCGGAATAATTTTCAGTTGATTTCCTTTTCTAAACAACTTTCGATTTCTCTTCTCATCAGTTAGTTCCTTATTCTTTTTATTCTTTCCTTCAAACTTTGCTTCAACTTCAACTTCAACATCATAGACTTCTTTGGCCACCGTAATATTTGTCTCTAACTCACTTTTACAAGTCACGAAAGATACTAATGGATGATTTGGTGCTTCATTGTCTAATTCCTTCGAATTTTCATCTAAAATATCATCTAATATATCATATGAAATTTCATCTGAATTATTATCTATATTGTCACCGAAATTTCATCTAATCTGTCACTTAAATTTTTTTCCAAATTATTATCAACATTATTATCACAAGTTTTATTGAAATTCTCATCTTCATTACCTTGCTCAGAGTTATCCTCATTCTCCACTTCTACCAAGTTGACAGCCTTTTGTGAGATCTCAGCCTGGATTTTGAAATCACTTCCGATTGATTACACTGGAAACAATCTTGGTAACTCTGGAAAGTATGTTGCTCATAATCAGGTGGTAAAAATCGATTCATCATCATCCGCTTCATTTCCTCCAAGATGGTATTGGTGTTTTGTCTCTATGTCTCCTATCGATATTCTTTTTCTCCCACCAAGCAGCAGCAAAACCTCTTAGTTTATAAGCCACCAATTTTACTCTTCGATCTTCAGGATATTGGGCGAATTCAAAAAGTTGTTTAACATTGAAAATTCAATCCAGAAAATCTTCAGTTTGCGAACTTTCCATAGAACGGTGGGTATCGGCTTGAAATTTATTGTTCTCCAGATCTCCGAAAAACAAAGGATTACCGATTTCAGTCGACTCTCCTTTCGAGTCATCTCTACTGAAATTATGAAATCCTACTGTCTTTCCTGCTATATGTTGGTTGGCCATTTGGTTTTTTAGATTGTTTAGGCTGTTGATACATTTTTGAAAAGCGGTCTCCACTCTTGCAAAATTCTAGTCTCAAATCGTGTCTGAAACTTTGTCTTAAATTCTCCATGGCGCCCAAACTCCTTTGACCAATGTAATCGGAAAATTCATCATTCATGCCTCTCCTAGACATCCGAACAAGGCCAATCCTCGCTTTGATACCACTTGACACAGAACGAAAGCATGCAATCGACACACCAACGTGTAATCGACGGGAAAATACTAGAATTCACCAGGAAAAAATTGGAATCCACCAGAAATTGGAATAAAATCTTTTTTTTTTTATTAATAGCGATCAAAAGATACTGCAAAATAATAAAAAAAACAAAGTACTTATAGTCTCCAAAACCCTAAAAATGAAATAAGCAAATAAGAGTTGGAGTCCTACTCAAAATATAATTAAAGTCCTAACCAAAATAGGAAAAACAAGAAAAAACAGGAAAAACAAATAATAAATAAAGCGATATAAATTTGTAAGGCTGCACAGGTGCCTTAAAAGACCTAATTTGGGCCTAACCTCGCGTATAGTGTAGAAAACTCGACGACATTTAATTTGACTTCTTATGGACCAAAAACGGAGCACTGGATCAAAAGTTATGGCGGTTTTTGTGCAGGCCTTTTTCTACTAAGAAAATATTCAAAATCAGGGTTTTTTGTCCTACATCAGAGAGCCACTAACATTAACATCCGGTATCATGGCAACTTTAGGGTGTCATGCCATCGGGATGTGCATGCTGCTTACAAGACGACATCTTTAACGCAATGTTAGTGTCACCGCCAGTATCTCCTTGTACTGACTCAGAGCCCCTGTTTGGACAATTTTGTTTTCGATGACCAGGTTGTCCGGACCCTCAACAGATTTTCTTCCCTGAGTTCCTCTTTCCATTGTCATAATCTAGCATTGCATTACTTTTATGTGAATCCTCACTCCCACTGAGCCTCCTCTCTTCAGAAAGAAGCTTGCTAGTGACATGCGAGAAATTGATATTCTCCTTCTCATGAATCAAGATCGGTTTCATGTGCTCGTACTAACGTGGAAGAGACCAGATGAGTCTAAAGGCTTGATCATTCTCACCAATCTGAACTCCAATGGATTCAAGCTCAACAACAATTTCGATAAGGACACTTAGATGATTTGAGATAATCGCACTCTCGTTCATGCGCAATACGATTTGAGGCGCTCTTCGTCTGATATAACTCCTCTAACTTTTCCCAGAGTCCCTTCGCCAAAGATATTTCATGCACGTTTGCCAGAACATTTTTGGCTAGGCACAAACGGATTGCACTTGCAGCTCTCATATCGAGATCCTCCCAATCATCATCGTTCATTGCAGCTTTGCCTGTTGCACTTACAAGGCCATCTCTACTATTCAAAGCCTTGTGTAAGCCTGATTGAACAAACACATCCCTGACTCACAAGCTAAAGTTGATTTTCCCATCAAACTTCTCTACGTCAAATTTGACCATATTCCCCTGCTCTCTGACATTGCACTTGTTAGATTTGATGAATTTTACTGTAGACCATAATAGTACTCACTAAGTAAGTCCAGGAAAGAGAGATGCTCGATTTTTCCTAGACAGGCTCAAGGTTCCCAGGTCACTGGCGGGGTCACGACGGTCTCACCTATTACCGATTTTCTTTGCACAGAACCGCCTTAGACTTACGTTTCATAACTACTACCACACCAGAGCTCCACCCCAGCAATAACTCCACCTCAACAGGACCCGGACCCTGATACCACTGTTAGGTATTGGATCCCACAAATACGCGCCCATGATTGTCCATTATGAAATTACGCATTATGAAATTATGAAGCAAAATGAATAAACACTGATAATTGTAACAACACAAGGATTTACCTGAAAACTCCAAAAATGAAGAAAAACCACGGGACAAGAGCGAAAATTTACTATATAGAAAATTATTACAACTATATAATTTTCCGCCACTCTCAACAACACCCTCACAAGACTCTCGCTAAGAAAACTCCTTAATTTATTACAAGTACTATATTAGAATTCATGAAATATCTTTTTCATAAATAATTATGGCCCAGGCGTATTTTTACATCAATTTCGTTATGATACCTCACACCATGATTAAGTTTATTTATTTCTTATTATTTATGTATTCCTATCACATGTAAGTATGTTGTTGTGCGGGAAATTCGTGCGTGATTGGGGTGTTTCTTAGCTAAATAAAGTCTATAGACTTGTGCTCTACACGTCGGCTGAAAGATTTATAACATCAAATGCATAACGTAACTCACTTTTCAACATATAAAGCAACTATAATTCATTAATTCTTCAACAAATTTAGTCTAAGTAATTATTTTGTTATGTTTGCTTGTACTCATTGTGTTATTGCGGTTGGCAGAATAAATGCGTTTACACTCTCTATGTCCAAACTGGCTCAGTCATCAGAGCTGGAACAGACTCCAACATCAGTATCTCACTCGGTGACTCGAACGGAAAGTCAGTCCAGATTTCAAATCTTCAAGATTGGGGCCTAATGGGCCCTAAACATGACTACTTCGAGTGGGGCAATCGCGACATTTTCACGGGCCTAGGCCCATGCATTGGATCACCCATTTGTAGGCTTAATGTGACCTCTGATGGGTCAGGGGCCCATCACGGATGGTACTGCGACTATATCGAGGTCACATCCACTGGGCCCCACGAGGGTTGTAGCCAGTCCATCTTTTATGTGGACCGATGGTTGTCCAATGATGTTCCACCGTTTCAGCTTTCGGCCATTCTTGATGAGTGTGAAAAGAAAGCTCAGTGGACAAGTGGGCCTCATGTAGTGAATAAGCCCATTGGGCCTTTATCCCAGTAATTTGGATTGGTAAACATTTTGTGTGTGCTATGAGGAAAAGCTGCCAGTTGTTTGTTCAGTTGAAAATTGAAACCGTAAGAGTGGTTTTGGGCTTCTTCATCTGATTTTCAAAGAGACTGAATAATCGGACACTAGAATGACACTTTGATTTTCTTTTACGTTATTCTCACCCTAGAAAATCAATCTTCACAATTTTTCTACTTACATTTAATAAGCACTTTGCCCTTGTAATTTTTGGACTTACAATGTCACCACAAGTGAATTTTGACCATTTTTCACATAAATTTCAAGGATATATCGTCAAAGGGCCAAGTGTTATTTACTTATGGCATTAAGCACTCTCACCATGTTGAAAAATATATTTCGTCAAAGGGCCAAGTGTTATTTACTTATGGCATTAATCACTCTCACCATGTTGATTGTGCGAGAATTATTATGAAGAATTAATGACATCATCAATTTGATTACTAGTGTTACTCTTTTTCAACATTTCTCTATCATATTGATTTACGTAATCAATCTACTCATCAATATAGTAAAACACGTTGTCTCTGAAAACTTACAAGCATTGTGCTTTGCAACCTAAATGTTATTTTCTTTTCAAAAATTATTTTTTATCTCATACATGCTTAAAATGCAGCAATTGCGGTTGAAATTTTTGTTAGGGCGTAATTCCGTAAGTTAAGGAGCAAGGCAACATAATATTGATCAAGTTCCCTATTTTATACTTTACTCACTAATGTCCAAAAGTATTTGCCACATTTGGTTTGGCACATTTTACGCTGGATCTTTGAAATGTAATTCATGGAGAAGTTTCAAAATTTGTCCTACAATTTGTCCGAACATCAATTTTAGTCCTTTAATTTAAATAAAATAATCCAATTTTAGTGTCCAATTATGAGTACTTATGTCACAAACGAAAATGGTCAAAGTATTTTACTCTGTTAATCAACCCGCCCAATTGTTCAACTCAACAACACTAAAAGTCAAACTGTTCTATACTCAAATCTCTTTTTCTAATTTAATCCAAACCATCATGTAATCCATCCAATCTTTCGTCCCCCTAAATATTTGGATATCTATTAAATGTTCAAGAGACTTTTATTTGACCTTCCTGGAGAAAGTCCAAATACAACTGCACGCATACACAAACACAAACACACATTTACAAACAAACTAATAAAATCTGGTTACTACAAAACCAGTCAAGAAAAGTCACTCTTGTTCTTTTTTCGTGGTATCCTAATCAATAGCAGCTTGAGGATTCACATATCTTTACTAAACGATACGTTCTGAAGATATAACAAGCACACTAGCATAAACCTCATGCCATGTTCAGGCAACAAAAGCAATAAGTGAAAACGAAAGACTGAACTAAAACACCGTACGATGTCTTGATCCATAGATGTAATGTCACAATTATTAAGAAAAAAAACATGTTTGTCCAATTTTATGCTAAACAAAACCTCTTCTCTAGCAAAGTATGCTGGGACTAACAACACATCAAGTCGACGAATTATAGTCACGCACTTTGGGCTCGAGAAACGACCACTACTAAGAGGACGACAACTGAAAGAAACAATGAAGTTTTAAGCCTCTCCTCCAAAAGATCTGATGCGCCTTCTTTCTTGTCCTCGTTTGGTGACTGGAAGACCTCGTTCATAAACTTCGCGATATGGTCGATGAGTTGCATGATTTTTTCTTTGGCATTCACAAAAACCCAACTCATTATATCCTTTACTGGGTTGGCATCGCCGGAGCCCTCACTTGTACTTTCTCTTTCAAATCGTTGATTGTCAGCTAATCAAGGGGCGGAAAATAAAAGGAAAAGGAATGAAAGATTAACTCTGGTTTTCAACTCATTATTGATGGTCTATTGCAGAAGACCCATTGTGATACAACTAAAACACAAAAGCATATAAAAAAAAAAGATCTTTCACAAGCAAAGTAGAAACTTATCACCTTGGTCTTTACATCAGTAAACAGAAAAAGGACCCGCACAATTCTCATGGTTCCATAAGAATGTAACTCGACCGATTTTGTCTTTGAAATGTTAAAATATACCTATATATATACGACAAATATCACAAGCATAACAGAATGTATACGACACTTTGTGTACCACTCCATATACCATATAACCACCAACGGTCGGTGTATTAAGATACGTGCAACATTATCAGAACTAAATGGCACACAAAGTGGCATAGAGGATCCTTACCCGACAAGTACAACAAGGGGTGCTTTATTCTCGTCCTATTTTTCTAAATTGATGCTATATCAGCATAGCTGCATAGATATGGCTGTTATGACAAATAAATACGTGCTTCAGAAATACCTTCAATCGAACCTCTGAGCTCCTTAACAAGTTCATTGTTCATGACAGCATCCCAAACAGCTTTATCAGAAGATAAAGAAATCACCATCCTCTGCGTATGTTAAGAAAGAAAACTCAAACGTTCAGTAAAATAAATAAATTAAGAAAATGTAACTAAACCGAGAACCATCTGGGACAAAATATCAGAGTCCCATTGCCTAAATTGCAGTAGGATCCAACTAATGAGAGAGCAAGACGACTTAATAATGCAAAACCAAGTTCTTCATCGACCCAAAATTATAAAATTAAGAAACGAAAAATGCTTTTGAGAATAATGCAACTTCAATGTGCACAAAGAAATGATGGCATGTATAGTAATGTAGGGCTTATGCTCATGAAACCTCACATGCATCAGCTTCTTCATAACTTGAGACAAAAATATAAACTAAATAGACTAAATACAGTGCCGAATATAGTTTCTTCTAGCAACTGTGTTCTAGAGAATCACAGTACATAATTTTCGAAAGCGATTTTCCTCTCTTACCCGGCAAATTCATATAGCTCAATAAATTGGAAATAACATACTTCAGAATCTGATAGTCCAGAACAACAAAGAAGAAATACAAGTATAAAGCACCTGCACAGAAGGTTCAGTCTGCAACAAATGAAAGGCATCATAAACTCGATCGGATCCACGAGGGGCCAACATTCTTGAATTGTAGAGATGCATTGATGGTTCAACCCAATCCACCTCAGAGTCGTCTGAAGAAATTCTCCTCTCAAAACTCATTGGACTTGTCACTTCGTACGCACTATCTTTGTCTGAGTCCTCAGCAAAATTTTCCTTTGGAAGATTAGCATAAAGCGTCGGTCCAAGAACCCTAAGAAAGGGTAAAGAAACCACTCAAAACAAACCCCCAATAAGGCTTATTGAACCTCTACATTTTTACAAATAAATGATTGGTTAAATACCATACTGGCTAATACTATTCCTATAACCATAACCATCGAAAAGCTTGTTGTAACTTATCCAAGTGACTACCAACTGTAGTTTCACTCTCAAAGGAGAACAGCAAGTCGAATTTCAGGGGGAAGAATCCCAGTCTTATCTATAACTCGAATGTTATATGGCAGGGTTCGTAATGACCACCGCTTATTCATATGCTACAAAAAGAGTCCTAAGAGCAAATTACCTCCGAAATACACACATAAGATATTGTCATTCACAACTAATGTTGCTATTTTCGACATAGTTAGCTAAATTCAGAAACCACTCAAGAGGAGCAATTTGCTAATTACAGGGTGAAGTTTGCATTTAACTGAATAAGCTAATTAAAAAAATCCACAATTTGCAGCAGGAGTCTTCAAATAAAGTAATCAACTTATCAAAGTCAACCTCAAAACTAGCAACTAATCATCATAAAATAATAACCCACATCCATATTACTCTCAAGGGTGACAAAACTCATAAACCCTTGTCAATAAATACTCCATAAAAAATGAAAATAGAAAAAGAACTAACTTTTGTATAGCAGAAACAGCATTAGTGACTTCAACATTAGACGGAACATTCCCAAACACAAGATCCTCGTAAAAGACACGTGCACTTCCTTCTTCACTACCATCCACACACTCCCACTCCAAATCATCCTCCTCACCCCAACTGGGTGCAGGTGCAGCTGCACCGGAACCACCAGAATATGGGTGCAGATTCACAACTGAAGAAAAAGGTGATAACCCACTAGAAGAAAGAGTTAAGGCCGTGTTTGGTTGGTTGGTTCTTTTCTTGTTGAAGTTATTAGTGGTGGGTTTTCTGTTGGAATTGGCGGAGGAGGAGGACGAAAAGGGCTCCGGCGCGGCGGTGCCGACGCCGGCACGAACGGCCCGTTGAACGCTTCTCATGCCGCCACCGCCAAATGAGCTCCTCATAGTTTTGTTATTATTATTATTATGTATAGATAAATGAACCGGTGCTTTGTTATCCCATGAAATGGATAGATATATGGTTGTACTTGTTCTGATGATGTTTAAGTGTGAAAGTGTGACGATGTGTGTTTTTAGATTTTTTTTGGCAAAAAGTTGTTTTGTATGTATTGTGAGAGGTGATGAAGAGTATATCTTGTGGACGTGGAACAAGTTGGAACGTACTACTACTGCACATACATAGTGTGATGCTCTTTCACTCTCACTCTTCAATTTCCTTTTCAAATATGTAAAAGTTCAACAAATATTAATTTGGCGTAAATGAACATTTTTTGATGACATTCTTACGCTTTCAAAAGACTTGAAGCAAAAAGTGTGTAGACTATACAGTTCATTCACTCCCCAAAAATATAGGTAGTTCGATTTCATATCATCTTTAATTTCATTACACATTTTATAAAGAATCTTTATTCTAAATTCAGTTTTTCTAACTAAATCGTACTATAAATAAAATGTAACATGTCTTTTACTTATTGAAAATAAGTAGTATAGAATGGGTGCAAGCATGCATTTGAATCTAAAAATGGACGCCTTAATATTTTCTTCGGCAAAGCTGGATATTGTTTTAAGTGTATCAGAAGGAATTCGACGAAATATCTAATCAACATAACTTAATGAATACGTTAGACTTCTAAGATTTAATTTCACACCGAACTATTATATATACATTAAAAAAATTCATTTACAAGTATTGCCGGCCAATAATTAAGACGTTGACGGAGGGTTTAATGCGTGTGTAAGAAAAGGTTACCAAGGAATCCAAAGCTATGTTTTTAGGGTAAACCAGTGTTTTTAAAACCGGCCCGGCCCGGTCGGTCGAACCGGCCGGACCGGGTCCCGGTCCCTTATCTATACGCCAGTTTTGACCGGTCTAACCGGTTGAACCACCGGTTCAATCGGTTAGACCGGTCAAAACCGTGAACCGGTGCCTTGTCGGTTCAAAAGTCCGGTTCGATTTTTAAAAACATTAGGGTAAACTACACAAACTACTAGTATAACTAATTACTCAAATTGATATGGGAACTTGCAAGTCTACAACTTGTTTAAGTAATAAAAGATTTTTTAAAATCCTAATATAGATATCTCACACAAAAAAAAACTCGCGTTAAGTACTGAACAAATGTCTTTATCTTTAAGAGAATAATTAAACACTTCAATTAACAATACTAAAATTTGATAGAAAGCACTAAACATGAAGACATATAAATTGAATGAGAACCTAAGGTTTTGTATTGCTCACATGAATCTTTCTGTGTTGTCTTCTATCATTTTTCAATCGATTTATTGATCAATTTTATTAATTAATAGGATTCATGAAAGATCTTAAGTTGATTGTCATGTGCTTTAAGACTTACCTTTATACTATAACTTATCTGCAGGGCTGGCCCAAGCTTGAGCTGGCCTGGGCTATAGCCCAGGGTAAAACATGGGTCTGCAGCTGTATATTTATATATCTTTAGCCCGTAACAATAATATAAAATATATTTTACCCCTTATATGTATCCATAAAATAGACGGATCATATTATTCATTACATCGAAGCCCAAGTAGGTAAGTTTTAGTCCACAGTCAATTCACAATTACAAAATCATTCTCAACAAAAAACAACTAGAAGCAAACACACGGTAAAAGGAAGAAGAAGAAAAAAAAAAAAAAAAAAAAAAACACCAGCAAAGGCTAACGGGAAGAGAACAGAGATTATAAGCAAAATCTAAAATCCCTCTTTACAACAAAATAGGCAACACAGAAGAGGAAAAGAAAAGTACTCAAAGAAGTTTAAATCCCTACCCTTGTTCTTAGGTATATATATATATATATATATATATATATATATATATATATATATATATATATATAGGTTTTTTGGTCATTGTTGTAAACTTTAAAACTTGTATTTTACACTTAACTCTTTAGTAGCCCAGAGTAAATTAAAATTCTGAGTCCGCCCTTGCTTACATATGACTGTAATGAATATATATAAGAAATTCAATCACATTAGTTTTGTAAATTCTTATGTGATCCAGCATAAACCATGCAAATAGTTTAACTAGTATTTAGGGTACATATTATATATGAGTTAAATGCAAGAACCACCCCTGTGTAATCTCTAATTGGCAGAAAACTCCCTGTGTAATTTTAATTAGCAAAAACCCCTGTGTTATTTTATAATTAGCACACTTGCCCCAAATTGATTTTTGGCTTTGACTTAAAGTAAAATGTCATTATTACCTATGTCTAAGAGGGTTTAATTATTTCAAAATACTTGGAGGTTTTCAAAGTTAAAATATAGGAGCTTGTAATTAGTTTTAAATAAAAAGTAAACAAAAAAAGAAAAAAAAAAAAAACAAAATCTGGTTTGTTCGCCTGCATATCCCTTTTCTTCTTGCTGCCTCAATTGATTATGCTTTGGATAATAAACTATATTGTTATTAAGAATTTCAGAGATAGAAATGAGGGAGATGCGCTCAAGGGTATCGGGTCATAGTAGGGGTGGCAATTTGGATCTGGGTCCATGGATCTACCCAAATCTAATCCAGATCCATTGGGTTGAATCTGTCATGGAACCATGACAGATTCAATCAAGTTGGAAATCAAAGGTTTGGAGGCAGATGCAGATCTGCTTAAGAGCCATGATAAATGAGGCAAAATTTGAATTGAGAAAGACATTTGTTCTTAGGATTCATGGATTGACCCACTCCAACCCAAACTAAGTTGAATCTGTTGTAGATCTAAGGTGTCAAATTCACTTTCAACTTGGATTGATCAAAACCAAAACCATTTAAGTTGGATCCAAACTCAACTTCAATGAGCCATTTGCCACCTCTAGGTCATAGCTGATTAAAACTTTGGGTTCCATAAAATTAACCTAATTAATGGAGATCTGGAGAAATAGTTCGATTGTGCAGTGTGGATTATTCGTAATTTGGTTTGAAGATTTGAACGGTGAAGAGAGAGAGAGAGAGAGAGGTGTTTGATTCCCGATTCCGCCTCCTTCAGCGGCTGCCATGGATGTGCTAGGAGGATTGTAGTGAAAATGGCACACGTGATGTTTTCTGATTTTGGTTTTTTCTTTTCTGGTTTTTTATTTCAAATAATTTAGAAATTAAGGATAAAAATGTAATTTCAAACCAAAAAAATAAATCCCAGATGCAACTTACGCGCGCGCGTGTGTTGCACTTTAAGCTATTAGGGGGTTTTTTGCCTTTGACCAAATAACACAGGGGTTTTTTGCCAATTAAAATTACACAAGGGGGTTTTCTATCAATTAGAGATTACACCGGAGTGGTTTTTGCATTTAACTCGTTTTTTTTTTTTTTTTTTGAAAACCAATTGAGAACATGAGTGAATTAATATCATGAAGAAATGGGTAATTTTCATCTTGAGTTGGAAATATTGCTCATGTATCCCATCATTTTTATGATGATATGGCTTTGGTAAAGTTTACCTGAAACATATAATGTATCTTTGGAATGGTAATATGATAGGCAATTTAAAAACATAAATGGTCATTAAAGTTGAAAACAATACGAAACTCCTGCTCTTAGTGCATGAGAGAAGTTAATGCAGTAAATTGCATGATTACATTAATGCGCAGAGACGTGAATAGCTTGGAGAATGTCAAAACTGAATTGTGTGGAGCAATAAGTCCTATGAGAGATTAAATTGTATGCATTTAAATATTGAATAGCAAGAAAGTAAAATTTCTTTTCATATGGAGGCATTAAGGATTAATAATAATTTTTGAATTCTTTGAAACTTTTCCTTTATTCACTGATTATACCTTCTAACCTTGTGTACACTCTTTGTTTTGAGTGTTGGAGAAATTAGTTGGACAATGAGGCCTAATTGGGCAATGTGGCCTAAATGAATAATTCATAGTGTGTGGCCCTATTGAGTGAGCCCAAATAATTTTAAGTGTGAATAAAATTGCATTGAGGCAAGTGTAAAGTGGGAAATGTCCCACATTGAGAAAAGTTCACTTTTGTGAAGTGTTTATCTTGAAACATGCTTTAAGAGTGTGTAGTGAACTTGAGAAGATTGGCTCCTTGCGCCGCCGTCGTCGTCCGTCCGTCTCGACTTGCCTCGTTGCGTCGCGTCGCGTCGCGCGTGTCCCTGCCGGGAAGGCATGCTAATCTTTGTGGTGAAATTTTATTTATTTTAAATAAATAAAATAATCTGATTTTTGAATTTCAGAAAAATCACACTTAAAATTCGTGCAGCTGTTACTCGAATTAATTGTCGCTCATTAACAGCAAAATGGTGCAGCTGTTACACGATTTGATTGAGATTCTTAATAGCCAAAAACTTTTCAAAACGTTTTAGCATAATTGCATCAGTTTTTTGACTGATTTGAATTCCTCCCTTAATGTGATTGCTGCTGTTACGTTTTTCATCCACTATAAATAGAGGCCTGCAGGCTGCATTGTAGAGCATCCAAAAATCATCTTCTCTGCACTCATACATACACTAGAGAGTTCTGCAAAATATCATACAGTCCGAACGAGGGGAGCAGCTTGAGCTTCGAGGCTGTTCTTCGCGACCAGACGTTGTACCTTGGGAGTTCGTATCCATTGAAGGCGGAAGCTATACGCCGGCGATATAGAACTTAAGGGGAAAGGGGAATCTCTTGACTCGTCTGCATATTTACAACTTTCTGTAATTGAGGTCTATCTTATTTAAGTTTCTACATCTCTTGTAATTGTTGTTCTTGTATGTTTATATATATTCTGGAAATTGTTCATTACATGTTTATGATTTAAGCACGTCACCAACATTGAGGACAATGGTTGTTATGCCTGAACGTTCTATATCCTAGCTCCTATTCGGTTGAGATAAATGATCTGTTTCGTGGCAAACTCACAAGAAGGGGATGAAAAGTTTAAATGCAACAAAGTAGTGCTATGTGAATAAGTCTCATGAGGTAAAGTTTTAATTGCTCGTTTTCTTATAAGAAAATCAAATACTCAATTATGCTATGTGAATCTGAGTGCACATTTAATTATGCAATAATATCATCCTAATCATGGGAATTTTATTGTGAGTTTTTAAGTTGAAAAAATCAATGAGCAAATTCTAAAAGAATTTGTCATTTATAGTGGGGGTTAGCACATTGAGGTGTTGCTTGTAAACTTTTTCCTAATTTTCTAATCGGCATTTGCTCACATAATGAATAATTGATATGAAGATCCTTACTTGCTCTCTGCCTTGTGACATTAAATACGTCGAGTGTGCTTATTTTAAAAATGCTACCCATGAAATCATATTATGACTATCATGAGAAACATGAAGAAATGATTAGGAGAAATTATGTTGATTAGGGGGTTATATGAGATGTTATTTTTATGAGATTGATTATTTGTGCAGAAATATGTAAAACATGATTCTATGTGATAATTGTAGTGAATTATGTGATTATAGAAAAAATAGTTGCACTTAAAAATTATAAATTGTTGAGAATAAATGGTTGAGAAATCAAATGGCTCCTAGTAACTGACTACTGGCCATTATTATAAAGTGAAGTTCCATGGATTGATGAATGAGAAATATATGGCCTTAAAAACTTGTTGAGCATGAGAGGCTCATTGTCACTTGAATGATCACAAAACTGGCGAAAATATAAATGTGTGAGATGCATTATCACCAACTAAATATATTGGTGTAAAATAATGAGATGAGCTCAAAATACTAGCATCGGTGCTAAAATCCTAGGCCTTTAATATTTTTGAAGTTAAAAACTCGAGTTGAGTGAAGGTCTAGAGGTACATCGAGGGAAGGGACTTGCCCAATTATCTAATAAACTTCCTACGAAGATACCCTACCTAGGGACTGGAGATCCCAGGAACTAGGTCAAAGCAAAAAACTGATAATAGAATAGTTTGGAGAGTAATACATGCACTTTAAAGATCATTTGATCATGTATCCCTCCCTATGGTGTATGTGCATGTTTCCTATGACGATGTGAAGGTTGAGATCTTTAAATCTCTTATTGAGTTCTATAGCCCTTATGGGTGGGATGTAATAGTCATAGGAGCATTCTTGATGGACTCACCTATATGAGTGTGGAAGTGGGGCCACTTTCTAAAAGAATACTGGCTAATTCTCTAGATCACTCATGAAAACTGGGATAAAGCACACGGCCGTTAACGTGCTGGCTTGTGAAGCGAATTAGAACACTTTGAGTGTCATGTGTGTTTCACGATTCTACGTGCCCTTAAGGGTCTTTGTTCAAAGACTTTGTCCACTCTGACTCTAGTACGAGATTGTGTGACACTAAGTGAAGATTTAAAGACATTGCCACTTTCATGATGCATGATGTTCTATCTTTGCCCATTAGATGTTATTATTTTTATTAAAATAAGTGGTGGGATTGTTGGAGTATTTTAATAAAAACAAAAATATTTTGAGAATATTTACAAGACTATATATTGTCTTGTGTGAGTGGGGGTAAATGTTTTGTATATGTTACAAGTAGTGGTTGTTATTGAGATTAATGAGGTGAGACCATTACCTTTACATTTACAACCCTCTTTAATGTGTGAATTGAAATACCCCCATTATCATCATATTTATGTGGTATAATAATACATATTTATAATAATATATTAAACCTTTAATTATTTGAGAAAGTTACAAGACTAATATTTTTTTAACACTATAAATAGTGGTCTTGCATATTATTTCAACAAGAGAAAATATAGAAATACATAGCTCTCTCTTCAACAAGTGTTTTCTTCCATATGTATAAACATTATATGAGTGTGTATATGAGAAAAAAATCTATGGGCAAAGAAAAGTGTTGAGCTACGCTTCGACTTCCTCAAATAGTGCATATTTTGAGCGAAGTTACAACAAGTAAGGTTGGACTATTGTATTCCGGAGACGGACGTGTCGGTGTCCTAAAGCATCGGATACAAAATCCGTAGGGGCGTGAAACCGTCTTTAAGAGAGCCGGACCTGATCCGCGCCTCATCTCAACGATCATATTTTGTCATTGTTGTTAATTAAACAATTATCGACATCAAGGTACATGCATCCAATTCATGAGTCGTGGTAATATCTAATTTATGTTAAATATGATAAATTATTATATTGTTCCTCTATGTTATTGTTGTGATTTTTAAACAGGGGAACAACAATGTGAAAGTGTGACGATGTGTGTGTGTTTTAAGATTTTATTAGGCAAAAAGTTTTTGTTTGTATTCGAATCTTGTGGACTTGGGAGAAGCTCGAACGTAGTACTAGTGCTCTGCTTTGCTCTCTCTATTTCTTTCACTATCCTGCATTTCGTTTTCCTAGAGTATATGACTTTATATTTTAATTGATGAACATTTAAATAAAAAGGGTCAATTGCAGCAAACCCCCAATCTATGGATTCTGTTGCACTTTGACTCGTAATCCTATAAAAAAAATATGTAAAATGCCCCCTAGTCGTTGATCAACTGTTCATTTTGGACACATGTCTAAATTTTTGTCTGTCATATTTGACATCAGGTGGCAAATCGCACAGAAATTAATAGATTGAGGGGCATTTTGCACATTTTCATAGGTTAGGAGGTAAAGTACTACAAGCTCCATAGAGTGGGGGGTTTGCTACAATTAGTTTAAAAAAAATACGTAAAAGTTAAAAATAAGATAATTTTTCTATTTATTAATTTGACATAAATGAGATTCTTACGGCTTTAAAGACTTGAAAATAAAACATCAAAAACAATTTTGCTTTTAAACCTTAAATAAATTTGAGAACTGTATAAAATTATTTGATGTCAGCTTTATTTAAAAAAACAATACCGGAAGACTTTTAAAATATATATATTGTGCTAACTTTATATAACATTTTACCAATGTCCCTAAAACTTAATAAATAAATCAAGTATATCTTCTTATTAAATAAACTTGTATCTACTCTCTCTATAACTTTTAAATGATAAAGGGTAAAAAGATTTTAAAAATAAAAACGTATGGTACCATAATGGCCAGTAAGAGAAGTCAATTTTTTTTTTAAATCTTGTAGTATTTTTTGAATTAATTGTTTGCTTATCAATTCCGTTAGTTATGTTTTACGGTCATTGATATCAAGTTATAGTAATTTTTCCAACTACATGAAATATTTTGTCAATTACGTAAGGAGGTGTGACTGTAATTATCCCAAATTCTTTTTTGTAACTTTTTTCATTGACATAATATTAGAGTGCAATTTTCATTTTATAACTTTGTGTAGACTCTAGAGCTGATTCACTGCCCAAAAATATAGGTAGTTCATTTCATATCAGCTTTCAATTTCATTTCACGTAATATAAAGGATCTTTGTTGTAAATTCAGTTTAACCAAATTTATTATAGTGAAAATGTAACATGTCTTTTAATTATTGAAAATAAAGAATATAGAATGGGTGCAAGCATGCATTTGGATTTAAATTGACGCATTGATATTTTATTTGGCAAAGCTGAGATATTAATGTCTTAAGCTTATTGGAAGACGGAATCGATGAAATATTTAGTCAACATATAATTAAATAAAGACGTTAGACATGTAAGTTTTAAGATCTAAAGTCATACCGATCGAACTCTTACATACATTAAAGAATTTCATTTGCAACTAGTATTGCCGGCCAATAATTAGGATGTTGACGGAGGGTTTAATGCTGTGTAAGAAAAGGTTATCAAGAAATCCAAAGTTATGTTTTTAGGGTAAACTACAGGAACTACTCTCAATACTACGTGTGCAAGAAAAGGTTATTAAGAAAAGCTATGGATTTAGGGGTAAACTAGACAAACTACTTTCAGTTTTAACTAAATTACTTGTGCATAAAAAGATTATGCAGAAATCCGAAGCTATGTTTTTAGCATAAATTACTAATAAGTTTAACCAAAATACTCAAAAGTGATATGCAAGTTCGCAAGGGTACAGATTGTTTAAGTATTAATTTCTTTTTAAGTCCCAATATAGATCTCACCAGAAAATCTCGGGTGAAGTACCGAACAAACTTCTCGATCTTTAGATGAATAATTAAATATTCGATCATTAACTAACCATACTAAAACCTAATAGAAAGTAATAAACAAAAAGATATTATAAATTGAATGAGGACCTAAGGTTCTGTATTCACTATTCACATAAACCATTCTCTATTGTTTGATATCCTTTTAATTTCAGTCTATTTATTAATCAATTTTATTAATTAAACTTGATTCATGATAGATCTTATGTTGATTGTCGGGTGCCTTACGACTTACTCTTATACTATAACCCACATGTGACTTTAACGAATTTAAGAAATGCACATTAGTTTCGTGAATTCATACGCGATCCAACGTAAACCATGCAAATAATTACCTAACATTTAGGATACAATTTATCTTTTCATATACAAATTTTAAAAGATTCGTCTCTCAAGTACTTCTCTCATATTATCAAAGCATTCATATGTGGTTAGGCATTAAAAGCATTAAAACCAAGATATGCAAAAGTAATACACAAAATTAATCAAAATCAAAATCACAATCAAATGTGCATAAATTACAGTTGTACCAGTCTCCACAACCGTAGATTGGAGATTCTCTTGATCCTTTACTGATTTTTGCTTTTCGAAAAACGTAGACAAGTTTAGGTACGTAGTAGAAAAGAACGTTGTTTTCTATTCTCAACATTTGAAGTTGCAATATTTGAACTTATCAGACTTCTCAAATTGAGAAAATGACACCGTCATAATCGACATAACTCCCTCAGGTCGTTAGCTTTTTGGGACCTCCACATTCACATGCAGTATTGGTAGTTGAACCTCCAGCCACCATTTCTAACAAAGATTCTCAGTAATTATTTCATTTAATGAATGCTAAAGCTCTCAAATTAAATATCTATACAGATTTTCCAGTAGAGACTTGTTTGTACAAAAACCAATTTAAAATCAACCTCATAGACATATAAGTTCTTAGGTCATAAAGGGACAAATCCTCTCAAATTAAACACAATAACCTGTTTTAATGTTCTTACAATTTTTCTCAAAAATTTCATGTGTTACTATTCAATTTGCAACGAGTCACGTGGAATTATGTATAGCTTGTGAGCGACAAAGTTCCAGTTAATAAATAAGACTAATCGTTGTAATAATGACATCAAACTTTGATATTAGATTTTTCAATTTTTTAATATACTTATGATTATTCTCACAAATATATTACATGCATTAACTAATATAGTTGGAATATACTATTAAGCATTAAAACCTCTAAGAAGCATATAAGAGAGATATTGCTAAAAGTAAACATAGACAAACACCAAATTTTAATACAACAAGATACTATTTAGTAATATTAACCATTGGAGGTGGAGATGTGTCGTGGAAGTCCTCAAAACAGACTTGTATAGCTCGATCCACGATGAAATTAGAGTTTATAGCTTTAGACAAAACTGGTGAAGAAGTTGAATGGCTTCGTCACTTCTTATAGGACATTCATTGTTGAAATAAGTCAATGTCTGCAATTATGATACAAAATGACATGTATAATGGTAAGTCTAGACACATACGTCGTAGACATAATACCTTAAGGCAGTTAATATATAATGGTGGCATTTCCATTGATTATGTAAGATCAAAGGAGAACTTATTGGGTTCGTTGACTAAGCCTTACCAAGAGACTAAACATAGTGCTTATCGAGGGGAATTGGTCTAAAACTCAAAAGTAAAGAATCTTTGTGATGGAACTCAACCTTGTTGACTGGAGATCCCAAGATTTTGGTTCTATGGAAAAACGAGATTATAAAGGTTCAGTGTAGCATAAAGGAATTAACTCGAGCTCATTCCCGTATACGATAAAGTGCTATCTGCAAAGTGGTAAGGATAAGTTTCAACTTTTAATGATTCATATGCTTAAACTAAGCGAAGTATAGCATGACACCTCTCATAGGAGATCACCTATATAAGTGTTAAGTGCGGACCACTTCATGAGAAAACACTTATGAATCCAAGAGTTGTCCGCGGCCAAAATGGACACAACCATGAGAATCAAAATTAATTAGGGGAGTTGTTGTGTGGATACAGTTGTCTTGGTTTACACCGAAGACTGAACAGTTCGAGACATCATGTTCACCGATTAGCCAAGTAAATTTGATATATTCCACTAAGGAAGGTTCAAAGCCAAAAGCCATATATCCTGATGCAGTTGCTTGCCACCTGAACTCTCAAGTGTACGCATTGAATTTTTATTCATGCGGGGATTGTTGAAAATGGGTTTATGAACCCATATTTGATCCAATTATTCAAGTAGGTTCCAATTGTTAGAATTGGTAAATCGTTAGCTTAATGAAATATACATATTGACTAGATGAACTTTGTATATTTATCTGTTCAAAACCATACTGGTGAATAAAAATTAAAAGCTAAAGTGAGCTACTTGAAACTAAATTGTGTTGAAATGAAATGGGTGAGAAGGTAAAAAGTCACCATCCCACATAAGAAAAGTTGAGCTTATTCTTTTTTGGACAAGGGTTTGGTCTCGTGGGGAACCCAAGTATTTAAAGGGGGATGACCTATGACTATGGGTCTTTCTTCCAAAGCCCACACGCCCGCACCGTCGCCGTTCGTCTGGCCCGGCCTGGGTCTGGGCTTGGGTTTGAGCTTGAGCTTCCCCTTGTTAATATTATTCTTTTTAGACAAAATTTAATTAAGTAATTAATATTTTATTTACTAAATTGTGATAAATAGTTAATTAGATTTGTGAGTTGTGTCTAGTAAGCGGAGAGTTGTGTCCAGTCAGTGAAAGAATTTCCCGCAACTTAGAATTTAGTCAGCGGAGAACAGTCATAATGTCTCCCGCCACTTAGCGAATAGGTGTGACGAAGCGTCAGACGTGTATGTCCAGTCAACCCCTAGGCCACTTTTCGTAATTATAAATAGCCTCCAGACCTCAGTCTTTTTCATTCATTCAGTATATTTCATCTTCTCTTCTATTCTTCTCTTTAGAGTTTAGAATTTCTTTTTGATTCACCGTTCTTAATAATTGCAATGCTGCTTTATTGAGCTTTTAGTGTTGTTGTATCTTGAGAAACGATTGTCTAAAATATATTATTCCGTTAGCACCGTAGAGGGGCAATACCGTTTTAATGACAAAAATTTCAACTTTTGCCTCGACACTCTGGCAAAATTCTGCTTGTTTTTCTACACCGCTTCTTATAGCAAGTTGTAAATGTTTTTGACTAAGATCTATGATTCAACATATTCTAGAGGCATGTGGATTACCAACCAAACGAGATGCTCCAACAACTCTTTATGAAGACAATACATCGTGTATAGATCAATTGAAGGAAGTGTTCATTAAAGGTGACATGACAAAACATATTTCGCGTAAATTATTCTTTACTTATGATTTTCACAAGAAAGGACGTCGTCCAAATCTGCTAACCTGACAATCTCAGATTTATTCACAAAAACTCTTCCTACGTTAATATTTGAGAAGCTGGTACATAAGATTGGAATGTGACGCTTAAGATAAACATCAATGGATGTAAATATAGGTGGAGTGAATATGCACTGCACTTTTTTTTCCTTTACTAATGTTTTTCCACTTGATTTTTCTTAGCAAGGTTTTTAACGAGGCAGTTTCTTTCAACATATTCTTTGACAAGTTCATGCACTCTTTTTTCTTCACCATGATTTTATCCCACTGGATTTTTACCTAGTAAGGTTTTAATGAGCCATGTAATAATGGACATTCAAGAGGGAGTGTTGTAAACCGCCTTTGCAAAGGTGGTGAATTAATTATGAATGTCCCCCTTAACTTTGGTTTATTTTCAAAACCCCCTACCTCCTTCTATAATTAGGGGCCTACCCCTTATTTGCAATATACACTTGGAAATAGATAAATAAACGAGTTTTTGTCTGTACGAAACTCCATATACTTTTGTTGTAGTAATATTTTAATATTGGTATATTTTATAATAAAACGAATACTTTTGATTATGAGGTGTCATTGGTATTAATGAACTCCAATAAGTGTTTTTACGTTACACTACACCTCCTCGTGGAGTGTTAGTGATACTAAATATTACTTAAACTAGCACAATTAAACTTAATTTTATTATCTCTAACAGTTTGAAACTATTTGCATGTTTAACTATTGAATTGAATTTTTTTTCTCCTTTTCTTGTTGATATATCATTTTTTGGCTTCTTGATTTTTAGTAGTGTCGGTGGCGCCCGAGGAGATACGCTTAGGGAATGTGAGTAGAGTACAAGCAACCTATCTCACAAATCTTAGGTGGTGTTTGCAAATGCTTATAAAAGGAGCTTGTTCACTACTTTTGATTAAAGTCAAAGTGACTTTTAATAAAAAAGTCGGTAGTGTTTGCAAATATTTTTAAAAAGCTACCTAAATTATTAATTAGGTGTTCACAAAAATTAATGAAAAGTAACTTTTTCTTTTAAAGACTTTTTAAAAATAACATAATTCCAAAAGCAGTTAAAGCACCCCTGGACATGCTTTTGCGGCTTGTGCTTTTTTCTGACTTTTTTTTAGACAAATAGAAGCAAAAGTCAGCATTCCAAATACTAAAAATATGCTTTTGTGGCTGCAAAAGCCAACATGCTCCTTTTGTAAGCATTTGCACATACCACCTTAATGTCTTGAACTATTAAAATGTATGGAAAATGCACTATTCATTCTAGATGTTATGATGTAAGTGCTTACTGCATAGTCTATAAAAGAATTTGGGAAGCAAAATTAAGTCTTGATATGTACATTAATGTTTTGGCAAAATATATTGAGCGAGCGGATGGACAGACAAATTTTGTATTTCTAAGTCATATCTCTCACTCTCATCAAGAAAACTGAAGGGACACTGATGACCTATACTCTCCCTCCTAGGATCGTACCCGTCCACGTGGCCTAATCTCCTGATCCCGACCTATCTCACGACCCCCCTCTCTCGGATTCCCCGACCCCGGTAAGCATTATTATATTTGCCTCGCCAACCCCTCGTTATATCAACGAGGAGGGGTCGTATTTTTCACGTGCAGGTATAGCATCCTTAGCTGTTAAGCAAAGGCAGCCGCCCCCTCTGGCCAACCAGAGGAGGCAGCTGACGTCAATCTCGACGTCACCCTCCACTATCCGAGTGTGTTGTCGCCCTTACAGGACTCGACCGCCCTGCTTCCCTAATGAAGAGCGGGGGCTCAGGGGTTATAGTATGTAAACGGAGTATGGCATGCACCGAGGATAACATGCAGGCACCACGTGCCCTACTCTACGAAGCCTACTCAAGCATCACGTGCCTATTTCCGCACCCTTGATTTGTAGAGGGGAGGTCCCTGTAAATTTTCAAACCTCATGGGAGGCCTCTGTAATTTCTCAAACCACAGGGGAAGTATGTGTAATTACACCAAACCTCAGGGGGGTCCAGCGGTAATTATCCCTAAATAATAATAACCCAACATTTCCTTGAGAAGAGTGGTGACAATTGTATTCAGTGTTTTTAAAACCGCACGGAATCGGTTGGTCGAACCGGTCAAACCAGGGCCCGGTCCCTTGTCCGAACACTGGTCGAACCGGTTCAACTGCATGTTCAACTGGTCCGACCAGCAAAATCAGTAAATCGGTGGCCTCACTGGTTCAACGCCCGGGCTGGTTTTAAAAACACTGATTGTATTTCTATTATATTCCATTTCATGTGTATAAAATCTTTATGTTAAACCTGTCATTGTTTTAATCATTAAAGCTAGTAGTGATTACTATAACTACTTTCCTACTTTTTTCGTTTTCAATTGGTTAACTTTTCCACCGGATAATTAAAGCTACACCCATGAGATTTGTTGTAATCTAAGGAACCTGCCCCAA
Organism: Misopates orontium; assembly: GCA_946800315.1. NCBI lineage: Eukaryota > Viridiplantae > Streptophyta > Magnoliopsida > Lamiales > Plantaginaceae > Misopates > Misopates orontium. The sequence goes on along the minus strand of OX326947.1, from coordinate 42,464,964 downwards.
AGTTTAATTACAATAACTTCTCTTCTATTAACTAACAACATATCAAAAGTATGTATTTAATTCTCTCTGTCATCCTGACATTATAATGAACTTTTAATTTTACTATTAGTCGATAAAAAGTTTCAACCGTTATAGATGCAGTGTTGTGTATTTAAGGGTGTACGTGGTATATTTATCAAACTTTAAGGAGTTCAGATGCAATGTTATGTAAAGATGTAATGCTATGTAACATTGTGCAATATTATTTTAAAATTGACAGATATATAATGGAAAGAATATTTTAAAACTAAAATTATAACTATCATCAAGATAGTTTTATTCAATTCTCACATATATCTAATTTTATTATTTATATCTCTAAGGAAAACTATTTTGATAACTTAGTTTCAAGTTTTACAAAACCTAAATTCTCCTTCATTTTTACATTTATTTCCTATCTCAGATTGATAAATTATTTTTTCGTACACTTTATAATTTGTTATTTATCAATAACAATAAATATAATGTATCTTAATTTTACTTGAAGATTTCATAATTTTGTTTTAGCGAATCAAATTTAATATATGAAAAAAAACACTTAAGGAGACTTCTCAATCTTTTTAGTATGTTTATATCTTATAAAGTTCTGCTATTTCAAAGATTTCTTTAATTATATCTAGAGATTTTAAAAGAATATTATGCATCATTCATACAGCATTATCGACACTTCTAAAACTTAATTAGTAGCACATGTCATATAACATTACATTTATAACATGGAACTCTGATTGATCAAGGGCAAAACTGAAAATCCAATATGACGTGGTGATGAAATTACCAAATTGCGTGCATATTTTAAAAGGCCCTTAGTTTAAGGAGAAGTCAATGCAATTTTTCAATGCTCAGGGGAATTTCTTATAACTAAACAATACCTCGAGTATTGTAGCTGTAATTATACGCATGGTACAAAGTTTGACACTTTCTTTATGTGTTTTCTTTACCCTGGTGAACCTCAGCCGGGGAGTAATAGTAAAACGAGTCTTTTTTCACCTGACCATTAATGTTTTTTCTTCTCCAATGTTAAAACATTATCACCTGCCGTATGTCCGCCGGTGCCAAATTCTACTTAAATTGATCAACTAAATTTTATTGTTTGTTAATTATATATAAAGATAACTTTGGTTTCAAGTTCACTACGTATAGACGACTGCGTAAGATTTTGATAATTATAGAAATATCTCTTTAAGTTTAAAAGAAACATGAATATATGTTTTAAATAATATCTTCTTCAAGCTTTAGATGATGTATTTGTGATTATTTAAGCCTTAATATTGATAAGATCAAACCTCAACATTATAAATGTAATTATCCATTACCTTAACTAACCAGATAAACCAAAACACTTTGAGGAGTTCTTAAAATAGTGATGGGATTCCTCAGTCTATTGAACTCATACAAATCATCATCGTAGAAATAATAGGAACTCTTTTATCTTAACCACTTTTAGATTATCCTTTCCGTTAGGTAACAATGGGTAAAATTTTCCTAAGTGTTGCATTATCACAAAACTCTTACTCTCTTTCTTCAACAAAAAAAATGTATGGACAATTAATTACCTAGTGCACACATATTTTTGTATAGTTTTAAACTTTTATGTTGAGTTTGTGTCAAATTATTACGTGAAATAAATACATTACTATTTATTTTTTATATTTATGTTACAATATTATAAAAAACACACGTACACACACACAACATGAGGTTTAAAAGTTGGGCAAGTGCATTTCGTAAGAGATGTATTAGTTTCCCCCAACAACGCAAGCACTTTCTGCACCTCTGCTCTATCCACGCTTCCGCCGACCGAATACACCACGGCGGAGGCGTTTATAATATAAAGATCAAGTCTATTCGTCAGAACAGGTACCTTATACATATTTCCTTTTTTTTTTTCTCTTAATTTTAATTATCCTTCTTTTTGCATGTTATGTGACGTCTCATCTTTTCGGTATGGCTTTGAATTTCTATAATGAAAATTGAAAATGAAACAATCACTTGAGCTTTTTTTCTTTTTTTTTTTAGTTACTTTTTGTACCTATATTATGATAATGCAACAATATTATCACACAGACATGTTTAATTGCAATGAATTCGATTAGACTATTGAAAACGAACAGAGAATCAAGTTTTTTCGTTGTCTTTTGACAAGATGTAGGCAATTAAATTAACGAATAATATTCGTTGTAGTACCAAGTGTGAATGAATGATAAGTACGAGAATGTTGAATTTGTTATTCATTTTAACATACCCTGTAAACTGTGTGCATTAGGTTCATTTCTTAAGATAATAAAATCGTTAAATTCATCAGATATCCCGTGATGTGGAGAAATTGTTATGTTTAAAAAATTCTTGTTACTGGTGTTAGATATCAACAAGCTTTAACTTTTTAATATGCGTTCTTTTAATATTGTACCACCATAGAAAAAGATGTCATTAGGATAACAAATAGTAAATGGTTTTCTCTCTACCAACATAATTTTTTGAATGAGGTGGTCGTTAAATTAGTAATTTATACATTCAATATTATGTTTCAAGCTTTTTACCTAATTAATGTTTTGTTACTATGTATATTTCAGATGAGATGTCCAACAACATGGATTATCCGAAAGATGGCAATGCTAAGTCAGAATCTAGATTAAGTCCTCGTAGACATCTATCATCTTGGTTTAACACCTTATGCCAGCAAGCACCCGTTTGCGGAGTTGCAGTTGGCTATTGCCTTTCTTCTTCATTGTTATCAATCATCAATAAATGGGCAATCATGAAATTTCCGTATCCTGGAGCTTTGACTGCATTGCAGTACTTTACAAGTGTCGTTGGATTGCTCATCTGTGGGTGGCTTAAGCTAGTCGAGCACAATAAGCTTGATCTCCATACAATGTGGCGGTTTTTGCCTGCTGCCGCTGTATACTACATGTCTCTATTCACTAACAGCGAGCTTTTGCTTCACACCAATGTCGATACGTTCATTGTTTTTCGCTCTGCAGTCCCTATATTTGTTGCCGTGGGAGAGACCTTGTACTTACACCAGCCCTGTCCTGCGTTGAAGACGTGGTTTTCACTTGCCACTATATTGGCTGGCAGTGTGCTTTATATCACAACAGATAATCAATTTAGTCTGACTGCGTATAGTTGGGCGGTGGCCTACTTATTCGTCATGTCCTTTGACTTCGTTTACGTTAAGCATGTAGTTATGACTATTGGCTTGAATACATGGGGCCTTGTGTTGTACAACAATCTTGAGGCTTTGTTGTTGTTTCCTCTGGAGTTGCTTGTAATGGGAGAATTGAAGGAGATGGAGCACGATGTTTCGGATTGGTATTCATACGAGGTGCTTTTACCGGTCGGGTTATCGTGCGTTTTTGGATTCGCTATCTCGTTTTTTGGGTTCGCCTGTCGCAAGGCGATTTCAGCCACGGGGTTCACCGTTCTTGGCACGTTAAACAAATTACTGACTGTTGTGATAAACATAGTTATTTGGGACAAACACTCGAGTCTCATGGGAACGATGGGGCTTTTGGTTTCGATCACCGGTGGGGTGATGTATCAACAATCTACGAGTAACAAACCTCCTAAACCGGAGACAGAAGTGAAGACGCCAGAGAGCGCAAATCGGCAGAGGCTGCTTCAGTTAATTTAGCAGGGGATAGAAAGTAAGTTGCGGAAATGGGAGAAAGTAAATCGTAGTTCGTTTTTTGTCAGGAATTTTTCGTTGCATCAATTTTCGTTTTGGCTGCTCTATAGCAAGTTAGAAATAGGTTGATGCAGATTTAAGACTTAGGTTCAGCCTTCATTTTTGCACTGATGGTACCTACAATTGAAGTTTAGTATTCTTTTCCTGTGTTTTGCTCTTACCATTAGGATAGAACACCTTTAGCATAATTGAGGCAATATCCAGGCATGGTTAAAGGTGGGTCAAATTTCTGTGAGATTTGACCTGCACTTGATTGTGAACTTTATCTAGAGAGCAGCAATGCATTTAGTCTAAATTTAGCAGAGCACGTACGTTAGGTAAGGAGTACAGTAATTGTAAGATCATCTTTGAAGTCTGTAAATTGTTAGACATGTGATGAACTCACTATTCCATTTATTGTATAAAGATTCTTTATTCGATTTAACTTATCGGCTCCAATTATTATATGCTGTCATGCAACAAAATATAAATGGATGATTTTATATTTGTTGAGCTCTATTCTACACAAATGACAAAATTGTGCCATTGATATAAGGTAATGCAATGAGCTCCGTAGTTTCTCATACTCTTATTGAGTCATTGCAAGTGATGTAGGCTTGAGTAATATTTCGAGATAATATCTGTGAATGTGAGAAAAACCACCTTAATTGTGGTGAATTTAATTGTGGTGAACTCTATTGAACGTGTATAAAAAGAAATACAAGGAGTAGGAACATATCTACAAGGAAACAAATCAGAACAAATATTCTATTCTATAAGATATATACAAGAGATACATCTAAGGATCTTTATCCGTAATACCCAACCGTCAAGCTCAGCGTGGGACACGAGACAACACGAAGCTTGGAGGGAAAAAATGTAAAAAGCAGTTTAGGCATTCTCTTGGTAAAGACATCAGCAAGTTGAAGATGAGTAGGGATGTATTGAATTGAAACTTTCCCAGCACCAACTAACTCGCGAACAAAATGGTAATCCAGGTCAATATATTTTGCACGCTTGTGAGCAACTGGATTATTGCTAAGAAAAATAGCACTCTTGTTGTCGCATAAAAGAACCGGAGGAGAAGAAGACGAGACACCAAGATGACGAAGTAAATGAGTGAGCCAAATAACTTCAGGAGCAGTGTTAGCAAGAGCGTAATATTCAGATTCACAACTAGACCGAGAGATCGTCAGTTGCTTCTTGGCACTCCAAGGAATGAGATTCGGTCCAAGAAAAATAGAATAACCGGAAGTGGAGCGTCTTGTATTCGTACAACTAGCCCAATCAGCGTCTGAATAGGCTAGAATAGAAGGAGCGGAATTTCCAGAAAAAACGAAGACCAAAGAAAAGAGTACATTTAACATAACGAAGGATCTATTTTACCGCTTGAAAGTGATCATCCATTGGAGATTGGAGAAATTGGCTGATCGAATTTACAACAAAGGTAAGGTCAGGGCCAGTGATTATCAAATATTGTAACGCACCAATAAGTGATCGATATTTGGTCGGATCAGAGAAGGGTTGTCCATCGGCACTCAAACGCTGACTAGCAATCATAGAAGTTGATGTAGGTTTGCTGTCAACAAGGTCCGCGTGAGAGATAATATCGTGCGCATACTTTGATTGGCATAAGAACAAACCATCAGAGGTATAACGAACCTCCAAGCCCAAAAAATAATTTAAGGTGCCAAGGCCTTTGATAGCGAACTCCGAATGAATGTGCGCGATGAGGCGTTGGAGGGAAGGCGAATCATTTTCAGTGGGAATATTATCGTCAACATAGAGAAGTAAATAAATAATGGTCGAGCCACTGTGAAGAACGAACAAAGAAGTGTTGGCGCGGACGCAAAAAAAATCCAAGAGTGAGTAAGACGCCACTAAAACGTTGAAACCAAGCACGAGGCGCTTGCTTCAGACCATAAAGTGCCTTCTTGAAGCAACAAACATGTTCCGGGCGACGAGGATCAGAGTAACCAGAGGTTGCTCCATAAAAACCATTTTCGATAGAAAACCATTCAAGAATGCGTTTTTGACATCAAGTTGGCGAAGAGGCCACTAATGCAACACATCAAGAGAAAGTACGACTCGAACAATGGAAAATTTTAAACTGGACTAAACGTCATGTGATAATCAAGCCCATGGACTTGAGTAAAACCCTAAGCAACAAGACGAGCTTTGTGACGCTCAATGGACCCGTCCGAGCAAAATTTAGTGCGGAAAACTCACTTAATCCTACCACGTTTGCATTGGCAGGACTCGAAACGAGACCCCAGGTGTCATTTGATTTAACTGCTGCAATTTCATCATATTCATCATCCATAGCTGCCAACCAATGTGAATGCTTAACCTCCAATCCGAAACCTTTTGGATCGAATGAGCTGAAAAGAGCCAAAAAAAAAAATCCAGAAGATTCCAGCCTGAGCTCGAGTGATCATACGGTGCATAGAGGTGGCTGGAGCAGTCGGGGCTGGCGGAGGAGGTGTAGGAACAGCAGCAGGAGGCTGCTTATCAACAGCCGAAATGAGCAGTGGCTCATCAGGACAAAGAGAACACGGCGGTGACTGGTTAGACAGAGGTGCAACCGACAAATGATCAAGACACGATAAAGCACGCGAAGCAAAGACTTGATCAGTAAAAGTGCTAAAATCCAAACCCGAAGGTGGCTGAGATGGTGAAGAATCCGAGAAGGGATATGAGGTCTCATCAAATTTGGCATGGCGAGTGATGTGAACTCGAGAAGTGGATGGATCCAAACAACAAAAACCCTTGTGATTCGAACTAAACCCAAGAAAGATACACGCACGGCTGCGAGGCTCAAACTTGTTTGAATTCACGGCACGAAGGCATGGATAAACGCGACAGCCAAAGGAATGAAAATTCGCATAATCAGGGGCAGCGCCAAATAAAATTTTAAATGGATAAATACCATTACTTGAGTTGGCAAGTGATTTATGGTATAGACAACAGTATTGAACGCCTCTACTCAAAAAACAGATAGAGCGTGAGAATGAAAAAGCATAGCCAAGCCAGTCTCAGTGACATGTCGATGTTTGCGTTCAGCCCGACCATTTTGGCGGGATTATAGGGACACGAAAGGCAATTACGAACACCACAAGTCTGCAAACGAGTTTGGAAACGATTGCTTGTAAATTCCGCACCGCCATCACTTTGGAATATTTTAATGCGACAAACGAATTGATTTTCAACAAGCTTCTGAAAGGTTATAAAGACGTCAAAAAAATCTGATTTGTTGCGCAATGGATATAACCAAGTAAAGAGAGAGTAATCATCCACAAAAATAACATAATAACAAAAACCAGCATTGGAAGTAACAGGGGCAGGTCCCCAAAGATCACAATGTATTAAATCTAAAACGTACGAAGATCGTTGTTCATTAACAAAAAAATGGAAAAAGGCTACTTTTTGCTAATTGATAAGTAGAACATAACGAGGGACTAGGAAGCAAGGACGTAACAGACAAATGTCCTTTTTTATTTAATAAATTAATAACTTGATGAGCAACATAACCGAGTCGAGCATGCCACAGATAAGATGATCTAGTAAGACGACAACGAGAACAGTGGAAACAAGAGTCGAATGCCCCTTCTCCAAAATATAAAGTCCCCCATCACGACAACCGGTCGCTAGTAGAGTTCCTGTCACTTTGTTCTGAACGCGAAACGAATCATTACTAAAAGTAACTTCAACAGGATAATCACGGGTCAATTTGCTGATAGACAAAAGATTCTTGATCAGATGTGGAACAACGAGCACATATGAAAGATTAATATTGTGAGTAATAGTGCGAGAACCAACATGTGAAATAGGGAGCGAAGTGCTATTACCAACAACAACGCAATTCTTACCCTTGCATGGTGAAGCAGAGTCAAGATTTGCAGAAGAAGAACTCATGTGCGCAGAGTCGCCGGAGTTCACATACCAATCTAACACATTATTTTCGGTCATGGAGCAAGAAGCATTGAAAGGTTTGGCTAAATGAGCAGTATTAGAGTTGGCGTCACGATCATAACACTTGCGACAACGATCAGCTGTACGGCCCTTAATGCAACACATTTGACAACGGGGAACATAATGACGTCCATAATTTCTACCACGACCACCACCACGACCCCCACCGCGGCCACCACCCCGACCACAGGAGAAGTTCAAAGAAGGATGGGAACGATCACCGTTTGAGTCTGAATGAGCGACAAACGCAGCCAAGGAAGGAGTGACACCTTCAATAGATTGCTGAAAAACCTCAAAACTTTCGACTTTTGGAACAAGATCGGAGAAGAATGGCAGCAGAGAGAGAGCCATTTGTGCTGTCAAAAAGCTTGAGAAATTTTGACCCAAACCCCGCAAGAACCAATCTTCCTTGTCTGTATCATCAACGGGGTGACCAATAGCCGCAAGTTGGTCATAGAGAGATTTAAAATCTCGTGAGAATTCTAAGACAGAACGACTGCCCTTCTTCATGAGTTGAAGATCATCCTTGAGACGAAGCTCCGGTTGCTTGGAATTGTGGCTGAACGCAGCTTCAAGCGCTAGCCAAACCTGGCGCTTACGTGAGAGAGGAAAGAATAAGACTAAGGAGGCGTTTGTCTTGGGAATTCCACTCGGAGTATGCCGGATTTGGAATGGAAGCAGATGCATCGATGGAACGAATGGTAGGCAACGACTGTGGCTTTGTTCCATCAAGAAAACCAAAACTATCTTGGCAAGAGAGGAGAGGAACAATTTGCCTCTTCCAAAGAAGATAATTTTTGGAAGAAAGCTTGATGGTGAACATATGGATCGTAGTGGAGAAAGAAATTGAAGAGTCAGCCATTAGGACCAAGAAAGAGAGAAGATGAACCCTAATTTTAGGTTGATGCCATGTGAATGTGGGAAAAACCACCTTAATTGTGGTAAATTTTGTTGAACGTATATAAAGAGAAATACAAGGAGTATGAACATATCTACAAGGAAACAAATCAAAACAAATATTCTATTCTATAAGATATACACAAGAGATATCATCTAAGGATCTTTATCCGTAATAATATCACCGAGATCCTTAAAGTCGAGTTAATGGAACCCCTTAATGTTTAGTCTATTATCACAAATTCCATGAAGTTTAAGTTGATTCTTACATCACAAATCTCTTGAAGTTTTAATACAACTGGTACTCATCAAATAGGTTCAACCGTAGAACAAGTTAGTATAAGTTAGATATTAGATGGTTCTTTTAATGAAACGTTGTCTCTGGAAAAAATTTATTTGACTTTAATGTACTCTCTAGAGAGGACATATAATGTTATTTATAATCAGTTGCTACAAGAAATGTTTTAAGAGTATAGACTTTCAATGCAACTATAGAACCTAATAAAAGCAAAGTGATTGACGTTATTCACACACTGCTAACAGATATTCACACACTGATTTGAGGGACTTTGGTGTAAAGATAAGTGTTGATTTGTATGATCTTCTTAGACGGCAATGTCCTTAATATGTTTGGAAAAATTGTCGTACCATCATCTATGAAATTTTATACATGACAAGAAGGAACTGCAAATGATGAAGTACTTTGGTAAGAGTCAGCAAGTTGATCTCATGTGCTAAAGTGAGATACGGTCATTAATCCTTTGACAACAACATCTTGGGCACAATGCCGTAGGGTTAATGTTGAACGATGTAATCTGATCCGATTGAAGCGAATTGAACAAACTCATATAACAGAGAATCATTGAACGTATTAAGCTGAAGACTTGAAAGATTGAATGTTTACAAAGTGTATGAATATTTTAGAGAACCAAAAGATTGAAAACCTAATCTCAAATCTCATCAGAGATGTAAATGAATTTCTTTAATCTCTAATCTATCTGATCAGTTTCTTATATAGGCGAGTAAATACGAAGAGGGGCGCGGCTTTTCTTATTAGGAAAGTGGTTATACAACGGTCGAAAACTAAAATATAAAAATATTTTCATAAATAAAAATACTTTAATTACAAAATAACTAAGTAAGCTAAGAGTTAATGTGCTTCGTCTGGGATATATGTGTTGCTCCAATGCTATAATAGAACTGTTGGAACTCAAGCTAAAATTCAGAGAGTGAGTTAAGAACCAAACAAAATTGTGGAGGTGGTAGTCACAACGCGATACTTAATTTCCGTAGAGGAATGTGCTACCATTTTTGCTTCTTAGAACTTCACAGGGTTGAGTTGTCTTAACGGATGTAGTGGTCAAAATACGACCAATAAGATTGTTAGCCCAACTGGGAAAGAAATTATCCCCTTTAAGGTTAAAAATTGATTAAACTGAAGCTAAATTCCACGATGAGTAGTCCCTTAAGTTAACAAAGAATACGCCACACTGCCAGCCACTCCTCCTCCGTGGGACTAGTCACAAACGGAGCAAGCTAATTAAAGGAGAATGCTATGTCATACCTCATTAAGGCGAGATATTGTAAATCACACATTGTTTGCCTATAAGGGTGCAGATACCAATGGGATGCAGAAGCACAAGTATTTGAATCAGTCAACGCCATTGGAAAGGCAATGGTTTAGACCCCTTCGTGTAATGTTTATCAAGAAAATCATGAATATACTTATTGCGATAACAAAAGGTCATATTTATGAGATTGTCTCTATTCCAAAGAAATAAGATAGATGGCCAAAATCCTTGACAATGAATGTACTATTCAAGTTGTGGGTGATGTCCGAGATATGTTTATTATGATTATATGTGAAAAGAATATCACCAAGGACACAATTAAAAATAAATGAAGCATGCTATGATGATATAGAAATAGAGAGGGACTTGATTTGGACTGGACGAATCAAATAGCAAAGAGTATTGCAAAGTGCGCAGAACCATTACTGAGACAGTTGCCTAGATTATATAAGAACTTGGAAAAACGACATCCTTCAGTGGGATGATTAGTATTAGGATCAATAAATCTCTGAGCCTCCTCCATATAATAGACTTTTTAGAAGAAAAAAATGACAAAAAGACATAATTGACATCCAATTGTCAAATTTGTCGATCATGCATTAGCGGAACATATCAGATAATGACGAGTTTGACCACTAGATTGAACATTTTCATTGAACCAACCCCAAGACATCGGTGAAATATTTTTCTTCACAAGTTGTGTCTTATTCTTATCATTGGTCCCATCCAGGTTAAGTTTGAGACGAGAAAGTTATTTGAATCATATGATATTTCTAATTTTGCCTCAATGAACTAACTCTAACATGCCATGTTGTTGAAAGGCAATTAACACATATGACATCAATGCGGCAATTGTGAGCCTTCATAGGTGATGGAGACATAAGTCAGCTCAAGAACGAGTAAATTTGGTGTTTGGGAACTCAGTACACTTTCTTCTACTACACGATATTATTCTTTGCTCATGTGATATAGGATCTATATTTTGAGTTTTTAGAAAAGAAGAAAGGAAATAACAAATGGATCTATGTTGGAGTAAGGGGCGGAAAAGTCGAGTGTCATTAGAGACTACAATATGGCACCAAGGCATTCTACATAAGAGAGTCGAATGCCTCTGCGGATGGAGGACTCCTTGGGGGTAGAGGGCAAGAGAGTATGAGCAAAACAGAGGTAGACATGAGACGAGATGGTGATGGTGCAGATAAAGCGGGCCCCAAAAACTCCACAAGACGTGACGTGTTACTCTTTTTCAAGAAGATGTTCTCGCATAATTCGAAATGTTGAAAGAGATACATGAAGTTTGTCCCGATCAAGGCATTTATATGCGTGTTGAGATGTGACAGGTACAAGTACGTAACTAATACTCTAATTTTCCCAACGCATATGGCCTAAGTCATGGGTAGCATAGACATCCAAATACCTGTAGTTTGAAACAATAAGGTTCATGATTGAATAAGACAAAAAATGAACAACGTCTGGATAAAATAGGGGCGGGAATGTGATTAATGAGATAAATTGCAGCTCGAAAGAAGAAAAAGATAATATGATGAAGGTACTCTAGCATGAACAATGACATGATTCAACAAATATGACAATGTTAATATTAAACAAGACCATTTTTTTGGGACATGTGACACGTTGTTCCCAACCCAATGCTTCTGTTACATGATTGAAAATTTAACAGTTATGACTTTGCCATCATTTCACCGCATATATTGACTATGATGTACTTAAATTGTTTTTCAATAAGGAGTTGAAAGTGTTGAAGATAATTCATACTTGTGATTTTTGTAGATATAGGAAACGGTAAACTTCAATAAATAAACAAATTCACTATAATCAAATAATTTTGATATCCATTAGTAGAGGGTCTAGTTGATTCCCCAACATCAATATAAATAAAAGGCAGTGGATGTAAAGCAACAAAAGTTGTCTTATAAAACGATCGTAGGTGAGACTTGGTAGAATTGCGATAGACGGAATTGTCCTTCTTCAAACAAGAATTAAAGGGGATACTTAAATTGAATATACTGTTACAAAAGACCTCGCCTGATGCATCTGATGTCGACAACGAGGATGTTAATTGCATCTGTCGGTCCTCCTCTTTGACTTCACTAAAGAAACTAAAAAATTTATATGTTGAGATCTGTGTCTTGAATGTGTTGAGAATTAAGTTATGAATAATCACTCACAAGCCTACAAATTTTCTAAACAGATTATAAAATACCCGATTCTCAAAACATTGTTCATAACTTGTTAAACTACTTTCAAAATATTTCTTTCTTTTAAACTTTTCATGTAGCAAATTAAAAAAAAAAAAAAAAAAAAAAAAAAAAAGTGGTCATCTAGTATGACAATACTTGAGTGTATTTTCTATTTTTATACTGTTTACTTTTTCTGAGACATCTTAATAGCAAAACGTGTATTTTCAGACAAGATTTGTATAGACAAAGCTATTCATTAAAATTGAAGAAACTTTCTTGAATATATGTTGCTTTACGATTATGTTTTCAAGATGACTTATTGAAGTAAACTAATAAAAACTTATAAATAGAATATTTATATCTTTAAATAAATCTCCGTAGTTTCGCTCCCCTAAGTCATATACCTGGTTCCACCCCTAATAGGGAGTTCACACCATGGGTCTTATGCTCAGTGTGGGAGGGTCTTTATACGTGGTGGGTTCGAAAATGTCAAGTAATATAATGCAAACAAGAAATGTATATTGAGTCGTCATGTCCGTATATGCAGACTAGGATCGCTAGTTAAAATTAACTTTTATCACAATTTATTTATTTCTTCCTTTTACCAAAAGCTGATGTTTCATGACTACCGTTTATTTCAAGACGTTCGTTCTTTCATGACACCACATATTTTTAATGAAAAAATATATATTAAATTGTGACAGAGTATTTGTTTGGCCATATATGAAGGGACGATGTCAATGAATCGTGTTACTTCTTAAAAATTAACTTGTAATTCTCGATTTATTCCCATTGATAAACAACAAGAAATTTTGTGGAATGTTAAAGAATTAAAGAATAATAAAATGACACTCTGAAAGAACACCCAAAAAAAAGAGAAAGAAGAAAAAATGAAGTATAAATGTGAATATATATATATATATATGTATATATATATATATATATGTATATATATATGTACTATTATATAAGAGAACCTTGTTTGTACTCACAAAATGGTAGTTATGAAGTGTGAAATCAAATTTTGCATTACCAAAAATACCCTTTAAATATTCTCTTATCCAATCAAAACAATAAGGACAATGAAGTTATTCAAATAGATTTTTGTAACTGTAAAGTCAACATTTCCTCCACTACTTCCACATTTTCCTCAACTGCTTTTCCCCGTTCCATTCTTTTGTTTTTTTAACATGCTAACAAATTTTATTCATTTTCTCTCACACAACTAATCCCTCCACGACTCTCTCAGCCTCCAATGCATAAAGGTATATGAATTCTATTTGTTGTGTTACTTATTCATTTTATACTTCATATGTTTTACGGATTCTATTTTGCATTTTTACAGGTCCAATGGGGGATCATATGAAATTATTTGAGGAGGGATAAGAAGTTAATTGCTGTTGTATTTCAATATTTGGATACAGTTGATTGTAAGTCATTTTTCATTTTTCATATTGTATTAATTTTCTATTTACAACTATTAAACTCTTCTTCTTAATATATAAGAAAAAACTACACGCGCGGTCCCCGCGTGTGTAAAATTGCTAGTATATATATATTTGGCACGAAATGATGATTATATATAGATCAAGACACGCCATATTTATCATTGTGCAATGAACATCCACATGTCTGTATTTGTGTACCCATTTCCCAAACTATTCTCGTCCCTTCAATATGGCCCCGGACTGAAATATCGTTGTCCCAAAATTCTTTAGATTTTAGTGCAATTCAATCCATCTAATAAAGTTTAGGGTATAGTAGGACATGTCCAAGAAAAACTGTTGGGATAAGGAATATACTCATATATAGACCTAGGAAACTTGATCGAATAAGACCAAACAATGAAGCTTCGCATTAATCGTTACGTGGTTATTGTTTAAGTGGGATTTTCTGTAAACTAACGACCTCCTAAATCGATGATATGATTATTCAGTTCTTCTAATTAAGACTTCCAAAAATTAAAATTAGCGTCCGAATGGTCTTTCTCTGGTAGTGTCCACTGGGTTGTTCGAAAAGCTGCATCAAAATTATGTCAAATATGTCACATCATGATGTTTATTTCAAAAAATTAATCCAGTTATTAGGTAAATCATTGACGGGGGTTATTAAAGTGGTCCTGATACGGGTATAAAGTTATTTAATAATATATAAGATATTAGATTTTATATTTTCTATATTGGATAATATTAGATGCTAGTAGTTATTTATTTACTGGGTGGTTAAAATGCAGTTTATCCTAGAAGTTATGTGGCAGTTTATTTATGAAATATGCTTTATATAATTGTAGATGTGTATTGTTCAGATTATGAATGAAAACGAATATTTTTAGTTGTAAAGTCTCTCTTCTCGTCTTCATTCTTAGGAGCCTTGGTTCTTGCTCGAATTAGAATCTTAACACGTCCCGTTGTCATTCTCGTGTATTTTATTTTTGTAATTAACAATAGTAAGTTCTAGAAATTATCTATATAAAACATAAAGTAGTAAGTTGTAAGTTAAGGGAATAACACATATTCACATCTGGGCTTTTAATGTTTCATGTAATTGAACAAACATCTCTTCAAATTAATATGAAAAACTACACAGAGACTTTTAAAGAAAAAATATATAGAAAAATAGGAGGCCTACACTACAAAAAATTATTAGGTACAGCCGTTGTACGGTGACGTGGTACAGCCAAATGTTGAGATTAAATATTATTCCTAAATTATAGAGAAGTAACTTCTCCACACCTTATCCCAACCATGCATTTATATAAATAACCGACTTGCTGCACCACCTCATCGTACAACCGCTGCACCTAATAATCTCTCCTACACTACATGTGTAACAAACTTCACAGTGAGTTTTGTAACTATTGAAACCTCAAGTGGCTAATTTAAAAAACTTTTTACTTGAAAGAGTGTTTGTAATTATGCAAACAATTATGTTTCGGTTTCACGCCCATAAACCCTGCCCACATGATTTCTGCTAAATGCTTACCTTTCAATTGCACGAGCTACCACCAAGTGACACAAATCCTTAGTTAGACTTAGACCACCTCCTCCTCCTTTTTTCCTTTTTCTTTTTATATCTTTTTGGTATGTATTTTATTACGTCATTGGCAATAACATTCATTTAACTAGTACAATAAGTTGTTTAATATATATACTTCTTATAACACAATTAACAATTATAAAAAAAATGTAAATTCAAGAGTTCCATATATGCCTAAGTTTTGCCATTAAACTACACATATATTTTTACCCTTCTTTTCGCTTTCGCTCTTATCAAGTTTATACAAATTTAATATCTTGATCGATCATATAATTATAAATTTAGCAATTAATATATCTTTAGTGTTGGAATCGAAAGTACGTGATTAAAAAATCTATGACATAAAAAATTTGTTACCTACTCAGTGAATGTCTAAACTCTATCGGGCATTGAGGAAATAATTTTATTTAAATTAAATCTTGAAGACTGTAGAGACATGAGCTTGTGATATGGCTACACATAATTCGAGACAGATTAATGCAAGGAAATCAATAAACATTGAGTCTATTTACTTATTTGTTTTCTTATATGTATATAATTTTGTACACTTCTAGCTACAAAGTACAAAAAAATTACAAAAATAAATAGATAAAAACGAGAAAACTAGAGAAAAATAGGTAATAACATGTCACTGGAAAACCCATAAAATTTATTCAAGCTTCGTCATTCCGGCCTAAAATATATTTTAAAGCAAAGCCCATGGAGACCCACACACCCGGTTTCTAAGTCCATACAAGTTACTTATTTACGTCACTATGTGGTCCAAATCAAGAATAACAAAACACCAAATGAAATAGAATTCTCTTTTATCGCACCTTGGTTTACAATTCGTAGATTTATAGAAATCTAAAGAACTAGTTGTTTATTTTTAGGACCACAAGAACCAACCAAATTAAATAGAACCCCACAAGGTTTATAGATAATGCTTGGGTTTGGGGTGGGGGTCACTTGTAAGTTGTAACATAGTTGTGTTAGAAAAGTATATTATTTACTTATAATTGGAAAAGTTTTAAATTAAAGAGACACATCTGATATTTGACAAAAGAATAATTCAAAAAAGTCTTATTATCATGATTCTTTTTTTTAAAGTCAAAAAGTTTCTCTTAATATCTTAAATCACGAGAAGGGTTTTTGTTATTGGGCGGAAATTGAGGATGTCGATGCAATTATCTCTAAAATTATTATTTTTTTTAATAATATTTTGGACTATACGATCCTCTTTTGATTCGGACAAGCATTCACGTGTGAACCAAGAATGACATTCCCCGTGCCCACCCAACAACCTCACCCAATAGAAATTCCACGTCAGCAAAAGATTTTGTAAAACGTACGACTTATGGGACCCACACCACGTAATGAAACTCAAACCAGTAGGAATATACTCTCACCACGCAAGGAATTATACTCTACGCATATGCGAATATGCTCTGTGTGTAGCCTGTGGTTTTGTTCAATTATTATTTCTCAATTAAGCCGCCGAGCTGAAATGACAAAAATACCCCTCATTTGGAATTTAAGGGCTTTCACATCAGTGGTGCTCTTTTTACGTTACCATGTAGGGAATAGACAATTATACCCCTGAGATGTTCTATCAATTGTGTTTTCACTTTTCAGTCCCCACGTAGAGAAAAAGTTAAGATATTGACATATAGGGATGTGATCATGTGAAATATGCTCATTAGCTTCCCTTGACAAAACACTTTAACAAATATCAATGTTTGTAGCGCACTTTCTGGTTCTTTTTGTCTTGCAAGAAATTATTAAAAAGCAGAATGTGATGTTCGTATATATATATATATATATATATATATATATATATATGAAAACAAATTTTTAATTTTTAGATACGCATACGCACTTCTTTTAAATGTTTTCAGTGATTACTTGACTTTTATTTTTCTTGAAAATATAAAACAAACTGAAGAAGCTAAGTGTATATGTTGTTTTCAAATAATTTTTGAAATATTAAAAAAGTTAAAAACAAATGTTGTAAATACTGAATCGACGGTGCACCCTCTCAATTTTTAGTCAAAGTAACTTTATGTAAAATTAAAAAAATAAAATAATTGGTTTTAGAAGCTGTTGCAAACCCCTAAGCACAGACTTGAGAAGTTAAGTTTATGAAGTTCTAAAAGTCATTTTAGTATTTATGATTCTCCTATATTTCTTTCAAAATTATACTTTATGTCGATCATAACTAACATATATAGTACATGTAATTAATAATTTTTTTAACGAATTTTTTTTTGGTTGGAACTTTGAGAAGGAGCTGTAATATCATATTTGTGTATTATTACTTGTAACTTTAGATTGAAATTTTACATATCTTGCAAAAAGAACAGTATTGAGGGGTTAATTATCTTTGTTGTATCAGTTACTAATAATAAAATGAAAATTTTCAGAATTTCAGATGCATTTATTATATATTATAGTATTATAATATAATCTCCATTGATACTTGTCATTAGATATCACAAACACGTTATTAACGTTTTAAGTATGTTTTCAGGAGGACTATATGTGTATAAACACGGCTAACTCCCCGCCAAAACGCAACTTTAAGTAAAATAATTGAGAAACTGCTTCCAAAATCTTACAAATAAGCCTTTCATCATTTACAGGAGGATTATGAATAGAGTCGAACCTAAGAATTAATATGTAACATCCCTGTTAATTGTTATTCTGTAATAAGCAAAATTAAACACCTATTTTGAAGATAAAAAGTTGGATAAATTAGATTGCAGAGGAGGTCAAAATCCCGTCATTTATTTCTTACGAAACTTATAGCAAAAGTTGTGACCATAAAGAAATATTTTATTCGATCGAGAATTTATGTCTCGTTTTAAAAGAAAAAGAACTTTAAAATTAGCGTTACGTACTGCGTGCTTTTTTTCTTATAATCATTCATGCGAATAGCTAGTAATCTTTATTAATTAGTTCATGTAAAAATATCAATTATCGATGGTACTGCAAATAGAAGCAACGCTGACAATTAAATTACAGAAAATTAAAGCTGGTGTTAACCGAGCTGCTTGTTGTAGCTCGGTGGCAGTGTAATATATATTTAGTGTGACTTCTCCTTCATTATTATAATTTGCAAATCAAGGTGGTTTAAAATTAAAACAGGCGACTCACATATTGTGATAACTGCAATAGTAGTATAATCAAACTTAAACTTTCTGTGTGTTATTTTGATGAAAATGTTGAAATAAAGATTCAATTTAACATCAACGGGCACGAAAAAGTATATGTTTTAAAGTTACATAAATCAACCATTTTTATATTATTTTTGAAATAGCTACATAATTATTATTTTTTATTTTGAAACAGAATCCATCCTTTTTTCAAAAATATGCTATCGTTCTTACTTAAACAAAGCTTAAGAGATTAGGGTACGGTCTGGATCCGTTATTCATTCAATGGAAACTATTGTTGGCTATTCTCCGAATAAAAGTCAGAATATGGTTCTTATGGGTGGTTTAACAAAACAAGTATCAATTACCAAAACTTCTTTTTTATTAGGTACACTTTCTCTTTGTGGTATTCCACCTCTTGCTTGTTTTTGTTCAAAAGATGAAATTCTTAACGATAGTCTGATTAATATCTTCAATATTCACTCTAGAAACTATTTTATATTACTTGTACAGTGTTTATTGACCCAAAAAAAAAAAACAATACAAAATTATCCACGATACCGGACGAAAATATGGAATGAGGAACCTTTGACGTCCTTTCGTATGAATTTAATATCTCGATTTGGAATATTTAATCTCGACCTAATTATCCAAAAAAAGAAATATTCAACTTAACCTGGACCAAGAGTTTACACCCTACGTACTGGGGTCACCGATTGACTGGAAAAAATAGACAGCTCGTGGTCAGGAAATTTAACCAAATATAATATTAAGTACAGCTTCGGTTTTAACTAACAAGAAAATATGTACCTTTCATGCCTCCCATCCACAATATTTATTACACAAATATTATATTCATGCAAATATGTCAATTTTGAGTTGAAAATTGGACATTAACGGATCAAATTTCACGTTAAAACGTTTGCAAATTACGAAACTTAAGGGCCGGAATTGGGTAACAAAGGACACCTGTCCTATTTTAAGCTAGACAAATTACTTATTATTCTACGTACGTAACTGCTGATGATGTGTGTTAGGTTAAATTTTGAGTGACTTCCTTGTTGGATTAGTGCGCCATTAAATACGTAAGTATGAAGGTGACTTGCCTTCTAATTGTAAAGTTGGAATTTTGTTCAGAATCAAGAAAGTAAACTATCGCGACATTTCTTAACTTTTGATCAAATTACAACATTTTTCGTGTGCAGATAATGTAAGTACATGAATATAGATCAATAGTTTTACCATACGTCTGGGAGTACCGGAGTATATAACTCAACAATAATAATAGTAACAGTAATATTAATAATAATAATTATTATTATTATTATTATGAGTTTCATTATTTGTTATTATTATTATTATTATTCACAATAGCTTATAAACTATATTAACAAATTACACTAATTAAGCAAATCTGGTGAGATAGACACGAACGTAATGGACGCCATATTCGAAATGGCCTTTAATTTTCGAATCAAATACTTTCTTGAATTCTGGAATTAACCATTTTTATCTCTTTCTTTTTTCAATGTTTCGTTTAAAACAGAGAAGGCAAATTACTCCATACTAGACACAACGATTGAGATTGGGGGTGGATCTGTTATGGTCTTGTTTGTTAATGATGTTTAATTAGAGTTTAGTTTGAGGCATAATGTTTTCTACAATTTTTCTGCTCCATTTTTTTCCTGCAACCATGGCCAGGGTTTGTGTGTGCGGGCTAAAGACGGATATTTATTTTAATTATTTTAGTTAATTATTTAAATAGAGTTTTCAGTATCTCTGTTTGTGACTTTGTGTTTATAGTGAGAGAAATTTTTCTGATATTCACAGAAGATATGATTTGATAGTATTTTTGTAATACATGATAAAATAAAGAGGTTAGAAGAGGGATTTTTAATTGAAGAATGTTAGTTCGGGAATTATTTTTTGAAGAGTGTTAGTTTGAGAATTACTTTTTGGAAAGTGTTAGTTTGGCAATTCACTCTATTATAAATGAGTACTTCAGTAAAATATTACTAACCTATATATACAATGATCAAGAGTTCAACTCCTTGATTAGTTATATTATACTCAATTTGACATTGTGAACATAACCTAAATTTATGCGTTGTTGAGTATTTTAAAGTCTATCTTACATTCTTGTGAGTCAGAAATACAAAGGAAAAGTAAAAATCAACAAGAAGAAGATAAAACTTTTCCAATTATATACACATAACTCTTATCTATACTATATTAAAAAAATGAATCTCCGAACCATTTTTCTCTACGTATGGAATTCCCAAGCCTAATTTGATGAAAGTTGTTCATTTCTAATTAAAAAAAAACGCAAGGTCTTTTTTTTGCTGCCTTCTATCTATACATTAATAATGTTTGTCTGTTTCAACTTAATACACCACCATATCTTCTCTCACTCTCTTTCTCTCTCTTCAAAATTATTTATATATTATACAGATTTATGTTGTTATTACTTGATACATATATGGATATGTGTATGATTACTTTCTTGCTTGTATTGGGAGTTATGTGAAAATAGTGTGTGTCAATTGTTTGTATTAATCTTATTTGGTTTAATCATTTCATATATTTTATTTACCTAAAATATTATTTATGTCATTTAAGTTCAAGAATTTTTTTAATTTCAGTATCACAACCTGTATTAGTATGTATCTATTAAATTATTCTAATACATCCTCATGAATATAAATACATATATTCTTTTTAATATGAAATAGTACTATAATTTGGTATATAATTGTGGTTTACCTTTTATTTAATTTTGATGTATGTTACTGGAACTTGTTTTCTTGGTATAAATTATTATAATATTCTTCACTCTTGTATCTTCTATATAATGTAAAAAAAACAATCATTGTAATTACTCACGTGGATAAACGCATAATTTATTTATTCGCATTCGATATTTATTTTTAAGTTTGGTAACTAAATTGTTAATTGATTTTTTTTTTAACCTTAAACATGAATTGTTCAACTGAAATAGCATATTGCGCGTGCGGAGCACGTGCTATATAACTAGTCCTAGATATAATTTGGAAAGCAGAACGCCACATACACCATCTGGATTTTCTTTTTAATCTATGACTAAATCAATCTTTACATTAACATCTTTAAAACCAAATATACTCTTATGAAAAAGCAAAAAAAAAAAAAAAAAACACAGATTTTGTCGTTATGTGCTTATGGTTACTGCAATAAGGCTATTACTGCAAAAATAAAAAATATAAAAGAATAAAAAATAGACTTAAGGGGAACACTCAAGGTGCTTTTAATCAATTTTAGTATGCTATAATTTGATTTTGCCACCGGAAACAAGGTACGTCAATTTGAACATTAATTAATCAGTAATTCGAGCCTAAATATCGAATATTTCAGCAACATAAATTCAAAGCACGGCGATTCGACATTGCTTGAATTCTATTATAGTGTTCGACCTTCACACAATATGAGTAAATGACTTAAGCATTGGAGGCCTACGTACGTCATGTCAACCCTGACGTAACTCCCGTGTGTTGTTTAAGTATAGATTTCTCAGACTTAAAACTGGTGCAAGTACAATTAGAGCTTGGATCAAACTGGTATGAATTGTTTAGTCATCTAGCCAAATCAATCAACAAACATATCGTGCATCAAAATTTATTTATTTTTGGTAATACTCAATTATTAAGTTCATTAAGACACTTAGAATCACGACTTAGGAGTCTACTCAACTTCTATTATCATTCAAGCTTTAAGCACCATGAGTGTTGAGAAGGGTAATTAAGATGTACTTTAACTAATGTTGGTGAACAACACCATATATTTAGTGTTGTTATAAAATTACTTGCATCTCATTATATACAAAAACAACTGAGACAACAGGCAACATACTTAATATTGAATAAACTTTATGCTCGTCCTTTATTAAAGAGTAGCATTAGTTTTGTTGTCTTAGATTTTAAAATCATCAAAATATCTCATTAGTAACCCCACATTCTAATTGAAGTCAAACCCTCACATGTCGAACTTGATTTCCACCTAAGCTACTCATCAACGACAGTAAAATAAAATAAAATAAATTATATAGTATTACCCTCCCTACACTCTATGTAATTGTCATTAATATTGTACTAGCTATGACCTTGGGTTTGCTTAAATAAATCACAGCACCGACCGAAAAAAGTATGCAACAACAGTTAGTGCTTTCCTATATGATAAGCAATATATACCTGAAAGAAAATGTTAAGGGACGTGATGTGGGGTATTTTCGTCTGGATATGTGTCCGCCCTCCAACACTCCACGTCAGACTGCTTTAGTTCCTGCTGGATGCTTAAGCAGCTTTTGAGTTCAGAACCTGCACTCAACACCACACGTAAACTAAGCCGGTGCCTCCTCCGGCGAAGGCACTCCGACGCTCAAGTCAGATAGGTCGGAATTTGAGGAATTGTCGTCAGAGACAATAGCTCGAATTTATAGCTCGAAATATGCCCAAATAGGTCGAATTTGAGCTCTATAGGTCGAATTAGCACACCTCGAAATGGTATTGAGAACCGTGATGAGAAAACCCGAATAGATCGAATTACTCTCAAATAGCTCGAAATACACTCTATATAGATCGAACAAGAGCTATTGCAATATAGCTCGAATTATTGCTCTATAGCTCGAATTCGATGTATATAGCTCGAAATTAGATGCTAGAAAATAAAAACGTACCTTAGAATGAGGCATGGGACCCCCTTATATAGTAATAAGAGTCCTTATTCGTCTAAAAGTGCAATCCAAGTAGAACCATGACTCAAAATAGGTCGAATTAGAGCTATTTTGAAATAGCTCGAATTGGGCCTTCAAATAGGTCGAAGTGGGCCTTCAAATAGGTCGAATTTGGGCCCATATAGCTCGAACTGGACTCCTAGGCCTCAAATAGATCGAACTTTAGCCCATATAGCTCGAATTGGGCTTTTGGGCCTTCAAATAGATCTTATTTGAGCCCATATAGCTCGGATTGGGCTTGTATAGCTCGAATTGGGCATTTTCGGGCCCAAATTGATCTCGCTTGGGCTCAATTTGGGCCTACTTGGGCCAATTTCCGAGTTTTGCCTTGAATTGTAATTTTGCATTAAAAAATAATGGTGCTGACGTGGCATAATATGTCCCGAAATACGTTTGTGTATTGTATCGGATATTATGACGTGTCGGTACCGAAATATGGTACATCATGGAGTCCCCCAGTTCGTAAGAGTAATGTGTACAAACATTGGTCATACGAACTAAAAAGAAGTCACGTAACCGAGAATCGTGCAACGAGATCGGCGTCGGCGTAAAAAACCAAGAATTTGACCAAAAATATCAAAATTCGAAAATAGGTCGAATTTACTATTTTTGGTAACTGGAATTGGTATAGGTCGAATTTATCTTTGAAAAAGACAACTCGAATTCCATAAAGAATTTTCCGTAAAATAGCTCGAATTTGACAGAAAATAGCTCGAATTTCATATTGGTCGAAATTGCCCTCCAAAAAGATACCTCGAAATTGTTGAAATTTTTTTCTGAAAATAGGTCGAATTTAGGGGCATTTTGGTAATTCCCGCATCATTTCGCCTATAAATACCCCATTCCCAGCTTCATTTCCTCATTTCGCGCCCAAGCATTCCTTCAGAGCTCCCAAAAAATAGCTCGAATTTATAGCTCGAATTTGCCAAAAATAGAAAGCGCGCTGAAATAGCTCGAAAAAACCTTCAAATTTAGTAAGTTTGCTAAAATAGCTCGAAAACCTCAAAATAGCTCGAAATTTGTCTTAAATAGATCGAAATTGGCGTGAATAGCTCGAAAAATACACCAATACGTGTATCCTTTGGTGAGTGGCTGATAGATCGAACATATAGCTCGAATTTCCTCAGGAAATTCGAGCTATAACACTTAGAAAAAATTTTTAAATTTCTGAAAAATTTTGAAAAATTTTGAAAAATGCTAATATTCGAATCTTTTACGCAGATTTGTTCACGACGGCGCGACTTCGACGTAACCGATCTCCACGTCGTCCATCACCACCACGATCGCACCAACGGGCCTACTATAACGCACGCAATCAAGCACGAGATTCGTCATATCGGAATCCTCGTGAATCAAACACAAGGCGTCCGTCATCCCCAATCCGTCCTCGGCAACCAGAACCTGCGCGAGTCCGATTACCTGGCGCTCCAAAGTTATTTGCACCTGCGCAGAGGTCTTACGAGCAAATTCACCCGAACGAAGAAGTCTCAGTAGATCTAGATCCTCGTGCCGGTAAACTTCCATCCTAAACTTCTTTATGACGCGAGTTATAGATCTTGAGTCTTCCGGTAGCAGTGGAGAAAGTAGTTATGAGTCTTCTAAGTCATCTAGAGCTAAGGATAATGCGTCGACTAGCGGCAATAGTGACGACTCCAGTGATGATAGCTCATCTAGTAATGAGAGAAATAGCAATGATAGGGCATCCAATATGGAGGTAGACGTAGACATCTTAGGAGATGACGAGGATGAACCGAACTCTCTTCCCATTGTGCCTTATTTACCACTTGCTGATAATGTGCCTATACCTGCCGTAAACTCTCATGAACAGCTTGCTCCACCCAACTTGATTAACTTTGATCAATTTCCGTCTTCGCTTCCTTACGATATAGCTTACTATCGTGATACTTATGACATCCCTGAGACCTATGAAATTATCGTTCCTGGACCAGACGATAGGATAAACAACCCGCCTGAAGGATGTCTCACTATATTTAGTAGCTATCTACATTGTGGGTTACGTTTTCCCATTTTCCCTATAGTCTCAGAAATAATGTCTTCGCTCAATTCCTCTCCTTCACATTTTGCTCCCAACGCATACACACAAATGTATGCTTATGCGATGCTGACCCGCGTATTTAACCTCCCGTGCTCTGTGGCCGGGTTTTGGCAGTTATTTATAGTAAAATTCCGTAACAGAGGTGTAGACGCCGGATTTTACTATCTGAGCTCGCGAAAGAAGCAATGCTTCTTATCTGATCTACAGACGAGCTTTGGGGCTCACTGGAAGAAACAGTGGTTTTACATCAAGGAATCCAAGCCGCAGGAATTCCGATTCAAGCGGCTTTGGACGGACGCCCGTCCATCGCCGAGACGCCCCGATCCTCCTGTCTACACCCTGACGGCGATTAAAAACCTGAAAGAACATCAATTTGATGCCTTTGAGTTGACCACCACCCCAGTGTTGCGGGCCGGCGGTTATACTTATCATGCGGGCGTTGAGCCTTCTGTCTTTGGTATAACATTATGCATGTTTTTGTATTACTGATTTGTTGATTGTACGTCTCCCTTTGTTGTCTTCTAACCTTTGCCTTGTTTACGATTTTCAGAGCGAATCGTTATGGACAAGACAAAGAAGAGGCTGGCCGCTATGAAGCGTGGCGCGAACGCTCCTCAGTCCTCAGTGCCCATTCCTGAGAAGACCAGTCGTCGTAGTGCGAAGACGGCTGGTACCAGTTCGAGAGGCGGTAATGCACCTACTTCTTCCATCGCTGCTGTCTCGACGCGTGGGTCGGGACGTGGTAGAGGTTCAGGTCCTGCCCCTGTTCCTGCTCCGGCTCCAGTGCTTGAGACTGTTCCTTCTCAGTCGACCGCTGATACTGCTCCGGTATCACCACCTGGCGGTTCTGAGCCGATCCTTTCGGATCTTTCTCCTTCATCAGCACCTTCGTCTGGAAGAGTGCATCTTCCCTCTGTTGCTGAAGCGGCTCGTCGCTTCAATGAGGCCAACCCTGAGGCAGCAACGAGGAAGAGGTCTGCTGCTACTGCTGAGGAGATCCGACGGGGTAAGCGCGTCGCGCAAGACCGAGCCTATGATGGTGATGATCTCGACATTGACGTGGAGGAGATCGTGCGAGCTTCAGTCGAGTCAGGGCAGTTCACACTGAAAGACACAACTGCCCTTCGACTTGTGAAAGGATTCATGCCTGACTTTGATCGTCAGCTCTATTACCAGGCGATGGGCCATGAGAAACTAGTCAGTCGCACTGCCTTGTCTCTGTGTGAGGTATGTGCATTTATGAGCTTTCCTTTATCTTTGTTTTATATATATACTTGAATATCACTAACTTTTTCCCTCTTTTGTAGTTCTTCATTAATTTCCAGACCATGGCTGAGAATTTCAACATGGTGATGACAACTCAGGATCAGCAGAGGGCTCTGATGGATAGGCACCATTCTTCAGCCTTGCAGGCTCAACGGCTGGAGAAACAAGCCGAGGAGGCTAAGGCTGAAGTGGAGAAGCATCTCGTCGCCGCTGTTGACGAGCTGAAGGCAGTGCAGGCTGAGCTGGAAGCCTTGAAAGCAGCGAAAGCTACCGTTGACAGGGAGCTTGCCGAGGAAAAACGACTATCCAGCCAGCTCACCACCGACTGCCAGCATGCCACCGCCCTTGTTGACGATCATGTTGACACCATCCGGACGATGAAGGATGCTGCTGCTGCTGCTGAGGCCGAACGTTTGAGGCTTGAGGCTGAGCTGGCTGATGCACAAGCTCGCCTCGCGACTGCTGATGAGGATGGCTACAACAGGGCCATGACTGAGGTATTCCTATTATACTTGACTTTATTTCTTTTTCCTTGAAATTTGTGTGTTACATACTTACTTTTCCTCTACTTGTTTCGTAGGAGCTCCCCGATGAAGACAAGGTGATGATGGCCATCGAGTTCTTCCGCTCAGCCACATGGGAGCAGATTGCTATGGAGCGGGGCGGTTTTGATACGACCAAGGGCTACAACATGGCCCTTGATGACATCGTTGCCCGCGGTGCTCTTGCTCCTGGGTTCAAGAGGGAGGACTTTAATGTCCTCAATTGCCTGAATGAGGATGACACGGAAGTCGGCGAATCCTCTAGTGCCGCTGCTGCGGATCCTACTCTGGCCGATCCTCCTTCTGGTGAACCTGCTGCGACTGTGGTCGATGAAGAGCCAAAGCATGATTCCTTCACCTCCTTTTATCCTCTTCGGCAGGTATGGCTCTCTGACTTTGCCGACGAGCTGCCATCCACGTCCACTGCCGCTGCTGCTTCTGGTGCTGCTCCAGATGAACTCCCGGAGGAGGGTGAGATGAGTTTCGACCCTCAGATCTTGGATCAGCCTGCTGATGGCGATCAGCCTATGCCTGATGCTCCTATTGCCGCTTCTGCTCCTCGTCAGATTTCCCCTATTGATGACACTGGGCCTCTGAACGAGTCTTTTGCTGATATCCAAGAGCAGAGCGAGGGTGCGGTGAAGGCTCTTGGGTTGAATCTGCTGCCTTGATCTTCTAGAGTGGCCTGCGTGCCTTTATTTTTGGCATTTGTGCCTTGTCGTTAATATTCTTGAACATCTTTACTTTCCGTATATAACATTAGTTTTAGTACATTCTTTCCGTACAGTATATGTTGCTAACATTTGCGCGATTTTAGCGCTTTATCACTTGCTAGTACAGTTTTGACTTGAAAAGTCTTTTGAATGTCTTTATTCTGTCTCGTTACATCTTCACTCATATGTGTCTACTTTTTAAGTTTAAATTTGGTACTTGTTAAAACACTTAAGTTTTATAAACAAGTATTTGTGAGAGTGCGAGAACTTGTGCTCGACTCTACGAGGCCTGTGCTCGTTGTGCGAAGCTAATGTTCGCGCTTGCGAAGCTATGTTCGCGGGAATACGAGAACTTGTGCTCGATTCCATGAGGCTTGTGCTCGTTGTGCAAAGCTATGTTTGCGCTTGCGAAGCTATGTTCTCGGGAATACGAGAACTTGTGCTCGATTCCACGAGGCTTGTGCTCGTTGTGCAAAGCTATGTTTGCGCTTGCGAAGCTATGTTCGCGGGAGTACGAGGACTTGTGCTCAACTACACGAGGCTTGTGCTCGTTGTGCAAAGCTATGTTTGCGCTTGCGAAGCTGTGTTCGCGGGAGTGCAAGGACTTGTGCTTGACCCCACGAGGCTAGTGCTCGTTATACGAAGCTAACGTTCGTTTTTGATTAAGTTTTTAAACTTAAAGTTTGTAGACAGTATGAGTTCATCTTCATGTTTCTTGATAGATTGTAATCTTGCGGATAAATAGTAGGCAACGGCTAAACTTGAATAAAATGAGAGATTTTATTAGTTTTGGGATTGAGCTCGAGTAACTTCCGAGTTGCCTATGTATCCCGCCGTATATAGGTTGGCTAGGAATCAAGTCCCCGTAGTTCGCTGCTAACTATTACAATGAGAGTCCACGTAGAGGGACTCGTAATTCGTAAAAGAATAAGCGAATGAAGTATTGAAACTACGATCCTATGGTGCCACAAGGCCATTAGAAAACTAGTGTTCTAACTATAAAACCTTCGTAAGTTCTTGACGTTCCAGGGGCGTGACAAAGTCCTCCCGCCCAATTCTTGTAAGTAATAATATCCTTTTGAGCTTGCTTTTTCCACTCTGTAAGGTCCTTCCCAGTTCGGCTTCAATTTTCCAACATGCTTGGTAGCTTCAACTTTTCTAAGTAAAAAGTCCCCCACTTGAAAGTTCCTGAAACGAACTTTGTTGTCATATGCTTTCGCCATCATAGATTTGTAGGCTTGAGTACGTTGGTATGCTGCTTCCCTAGTTGCTCCGATCAACTCCAAATCCATTTGTCTTGCCCTTAATGCTTGCTCCTCATCATATGTTACAATACGATAGGTTGGCATCCCAATCTCAGCGGGTATCACTGCTTCAGATCCATATGTCAATAAGTAAGGAGTTTCTCCTGTAGAAGTACGAGGAGTTGTGCGATATGCCCATAATATCCCTGGTAACTCATCCGCCCAATTTCCTCCTTCTCCCTCCAGCCTTTTCTCCAAACTCTTCACTAATGTGTTGTTAGTGGCTTCCACTTGCCCATTTGCTTCGGGATGCGTAACAGATGTAAAACGTTGCTCAATTTTCATGTCTTTGCACCAGTCTTGAATCTTAAAACCTTGGAATTGCCTTCCGTTGTCGGAAATTAAGACCCTTGGTATTCCAAATCGACAAACGATGTTCTTCCAAATGAATTGTTTCACATTAGCCTCCGTAATGTTTACAAGTGCTTCAGCTTCAACCCACTTCGTATAGTACTCGACTGCCACCAATAACCATTTTCTACCTCCCGTAGCCTTAGGCATTGGTCCAACTATATCTATTCCCCATTGATCAAATGGACATCCATAGCTCACCGTTGTCATAGGTTGTGCAGGTTTATGAATGATCTTCGCATGCAGTTGACAACTTCTACACTTCCTTGAATAGTCCATAGCATCTCTCATAATAGTTGGCCAGAAATATCCTTGTCGGAGTATTTTCTGGGCCAAAGATCGTCCTCCTGAATGATTTCCGCAACTCCCTTCATGAATTTCTTGTAAGACTTGTTTTGCCTGTGTGGGAGATAGGCATCTCAAGAGTGGTCCCTCGAAAGACCGTTTATAAAGTTTGCCATTGAACATAGTAAATCTTGCAGATTTGTACTTGAGCCTTCTGATCGCTTGAGAATCATTAGGTAAGTTCCCGTTCTGAAGATAATCAACAATCTCATCCTTCCAACATGCCTCTATTTCTACTGGCAGAACGTAGTCCAATGCTTGCGTTAGTTTTGACTCAACTTCCTTGCCTATAGAGGGCTGTTCTGAGGCCAATAGAGTTACCCGCCTTTCAACAAACACTTCGGCGGTACTTGCAAATCGTGACAAAGAGTCAGCGCGTTCATTCTCTGATCGAGGGATCTGCGAGATAGAGAAAGTATCGAAGTTTGATGTCGCCTCCTTCAATTTTTCGAGATACTTTACTATTGCAGCCTCTTTCACCTCATATCTTCCTTCAAATTGATTAGCAATCAATTGTGAATCCGTGAATGCTACAAGGTTCGTTATACCTAACGATTTTGCCATTTGAATGCCAGCAAGCATAGCCTCATACTCCGCTTGATTGTTGGTCACTTGAAAATTTAGCCTTATTGCATAGTCGAATTCTCTACCATCCGCCGATTTTAGGTAAATTCCTGCACCTCCAGCGTCATTTGTGGATGATCCATCCACATGCAGAGTCCAAGTTTCCCTTGCAACTATAGGTTTGTCACTTTTGACCTCTTCCGTCACCATTGCTACATCAAGCGCTTGCTCCGCCTCTGAGATAGTTTCAGCCACGAAGTCCGCTAGTCTTTGTGCTTTGATCGTCGTCTTTGGCATATACTCCAAGCCATATTCTCCTAACTCGATCGCCCACTTCACTAATCTCCCAGATGTCTCCGGTTTTGCCATAACTTGTTTCAGTGGTTGACTAGTTAAGACAGTAACCGGATGTGATTGAAAGTATGGTCTTAACTTTCGTGCAGTTATCACAAGTGCGTATGCTAACTTTTCGATTTCCAGGTAATTCACCTCTGCCCCATTCAGCACTTTGCTAACATAGTAGATAGGCAAATGTTTCTTGTCTTCCTCGCGCACCAATACTGTACTTAGTGAATTCTTCGTTATGGCCAAGTAAAGATATAGCATCTCATTGTCCTTGGGCTTAGATAGTAATGGTGGTGTCGTAAGGTACACCTTTAGTTGGTGAAAAGCCTCTTCACAATCATCAGTCCATACGAACTTAGGTGTCTTGCGTAACTTCTTGAAAAAAGGTAAACTCTTTTCTGCAGAATGCGATATGAATCGACTAAGTGTCGTGATCCTCCCCACCAATCGTTGCACCTCTCGAACGGATTTGGGGGATGGTAAATCCATTATAGCTTTAATTTTGTCAGGGTTGGCTTCGATTCCTCTCTCATTGACCATGTACCCCAGAAATTTTCCAGCCTTAACACCAAAAGTGCACTTCTTAGGATTTAGCTTCATCCGTATTGTTTCATGATACCAAAAGCCTCTTCCAAATGTTTCACGTGATCTTCCGCCTTTAGGCTTTTGATAAGCATGTCATCAATGTAAACCTCCATAGTCTTGCCGATTTGATGATAAAACATCTTGGTAACCAACCTCTGAAAGGTTGCTCCTGCATTCTTGAAACCAAACGGCATCACCTTGTAACAGTATATACCTCTGTCAGTAATAAAGGCCGTTTTATGTTGATCCTTTACTGACATTAGTATTTGGTGAAAACCGCTCTGCGCATCACAAAGACTTAGCAGCGCACACCCTGCAGTAGAATCCACTACGAGATCAATCCTTGGCAAAGGAAAAGGATCTCGGGGGCAATGTTTGTTCAAGTCGGTGTAATCTACGCGCATCCTCCATACGGTCGGCTTCTTTGGGACAAGTACAACGTTGCTTAGCCATTCAGAGTATCGTACTTCAAATATATGGCCTGCAGCAAGCTTTGTTTGTACTTCCAACTCCGCAGCCTTGTTCTTTTCTTCACTAAAGTGTCTCTTCTTCTGTCGGATGGGTTTAGCATTTGGGTTAACATTCAGGTGATGTACTGCAACTCGAGGATCTATCCTCTTCAAGTCCGAGTCCGTCCATCCGAATACATCAAAGTTTCTTCGCAAGCATTCCAACAGTGCCCTCTCAACCTCCGAAGTCAACTCGCTACCAATTTTAATTATCTTGTCAGGCTCATCTTTTGACAAAATCACCTCCTTAAACTCTCCCGAAGGTTTCAGACGCTCCATTTCCAGCTTCTTTTTATAGCGCAATGTCGTTTTGTCTTCTTTTTCTTCTTCCACCTTCTTCAAGGAGTCCTCAATACTGGGAGGAGTCGAATCCTCCTGTACCATCTCTTGATCTACTTGCGTAGCAAGCACCATCCCCGTATCAACTTGTTTTCCTATTTCAGGCGTCTCCAATGGATGTATGTCAATCATCGCGATATTTGGATCTATTTTTGCCTTGATAGGTTTAGTCGATGTAACGTAACAACTCCAAGAATCACGATAGTTTGTAATGAGTTCAGCAATTCCACCAGGCGTTGGAAATTTGACCTTCTGATGCACCGTAGAGATGATCATAGCAAAGGCCGTTATCCCAGGTCTTCCGATTAGCACGTTGTATGCAAACGGCATATCAACGATAAGATATTCCACATTCAGTGTTCTCCTCCTTGGATTCACGCCAAAAGACGTTGGCAACACAATCCTTCCAACGGGTTTAACTTCACTTCCACAAAATCCCACTAATGGTGAGTTAACATCAGTGATCTCGTATTGTCCAAGCTTCATTTGTTGTAAAGCATCCATGAAGATGATATTGGACGAGCATCCATTGTCAATCATTATCTTTTTTACCCCGTGATTTGCAATCACTGCGGAAACCACCATAGGGCAATTCAAGTATTGCGCTTCCTTAGCTTGTGGAGACAAGCTGTCGAAATCGCTATCGTCAAACGTGATTCTTGTATCCAACTTGTCCACCGCAAAAACAAGATCTATCTCAGGACGCTTCAGTCGTTCATTGTATATGTCTCGTGAGATGCGTTTTCTACTTTTGGCTGAGTCTGCGCCAGTAGGTCAGCCAGCTATCACATTGATTCCATTCTCGATATCATCATTCCCATTTCCCCGTTTACGCTTTGGTTCATCCTTCTTCTCGTGTGGAGATCTATCTCGCTTACATCCAGATGACGCCTTCTCTTCACGTGACTCTCTATTCTCAAGGATGTACTCGATGAGTTTCCCTCCTTGAATGAGTCGTTCGATCTCGTTCTTTAGAGCCTTGCATTCGTTAGTAAAATGCCCATTCTGCCTGTGGAACTTACAATATTTCTTCGATACCTTAGTCTCCTCCGTCTCTCGGAACGGTTTAGGGGTTCTCAGCAACCCGCTATCTTTCTCTATGGCGTAGATTTCGCCAATTTGTTTCCTCAGCGGAGTATAATTGTCAAATTTCTTAAAGGGTTGTCGATTGCGATCACGATCTTTTCCCCTTAGCTCCTTCCTCCAATCTCTATCTTTATTTTCTTTGCCCCCATGAATTCTCGGCGAGTCCATCAACCCTTGATTCATAGTTGCCTCCTCTACTTCAATGACCTTACTAGCGAGGTCCATCACTTGCTCAATGGAATCACGTGTGTTCCATGTTATTACTTCTATAAGCTTCTTACTCCGGCAACGATGCTCCAATACAGAGATGACCAGGTCGACATTAGGAGCATTCACTCTACCAATCTCCAGATTCAAACGCTCGATATACCTCCCCAAAGGTTCATCAGGTCCTCTATAGATATTAAACAGCGTGCTTGGAGATTTCTTCTTTATGCGATAAGTAGCAAACTTCTTTACGAACATGGTCCTAAACTGTTCAGATGATTCAATTGATCCCGAACGTAAGTTTTTGAACCATTCCTTTGCTGGACCTCTCAGATTGAGCGAAATAAGTTTCGCCCTCATATTCTCTGCATACCCCAAAACCTGCAAATCTCCATCTAATTCATCATAATGTGCAACTGGATCAGTATTTCCATCATACTTCTTCAGAACAGGAAGATTAGTTCCTTCCTTCAACGTCAAATTACTGATCGCCTCACAAAAGGGGTTTGGCCTCTCCCTTAGCGGAATATGTTCTGCTACAACAGGTTCCAATCTTGGTGCGACTCTCTCAGGCAAGTCCCTATCTCTTCCGGCAGTTCGACTTGTTGCAGGTCGATGATCAGGAACTCTCTGCCTAGAATTCACCTCTCCATCCCTTACTTCTCTATCTCGACCCGTTGCTCGACTGGGAGCTCTGTTAGCATTGGTCCTCAATGAACGAGGATTCCTCCTTTCAGGCAAGGGAGATGGATCCCTTGGCCTTGTCATCCTAGTTTGCGTATACTGCCTTGAGTCATCACGACGCTGGGTCGGATGAGTCCTTCCTTGCTGCGGTGCCGCATGCTGTGTTGCTGGTTGTTGTGCTAATGGAGCTTGAACATTCTGTAAAACAGAAGTGTTAGCCAATTGCTGCACAATCATTGGGACCATAGTCCTTTGGAATGCCGCCATGATTTGATCAAACTAAGCGGAATTCAATAGCTGTTGTTCCGTGGGAGGAACGTCAGGTTGATTCGCTGTGTGAGTTGGAGGATCAAGGGGAGTGCTGTGCGCTGCCACTGATGTTCGCTCAGAAGCATCAGGTGCCCGATTATCATCCTCCCTCTGTGATCTAGTCCTTCCTGCAATTCCATTCTTATCCGTTGCTCTCTGTTGAGCCATTGAGTGTCAGTGTTTGTTACTAAGTGCGTATAGAGGTTCCCACAGACGGCGCCACTGATGTGGGGTATTTTCGTCTGGATACGTGTCCGCTCTCCAACACTCCACGTCAGACTGCTTTAGTTCCTGATGGATGCTTAAGCAGCTTTTGAGTTCAGAACCTGCACTCAACACCACACGTAAACTAAGCCGGTGCCTCCTCCGGCGAAGGCACTCCGACGCTCAAGTCAGATAGGTCGGAATTTGAGGTATTGTCGTAAGAGACAATAGCTCGAATTTATAGCTCGAAATATGCCCAAATAGGTCAAATTTGAGCTCTATAGGTCGAATTAGCACACCTCGAAATGGTATTGAGAACCGTGATGAGAAAACCCGAATAGATCGAATTACTCTCAAATAGCTCGAAATACACTCTATATAGCTCGAACAAGAGCTATTGCAATATAGCTCGAATTATTGCTCTTTAGCTCGAATTCCATGTATATAGCTCGAAATTAGATGCTAGAAAATAAAAACGTACCTTAGAATGAGGCATGGGACCCCCTTATATAGTAATAAGAGTCCTTATTCGTCTAAAAGTGCAATCCAAGTAGAACCATGACTCAAAATAGGTCGAATTAGAGCTATTTTGAAATAGCTCGAATTGGGCCTTCAAATAGGTCGAATTGGGCCTTCAAATAGGTCGAATTTGGGCCCATATAGCTCGAACTGGACTCCTAGGCCTCAAATAGATCGAACTTTAGCCCATATAGCTCGAATTGGGCTTTTGGGCCTTCAAATAGATCTTATTTGAGCCCATATTGTATAGCTCGAATTGGGCCTTTTCGGGCCCAAATTGATCTCGCTTGGGCTCAATTTGGCCTACTTGGGCCAATTTCCGAGTTTTGCCTTGAATTGTAATTTTGCATTAAAAAATAATGGTGCTGACGTGGCATAATATGTCCCGGAATACGTTTGTGTATTGTATCGGATATTATGACGTGTCGGTACCGAAATATGGTACATCAAGACGAGATATAACTTTTACGAACTTCGAAAAGCCTAAATTTGAGGAATATCTATTGTTATAAGATTACACAGAATTAATCACTACATGATTCAAATATCCACGAATCCTTTAAATATTAAATCTTAGATTTTATAGGTCGAATTGGGCCTTCAAATAGGTCGAATTTGGGCCCATATAGCTCGAACTGGACTCCTTCAAATAGGTCGAATTGGGCCTTCAAATAGGTCAAATTTGGGCCCATATAGCTCGAACTGGACTCCTAGGCCTCAAATAGATCGAACTTTAGCCCATATAGCTCGAATTGGGCTTTTGGGCCTTCAAATAGATCTTATTTGAGCCCATATTGTATAGCTCGAATTGGGCCTTTTCGGGCCCAAATTGATCTCGCTTGGGCTCAATTTGGCCTACTTGGGCCAATTTCCGAGTTTTGCCTTGAATTGTAATTTTGCATTAAAAAATAATGGTGCTGACGTGGCATAATATGTCCCGAAATACGTTTGTGTATTGTATCGGATATTATGACGTGTCGGTACCGAAATATGGTACATCAAGACGAGATATAACTTTTACAAACTTCGAAAAGCCTAAATTTGAGGAATATCTATTGTTATAAGATTACACAGAATTAATCACTACATGATTCAAATATCCGCGAATCCTTTAAATATTAAATCTTAGATTTTATAATTCAATGATACGGTATTGGAAATTCTTTTAATATATAATAGGTTAATTAAAACTAATATAATATTTATTATGTAAACATAAAGAATTGAACGTTGCATCACACCATATTATTGCCACATTAGGGCCTAGGGGACGGGGATAATATCACTGAGAAACTTCTGATTTGGAAATATATAAATAATACTCTTTGTGGTTTTAGTAATACAAACGACGCCACAATTAAGTAATCCAGTTAATATAGACCGTCAGTTTAAAAGTAAAATAACCATTACTTTAGTATTTTGGTAAATACTTTCAAGGGTACTCCTATTATTTAAACAAAGGCAATTTTCAACTTTTGAAGAAAAAACAATTGGAAACTGAAGGACGGCCAATCATAACCTTTTAGTTTCAACAACGATTAAAACTTAAGGAGTACTGTCTGTCGCTAATATGACACTAAACGTCAAAGGATGCAACTAAAATTATTCTTGTATTGTTTGCTAAAAATCTAAATTCATTATTGTTGGTAATTTTCAAATTATCAGAAATTTAAATTAGATTTTTCAGATTTTGAAAGTTATTTATGTTACTCTTCTTTCATACTAAAACAATATTTATTTTTTCCCTCCATGATTTGAAATTATCGGACAACTCATTTTGCAAGAGTTGTGTTCTTTCTGAAAAGGTTTTCTTAGAGTTGTGTTCATTCAATGGACGCTTATGATTCATATTTATATGTGAGGTTGACCGATGAAGAGAGGAATTAGATCATATATATTACCTTTTGAAAACAAAATATATGCACTTTGCTTTTCGTTAACAGAGGTCACATTTTTCATTTTTCCTTTTTCGCATCTGAAACAGAAACATTTTGAGAAAAAGAAACTTTTATTTCTTTTGTTGAAAACAAAATAGTACTTACTTCGATTACTTATTTGCTTTGAGTATTGGGGTTATCTTTGAAAGTGCAATTTGCAGATAATCAACAATCTTTAGATTGAACTTCATTGTATTGTGGACAAACTCGTTATTAACTCGATTAGATAGTGGGGGCTAATATTGTCTTGCGACTTGAAGTGTTTAAGTTCGTGGTTCGTGATTGTTCGTGTTCGTTGTTGAAGATTGTTCGGTGTTGTTGTGACATTTAGTTCTCAAAGAGGTGCATATTTTTTCCATAATGTATTTCATCCTTAAAGTATCTAAATTATTTCGAGATGCCTAGAATTTTCCATAAAAAACTGTATCTCAATAGACATAAACCACATGAATTTCGTACCATTTTTGCCCGGATCTAGTTTTATAGCATATGGTCATAATTTCTTCCACAACACTTAAAAAAGTACTCGATTCCACTGTGGCTACAAGTTCTAGAATATGCAGAAAAAAGATTCTTCAACTTTATTTGCTCATTTGCCGAGTACCATCCAATTATATAAGTACCTTACTATTTATTTATTTATTTTTTAAATAATGGCCGACGCAGCTTTGGTTGTTTCTTTTGTATTAGCTTTGTGTGGGGTCGTGTTCTCTAATTGTCCTTTTATGAATCTCTTCTGTTGTAGGTTTTCTTTATTACAATTTCACATATAAAAGAATAATAACATAAATCACACAAGTTATCAAAAAACAAAAAAAGGTGATTGGTTTCCAGTTTGAAATTAACAGAACATGTTCCAGAAACTCTTGAAATTTAAAATTAACCCCAGTAAGGGCATAAACGTCAAGACATGATACCCAGTCGACATAAAAGTCAATTTTTCCAGCTGGTTAAAAAAGAGCTCATAAGGGTATTTTCGGTAATTGACATTAGCTTCTCTTTAGTACCATCTCACCTTTAAATAGAAGAACTTCGCCACTGGGCTTCTCAGTAGTACCCATTTATCTACTTGAGAGAGAAAAAAGAAAAAAAAAGAACAAAAAAAGTGAGCCATTTTGTTGTTTTTTCAAAGTCTCAATTCAGAGGAAGATTTAAACACAATTTTGCAGGCTCAAAGGAAACATAATCAAGGTAAGAAATTTAGACATGATCCAAGGTTATCTTCCTTAATTTGATTGAATCTTTGTTCATTGTGTTATTTGTCGTTTTCTTTATTTTATGTGTGTGTGTCTGAGTTTTGCAACTTGAAACATAATTCAAGCTTTCATTTCATCTTTATTTGTCTAGCTAGTGAAAACCCATTGTCCTGATTTATTATATTTACTCGTCTGATGAAGAATTAAAATGAAAAATTGTCAATTTTGTGTTTAATATTATTATCTTTGAGAGTTGTACGGTTAAAAGTCACAAGTTTTATTGCTTTACGATTTTCCTCTGTGTTGTTGTTTGCGTGTTTGTAGACGTAATAGTTTGCACTCAATAAACGGTATGATTATGATACACGATACGATCTTCTTCTTTTTTTTTCCCTCATGTGTTATTATAAAAAATTTAATTGTAATAATATTTTTTCTAGTTTAATGCAACGCGTAAGCGGGTCAATTTATTACTTATTAGTTAGGTGACCGGCCTATGAAAAATGATACAATCTTGTTGCTACACGTATTCGTTAAAAGAACCAAAAAAAATGTAATATTTTTGCGGTCACAAAGTGTTTGTATAGTATTTTTGATTGACTTGGTCAAATGCAAATTCTGCAAAAAAATAATTAGATGGAGTTTTTAGCTTAGTCTCTGGTGATTTCATGAGGATTTTTCCAGGAATATTGGGGGATATTTTGACTTGTATTCAAGATTTGATTTTTATGCCTATTAAGAAACAATCTTGATTGTATTTTTCAACTTTTTGACTACTAAAGTTTCTTGAAGAATTAACGTGACATGTTTAGAATTTTAGATGCCCATTTGATCAAAAAAGAGTTTCTACGATTGTTCGTGTTCTATGGCTTATGATCACTATCTTGCTGTTTCAGGGGCTTCAATTTCTCTGTTTTATAGAAGAAGTTGGTTGCTTCTAAGCCATCATCAATGGGTTCAAATGAAGAACCATCGTCCGAGATGATCGACAGCAGGCCTCCGGGAATCCGATACGTTGAGCACGTGAAAAAATCCGCCATATCATACAAAACCCACCAAGCTCTTGTCCTGTTAATAACGTTTTTCGCGTACTTAACGTACCACGCTACGCGTAAAACCACCAGCATTGTGAAAAGTGCGCTTGATCCCCAATCGCCGGACTTGAACCTAAAATCGCCTTTTTCGTGGAGGAGGGCTTATTCGCACAAGCCATTGCAGAGCTCGAAGAATTCGTGGGTGATTGGATCAGGTTGGGCGCCGTTTAATGGCTCCGATGGAACGGCATTGCTTGGAGAACTTGACGTGTCTTTTCTATTTGTGTATGCCATGGGAATGTATTTCTCGGGGCATGTGGGTGATAGAATGGATCTTAGAATATTTCTAACTATAGGAATGGTGGGAACTGGTTTGTTTACTGCTCTTTTTGGAGTTGGATATTGGGCAAACATCCATTTGTTTTATTATTATTTGGTAGTTCAGATGCTTGCTGGGTTGTTTCAGTCCACAGGGTGGCCGTCGGTGGTTGCGGTTGTTGGGAATTGGTTTGGGAAAAAGAAGAGAGGACTTATAATGGGTATTTGGAACGCTCATACTTCTCTTGGTAACATTACGGGTTCCCTGATCGCTTCGATGTTGTTGAGACATGGATGGGGTTGGTCCATGGTTGTTCCTGGTTTAGGTATTGCATTTATGGGTATCGTGCTTTTCCTTTTCTTGCCTGTTAGCCCCGAATCAGTCGGAGCTGACATAGACAACGATGAGGTGCTGTCTCCTAAGAAAGCTGGTGCAGAAATAACAGAACCTTTGTTGAGAATGACATCAGATGAAAGGAACGCCGTTGGATTCCTTCAAGCATGGAGAATCCCCGGTGTTGCACCGTTTGCTCTTTGCCTTTTCTTCGCCAAATTGGTGGCTTATACTTTCCTCTACTGGCTTCCATTCTACATTAGTCACACAGGTAAAAATAATTCCCAAAGTGTAGTTTGTTGTTTATGTATGAATATAGATTAATACAATTTATTGGGGATTACAACTTTGGTTGTTATTTCTTCTATACATTCATGTGTCTTTTAAACTCATTATGTGTTGCTGTGTATCTGCAGCTATAGAGGGAAGATACTTGACAAGTGAGGAAGCTGGGAACTTATCTACGTTGTTTGATGTCGGAGGGGTGGTGGGAGGGATTTTAGCCGGCCACATTTCCGACCGTTTGGATGCACGAGCCATAACCGCGGCTAGCTTCATGTACTGTGCCATTCCAGCACTTTTCTTCTATAGAAGTTATGGACATGTTTCCATGACCGTAAATGTCGTGCTCATGTTAGTTCTTGGAATGTTTGTGAATGGGCCTTACGCTCTTATAACAACTGCAGTATCCACCGACTTGGGAACACACAGTTCGTTGAAAGGCAATTCACGGGCATTAGCCACGGTTACTGCTATCATAGACGGAACGGGGTCCATTGGGGCCGCCATTGGGCCATTGATGACCGGTTATATATCAGCAAAGAGTTGGAGTGCGGTTTTCACAATGCTAATGGGTGCGGCCCTAATTGCCGGTTTGCTTCTAACCAGACTCGTCGTGGCTGAGGTTGCTGCAAAGCTTCACGGGTCGAGGGCTCAAGAACCGGTTAGGACGAGACTTCCTGTGATGGAAGTATGATTGGGTGGTAATGCAGAAACTTTGCGATTTCTCTATTTTACGTCTCAAGGAAGGAATACAATGTTTGTAGAAGATTTCGAGTTAGAGATCTGGACATGAAGAAGGTAGTTTTTATCCTTCTCCATGTTTTGAAGTTGTGATGGCCTGACGGGAAAGAAACTGGTGATTTCCCCGAGTCATGTTGTAAAATTTAGCCTCGTTGTACATTCTAGTATGCATTTGGATCATTTATTGCCCCCTCAGGAAAAATAGCAAGAAAAAATAGCCTGAGAAAATGTTGTTGGAAGAGATGTCAATTATAGTAAAATTTCTTACATGAAGTAAAGCTATATGAACTTTCGGGTCATAAGTGTTTTTTGGTTAAAGTTTAGGAATCATATTTATTTACATCATATATTTAGTACTATGAATTGTGGTCTTTTTTATTATAAGTTTATGATCCAAGTTTGGTAATGATCGTATCTTCAAGATTACGTCGATTCAAACACACTAGTATGCAATTCATATGCGGCACTGTTTTCTTCCTATGAAGAAAAACATGAACATTAATGTAGATAGGATTTTTTTGCCTAAAACTGGTTTTGAAAATATTATTACAATTGTCAAAATAATTAATGTAGACTTAAAGCACCCTTAAAGAATTAACATGATTATATATCAAAGACTCTTTTCCTTAAAAAATATTTAATACGTAATTACTAAAAAAAACAAACAAAGCGGACCTATTTAATACGTAATTACTAATTTCAAAGAGAGCTATTAGCAAAAACTACTCCTGTGTAATCTCTAATTGGCAGAAACTATTTTTAATTGGCAAAAACCACCCTTGTGTTATTGAGTCAATAGCAAAAAAAACCCCTGAAACCCTAGAGTGCATTACACACACCTGATATGCATCTGGATTGAATATTTTGGTTCGAATTTACTACTCTACCCTTAACTTTTAAATTATTCAAACAAATTTGGGTAACACAGAAAAAGTTGAAGAAATTAGACCTCATCAACCCGCAACCCCACCCCGATCTCACCATCGGAACGGGAGACTCCTACCGTCGTTGAGGTGCGTTGTTGCAGAGCCG
Organism: Misopates orontium; assembly: GCA_946800315.1. Classification (NCBI taxonomy): domain Eukaryota; kingdom Viridiplantae; phylum Streptophyta; class Magnoliopsida; order Lamiales; family Plantaginaceae; genus Misopates; species Misopates orontium. The sequence continues at coordinate 42,422,877 of OX326947.1, read as the reverse complement.
TCAAGATTAGTGGGCGGAGGTCATATATTATTTATTGTTACAGAATCAGTTCGTAATTTTGTTTGGCCGCGATTCAGGGCGATGGATTTGAGGGCTGAAATTTAAGTTTGGTTGTGGATTGAATGGCTGAGATCCCGTGAAAAAAGATATGGGTTAATAAAATAAAATTACTAATGTAAAGTTTTTTAGATACTGCGTTTTTTCCATCTTCCATTTACAATTAATTGATATATGCAAAAACAATATTGGTTGAAGGACCTCTAAATAAAACTTCAAAATGCATAAAACTTTATACAAGGTAAAAATGACATTTCATTTAAAGTCAACGCAAAAAACAAGCTTCGGTGCAGTGTGCTAATTAAATGATAACACATGGGTGGTTTTTGCTAATTAAAATTACATATGGGTAGTTTCTGCCAATTAAAGATTACACAGGGGTGGTTTTTGCTAATAGCCCATTTCAAAGGTAATCCCTTAAATAATAAATTGGGATGATTAATGCAACCCATGAGGTTTCAGCAAATATCATAAACACCCCTTAAAGTTTCAATAATATCCACAAAAACCCCAATAGTTTGGAGTGACATATCAAAGAAGTCTATTTACTAAGAAATTACTATATTTTTTAATGAAGTTCATATTTGGTCATTGGTCAACATTGTAGGAGAATTGCGTAGTGGCAGGGGCAAAGTTGGCCAATTTTTTTGAGTCTAAACTACTCTTTTTATCCAAATTATGGTAGCTTTTTGACAAGAGAGAAGAGATTGGCGAAGGTTGTTATACTTCAGTAAGGTCGGTTGTTAATGAGCTAAGTCGAGGGGGAAGCTGCTGCCCTCCTAGTAATATATATATATATATATATACTTTAAACTAATAATTTGGCGGTTATCAATATCCATAATATTTTATGATAAATTAACTTTTAAAAATATATATTTAGACAATTGTCCTTTACTCGTTTTTTTTATGTGTAGGGACGATCTGGGAACATAGGTTGCATATCATAGGGTGTCTTTATGATGTTATCAATAATGATTGAAATTACCGTACGAAGTTATTAAATAATTTTTTATTATAATAATGACGTCTTCATTTTATCATTTTAAAGAACAAAGTAGCTTAGTTCAATTCTAAATATATTATAGTTGTTACCAAAAGACTAAACTAAATATTCAAGAAACTTGGCCCCGTTTGGATGTAGTTTCATACGTTTGGCTAGTTCAATTTTTGTTTGAACATTTTGGATATGTTTTTGAAAAATGTGGAAAATATTTGAGATATAGTTTGGATGTAATTTCCAAATAATTTGGTTGTAGTTGTAGTGGAGTTCTAGGGAGAAAAATAGACATGTAGGTGCCAAATCAATGCATAGAGATGAGTGAGAAATAATATATTAATAACTAATAATTATTTAATAATTAAGAATTGTTATATTTATTATTTGATGACATTTTGAAAAAACATGTTATTGTAATGCTAACTATACACTATATTGTAAATGTACTAATTTATTACTTATTATATATTATTATAATTAAAAATATGTTGCCATGTATATATATTTATCCTAAACTTGTATAGGTGGTTGACTTAAACCAATAAATATTAATTATAGTATCATAATCCTTTTTGCGATGCGATTGGGGGTGGTTATGGTAGTGCTCATGGATGGAAGGAGTTTAATTTGGAGGGCGATTGTTCGGAAGTTATTCAAGCGCTCTCTGGTCAGTTTCCTTTGGGGCATGAAGGAGCTAATCTCCTTGAAGATATTCGCAATTTATGCAGAGATTATCCAACTTTCTTCTTTAAATGGACTGCTAGGGAGTCAAATTCAGAAGCTGATCATTCGGCGCGTACTGCTGTTGATTCACAGATTTGGAGTGCAGAAGGAATTGGCTGAATGGCTTTTGTTTTCTGTGTTTTTATGTTTCTGTTATTGCTGTTTGTTTTTGTCTTTTGTTTTTTCCTCTTCTATTGCTTCGTGTGCTCTCATTGCTTACATTGCCATACAGTGACCCTGGCTATATGCTGTATTTTTTTTTGTCTTTGTTGGATGAAGTTATTGAATCGTTACCTTCACAAAAAAGTATCATAATCCTTAGAATTTGATCATGTAACTGTTCTTTATAACTTAAGGGTATATTTTGTATAAAAGGAAGAAATTAGGATTAATTCATCAGTGAAAATTAAGAAGAGAGAGAGAGAGAGAGAGAGAGAGAGAGAGTAGCGCTAAGTAGCATGGGAATCTGATGTGAGTTTTTTGACTGAACAATTAATTCAGAAAACCGACATCCTAACACTTTTGGCATATAGGTTTTTACAATTTTCAATTTTTTGGGCTAAGTTTATTTCAAACCAAAATTTGAAAAGTGTCCCAAATTATTAATAAGTCTTCCAAACTCTGAAAATTTTGAACCAAAATTGATCCAAACAAGGCCTTAATAAGTGTTCAAAAAGGAAAGAACTAAAGTCAACAACAATACTTTATGTTCAACTTAATAGAAGCCATTGTGTTGCCTTATGTTCTGCATTAATTATAAATTTCTTTTGTTTGCAACAACAGAAGGGTTACAGTAGCGAAAAAAAAAGTCTTTTGTTTTAATATTCATCTATTTCTAAATTTTTAATTACGCCCGAAATCTATAAATATGAGTCTATTAGTTGATCATTGTGAGATGCTACTAAATCTTTATTCTTCAATGATTGTTACCTTGTCGGACCTTTGTATTAGACATATTATTGTGAAGAAATAGTGGACAAAACAATAGAGATGAAGAAAAGAAAGATAAATAATGAAGATGAAGATAGGAAAGAGAAAGATATATCCATAGGTAGAAGGGTAAAAATACCATGTTTCTCTTAGAAAATCTATTAGAAGGGTAAAAATACTATTAACAATATTATTAAGTGATAGGGGGTGTTGTTGATATCATCGAGATCTCAAGGGGTGTTATTGATTTTGAATAAATTTTAGGGGGTATTCGTATCACTAATATTATTCCTCATAAATAACACATCCAATACAAATAATCTTTTCTTTGTTCCTTATAATTTGAACTATAGATTAGATAAATTGTCAATGTTGGTTTGTTATGTCAAAATTCTTGAACCTATATATTTTTTTCCCCTAAAATTTGAAAGTTTTTTTTTGGGTAAAATATCATTACTCAAGCGAAACCGCCACAGGCATAAATGTTAACAGAAGAAACGCATCAAACGAACAAAGAAAAAACAAAAAAGAACAGAAAACAGATTACAGAAAACAGAACAAAGAAAACAAAGCCAAATTACGTAATGCCATCCGCCATCCACATAAAATCATTATTCGAACTCCTAGCAAGTATGTGTGCATCCAAATTTGTTGTACGGTTGATCCATTGAAGCACAAACAATTTCTTTACATCCAAATAACGACGGATATCACGAATCAAGTTAGCATGGTCGCCCTCTCAATCCTCGGAAAAAGAATATCATGAATCACAATCTGGCAATCGCCATAAAAAAATAACCTCGGTCCAACCCACCATAATTGCAAGCCTAACCGTCAAAACAGCCGCACACGATTCATCACTAGTTGCTCCAATATTATCCACAACCTGTTTCTTCGCACGCGCTAGCACCTTACCACTTGAATTCCAAGCAATCACACTCATACCCGAAGCCTCTTCTTACTCAAATATTGCACCATCAAAATGAAATTTTACCCACGAACCGGCTGGTGGAATCCAATTCCAAACACTCTCCATGTCACTGACAATAGGTAAGTCCGCAAAACGATCCTGCTATTGATGAGAATAAGATGCCACAAACGAGACAATAACGTCTATTAAAGATAATCGCTCACCCGCCAAAACCATGTTTCGATTACTCCATAATGCCCAACAAGTGATCCCAACTTTCAACACCAAATCCCTTTGAAAGCCCGAAGCAATTCGTCTCAACCACCCGACACCATCCTCTTGGTCCGATCGAAGAGCAGATGACGACACAAAAGATAATGCCCACATCTACCGAGCCACCGGACACAAAAAGAGACAATGTATAATATCCTCAGGCTATTCCCACACACCACATAGCTCGGTTCCACATCCATCTCTTGGCGAATTAAATTCAATTGTATTTGTAAGATATTTTTACAAAACTGTCACAGGAAAAAAATTAATCTTCTTAACACACTTAATCTTCCAAAGAAAACTCCAATCCGTAGGGGAATTTGATTCACCATTCGCCCGACATGTCCGATGTGCAAAACCTCTTTGCAAAATGAAGTAGTACGCCGACTTAACAGAAAACAACCCACTCTTATATAATTCCAAATGCGACAATCCAAATTTTGTGCGCTACCAAGAGGAATGGACAAAATCAGCGATATATCAACCTCCCAAAAAGTGTGTCCAATTAAATCACCATTCCATTGACCCGTTTATGGGGAAATCAAATATGCAACATTCTCCACCTCAATATCCACACCTTGCGGCGTGTGCAACCGAAGTGGTTGAGGTATGAGAAGCCAACCTTCGGTCCAGATGAAAATCTGCAAACTATTACCAACTCTCCAACGCAGCCCATGCTCCAACACACGAATCCCTTCAAAAATACTTCTCCACGAGAATTATGGCGTCAACCCCAACTTTGCTTCAAAAACTGATCTGTTTGAAAAATACTTGGACTGAAAAATCTACCCCAACAAACTATCCGGTTTCTTAAAAATACGCCAAGCTTGTTTCGTGAGAAGTGCAAGATTAAACGCACAAAGATTCTGAAGCAATAATGTTGATTTAGAAAAAACGATATGTATACCATATATTAGAATGCATGGAAAGATGAGATTGGTTCACATGGTGTTGCAGATGAGGAATATGAACCAGGTGAAGAGATAACATGTCTCACGGTTCTGACCCTGAGAATGAGGGGAGAAGGTTTTTTGTATTCGACAAGAGAGAAGTGTGATATTCAATATTTAAGTTGTATATGAGGTTTAGTGGAGAAAGAAATCCTAAGAGAAGCATTGCATTCACATGCAATCAAGACAATGCGGAACCTGACAATAATTAAAAATGATAGAGAAAATTTCAACATTAATCCTCTAACTTGGCCTCGATTCAGAAATTGTCCTATAACTTGGTGCTACAAAAATTTCGTCCCCTATCTTGGCAAAAAATCCAATTTCAGTCCACCGACATCAAATTACTAAAACTTCTTAAATTTTAGCACGTGAGTGCCTGCTCAATGTTGGATGGATTGTTCTTCTTTTGAGTTGTTAAGTGTGATAAGGAGAGAAAAATGTTAATTTTGGGGGCAAAATAGCAAAATCCCAAATTAGGGTCACGTGACCATTCAGGTTCTAAAATTCGGCAAGTTTTTAGTAATTTCAGATGTTGGAGGATTGAAATTGAATATTTTGCCAAGTTAGGGGATGAGACTTATGTAGTGCCAAGTTATAGGACAATTTCTGGATCGAGGCCAAGATATAGGACTAATTTAAAAAAATTTCAAAAATTACAAGAGGTCATTGTATGCAAAATGCAATGGGAAGAGCGATTAAATGCAGTTAGGGTCGAGATAAAAGGATGCACATTTCATATATGTCATTATAATGATACAGGTGTGTCTCCTAGAATAAAACCAGTAAGAAGTGTCAATTCATCTTGGATAGCTAAAAAATACAAAAAGTGGTTCAACAAATTTGAAGGAGGCTATGCTCGATGTGACAAAAGACACTAAAATGCAAGTGAGTAGATAGACGATGTACATGAAAAAAATATAAATCTTTAAATTCATTTTTTGATGATAGCAAATATTAGTACTGACGCCCATGAGGTTTGATTGATAAAGTGAAGAGGACTAACCCTGGTTCAACTTGTCATGGGGATAGACAATGAAAACAAGTTTGATTATTTCTGCATGTGTCTGGAGCCGTGAAAAAAGGATTTGTTAGAAGGCGTAGACTTGTCATTAGGGTGGATGGATGTCATTCATTGTTGGGTTTCTATTGGCAGCAGTTGTGATAGACCCTAACAACTACCTTTATCCAATTGCTTGGGCAGTGATGGAACAAGAGGATGAAGCTAACTGGAATCAGTTTTATCAATTTTTGTAAGATGGTTTGAATGTTGAGTGGTTTCATGGGTGGACATTACGTCGGGTAAGCAGAAGGGTCTCTTGCAGGCATTTCAGAGTGTTTCTCGGTGCTGACCACATTTTGTGTTAGAAACTTGCATGACAACTACAAAAAAGCTGGATTTACATGGAATCCTAGGAAAGAAGCCCTGTGCACGGTTGCTCGTGCATCTACAATTAAAGAGTTAGGGTTTTTCTTTTTACGTGAAATGGAGACCGGGGATGAAGCGGTTAGTGATCTCAACTAGGTTGGCATGACCACTTTGCTATCCTCGAAACTCAAATATTATTAAAAATAAAAAGAAAGAAATGAGTTGGATTCAGTACGATATAAATGACCACTTTGGATGAGGAGGTTCAAAGATAGTTTGATGTCAAGCCTCCACAGTAATGGAGTAATTCTCACTTCAGTCCAGATACTAGTGTGATATCTTACTTAATATTGGGTGTCAGTCTTTTAATACATGTATCTTAAGGTGCGTAATGTGTCGATTTTGACCATGTTGGAGATAATAGACTATGTCATGAAGAGGCATAAAAAACAGAGATAGAGCTCCAAGAAGTTGGAGAAAATTACCTTTGTGTCCTAATATATATCAACTTACTGATAAGGTGTTGGAGCATGGCAAGCATTATTATTTCTATTTAGTCAAATGAAACAAACTATCACGCAAATTGCACAAGTTTCAGTGTTAGTCTCTTTTGCTTATTGTGATGAAATTTTGTTGATTTAACATCGTTGTTGCGATCTTTTTATGAATTTAATAAAAGATTTTATGATTTAGTTCTTTCAAATTTGAAGGAACTAAATTATTATTTTTTTATTTTGTTTCCTTGTGATTAGTGGCGTTTCTTAGTGTCAACGAAAGCTTGTTTAAAGACTTTTTATGAGTGCCACTATACGAAGGTGTAATGGCTAATTAAATTGTAACCAATATTACTTGTATTGTCGTTTATAAGTATCATTAATAAATAATGTAGTAGCACTTATCAATGTTAGCTTAACAATTTATTTTAGCATTAGGTAAATGTCAGTATACCATCATTTAGTGACATTATAGAATTACTCACACCCCTACAAGTGGCACTTTCTTAGAACTGCCACTAAATTAAAAAATTACATTGAATGCTATTTAGATAGCATTTTTGAATGTCATAAATTGATGTTTTTGTTGTAGTGTTGGCACTTCTTTGTGTGCTCCCTACCCGCTTCGAGAGTGATGGGGAGTTTCTCCTTGCACACTTTACATTCGTAATCGGTGGAAGACTCCTTACCTTTGGATTTTGCAGCAGTTGTTTTCTCATCGATCGTCATTTTTTCTTTAGTCCCATTGTTCTCTTTGTTTGCCATTTTTGATTTCACTGTTTTCAAGAGTGTGTGTGTGAATGGTTTTAGGGGCGCGTGATGAGTGTTGTTGTAAAGGTAAATAAAATTAAATATTATTTATCTTTTTCTTGTTTTTCCAATTTCTCGGTGGTTAATTGTAACAAAAGCAATTTCTCTATGAAAAAGAAAAAAAATCTTCTAACCCGAAACATATATCCATTAAAAAAAAAAAAACCCAAAACATATGAATAAAATGCATGATTACTTATTTATTGAAATAGATACACAAATATATGATTTGCTAACCTAAATTCATACACTAGGATTAAATTTATATACCACATTCTGTGTAATTTGTCAAATCTCAGTCAAGCAATTATAATTTGTGAAATGAGTCTCATAATCTTACGTCATCTTTCTATGTGAAGGATTAGTGATTCTTCAATCCATTTTTGTTCTATCTAATCCTTACATAGATCAAACAACAAAATCAATTATTTTTTTAGTACTTTCTACTTCCCTTTGGGTTAATATTAGTTTTTATTTTCAATGTACAGGTTGTGGCTTTACATAAGGAGCTTGATCTCATAAATGTTAAGACTTGGAGGTGGCTTAAAGTTTGGAAGGAAAGTTTCTTCGTCTCCTATGTGTTAATTGGTATAGGTTTTCCCAGTTATGTTTGTAATTTGTTCGGGTCTGCTTTACTGATGTTATTTTGATTGACTCTCTTTTGTTAAACTCTGATGTACTTTTTGTGCCCTTCTGAAATAAATATTTTGCTTTGGCTGATCTAACAAAAAATACTAGTTTTTATTTTCAACTTTCACACAAATTTTCATGCCTCACACGTGAACTTGTGGTGCTTGATAATCGAGAAGCAATAAAAACTAAAGCAACTTTTGACAAAGAAGTATCAATTTAAATTTAAATTTAGATGAGCAACTTTTAACAAAGAAGTATCCACTGTGACGAGGGGATAATGATAAGGAACTGCGTTCCTGGTACGGCCCTGGAGTGCAGATGGTAATGTCATGGGAGGCGATAATGACAAAAGAACCGCGTCTTCCAATATAGTCCGGGAGTGTTGATGTTAATGTCACGTGGTTAGCATGTACCTCAGGAGTACGGAGGCTGAAATGTGGTGAGACATGTGGTGTGGATGTAGGTAGCAAGTCTGGATACATTGGTCAAGGGAGTAAGGGTGAAAACAGGTATACTACTTATAAATCTGTGAAGAAAATTAATACTAAAGCCCTTTCGTTGGTAGAAGAAAATTAATACTTTTAACGGTTTGAAGAAAACATATGCAAATCAAAACGTGATTGACATTATGAGTACAAAGCATAAAATTTCAATAGATGTTGGGCTTGTTGGAGTCGAACCTTTCAATTTTTAAACACGAAAATAACACAAAATACAAACATAATTTAAAATAAGACCATTGTTATTCAAAATGCAATATTACAACTCTATCTAAAGAATTGCCAAAATTCAACACGAGAACGAAAAATAGAATGGGTGTTACTAATCCCGTAAATACAATAGCAACTTCGTGTGGTGTTTCTTCATCGTTTACCAAAAAAATAAAATTGCAAATAACTAAAATTACAACAATAAATAGGTAAACAAGAGATGATCTCATTATTATTATCGGTAGAGAGAGATAAGAAAAATGATGAGTGTGAGTTTTGTGGGGTAAAATTTTCAATTTATAGAAGAGTGTTTGGCCAAAATAGCCGTTGGAAGTGGGGAAAAAATTTAAATTTTGATTATATTTATTATTTTTTGAACAGTATGGTGAACAGAAAAAAATGCAATTTTAGTGAGAAAATAGTGATTCATGTGTGAAAGCATTTATCATATGAAAATAAAATATAATAGTAGGACATAAATAGGTAAGGAAAACTATTTGTATGCAAAACTTTAAAAGGATCGAGAGACGTTTTTAACACTTTCTACTAAGGCATTTGCACCATTGAATGGTTACAAGGATTTTTAAATTCAATATTTGAATCAATGATATAAATAATCAAAACTGTAAATCAAGATGGAAAATATGCAATTAAGATTATATATTTTCATTTGAAGATCCTTTTGAAAATAAAATATGAAGAATAATGATATAAGCGAAGATTTCCACTTTTCCATTTCTAAACTTGATGAAATAATTTTGGAATACTATGCGCAATATTTTCAAAAGGAATTTATGAATGTAGACATAAATTTAATTTACAAAAGTCTAAGATGCTAATACGTGATCATATAAGAATGTCGTGAATTGTTTCCCTTAGTTCAAAAAATAAGATTCACCCTAATTATGAATATGTTTCCAGGCCTTATCTGATAGAATTTTATAATAATAAATATTAGAAATATCTAGCATAAAAGACAAAGCAAAGTTACCTTTTCTCAAATGTAAATGTAAATATGCGAAGATTTACCATTGTAAATGAATGCTTGGATATTTTGAAACTAGAAAGGGACCACATTGAAGGTTTTGATAACTCATTTGGTCTTAAAGAAAATATTTGTGATCAATCATAAATTTTTCAAAAGGTGAAAGACTAAATTGTAACTTTTCAAATCTTTTTAGGGTCAAAATTGTATTTCCAAAAAGTTCAAGGACTAAAATGAAAATTCAAAAATACATTATTTTCTTCCAAATTTCAGGTGCGTTACAATCCTCCCTCCTTAAAAGAATATGTTCTACAGATTCATACCTGAATTATTTTGACGGGAAAATGAGAAATGTTTCCACCTTACGTATTCCGAGTTCAATGTAATATCTCCAAACTTGTGATCCACTAAAACATATTTATAACCGAAACATTTTGATTCTCAACTCTCGGAATCATTGATCAATAACATCTTAGTATCTAATTGAAACAAAATATCAACTTCATATTTTTCAAACTTACTACTAATTCGATCCCAAAATAATCAATTTTCATCTCATCCCAAAATAATCAATTTTCATCTCAAATGATTCAAACCTAAGAACCCCAAGTAAATCACAATTTTTCTGCACTTTCGTAAAACTATTTTCTCAAGACTTGCAAAATATTCTTCAATCGTCGTTATCCTTTTTCTTTTAACCTTCATTCCACTAGTACGAATAGACATAACTTGCTTAAATACTAAATCCCAAATATATCAACATTTTAAGGAATCGAGTAATCCAAATTTCAAAGCATTATTCTAAAGCCCAAAGTCTTTTATCAAATTTCTTTTCCCAAAATTCCAATCATCATATTTATTTCTAAAACCCAAATATATTTGAAATGTCTCTTCTCAAATTCAAGCCCAATATCAACTTCTTAAACCTAACAACCTTTATATGAGGTTGAATAGCCCATCAATGATCTAATATGACTATCTCTTTGTAATCAACACCTAAAATCGATCTTTTAAGCCCAATCAAAACTCATGAGTCCACAAGAGAAATATTTCCAACTACTCTCTCAAATTAAATTTCATCCGTCAAGATCAATACTAAAGCCCTTTCGTTAGGAGAAGAAAATTAATACTTTTAACGGTTAGATGAAAACATATGCAAATCAAAACGTGATTGACACCATGAGTACAAAGCATAAAATTTCAATAGATGTTGAGCTTGTTGGAGTCGAACCTTTAAATTTTTAAACACGGAAATAACACAAAATACAAACATAATTTAAAATAAGACCATTGTTATTCAAAATGCAATATTACAATTTTATCTAAAGAATTGCCAAATTCAACACGAGAACGATAAAGAGAATGGGTGTTACTAATCCCGTAAATACAATAGCAACTTCGTGCGGTGTTTCTTCATCGTTTACCAAAAAAAATAAAATTGCAAATAACTAAAATTGCAACAGTAAATAGGTAAACAAGAGATGATCTCATTATTATTATCGGTAGAGAGAGATAAGAAAAATGATGAGTGTGAGTTTTGTGGGGTAAAATTTTCAATTTATAGAAGAGTGTTTGGCCAAAATAGCCGTTGGAAGTGGGGAAAAAATTTAAATTTTGATTATATTTATTATTTTTTGAACGGTATGGTGAACAGAAAAAAATGCAATTTTAGTGAGAAAATAGTGATTCATGTGTGAAAGCATTTATCATATGAAAATAAAATATAATAGTAGGACATAAATAGGTAAGAAAAACTATTTGTATGCAAAACTTTAAAAGGATCGAGAGACGTTTTTAACACTTTCTACTAAGGCACTTGCACCATTGAATGGTTACAAGGATTTTTAAATTCAATATTTGAATCAATGATATAAATAATCAAAACTGTAAATCAAGATGGGAAATATCCGATTAAGATTATATATTTTCATTTGAAGATCCTTTTGAAAATAAAATATGAAGAATAATGGTATAAGCGAAGATTTCCACTTTTCCATTTCTAAACTTGATGAAATAATTTTGGAATACTATGCACAATATTATCAAAAGGAATTTATGAATGTAGACATAAATTTAATTTACAAAAGTCTAAGATGCTAATACGTGATCATATAAGAATGTCGTGAATTGTTTCCCTTAGTTTAGAAAATAAGATTCACCCTAATTATGAAGATGTTTCCAGGTCTTATCTGATAGAATTTTATAATAATAAATATTAGAAATATCTAGCATAAAAGACAAAGCAAAGTTACCTTTTCTCAAATGTAAATGTAAATATGTGAAGATTTACCATTGTAAATGAATGCTTGGATATTTTGAAACTAGAAAGGGACCACATTGAAAGTTTTGATAACTCATTTGGTCTTAAAGAAAATATTTGTGATCAAACATAGATTTTTCAAAAGGTGAAGGACTAAATTGTAACTTTTCAAATCTATTTAGGGTCAAAATCGTATTTTCAAAAAATTCAAGGACTAAAATGAAAATTCAAAAATACTTTTATTTTTTCTTCCAAATTTCAGGGGCGTTACAAGCAAGCATTTATTTGCTTACATTAATAAATCAGAAAAAAATATATAGCAAGCATTACTTGCTTGCTGAAAATTAGCAAGAATGTTTTGCTTGCCAATTTTCTTTTTTTGTTGCTAATTTTGTAACGAATATTTACTTCCTTAATTACTTGCTATATTTATGTTATAGCAAGTATAAATGGCTTACTTGCTATTTTTTACATTCTATTGCTATGTTTTGTTGTAGTGTGAATTAACTATGGAAAACTTGATATAAAAAATTTATTGAACAATAAAATTGAAAACATTTGACTTGTAAATGCCAAAATTTAAAGGGAATGAAAAAGGTATAGTGAATTATATGCAAATTAATGAGCTCTCAGCCGAAGATTGACAAACACTTCTATAATTGGACATAAAATCAATGGGAAATCGGGATTATGAGTTGGAAAGGATGACCCCTAGGTTTTTGATTTGGGGTGGGTTTCTTGAACTCGTTTTCTTTTCCCCCTTTCTTTCTTTCCTTTGTTCTTTTTTATCTTTTTTTTTTTTTTTTTTTTTTTTTTGTAAATTGCAGAAACATTTCTTCTAATTCTGCCCTTCCATTTTTTTTTAACTGACCATGCGCTCCAAACACGTGCGAAGCGCACGTGTGCAAAGTCACATACCTGACACGAGTGCTTTTCTAGACAAAATTGATAAACTACCAGGAGAGGCCCCAAAATTGATAAAATATGCCAATTTGACGCACCAAAACGTAGACACCAAATTTTGGCACCAAAATCATAAAGTTTCCAACATTAGACACCAAAGTTGAAAGTTTCTCCCAAACCAACCCATTTCAATATCTTGATTCTGTTAGTTCTCTCATTTGAATCACAACTTAGGCGAACCGGTTCAAAGTCCAATTTCAGCTTCTTATCGCCGTAACTTAGCTTTAGTTGCATGCCACCCCCATGAGATAGTCCTTCTCCTAAGGATCAAAGTAGGTGTACTCTCTCTTCAACCCTAGAACACTTCTCAAAGTTATCTTCAAGCATTGCTCTAATAGTTTTTGAGGATCCCGTGACGGCATCCTTCTATGCAAGGGCGTATACTAATCAAATGAATTATAAAAAAAATAAACTAATTAAAAGAATATGCAAAAGAAGATACTTAATTTATACTTTATATTTATTTAGTAAAACATGTAATTATAATAATAAAAAGTGACCATATAATAACAAAATTAAATAATGGCAAAGGTTGAAAATACTACATGTTAAATGTGATATTATGAGTAACACATGAAAGGAATCGGAAAGATTAGTTACTTTTTATACACTATTTGAGTATTTTTCTCTATAGCTATATTTCTTGAATTTCAAAAAACTACGAATTTGGCCTTGTTTTCCCCATATCTAGTGAAGCATTCGTTACTTTTTTGTGTATTTTTATTTTGAAGAGAAATGATTTAATTTATTGTAGAGTTTGATTGTTGATTATTCAAGATAATAGAGTTCTAAAAAATTGAGATTTGTCATTAGATTTCATTCAAATTAAACTAATATTTTAACCTTGAATAATATTAGTTAAGTCACTAGTTTTATACATATTTTATATAATATAAATATATAAATGTACTGGACTAAAAGAAATTATGAGGGCTACAACCCTCCCAAGCCTTTACATACTACTCTATCTATGCAAATATTTTTAGTTGCCATGCATTCAAGATCAAAAATAGTTGGCCCCTCCCCTCTTATACACAAGGGCGGAGTTAGGAGTTTGGTTTAGAGATGACAAAATAACACTAAAGATATTTTTCATTAACATGTATGTTTTTTTAATAATAAAATCATTTTAACTTATTGCCGAAATTGTAATTCATCGTGAAAACATGATTGGATTAAAAAAAATAAAAAAACAAATATCCACAACAAGTTTTAAAAGGAAAGACGACAACCCTCCCCCCTCCTATATATTTTTCTTTAAAACAGAACACTTTTTTTTATAACTTATTTCTCTTCCATAAGTTTTATTTGTTTATTTCATATAACTTATGAGCATGTTTCTCTACGTGTTTTTGTATATCACATGAGACTTATTGTCAATACCCCTTACAGAGACACTTTTAATGGTTTAGCAAGATTAGTGGATATATTATTAATATTAAATTTTATGCAATTATTTCTTAGCTATAGCACTAATGCAATATGTAAAACGTATTTTTAGTTATAGTCTAGAACTTTGTCGACAAATTTTTATATCAAAAAATACACGGTCAAGTGTTCAAAGTATTTTAAAACCTAAAGTATCAACTTAAAATAAAATATATACGTGAATGTTGTTAGAAATGATATTTTTTTTTATTTATTTATTAGATGTAAAGCATAAGAGTGCAACATTTAGGAAGTATTATGATAAGTCAAATAAATTATAAAGCACGTAAATGAAATAAGCCAAAAAAAAAAAAAATTTGGAACACCACAAAAAATGATTATAAACGGTAAGATTTCAGTTAATATAAAATATATGAGAAAATTGTATTTTTAATACCCTAACTTGGCACTATTTCTTTTTGTATACATTAACTTGGCACATTACGTTTTTGGTACCCTAATTTGGCAATGTTTTCAATTTTGGTACTCCGGTGGTGCCGATTTCAAAATCTCGCCGAAAACTTTCACGTGGGACTAAATTCGGGAATTTCGACCTCAGCCGAACTCCCAACCCACCCACTTGTCACCTTAGAAGCCATGTGAAAAAATAATGATAAAATGAAATAAAAAAACAAAAACACAAAATTCAAGGTGGCAAGTGGGTGAGTCGGAGTGTGACCGGTATCAAAATCCCCAAATTTAATCTCAATTGAAAAATCCAGGCGAGATTTTGAAATCGCCACCACCAGAGTACCACAATTGAAAAAATTGGCAAATTGTGGTAGCCAAATTAAGGTATGAAAAAAGAAATGGTGCCAAGTTAAGGTCTGAAAATGCAATTTTCCCTAAAATATATAATTAAAGTATATAATTTTATATATTAGATATGTAACCAGGGGCGGACACAAGCCCAAGACTGGGTTGGGCTATAGCCCAGGGTAGATTTTTGGCGTGCAATTATATATATATATATTCTAGCCCACATACATATATACATAAAGCAAATGGGCCATAGAGATAATTCATTTCATGATCTAACTAAATTAGTTTTAGCTCACACAAATATACATAAAACAAATGGGCCATAGAAATAATTCATCTCATGATCTAACTAATTTAGTTTTAGCCTACAATCTCCATTATATAAATAGAAAATCCATCTGAATAAAGAGGAAAATGAACTGCACCATATAGAACACTAGAACAACAACGTGCACCGGGAAAGATCAAAGGAGAATAGAAGAATATCTAATAAGTCTATTCAAAATATGTATATTTTAGGTTGGTATTCATTGTTTAGACTTGTATTTGTTTTTGGATTTACCATGTTGAATATTACAAAGTAGACATCAAAATGGTTTTGGTTTGTACTTTCTAGATTCCTATTTTGTCAAGATTAGAATATGAAATTAGAAAGTAAGAACTTTAACGGAGTCTCTAAAATTTTTGAAGAATGAACTTTGAAAAGGAGTGCGGAATTAGGCCCAATGTTGTTTATGGATTATGAAGAAAAAAAACTTAGACATTTTTTTCATTCTTATGTTTAATGCTATGTAGCTCTTTAGTATTTTGTATCGAACGTGAATATTTCTCATTCTACTTAATATATTTTATTTAAGTTTCTTTATATAATTTTTAGATAATATTTAACTCTTTAGTAGCCCAAGGAAAAATAAAATTCTGAGTCCGCCCCTGTATGTAACTTACATATACACATATATTCACTATGATGACGCCCCTGGATCGCCGTGCCCATCACCGAGGCTGTCCGCACGCCGATCTCGACCTAAGATGACCCTGGACTTGGCAAGCTCCTGGAAGGGGGGTGGAGCGCTGAGGGGCCCGTTTGGGTCTTCTGCTGCAACTATACACGACCCTTGGGGGTTCGGGCTCTGTTCGCACGATCTTCCTTCAAACTGCTACTGTCGCCGGGGCTCGAACTCTTCCGACCTTGCTCGCTCGTGCTCGCTCTTTCTCTCTCTAGGTGGGGCTCTTATAGCTGTATGCTTGCTTGGATTGAAACTTACCTTTATACTCTCTAGGAGAGGGTATAGATGTAACTTTACCTGGGGCACGTGTCGGCATGCATGTTGGTTTCGAGGGTAGTAGAGTATTTGCGTGTCCCCGTAGAGTAGGATACGTGGAGCTTCTGAGTCTTGAGGAAATAGGCACGTGATGCTTGAGTAAGCTTCGTAGAGTAGGGCACGTGGTGCATGCATGTTACCCTCGGTGCATGCCGTGCTCCGTTTACATTCTATAACCCCGAGCCCTCGCTCTTCATTGGGGAAGCAGGGCGGTCGAGCCCCGTAAGGACGACAACGCATTCGGATAGTGGAGGATGACGTCGAGACTGACGTCAGATGTTCCCCTCTGGTTGACCAGAGGGTGCGGTTGCCTTTGCTTAACGATTACGGATGTTATACCTGCACGTGCAAAATACGACCTCCCCTCGTTGGCTCAACGAGGGGATAGCGAAGCAAATAACATATTATAATACTTAGCAGGGTCGGGAAATCCGAGAGTAGGATTATCAGGGTCGGGGAATCCGAAAGAGGGGGTCGTGAGACAGGCTGAGATTAAGGGATTAGACCACGTGGACGAGTACGATCCCAATAGGGAGAGTATGCATCATCACACTATATATAAAAGAGAGGGTATCAGGTTGGGAGACCCCTACATGCCCCCTTCCCTCCACTCCTGCCTATCAAATTACACTTAAGTATCCACTGCAATTTGTGTGTCTAATATGTTGTGAATGCTTGAGTTTGTACACTCTTATCACTGAAAATTACTTGTATAGCCACACCATAAACTACAATCACATAAAAATTAAGCTCTACACAATTCACTTCTATAAAATTATTTTTGCAGGAACTCTTGTTTATTTGGGATTCTAATATATCTATAAGCATACACTACATCATGCACACAACTCTTGTCCACCATATTAAGGATCAATATGTGATTATTTGTAGCATCTAGTATTTGCACATATATATAAGGCAATATTTAGAACAAACAAGACTTAGAAAGAGAACCGACACACTATCTCTAATAAATTGGGTACCTCGTAACGTGCATAATTGTACAACATTGTCGAATAAAATAATCCTTCTCATTGTTATATATATATATATATATATAAGTGTGTACTGGGTAGTCAAATAAGTACAGCCAACTAATATTTATTTCCATTTCATAAGTTACAAATTTATGTATACGTTTAGTCAAATAAGTACCGCCAAGTTATATTTTTTTTTTCAATTTTATGGTATATGGCTATATGCCTATTCTGATAAAGAATATTAAGCACAAATCACGACAATTGGCCATCTTTAATTCTTTCACGTGATGAAGGAATATCACATGAGACGACTTTGTTAACGGATGAGTTTGTTATATAAAATTAAGGTGGTGTTTGCAAATGTTTATAAAAAGAGCTTGTTCACTACTTTTGTTTAAAGTCATTTTAAGTGACTTTTAGTAAAAGTCGGGAGTGTTTGAGATTTTTTTTAAAAAGCTACTTCAATCATTAATTAAGTGTTTGTAAAAATTACGGAGAAGTAACTTTTCCTTTTAAAGAGCTTTTAAAAATAACATAATTCCAAAAGTAGTTGGAGAAGCATCCCTGGGCATGCTTTTGCGGCTTGTGTTTTTTCTGACTTTTTTTTAGACAAGTAGAAGCAAAAGTCAGTATTCCAAAAGTATTCCAAACACTACAAATGTGCTTTTGCTGCTGTAAAAGCCAACAAACTCCTTTTATAAACATTTGCAAACAGTACCTAAGACGATCGGGTATGGCATAAAAAGTTTTAACTTGACCTATGTCCAAAACAATACACTTTCACAAGAGAATTTGACAACAGAAACACAAGAAGTACAATTATTGAAATATGATCAACCTTCACGTGCAAAAAACAAAAGAGTAATAAGAATTAGTAAATAATGATCACATTACACGTATATAAATAATACGCACTAAGCTAAAAATTAGCGATTGTTATTGTGCTCAAGTTGGGTTAGAGTTGAGTTTCTACACTCGTGGTGACCCCACAAAGGAAAAATATATTTTTTTTTTTAAATTTGGGTCGTAGCCAGTTAAAAGTAAACAAGTGCGTTCGCTTTGAGTATTTTGAAGATTATTCCAGACAACAAGCAAATTGAATTTGAAGATGTGCACATATATATAATAGAATCATATTGCATCCGCAACGTAACAATCGCGTGCCTGGAAAATGAGGAATTAGTTTTTGCACCATTAGTTACACGATGACGTGGTGTATACATCGATACTGATACTGGTTTATAATGAGAATGAAATTATAGGTAGTTATATTTATAATTTAAGAATATTAATATCTTGACTATTAGTAACACCAATTTACCATCATATCGATTGCATAAAATAACATTTTCTCGAAAAGTCTAGGAGACAATTTGATTTTTTTATTTTTTTACTTTTAAACTTTGAGCTTTCATAAAAATGGCTTCTTTCTCTTGTAGATTATAAATATCTAATTTCAAAATCTCAATCTATTCTCATTCAATACTATGGCTATTTTGTTATGACAATTAGTTATCATTCAAAATACATATCATTATGTAAAAAAAAGTTCCCTTACACAAAAAAAAAAAAAAAAAAAAAAAAAAAAAACTTAAAATTTAGTTTTATGTAATAGGATTAAGTGTATTAACTATTAACTAAACGAAAATCACCCAAATAAAAATGAGAACATAAAATGTTAGGTCTACTCATTCTGAGCAAGCGGAGTGTCTTCATCAACACATTTGACAAATATTTGTTGCTCTATCTATCTCACACATAACATGAACTTGATGTCTTTGATATTAGGGATAATTGCAGAAAACCCTCAATCTATGGGGTCTGTAGCATTTAACCCCCTAACGAATGAAAATGTGCGAAATGCTCTCCAACTTATTGATTTTTGTGCGATTTTCCCTAGTGTCAAATCTGACGGACAAAAATTTAGACACGTGTCCAAAATGAACGGTTGATCAACGACTGAGGGGCAAATCGCACAAAAATATTAAGTTGGAAGCATTTCGCACAAAAATATTAAGTTGGAAGCATTTCGCACATTTTCATAGGTTATGGGCAAAGTGCTACAGACCCATAGATTGGGGGTTTGCTGCAATTAACCCTTGATATTATTACTGACTTAATGAACATTTTAAGAAACAGCCTGTGATTAATTGCTAATATTTTTCTCTTAAGCTCAAAGTTCTGATTCCAAACACCACCTCCAAGTAAACGTCAAAACAAAGGCAAATTCTTATTATTATTATTATTATTATATAATAAGTAATAATTATTATTCACTGCCATAAAATTAATAATAATTATATATATATATATATATATATATATATATATATATATATATATATATATATATCCTAAAGTTGAGAGGCAATTTTCTTTCCCGCAAAATCTCTCGTCAATCACAGATTTTTACTCACTAAGCCGGCGACTTCAAATTCTTGTAAGGAATTTTCAATTTTATTTAAATTTTGTCACATAAACCATTTCGATTCTAATTTGTATTTAACAATTTACGCATTTATCACCAATCATCTCGATCGGTTCATGTTTCGATTTTGTTAATTTGTAAATGTTAATCATGTGTTCATTATTCAATTGATAAAACGCCCAAATTTCGATTCTTTTTGTTAACTTTGATTCGGTGAGATTTTTTTTTTTTTTTTTTTTGACTTGATCAAACTTCACTTTTTGAGTTTTTGGGGATTGAGTAAATTGCGGTTAAATTCTGTAACATTGGAGCAATGTGCGTGTTGATATTTTTATATTTATTCAGGATCTTATGTTATTCGATCTCGTTGTGGCGATTTGTTTCGATAAATTAAGGAGTTGGTTATCGTATTAGTCGTTGAGGTTTTGAAATGCTGAACATCACATGGATTGATTTACATGTTTTAGTGAGTTAAGCTTAATTTGCGAGTCCTGCATCCGTTTGTTGCCTCTCGTGGACCAAGTATACGGCTACGTGTCACAGATTTAACGACAAAAGTTGTTTTTACCGGTTGTACAATAGGGAAAAATGTCTAGTACGGCATGGTGCGTAGAATACTTAGTCTAAGACATGTTGTTATTGCTGTTGCTTCTTTGTTAATCTTATGTTTAAAATTGACATTTCGTTTCTGACTTCCTTTACTTATAAACGTTTCAGGTCTCTGAATCGTTCTGTAGGTTCTAATCCCTCTTCTCTTGGTTATTGTGCAGGAATTACTGTTGCTTCCAGTATATCGCCCTGATATACTGAAGCCTTTCTTTTTGCACCATATAAACGAAGCAGTAGTCTGTGCTTCCCAGTTGTTGTGATTGGTTTTGGAATCGAAGGATGCTACGCTTTCTCTCGTGAAAGTTTTTTTATTCTTATTTTGGTGGAAGACTCGTATATATTTCCTATGGGTGTGAACGTGTTGTCTATTTCTGTGGCTTGTACCATAACGAGTCTTGTCGCCCTCCAGTATTGGACAGAAATATCCCTAGAGAAGTATAAAACGGATGGTTCTGTTGTCGATTCAATCAATTCGGAGAATGCCAGCCATGCACTTGTGCTGCTTTTGGGGTCTTACACCACCCTTATGTTGGTGGTCGCTTTTGCACTTAACGTATTCATCTTCATAGTTTTAGGCTTGAAGGTAAGCTTATTCCACTTATTTGATTAATCATTCTTTTTTCAAGGATTTTTTCTTACTTGATTTACATGGAATTGGCGCATCCTGAAGACAGCTCACAAGTGTAGTGAGCCTAGTTTTGTGTGGTTTCATTTACTTCAGTTGCATAATTAGTCTGAAGGCTTTTGAACTGACTTGAGCCTCAAATTATCTTTTAGTGTTCATCTTTATTTGCTAAAATACCTTGGTTTAGTTAACATGATATGAATTTCTTGAAGCTCAATCCTGGAAAAGGTTAGGACACTACGGAAATCATTTGAGTTTAGTTATGGCAATTCCTGCCTCAAATGGAGGTCAAGTATGAGAAGAGCTTGATGAGCTTTCCATGTGCCTCTTACAGAGATATATAATATATATATATATATATATACACACACACATCTGTATGAAAATCGAATAAAAAGACGGAAGTGGAAGATATATGAGTCATTTTTTCACAGACAATTATCTCTACTTTCCAAAAAATGTACCAGATGTAAGTTTGCTGCATACTCCTTGCGAAAGTATTGCGGGTAAGTTCTCTTTATAATCTAAAAATTGTTAGGAGACTACTTAAATAACTTGACTTTGGTTATGGCTAATTCCTGTTTCAAGCGGAGGTTAAATGAAAGAGCTTGATGAGGTTTCCATGTCCACAAAATTATGTACCTTGAACTCTGCCATATATGTACATACCTTCTCACACATCTATTTTAAAGCGGAATAAAGAAGATGGAATTGGAAGGAATATGTGATGTTTTTTCAGAGGCAATTACATCTAATTTCCAAAAATATATAACGGATGTTAGTTCTCTGTATACTCTTTGCATAGTTTCCTGACCTTCAATTGAATAGACTGTTTACCCTTTAAACTGTTTTGACACAGTAACGTTTACAATCATCACGTATTGGCATGTCAATATTTGCATACTGCAATCGTCTTAAAAGACGGTAGATTAGCTAATTCCTGTTTCACAAGAATTCAGAAGAGTTTGCAGTGCTTAATTGTTTTTTGGTGCTTGCATCAGTTCTGCTCAAGCTTTTTCCCACAAACATTGTGAGCATATATTTACATATTTTAGTTTGTTTATCAAAATCGTAGTTTATGTTGGGGTCATTGGACTTTGTCGGAAAGAATACATGCTATTACCTACTTGACAATGTTGTTTCTCTTTTTCTATACAGACAATATTCTTTTCCGAGCTGCAAACATCTGAAATCTACAAAATGCTGGAACGCCTCATTAATTATGTCATTTACAAAGTAAGATCTTAGTCAATTGCTTGTTATTTTAGTTTCTAACTTTCTGCTCTGCTGCATTTGGTACTTAGTTTGATTTTAACTTCATGCTTTTGTGTTTGCTTTCCTTTCCAAGAAACTTTTTCTTTGGTGGGGAGACCTTATCTCTTAATCTGTCCCCTTAGATATTTATTATTGTTTGTTCCTTGAGAAGTACTAGAATCGTCTTGCTACCAGTGAAGCGCGGAAATGATTCATCTATTTATATTTCAAATGAGCATGAAAACAATATTTTAATCAAGGGTACTTTAGTTAAGAGATTTCTTGAGATCATAAATTATTTGGTTCATTTCTGGCATAATAAATGCATTGCATATCATTTCGTGTAGTAACTTGGTTGGTGTTTATTTATTGCTCTCTTTCCAGATTGTTTTGACCACAGTCTGTTGTTTATGTGTCTATTGTGAAAAGTGTCTACAGGCCAAAATATCAGATCTTCTATGCTCGGTGCCCTCATCCCATCTTCGATTTGTCTGTTGACATTCCAAACATCCATTTTTCCTTCTTCTGTAAAGTTTGCCAATTATTCTGTTTAATTCACAAGCTGTTTCTTTTTTCTGAATTTTTATAAATATGTTTGTAAAATGAGATGCATGCGATTCAAATCTATCTTATTTATAATGTTTTGCTAGAAATCTTCTTAGTGTTTTTTTTTTTTTTTTTGCAAAAGGCATCTCCATCTTATTTTTAAGTGGCAAAGATCTCACTCTTCGTAATTATTTTCATTTCATGCACATTTAGTCAGCTCCTTCTAGGTTAAACCAAAATGAGTTCAATTACTTGCTGTCATTGTAATCTATGTCAAGCTTCTTTAAGAGAGGCATACACAATTTGAATTGGTTGTTCCTCAGTTTCTCTTCACTACATGGACCAGTAGCCAACTTAGCATATGTTCTAGTAAAATTCTTTTTGACACGCTAAATACACCCAGGTTTAAGAACTAAACTTGCTTGATGAAGTTACCATTGTCAGAAGCAGACACATTCATGTTGTTAGGTTATACTTGCTCTGCAGAGGACTAACATTTCTGGACTTGTGTTCTGTATTGATTGTGAGAAGTTTTATTCTTCGTGCTTTTGACTTAAATTGCTGCATATAAAATGAATATTTAATTGTTTGCTAGACTGACACAAAGTGTTTTCTTGCCACCTCCGGACTGCACCCCCAGTCACACTCTTTGGTAACATAGTTGTGGGGAAGCCTCTTTAGCAAAAACTGATTAAATTTATCTTGAGGACAAGAATCCATGTAAATCCTTGTAAACCAATCACGCAGAAATAATTTGCAGCCTATATAAAGTTGAAAGCTCCCATCGCTAATGTATCTGATGAAAATTTGTTTACTGAAATTCTGCAAACTTGTATTTCATACTTGAGTGTCCTCTTGGTAATTCAGCTATACCAGTTTTGTGATGTGTGCCAAAGAGTAGTGATTAATTAGCTTTTGACAGGGAATTTTTCTCCCACTGGTAGTCCCACCAACTACATTTCAAGCAGGCTTATGGTCAACTTGGCTTGCCGTGCTTTGTTTATTAAAGGTAATTAAAGAAAACAAGTAACTTTGATGTTGGATCTCTGGGATGTCTACATGATGGAATTGTTGCTTGCCTACTGTGCAGATGTTTCAGGCTTTAGCTAGGGATAGACTCGAACGCTTGAATGCTTCTCCTTCTGCTACAACATGGACGTACTTCCGTGTATATTCTGCTCTGTTGTTTGTTTTCTCTGTTGACTTGCTATGGTAAACTCTGTGTTCTTTCCTTTCTCATGTATTGCTAGGTTGCAATTCTCCTTGGCCTTGCAAATGCAAGTTTATGAGTTACAATCCTGGTATACAGAAGAACATTATATAGTTGGCCATTGAAGCTTAGTCTTGGCTAGGCCGGTAGGTATATGAAATAGGGAAATTCTGACTGTGTTCCTGTTTCAATAATTGTACGTAGCCTTTTGTTAGATATCCTTCAGTAGGTCATTTTCTTGAGGTGTTACTCTTCTGTGGTGTGTTTATGTGACAATCAAATCAAGTTCACTGCAGCAATTGATGCATTGATCTTTTATATAAAAGCATCATATCTCCTACAATTCTCCTAGTCTATTTGTACAAGGCATACAAAATCCATTCACTTCACCAATGTAAACAAATTCCGTTGACTTCCATATGCTGCTGGCATTTCCTTCTTCATCTTTCTATGTTTCCTTTTCTTTATAGTCAGCATGGAACACCAAATTCGCCCGCTGATTTGGTGATTCACATTCCTTGGGTTTCTATGCTTGTCTTCAGGATGTATAATCTCTTGGGTGCGCACCTTAGCGATTCCGCCAACTTGTGAGGCTAATTACCCTTGGTTCCCTGTGATTGCATCACAACTTGAATTAAGATGCTGTTGTGCATTGAGAAATGTGTTATTTTCCTCTTCTTGCGTTATGCTATAAAGAGCTTGATAGTTAGTATGATTAATGAGCCTTTGTTCAAATATGAAATCTGCGAGGGAGGCAAACTTTGTATTTGTTAATCATTAATTGCTTTTGAAAAAAAAAGGAATTTACTGGCAAAGATGTAAAAAAGTTGTAAAGAAAGAGTCAAATTAGAAAGTCCGCTACTTCTGGGCTGTATGTTTGTTGTCTATGGTAATTGAGTAGCTTCTGGGTTATGTATTCATGACCTGTAGTTGATGCTGCATTAGTCATTAATTTGAAGAGCTGATGTTTGGTATGCATGTGAGGATTTGCTGAATATTTCGTAATCAATGTTAAACAGTGGGAAGGTGTTATTCCATATATTTGAATTGTGCTATAATAATCAAACACCTGTGAAGGCAGTATTTACACTTTTCTCTGTGTTATTGTCAGAAATCTCTACTAAATATAGATTTGTTGTTGCAGGATGTTGCTATGTCTTAGAATGTACAGCATAACTAGCTCTTCAATGTTTTTGTTGCTATTTTTTGAGCCTTCTAGCATTGCTTTCGAGACATTGCAGGTAATGTTGACTTTTCGTTGGATAACAGCTTTGTCATGCAGAACAGTATTTTATGTGATTTGGCTGATGCTTTCCTATCTTTAATCTGTAGGCCATTGTGGTTCATGGCTTTCAGCTACTTGAAATATGGCTGCATGACTATGCAGAGGATGGTGCCAATAGCAGATTATCTAAAATATTTGATATATCCCCAGCTGGTGAGTTTCAAAATCTGCTTCTTCATATGGTTGTTTTGCTGGTATGTTATTGTATTTAAGCAGGGACTCTTTTTTACTGTTATTTACACTGCTCTCACGAAAATAGTTTTCTCTAAGGTTTTTCTGTAGCTCCTTGTTTGCAATTATATCTGTTTGTATGAAGTACACATACATGTGAATTGTAGTTAAATTAGTTTTCCTTTGCAATAATACTTTTAATAGGCTTGAGCTTCCATGGTGATGTCAATAGAGGGAATAGCTACGGTTTTCTAATTGTGTTGCGTACAATTCTTTTAAAGGCTGCTGTTACTTCCGTGGACTATATGGATATATATTTAATTTGACATGTTTTGCTTTAAGTCTCCTCATAGTTATATGGTCATTATGAAAAGGTTTAGGAAATATCAATATCCTGATGGTATTTGTATGATTTTTCTTTTTGATTCTCTCTTTTGATGGAAAATGTTGATTCATGTTTTTAGGACGTGAGTTTCACTGCAGTAGAACTTGAATTTCTTCCATTTTGTTTGCATTGACATAGTAATGCTCTATTTGGTCTTAGGTTCACTTGGGGAGTGGAAAGGCATCGTCATCCGGAATTTGGGTTTTTTTCTGGACATGATGACATTGCTAATGGCTCTTGCTCATTATCTGCACATTTGGTGGCTTCATGGCATGGTATTTCATTTTGTAGATGCGATCCTTTTCCTCAACATCCGTGTAAGTCTTCCTATATAATTATTATTACAAATGTCCCTTATCATGTTTTTGTTGTTTATGTTACCTCTGTCCTCGTATTGATTGTTTCTCTTATATCATTCCTAGGCCCTTTTAAGTGCAGTTGTCAAACGTATCAAAGGTTTCGTGAAGTTACGTATGGCTTTAGGAACCCTACATGGAGCACTTCCTGATGCCACATATGAAGAGCTCCAAGCATATGATGATGAGTGTGCAATTTGTAGAGTAACTTAGCTTGTTCCTTATCTGATTTAGTTCTTTCAATTTACCTGCATCTGATATAGTGAAAAATGACAGGAACCAATGGCGAAAGCAAAGAAGCTGTCTTGTAACCATCTTTTCCATCTCGCATGCTTGAGATCTTGGTATGCTTGACGTTGTATTTTCCATAATTCTTCAAAAATTCTTCGGTGAAGTAGTTAATTGTTGTGGGAAGTAAAATTACGCTTACTTGTCAAACCACAGGTTGGACAATGGTCTAAGTGCAAATTACTCATGCCCCACTTGTCGGAAGCCACTTTTTACTGGTAGATCTGATAATGCAGTGAGTCCCAATGTTGCAGATACTTCAAGAGATGAGCAGCTTGCTCGTCAAATGAGTACTGGAACAAATCTTGATGGTAGCCTGCATCCTGGAGTCTTCCCTAACCAGTCTCAGATTGTAGAAACGGGTGATTGGAGGTATAAATTTTTTCAATGGTTTTTGTGTGTTTACACTACCAGGACTATGGCTTTAGGTGGTGTTTGCAAATGCTTATAAAAGGAGCTTGTTGGCTTTTGCAGCCGCAAAAGCACATTTTTAGTGTTTGGAATGCTGACTTTTGCTTTTGCTTGTCTAAAAAAAAGTCAGAAAAAGCACAAGCCGCAAAAGCATGCCCAGGGGTGCTTCCCCAACTGCTTTTGGAATTATGTTATTTTTGAAAGGTTTTTAAATAGAAAAGTTACTTCTCATTAATTTTTGCAAACACCTAATTAATGATTTAAGTAGCTTTTTAAAAAGATTTGCAAACACTCCCGACTTATTATTAAAAGTTACTTAAAGTGGCTTTAAGCAAAAGGATTGAATAATCTCCTTTCATAAGCATTTGCAAACACCACCTTAGTGAAGAGTAGCTTATTACTGATATAGCTGGGTAGAAGATATTGGACATCATCATGTATATGATTTCACTGATTCTGAGAGCTTCTCTATCATACCGTCATATTTTCATTTAAAGTTCATTGCTCTTAATAACTCAAGATCTGAAAATCTGGTGTATTGACATGGACCATGAGGCTTGTAACTGAGTTGGTTTTAAATAAGTTCTTTGCACTTGCTGATGATTGTAAAGCCTTCTTATTTCTCTTATGCTTATCGCTTTCCCTGGTTCCTGTACTTCTGTCATATGATTTAATCAGTTAAAAAGTTAGAATAAATGTTGTTCTTTCTGGTTTATTTCTGCATGCACTGTTCAGGAGGACAAGAACTGATCCAACTTGGTCGGGTTTAGATGGAGCCAGCTCATCCGGATTTAGTCGTGTTCAGATGGTAATGAGGCAACTTGCCGCTGTTGGAGAGAATTATGCCCAAACTGCCTTTGAGGATTCCACATGGAGTCTGTTTCCGCCTAACCCCTCTCAGGCTGGTACATCCAGGGCAGCCGTCTCTGTTGCTGGCTCCACACAATATCCCAGAGATGGTGGTGGCTTGCGTTTGAGGCCGACAACACTAGCCACGAGCCATAACTTAGCGCATATAGTTTCCATGGCTGAAACAGTTAGAGAAGTGCTGCCTCACATCCCCGATGACATAATTTTCCAGGTATTAAGTTCAGTTTAGTATTTAGAATGGACAAGGTTTTCTTTCTCTAAAATATTGAATATAATCTTTTCATGCCCCGTAAGTTACTATGACACTTCTTGTCAGTAGTAGCTGCATCCTTACCTCTCTTCACATTTCGTACATCATGTTTTATCTCAGATTTTACAAAAAAGACGCACTTTTTTTGGTGAATGTAGTGGTTTGACTAAATTAAAAGAGTGAAACTTTTCAACAAGAGTACAATGCAATTATTTTGGTCTATAACTTTCTTCTTCTTCATTTTTTTTTTCCTTTTCCCATTATGAGATAGAATGACTTGTTATGGGGTTCATAAAAAGTTTGTAATTTTCCATAATTACATAGCAGGACTTGTAGTCATGCACAATGGGCTTACTATGATGTGCTAGAATATGCCCAATCTTCAAAATGTTGGAGGTGGCATCAAGATAAATTAATGAATCTAGATATACTCATACCTTTAATGATGTTAAAGAAATATCAGTTCTATGGTTGATAATGATAAACTCTAATGTGACCTATTAATGATATAAGGTCATATGTTTTTCATTTTGCATTATACATTGAATTCCTAGTTTTATAACTATTTTCACAAATCTATGTAAGCTCTTGTACTATCTAAGGTAATGCAACATTCAGCTTTCATCTCTTACCTTACAATCTCTCAAGTCTTTTTTCTTCCTCCCGCATTAGTCTTCTCGCAACAGCAGTCAGTCAGAATGTCTTATGTTGTGGAACTTCTTTGATGTTATTAATTGTTAATGATTTTTCTTTTCATTTCTGAAATGCTAGGGTGAGGCAAAGGGGATTTGCCTAATTTCTTTGCAATTCACCGTTTTCTTTGTCTCTTCAGTTTATACTGGTATGCTTTGCTACATTATTAATGTACTTGATATTGCAGGATCTACAGCGGACAAATTCTGCGGCCGATACTGTGAATAATCTTTTGCAGATGTGATACTAATGTTCTTTCAGCCTTACTTGGAGGTTGAGCAAGTTCAGGTGGGATTTGCATGAAATAAAGATAGATTTTATAAGCCTCATTGCTGTATATAGTCTTTATCATATAAGGGGATCACTACATCTGTTACGAAATAGTGCAAACTTCACCAATGTATTGAAATAATGCAAACTTCACTTCTGAAACGGAACTGGATTTCGCCAATGAGCTCATTTATCAGTCTATGATATCTCATGAAGTCTAGTTAAAAGTCACCTTACTTTTCTGTGGCAATGAAATATTTTTTTATCCGTTTTGTTTGTCCTATTTGCAGATGACGCCGTTCTGTTTAATATTTTAAAAGTATCTGTTATTTCGTAGTGTTTTTTTTTTATGGTTAAAGCAAGATATTACTAAGAAAGATCAAAGCATTACAAACAGGAAAGAAGGAAGCAACGATTCAAAGAAGAACAAGAACATAAAAACTAAGCTAAAACAGCGCACTAAGGAAAAACTAAAACGGGGGGGGGGGGGGGGGGGGGGGGGGGGGCGAATCCCGTGGCAATCAAATGAGCTTTTGAATTCGTCTGTCGGGGAAATAGCAGCAAGTTTCCAAAAAGGCCATTAGTGGATAAGATCATGGGATTTTTAGTAAGCTCTTGGTAGACCTGAAAGATCTTTTTGGAAATAGCTTGAGAGTCAGGTGTCCTGTTCATATGAAGAACCGCATTACAATGATGTCGCTACACTTCAATGATGCTTCTCCAAGTCCACGAGCACCCTGAAAAGGACTTATATGATGCCAAAAAGGGCTGCTTTTGGATATACTTATAAGAGAGCAGCAGTGCAAAGAGTTCTGCATTCGGGTTCAAAGAGAGTTGCGAGAGTTGCCAAGCAACTTTAGAGACCAAAGCGCGATTAACATCCTCCATTCTTTGAAGCCCAATCCCACGAGACGAGAGAAAGGCGCTTAGACCTTGTGGAACCGCTCCACCAGAATTTGCGCATGGATCGGCCTAAAGATCTGCAGATGCGAAGCAGAATGATGGACGTTGATAAAGGATAGATAGGAGCTATTTAAGCCACTGATTTGAGAAGGATGAGTTTTCCCGCTTGGAATAAACACCGAGCTTTCCATGCTGCAGATCTCGAGTTAAATTTCACCCACCAATTCATGATTGTCCTCTGCTCGGTTTTTGGGGTTACAAAAGGTTAGACAGAGGTGTTTTTTATGATGATTGTACTCCTTGAAGTCAAGAATTTGCTCTAGTGTTTGGTGGTCCATGTTTCGGTCGAAGTGCACGGGTGGCTTTGCGTTGTTGGGCCCAGGATCTGACCATTCGTAGAAGAGGTCCAAGCATTACACTAGGGCGTTGGCATGTTGTTCGATTGCCTAACAAAAATCTGTGATGTCGTCGGCAAACATGAGGTGTGAAATCCATGGTGCATTGCGGCTAATATTAACACATAAAAAATAAGTGCTGTGTCTCGGTTAGAAGTTGGAGATGTTATAGTGCCCCTACTCCACATATTATTTGGGTAATTACAGTTAATCTATGAGGTATGGTCTAATTGCAAAAACATCTTTTACGATTTGAATAGTTACATACTCCCTCTGAGGTTTGATAAAAACTTTGCATGTAGGTCTCTTAATCAGTCAAATGTGAGAGAGAGAGAGAGAGACTTCTGTAGGTATACCAAATCCATTTTTTATTTGAAAGGAGGCTCTTAAGAATCACTTGTCACACATTTATTAGTTGCATCTGTTCATAATATGTTGGGTCTTAACAAATGAAATTCATTAGGTCTGTTGAGAGAAGAGCGTCACCAGGACTCGTAAAGACGTGAAGAGTCTGCGACACTTCAAGAAGAGTCAACAATGCCTTTGACCAAGTTCTAGCGCCTGAATAGGATTTTTGAGTCTACAAAGCAATCGACTCTTCAGTTGGTTACCTTTTGAACAAAATCAGCTTTCAAACATCTATTTATAGCCCCTGAAGCCTTATTATTCAAAGCATTGCACTTCACTGCATAAAACTATCCAATCTTATGCTAGAATTCTTTTATTATGGTAGTTGTTTAGAGTCCAATGAGTAATTGGGATGAATCGGTTTTGTTGATTTTTTTAGTGTGATTTGCATGATTTAGTTATGCTATTTATGTTTCATATCTTGACTTCAATGCCTTCATGTGCGTACACTACACATACATGACTGATATGATTTATATGCTATGTTGCACAACAGAGATAGAATCATTTGCTTCAAAAAAAAAAAAAAAAAAGAGATAGATAGATTCATAAATATTGCATGTTTCTTACTTAGTTAAAAATATTCAAAAATTAGATGATCTAGTCCGTGTGCGACTAGAATCAATAAGTATATAAGGGTTTTGAGAACGTGACCAGCTGAACCGAAAATCAATTAGGAATTATCTACATTGAATATCTGATCTGATATATCTAGTTATTCAGTTAAATGTTGATATTTTATCTTGATTTCCATGAAACCAAAGCTCTGAACAATTGTTTTTATGTTTATTCAAATTCTTTTCTTGATTAATTAAAAATTACCAAAAGGTTAGACAGTTTAGTTCATACCAAGAGCAGCTAGAATCACTTTCAGAAATGTGACCATCTCAACTAAAACTGAATTCAAAACTGCCTGCATTGAATAACCGATCCCATAAATCTTATGGTAAATTGAATAAATATATTATCTTGATTTTTTTTCATGAAACCTCTAAACAATTTCTTTTACTAATTTATCTTTTTGTTCATTCAAATTATGTTTTAATTTAATAATTCACTATTTAAAACTCTCTCTTACTTGAAAATTAAATGAAGAATAGATAGTGAAGTTAATTTTTACTAGGTTGACACTTTATTTGGAGAGCGACATTTGGGTAATTTACTTCCTTATGTTTTGTATGATTAGCGACTATATTGGTTGCAGCTACATGACTGCTCAAGGTTTTGGTGTCGTTGATAGGGAAAGTTAGCATTCAAAGCAGTGTTATTAGAACCGGACCTTGCCGGTTTGAGTGGACCGGCCGGCCGAACCGCCGGTTCGGCTGGTTAAACCGGTCAAAACCGCGAACCGGTGCCCTGGTGGGCGGCCCGGTCCGGTTATATTAACACTGATTCAAAGTTAGCTTTTACTATTTTATTTTTATTTTAAATTCTTTTATTCGCTTTACATTAGCACTTGCTTTTGTTTGTCTGTTTTAGATAAAAGCTGGTGTATGACCCGACAAAAAAATCATAATCTTATTATGTGTGATCTTGAGATAGAAAGGACTTGCAGGAAAACATTCGAGCTCGGAAAGAAATGTGTAATATGTCTTTTGTAGAAGAAATGCAAAACGAGACACCAAGGCCGAGAAATGCTTCATCTCCTTTGGTGGAAGGAAGAACGCAATTGAGACTATACCACATAAGAAGGAATGAAGAACTACCAAGCCTTGATGGGACGACATTACGTATCAGAGTATCAAACCCTATCGGAGAAATCAAATCTGCTATTTTTCACATGGTAATTGACAATCATTTTTGGGGAGGAGTCGTTGAAGCTCTCGACAAGCACTTAAAAACTTTCTTGGGCATCTGCAGTGCCTTTTAGGTATACTAATGACTCAGAAAAGCTCTCAATCTCTCCTTTCTCACTAAAGGATCGAGCTAGTATTTAACAGCGAGAGCATATTACCACATGGGAGTAGATGGAAATGAGATTTTTGGGAAACTACTTCTCACTTGCAAAATTTACCAAAAATAAGGACATAAATCTCACATTTTTGCCACTTTGAATACAAAATTGCCATGAAGCTTAGGAAAGATTCAAGGAACTGGTCAAAAAATGCCTACAACATAACATAATCCTTGTATATTCAGTTACTACCTTTTATATAGGTCTGAACAATGCAAATAGGGTAGTACTAAATGCAGAGGCAGAGGGAACCTTCATGCAAAATGGAAAATGTTGAAACCTTTGATATATATTTTGAAAGACATGGCAATTGACAAAGCTCAATGGAGCAGCCAAGGAATTCAATGAAAAAACAAGCTGGAATCCATGAAATATATGCAATAAAATTATTGATAAGCGTAAATCATATACATGTTTTTAACGTCAATTTTACTTGGTTTTACGTTTGTTCTTTCGTACTTTTGTGTCTTTTTACTTTTGTGTTTCTGTTTTGTTGGTTTTGAGTCAAACACAACAAAAATAAGCCATTACAAGAAGAACATTTGAATAATGATAAGGTCAAGAAGTTAAGATGAAGCATTGGGCATGAAGGGGAAAAATATAGGAAAAATCAAAAAATTGAAAGCATCTGAAAGGCGCTCGAAACTCAAGTAAACTAGAGAAGAAGAACCACGAGCACCAAAGAGAGAGAGAGATACCACTGTATAGGAAGAGAAGCGTTGTGAATGCTTGTAAAAGTATTGCACGCGCAAATTAAAAAGTGGTTAGACTTACTGGCTTAAAGGAAATGCGTGAGAAGACGCATGAGAAGAGAGTTCATGGTAATGACTGCCTCAAGCAGAGCTCACAACACCTCTGAAACAGGAATCTACACTAACAACACACATTTTTTACGTCTGCAACGCTGAGACCTGATCACTTCTAGAAATCAAATATTTTTAGTTTGCATACTACTCGTATAGTTCTTATACAATTGATGTTATTCAACTTTAGTGGAAGTTTTATGTTTTATGTATCAATAATGTAGATAATTTTTATTTAATTTATGTTTAATCATATTTTATGTTACTTTTTGTAGAAATAAAGTTGTTTGGTTGTTTATCTTATGTAGAAATATAATTGTTCGGTTGTTTGTGTTATGATTTACTTCATGTTCTGACTAATATTAAGAGTGAACTTACTGAAAATAAATATGTTAAGATAACATTGCATAATGTTTTTATGTTTTGCATTCATATTGTAATCCATGTCATTGAGTAATTATATTGTTACATGTGACTATTAATGGGTGAAGCTGTGATACATGGACCAATGCTACTTCGATCTTATGGTAGTATTACGGGTGTTCGTGGGGTTTTGGCAGGTTATCGTTGAATATGATCATATCCAAATTAGTGGGTTAGCAATTTGTCAACTCGAGCGTGTTAAGTTAAAAACTCAATCATGCGCGTTGCGGGATTGCGGACTGAGTGGGTGGCGGGTTTAAATTGTGAGGAAAAATATAGTAACATTTCGATATTAAAACAAAAAAAATAGCCTACTTTGTGTTCTATAAAAAAATAAAAATACATACCACAACTTAATGATACATCTAAACCACAACATAACTTTAAAATAACAATATAAAGATATAAACGAACAATTTATCAACATAAATTATAAAATAACAATTTAAATCGATTTACAATCCAAGATATAACTATCAAACAACATAAAAAAAATATTATAGCAATATTATGAACATACAACTATATGACTTACGAGAACTTTCCTTGATGATCTCCTCATTCCTCTACAAACTAGGGGTGTAAGCGGGCGGGTTTGCGCGGATTATATTTAAAATTGTATCATACCCATATTTCGCAGGTTACCAATTTATCAACCCCAAGCAGGTGAAATTATAAAATAAACCATGACGTGTGCGGGTGTGGGTGTGTCGAGTCGGGCAAGTCTTGAACACCCCTAGCTGGTATAGTTGATGCACAGGATTATTGTAGATGCATTACGTGACTAATGCTTCTTAGATCTGAGGATTTGGCAATTTACCTTCCCGTGTTATGCTAATTTGGCAATTTACCTCCCTGTAAAAAATAAATAGGCAAATTACCCCCTTGTGATTTCATAATTTGGCAAATTACCTCCTTATATAGGGAGGTGTAGCTCAGTTGCTCAAATTTGAGAGTGAAAATGGTTTTTTGGGCTAAAAAGGACAATTATACCCTTTATTTCTCAAAAAAAATATGTAAATTTTTGGTTTTAATATTTTAACTTGTTAAAAAATGCAAAAGTTAAAACTAAATTAAAAATAAGTTATGATTTCGTAATATGTATGTTTTATAATTGATGACGCCCCTTCCACGCCGTGCTCGTCATCGGAGCCGTTCGCACGTCGATCCCGACTCAAGATGCCCCTGGGTTCGGCGAGTTCTCGGCTGCTCCGTCGCCGCTACAACTATCCACAACCCTTGGGGGTTCGGGCTCCGTTCGCACGATCTCCCTTCAAACTGCTTCCTCGGACCAATCTTGAGCTCTTCCGACCTCCTTGGCTCGCGCCTCCTTCACTAGGTGGGGCTATCTCTTGCTTATATCGGGATCAGTGATCTCAGGGGGGGGATGTGTTGTGCTTGAGTTCTCTTATTTTACGACTAACCCGCTTCCCTATTTATAGGGCGAGGGAGAGGTTATAAGTGTAATTTGGCCCTGGGCACGTGTCACCGTGCATGCTCGTCCGAGGGTAATAGGGTATTCGAGTACCCTTGTAGAGTAGGGCACGTGGTGCCTGCATGCTACCCTCGGTGCATGGCGTGTTCCGATCACACCTTATAACTTCCGAACCCTCGCTCTCCATTGGGAAAGCGGGGCGGTCGAGCCCTGTGAGGGTGACAACGCATCCGAGCGAGTGGAATGTGACGTCGACTCTGACGTCCGACCCTTCCTGGCACGTGTCACCGTGCATGCTCGTCCGAGGGTAATAGGGTATTTGAGTACCCTTGTAGAGTAGGGCACGTGGTGCCTGCATGCTACCCTCGGTGCATGGCGTGCTCCGACCACACCCTATAACTTCCGAACCCTCGCTCTCCATTGGGGAAGCGGGGCGGTCGAGCCCTGTGGGGGTGACAGCGCATCCGAGCGAGTGGAATGTGACGTCGACTCTGACGTCCGACCTTCCCCTCTGGTTGGGGAAAAGGGACGGTTGCCACTGGTTGATGAGTAGGTGACGTACGCCTGCATGTGATGGATACGACCCCCCTCGGGGAGTACGTGTAGCATAGGATGTGATATAATAAATATTTAACGAGGGTTCGGGGGGTAAAGGGGGGTCGATATACCTGGGGTCGAGTATTGTGCGAGAAAGGGGGTAGTGAGGCGAGATGAGGTCAGAAGATTAGGCCACGTGGACGGGTACGATCCCAAGAGGGAGAGTATGCGTCATCATAAGTCCCCTGTCTCTGTCGCAGTTCGCAGAACGTGGCAGAGAGTAAAATAGTTAGGGGCCTAATCATCTGACCGCGTGTCGGCCTCACTTCCTGATTTCTCGGGATTCCTCAAACTTCCCTCATACGCTGAGTCAGACGTGTTATCCATCCGCGGTTATTGGGTTTCGAGCGGGAGTTATACCGCCTTTTTGCACGTCTATTTAGGTTTCTTGCGTTGCGGTTCTTGAGGTTCATAGCCTTCTGCCTTCTTGTAGCTATAATTTTCTTTGCTTCTTTTCATCCATCATCATTATGTCTGCTAACGCTGCTGCCACCGCTTCCTCCGGATCTACTCCTCCTGCCTCTCCATCTCGATCAGTGCCATCTTCCCCTCTGGCAACTCGCCGCGGTAAGCGCACGGCCGCTTCCGCCGCTCTGGAGAAAGGGACGCCATCCAAAAGACAGGCGGTGAATATAAATGACGCCGCGAGCACCGCGACCCAGGCCACTGTTGACAGCTTACTCGCCAAGTACAATGTGGCGATGGAGAATGTGGCGGTGTTGATCCCAGAGCCTTCGGACCGGGCGAATGATCCCCCTACCGGCTACTTGACTGTCTTCTTTCCCCAAATCGAGGCAGGGTGGCGTATGTTTGTGCCGCCTCTTTTCCGAGATGTAGCCAAAGCCCTAGGGCTTTGTCTAAGTCAACTAACGCCCAACGCCTTCTCTATTATGGCTGGGTTCGAGATCACTTGCCGGGGTCGTGGGCTTCCTTGCACAGCCGACCGCTTGCTGGCCTTGTACGACGTGGGTGTCGGCCAGGTGCCCTTCTTTTATCTGACCCCTCGCCCCTCTCAAGCTGTTCCGGGGGCGAGGATTCTTACTGACGCTACTTCCTCCTACGGTAGCTGAAAATCCTCTTTCTTTTTCGTGAAACCCCCGGGCCGTAGCTGCGCGAGCTGGGGGGTGACGAACACGTGGTCGAGCGGTCCTTCGGAGTTGGATTCTGCTCATCTTGACCGGGTTCGGCTCCAGATGATGGAGGAAGGGTACTTCCAGGCGAAGTACCATGTGATGAAGCTTACCAAGACTCCAAGGTTGTTCGAGCTCTGCGGTCTTCAAGGAGGGGTTAGGTCAACCCATTTTCCAACTTTGCAACAGGACCCTGAATTTTGTAAGCTTTACTTCCGCTCCCTCTGGTTTCTAGCTTTTCTCGTTTCCCTTGTATGCTGAGTTTCCTTTTTTTCTGATCTACGTCCTCAGGTTCGCTGGTGTCCACTTTGGCAGAGGCAGCCAAAAATGTGCTTGTGCCCCCTAAAGTTCCTAAGGGGGGCAGGTCTGTTTCGAGGGAAGGCTTCGTCTTCCCAATCCATGGCGGATACCAGGGTCGAGGAAACCCCACCGTCTTCCCTTCCATCTCTGTCTACTCCTAATAAAGAACTGGCTTCGTCTCCTCGTCCGGCCCCTAGGCTTAGCAGCGATGCGAGCTCAGCTCCGCCGTCCCCTGGCGGTTTCAATAGTCTTCGGGAGGATGATCTCGACCTCTTCCGTGACCTGGCTCCTCTTAGTCTTGACACCGATTTTGACTGGGTCCGGGAATCTTTGCCTGCTTCCTTCGACTGGGGCGGCCTGGCTACTTCCCCTGCCGTGCATGAGGGGGCTTCGATCTCTCTGGCCTCTCCCCCTCGGGATTCTATTTCTCACCCATCACCTGACCCCCAAGGGAAGGATGCGGAGACTGCTCGTATGCCGGAGGGTCGGGGGGAATCCGACGCTCCCGCACCTTCTTCTCCGACCCTAAGGGATGGCTTAACGGGCTCGGTCGTAGGCTCGCCCGGGGCTGCCGACGTGGGGTCTCCTGTGACCCCTCCGAGTCCTCGGGACGACACGGCGCCCCAACAAGAAGAGATCACCCTATTGGGGTCGTTAGCCGAAGGCGGGAGACCGGAGGCTAGGGGTGATGAAGGTGGTGTTTTGAGGGAGGCCCGTGAAGAGGGCACTTCTTCACGAATGGTGGTGGATCAACCGGATCGTCCTAGATCCGTCGAGCGTTCCCTTACGGAGGAACTGCGTGGCATGGGTGGCGGTTTCGCCAGACTGGGCCAGGTGGTAGACTCTCTCGAGGTTGCATCGCTCCGGAACCGAGGGATCCAATGGTTGAAAGACCAAGCCGGTTACGAGGCGGTGGACGTAAGCCTTTTACCGTTTTCCCTTATGTCGATTTTTCTTCTTCCTTGTTTGTGACACGCTTCGCCTTTCTTTTATTCAGTTTAGCGCCCGTCAATTTCTGTTGCTGGAACACATTCACACTCTGGAGGATTGGGTAGCGGAATTGGAGTCCGCCGTTCCCGACCCTTCCGGGCAGGAGGACTTGGGGAATCTGAGGTCGGACCATGCCCAGGTCTTGGCCGATTTGCAGGAGGCTCGGACGGCTCTGGAATCCCGAATGAAGAGATGTCGCGAGTGGGAAACTTACGCGACTGTGCTGAAAGAAGAGCTGGATCGCGTTCGAGAGCAGCTTCGGGAGGCGGAGAGGGTGAGGAATGAAGGGGCCCTGGAGTTGGTGGCTTTGAGGGACACCCTGGAAACTACTTCTCGGCTGCTGAGGGAGGCCGAGGTGGGGCAGACGAAGGCGGTGGCTACCGCCGAGACCCTTCGGGTGGAGTTGGAGGTATGTCGGACAACCATCAATGATCGGATTGGTGATCAGGTTCGACGAGTCAATCTGGATCTTCGGAGGCAACTCGTCGAGAAGTCTCGTCGGGACGCATTCGACCGCATCATTCGATACATCGGCTCTCCGCTCCATCATGGTTACTTTCGGAAGGTATTTGCTGCCTTGGTCATGGTTGGGTACAAGGTATCCATACAACAATTAAAAGCAAGAAATTGGATCGTACCTGAAGCTGACCTGAGGACCCTCTCTCCCCAGGAGATTGAGGTACCATCGGAAATACCGCCCGGCTCTCCTCCCAGCCTTGCCGAAAGGCAAGCAATCCTTGAGGCCTATCAGGCTAAGCTCCCTTCCACTCGGATTGTCCTCCCGGAGGCTGGCGTGATGGCATCCCGGTGTTCTTCTCCTGGGACAAGGGCGAGGAGGATTCGGGATATGGCCAAGGAGATTTTGGCTGGTGGGCCGCTGGTGACTGGCCCTGGTCCTCCCGACTCTCGTCCTACTGATGTTCTTGCTCCTCGGGTGACGGAGACAGCCTTGCGGATGGCTTCCACCATCGGAACTTCTGAAGTCAGCGATGATGCTCCAACGCTTGAGGGGCGTCGCAGGTCGATAAGGGAGGGCAAGCGACCCTCCTGAGGGATGTTGTAGTCTAGGCCTCCTGTATTTAATTATTCTTTTCCCTTGTAGTTGTAATAATTCCAGGATTAATTATATCTTTTCCGAGGTCTTTCTTTATCTCTTTTTCGTATACCGTCTTTCACTAAATTGCCGGTTCGGGGTAGAATTTCGAGGATGAAACAATCGCGGGAGCACATCTGCTCCTCGTGCCGTGGTTCGACAAGGATTGTTGTTTTATTCCTTGGAAGTACGTGCGAGGCTCCTCGGGTTCCCGTGAAGGCACCCAGGAGTTGTGTAGCTATGACCCTCGAGGTGTATCATGGGGAGCAAGTCGACCTATGATACTCCTAAAAGAATCGATCGCCTTAGTTGCGTTGCTCGCGTGGGGCTCTGAGGTTCGTAACAAGATACCTCGTGTTAGAGCAGTTAGCTAGGGCCCTCGAGCCGTATTACGAGGAGCAAGTCGACTCGTGATACTTCTAAAGGGACGGTCGCCGGTCAACAGGGTATACTTCACCCCTCGTTGCGTGTTTCGACAAGGGTTGTTGTTTTTCCCCTCGGACGTACGCGTGGTGGCTCAGAGATTCAACGGGACATCTCCTAAGAGCAGTTGGCTAAAACCCACAAGTCGTATAATGAGGAGCGGGTCAACTCACGATACTCCATGCGGGTTTTCTGCCGGTCAACAGGGCGTACCCTTAGCCCCTCGTTGCGTGTTTCGACGAGAGTTGTTGTTTTTCCCCTCGGAAGTACGCGTGGTGCTCAAAGGTTCAGCTGGACACCTCGTAGAGCGGGGTTTGATGTAACCCCTCGAAATGCTACCCAAACCGGTCAACTTTTCCTTAAAACCTTTTCACAAACGTTCTCTTCAACGGCTGTAACGGCTCGGGGAGTCTCTTTAAGAGTCGCCTCGGACAATGGCCCTTCTTTAAAGGCTGTAATGGTTCGAGGAGTCTTTTCAACTCTGGCAACTCACAGCCCGCCGTTTCTTGGACCAACACGTCCCATCCGGCCGTTTTGATTATCGCGCTACTCTAAATGTTATTCACTTTAGCACGCATAATTTTCTTTGTCATCATTAGTGCCTCGAAAAGGCACATTAATAGCAGACACCCCTGTATGACTGCCACGCGTCCTTCCTGTCTCGTCTCTTATTGGTAGCCCGAGCGGTATCAGTGCTTTAGGCGTTTTAGTTGTTCCCGCCCAAACTGAAGCGTTTCTTCAGAGATTATAAATAAGCAAACTTACTTACCTCATTTCGTCACTTCATCTTCTGCATTCCAGCAACTCCTATCTTCTTGCTTCTTGCTTCTTGCTATCTGCTAAAAATGTCTTCCTCCGCTTCTTACTCCGAAAACATTTTGGGATCCGATGAGTCACCCTCCGAGGAGACTTCATTGGTGTTCCCCTCAGCACCTGCTTCTCCACCGACTGCTCCACGGCCGAGCCCTCCTACTGCTAATCCTTCTGGGGCCGGTTCCTCCCGCATTCGTCGCAGCTCACGAGCTGCGGCTTCCCAGTCTCGCCGGAGGACTATTCTTCAATTGGCGGCTGCTGCCCGCCGTCCTAGGGACTCTGACGAACGGGTTCTCCTTCGGGATCCCGTTGCTGGCGACATTGAGGTTGCCTTTGCCAACCGGGCTCCCTACAGGAACCCAGGGGTGGGATTCCAACTGGTGGCTGCAGAGGTCGAGCCCATCCACATGATGGGTGCAGGGCTTGCCGGCTACGCCCCTTCTCTTGAGAAGGCTGAAGCCGTGCAGACGCTGCTAGACCAGCACGGTATCCCTGGGGTGGAGGTGAGGATTCCGACCCCTAAGGAACGAGCTTACGACCCTCCCGAGGGTTTCTTGACCGTTTATTCTGAGCAAGTCCGCAACGAACTCCGCTACTTTTTTCCTGCTTTCATGATTGCCATTTTTAACTTTCTGCAAATCTGCCCAAGCCAACTAGTCCCGCATTCCTACCGGTACCTGGTAGGTTTTATTCTTCTGTGTGATTATCACAACATTCCTTTGACTCATGCCCTGCTGTTTGGGGCTTTTTCCCTTCGTCCAGTGAGACAGAGCTACCCCTTCTTCCAGTTGGTGGCTCGTCAATCTGTGAATTCTTTTATCACCCGTGTCTCGACCGCTTTCCCCACCTACCGCAACTGGCGGAGTTACTACTTTTTCCTTCGCAGGCAAAGCGAACCATGGGCTGTGTCTACTCGATGGGGGGTGAGCTATGTAGACATCGTCGACTCCGCTCCTAAGACCACCTTCCTGGAGCAGCGAGGATTCTTTTCCGCCATCTATGACTCGATGTCGATCCTCGAGCGTCCACGAGCCATGGTGATGGTGGGCCTCCAGTCCGGGGCTGCTTATCCCGAGAGGGCTGATATTCCAATGGGACGAGGCACTCCCTTCGGTAAGTATCTCTTCATTATATACTTCTTATTCGGTAATGCTCTGGTACCGATCCCCCTTTTTTATAAATCTTCTCTGAGAGGGGACGAGTTGGCCATGCATATGGTGAATAACTCTTCCGCAAGTGTGGCTAAAGCTGTCCAGGAGATCTCCTCGAATGATGGTTCTCCTGCTTCTGAGGGCCAGGCCACCTCGGGGCGACGTCAAGTGAACCCGGTTGCCGCTCCGGCCGCCATTCCTTCCGAGGGTGGTACGGCTTCCTCTTCTTCTCGATCCAGGGCTGCTCCCAGGGCGGACTCTACTCCACGCAGCCGTCACCCTACGCCCCTCGTCTCCCGCGATTTTACGGTGGATCAGACGGGGGTCGGCCAATCGGGGAACACTACTTCCTTCGATCCCCTTACCTCCGGAAACCCTGTTGCTCCTGCTAGGTCCGGGGCTCCATCATCTTATACTCCCGTGGCTCCTACAGGGGAGGGGACGAGTAGGGACCCTCGGTCTCCTCAATCCATCTTTATTCCTCAGGGTCTGCGAGACTGGGTAGATGGGTTCTTGGGGTCTGAGGAGCGAGGAACCCTCGGCCGGGCGGACATCGCTCACCTGTTGGCCCACTTATCCCGCAACGCTCTCGATGTATGTGCTCTTTTCTTCCTTCTGTGTGTTTTCTTTTGGTATACTTCCTCATGTTGACCCTCTTCCTCCTCAGGTGTTGTTCGTGGTTCGGGAGTTGGATACTCGAGAGATCATGTCTTCTCGCGACTCCCATCAACTAGCATCCCTCCAATCAGCTCTGGCCAACTCGAGGTCGCGAGAGCGTCTCCTCGCGCAGCAGGCGAGGAACCTGAAAAACATGGAGGAGGACTCGCGGGGCTTGATAGACTCCCTGATGGCTGATCGGGCTAAGATGGAGGGTCTTCAGTCGGACCTGGAGCAAGCCCGGGCGCGAGTGGTCGAGGTAGAGGTGGCCCTGGTGAAGGCGCTTACCGCAAAGGAGGAGCTCGAGGCCCGATTGGAAGCAGATTCGGCCGCGACACGTGCCGATTACGAGAGGAGGTTGGCTGAGGGGCTTTCGGCTGCTGCTCGCTCTTCTTCAGCGAAGAGGAAGGAGCCGGCAGGGCTTACTGAGGAAGACATCCAGACTTACATGGGTCGTGGCTACGATCTGTGTATGAGTGTGGTGTATAAGCTTCCGGGTGTTCCTCCGGGCATGGTGATCCCTTCATTTAGCGGGGCTCATCGCTCGAGGGCTGAACCTCGTCGTTCCCGAAGTCGTCCTCCAGTTCCTGCTTCTTCTCCTGCGTCCGCTGCTCCTACCTTCTCCTTGCCAACGGTACCCCTTGGTGGATCGAGGAGTCCTCCTCCCGAGCGGGTAATAAGGGAGATGACAGAGGAAGAGAGAAGGGCAGCCATCCGGGCCGGCAAGAGGCGTCGGGAGGATCGTTGAGGAGACGGGCGAAGGCCAAGGGGCGCTTGGGCTTTAGGAATTTTGTTGTTTCTTTTTCTCTCTTTTTATTTTCTTTATCCTTCGCCTCGCTTATGGCGGGTAGTAGGCGAAGCGAGTCATGTAATCCCGCCTCTTTTTAATGGAACTTCTCCCTTAGCTCTACCTGTATTGTTAGCTCATCTTTGTGCTGGTGTGTAGTGTACATATATTATTTTTATTTTTTGGGGCTGAACCCGATTAACTTCCGGGCTTCCTACGTATCCCTCATTGTAAAATTGGGAATCAAGCCGCATGTAGTTCTCTGAATTACATGGACTTAAGTAGATAATTCGACTGGGAAGTTTACAAGCTAAGTTACTTACCTGGGCCTGGTCCGTTCTTCGTTATTCTGAAAAAAGGGGGGCGTTGACTCTAATTTGCATCCAGCTATTAGGGGTTAAATTTCCGAAGGTTCAAGGCATGCCATGATCGCGGGTAGGTTTGGCCTTCCATGTCCCGCAGCTGATAAGTTGCTGCTCCCAAGATGCGGGATATCTGGTATGGTCTTTCCCAGGCAGGGTCCAATTTTCCCACGGCTTTCGACGCCCCTACCCTACGTAGGACCAACTCGCCCACTTGATAAGTCCGATCCCTTACCCGACGGTTATAATATCGCGCCATGCGGGCCGTGTATTGTGTGCTTCGTAGCGCTGCACTTCGTCTTCGTTCTTCCAGAAGGTCCAGCTCCAAAACCATATGCTCGTTGTTGCTGTTCTCTTCGTACTCTTGCACTCTCCAACTGGTGGTGGTTATTTCTGCGGGGATGACTGCCTCGTGCCCGTAGGCCAAGCTAAACGGGGTTTCTCCGGTAGAAGACCGAGCAATGGTTCGATATGCCCACAGCAAGCCTGGGATTTCCTCGACCCACTTTCCCTGATATGCCAGGAGTCGTGCTTTTAACCCCTGGATTAGGGTACGGTTCGTGACCTCGACCTGCCCGTTCGACTGGGGATAACCGACAGAGGTGAAGCGATGCTGAATCTTCCAGTGCTCGCACCATCTCGCGAGTTGGTTGCTAGTAAATTGCAATCCGTTGTCGCTGATAAGTACCCGAGGCACTCCAAATCTGCATACAATGTTACGCCATAGGAAGTTGATCACAACTGCAGCGGTGATCTATGCCATCAGTTCTGCCTCGACCCATTTTGTAAAGTAATCCACGGCAACCAGGAGATACTTCTTCTGCCCTCGATCCTGAATCATGGGACCCACGATGTGTATACCCCATTTGTC
Source organism: Misopates orontium (assembly GCA_946800315.1). NCBI lineage: Eukaryota > Viridiplantae > Streptophyta > Magnoliopsida > Lamiales > Plantaginaceae > Misopates > Misopates orontium. Next base: position 42,378,172 of record OX326947.1, on the reverse strand, counting down.
AAACGGGCAGGGGACAAGGTTGGGCTCCCATGCGGCCGCAGGGAGGTGCGTCATAGTGGCGTGTTTTTGGCACTGCTCGCATTGCCGCGCGAACTCCTTGGCATCCTTCTGCATCGTGGGCCAGTAATAACCATGCCTCAGTATCTTTTGGGCTAGACTTCTTCCTCCGGAGTGGTTTCCGCAACTCCCACGGTGCACTTCCTTCATTACATTAATGGCTTCTTCCTCGGACAAACATCGCTGATAGGGTTGTGAGAACCCCTTTTTGTACAACACCCCGTCTTTTATAAAAAAGCGAGTAGCTCTCTTCCCTAATCCCCCATGGTGCTCGTACTTATCCGGGTTCACCAAGTACTCCTTGATTTCCGTCATCCAACCTTTCCCATCCTTCTCTTCCAGATTCAATACCTCTAATGCTACGTGATTTTTCTCCGACGAGGTAATAGTAAGAAACGTTACCTGTCGAGATTCAATGGAGTGCATGCCTGCGGCTGTACGAGATAGGGCATCTGCTTCCCCGTTTTCGGCCCTTGGAATCTGTTCGATGGTGAATTCTTCGAATCTTTCCTGGGATTTGCGCACCGCGCTCAAGTACTCTTTCATCCTTTCATCTCTAGCCTCGTACATTCCCTTCACCTGCTGCACCACTAACTGCGAATCACTGTGGACATGGATCCGGGTCATCTTTCCTTCTTTTGCCAACCTCATTCCGATCAGTAGTGCTTCGTATTCCGCTTCATTGTTTGATACAGAGAAATCTATCTTCACAGCGAAGGATAGCGTTTCCTCGGATCCATCCTCGGGCATTGGTTTAAACACCACACCTGCTCCTCCTACGCCGCTGCTTGAAGAGCCATCGACGTACACCTTCCAAGTCTTCTCAACGCTAACTTCCTCTAGGGCTTCGTAAGTCTCCACAATAAAGTCGGCTAGTACTTGGGCTTTTATGGACGGCCGTGGGGCATACTGGATGTCATACTACCCGAGCTCCACAGCCCACTTCACCATTCTCCCCGACACCTGGGGATGGCTGAGTATGGCTCGCAGTGGATGCTTTGTGAGTATGGTAATAGGGTAAGCTAAGAAATATGACCTGAGCTTTCGCGCTGTCGTGACAAGAGCAAAAGCAAACTTCTCGATGGAAGTATATCGAGTTTCGGCATCCTTTAAGGTTCGGCTAGTGTAGTAGACTGGGAGGTGGTCTGTTCCTTTGGCTCGGACAAGCACCGCGCTTACGACCTCTTTTCCTACGGCGAGGTACACGAAAAGCCTTTCCCCTGGCTGGGGCTTGACCAACAGGGGCGGTTGGAGTAAATACTCCTTCAGATCACCGAACGCCTTCTGGCACTCCTCGGTCCACTGGAAATTTTTGACATTCCGAAGTACTTTGAAGAAGGGGAGCCCCTTCTCGGCCGCCTTCGAGATGAATCGGTTGAGTGAGGCCATTCTTCCCGTAAGTCGTTGTACATCTCGAACTGTAGCCGGGGCGGGCATCTCCAAGATCGCTTTGGCTTTTTCGGGGTTCACCTCTATGCCCCTCTGGGTGACAAGGAAGTCGAGGAACTTGCCTCCTTGGATCCCGAAGGAGCATTTGCGAGGGTTAACTTTTAGTCCAAACTTGTCCATGATCTGGAAAGCTTCCGTCAAGTCAGCGTTGTGCTGGCTAGCCTCTTGGCTCTTTACAATGATGTCATCCACATACACCTCCAGGTTATTTCCAATCATCGAAGTGAACATAGCATTCATAAGCCGCTGGTACGTAGCCCCTGCATTTTTTAATCCGAAAGGCATAACCAAGTAGCAATACGTACCAAAGTCTGTGATGAAGCTGGTTTTTTCTTGGTCTTCCTCGGCCATCGGAATCTGATTATACCCCTGATCTCCATCCATGGTTGAAAGCAGCTCGCATCCCGCCGTGGAGTCCACTAATTGATCGATGCTAGGCAAGGGGAAACAATCTTTCGGACACGCATTGTTTACTTCCCAGGCGAATCAACCCAGTCAGCCTTTGCAACTCAGACTTGATCACCTTGTTCCTCTCGGGACCCATCTTGCGTTTCCTTTGCTGCACCGGCTTGGCATCAGGTCGTACATCCAAGCAGTGTTTGCACACATATGGAGGTCCTCCTTCCCAGGCGAACACGTGCTGGAAACGTTGCAGGGTCTTGAGGAGTTGTAACTCGATGACCGGGTTAATGTTTGTTCCCATCTTGACCTTCTTCTCAGATTCTTCCGGAACGACCTGGACTTCCCTGAGCTCTTCTGATGGATATAGTTTCCTTGCTTCGATTCTTCGAAGTTCTCCCTGGCTTCGGTGATCACTACCCTCCTTTTCCTCAATTGCAGCTATCGTGTTCAAGCGGCATTCACGGGCTCGAACTTGGTTCCCTCTGACTTCTCCGATCCCGTTCATGGTGGGGAATTTTACCTTTAGGTGCAGAACTGAAGGTACCGCTTCGAACAAACGAAGGGAGGGTCGTCCGCAAATCACATTGTAAGTTTTGGCGAGCGCATTGATGACCCAAAATTTTACTTCCTCCGTTCTACGCAGGTGTCCCTCTCCCCATGACATCAAGAGTGGGATCGAACCCAACGTATCGCTCGGACTTCCATCAAAGCCTACCAATGGAACCTTTTCCGGCATTATTTGCTCCAGTTGGAGCCCAAGTGCGAAAAAGATCGGCAAAAACATCACATCCACCGAACTCCCAGTATCAATCAGAACTCGAGCCACCTCGGCTCCATGTATCGTGGCTTGGATCACTATCGGGTCATCGTGGGGATGGACTATGTCTACTAGATCCTCCGGACCAAAGGTAATCGGGGGGGGTGCATACATGCTAGTAGAAAAAACGTGGTATTTCAGACTTACCCGTTGCGTCTCCTTCAAGAACCTCCTCTTCTTTTGGGGGGATGAGGATGCCAAAGGGCCTCCCTCGATCACGTTAATAGTCCTGCCGTTCATAGGATTGCACAGGTAGTTCGAAGGCGGAGGAGGTAAATACTGGGGCGGGATTTGCTCTTCGTCTACTGCCCCGCTTTCGTATCTTCTTCTTCGAGCCTGGGAATTTTCCCTCTCTGGCTCTTGACGCTCCGTGCTTCGACACTCCTCACGCTCTGGTACGCGAGACCGGTTGGCCTCTCATTCCTCCATCGGCTTTCTTCCTCGAGGAAGATCTTTCCTTCTTTCGAGAAACTGGTGCAGGTACCCTCTCTTTATCAATCGCTCAATCTCATTCCTCAAATGGTCACACTGTTCCGTCTTATGCCCCCAACTTCGATGGAATTGGCACCATTTCCCGGTGTGACGTAGGTTCTCTGAGTTCCGCGATTGGGGTGGCCATCGTAGGTCGGGATGCCCCTCCATTACTTCCAGCACCTCAACATTAGAAATTTTTAAAGGAGTTATCGGGACGGGCTCTAGGTACCTTTTGACGACATCGTGCCGATTGCGTGTGTTCTCTCCTCGTCGATTCTTTGTTCGATCGTCATATCCTCTCTGGTTGAGCTTCGCTAACCGCGTATCTTCGAGCAGCATGTATCTCTCAGCTTTCTGCATGAGTTCTTCCAGGGTTTGGGTCGGATGTCTTACCAAAGCCTCAGCGAATTCTACCGATCGGGTGCCCTGGGCCACAAACTCAGACAATATGTGAGGGTCTACATGCCTTACATCGATCGCAGCGTCGGCGAATCTACGCATGTAATCCCTCAAGCTTTCTCCTTCTGCTTGGACCATGGTCATCAAGTGCCCTGCAGTTTTCGGGTAGCCCCGATTACATGCGAACTGTCGGACGAACAACTCCCGGAGGTCATCAAAGCAGTGAACGGATCCCCTGGGCAATTGGGAGAACCATGCTTGCGCCCTCCCGGTCAAGGTGGATCGGAAAATTCGGCATCGGGCATGGTCAGGTGCGTTGAGAATATCCATCATTGCTAGGAACTGGTTAACATGATCGCGAGGATCTTTTGCATGTCGGTCCCCCGTGTATACCACTGGGTTAGGTAAACGCATGGACGTTGGGATTTCTGGGTTTAATATGTGTTGGGTAAATGGACTACCCTTCTCTTCTTCTTCCGTTTCTCCATTTCTATCCTTCTTCAAAGCTTACACCTCCTTTCTTAATTCAAACATCATATCGAATAAATGCGGATCGCTACCGGACATACCTGGATTTGGGTGGGGACCTCTGGCGTGTCGCCCTTCAGCGGGTCGATCTCTTCTACCACTGGCGCGTTCGGCTTCCGCTCTCGCTCTTCGGGCTTCGTCTCGCCCCTGATAGTACTCTTGGACTCGAGCAGTAGTTTTCGGGGGCGGAGTCCATCTCCCCCTGGTTCTCACTTCTTGCCGTCGCATACGCCGGGCGCCTCGTTCAGCAGCGGTTTCCAATAAGCGATCTAACTCGCTTATGGTCATACGGACTTCGGTGGTGGTCCCTCCGTCGGGTGTAGCTGCTCGATTCGGGGATTCGTATGCGTGCTGACTGGGAACTTCCGGTGAGGAGGAAATGGATTCCTCGGAATTTTGGGACGCAATCCCGGGTGCATTACTTGAGCTGCCTCAGGGACTCTAGTGACGTTCCCACAAACGGCGCCACTGATGACGCCCCTTCCACGCCGTGCTCGTCACCGGAGCCGTTCGCACGTCGGTCCCGACTCAAGATGCTTCTGGGTTCGGCGAGTTTTCGGCTGCTCCGTCGCCGCTGCAACTATCCACGACCCTTGGGGGTTCGGGCTCCGTTCGCACGATCTCCCTTCAAACTGCTTCCTCGGACCAATCTTGAGCTCTTCCGACCTCCTTCACTAGGTGGGGCTATCTCTTGCTTATATCGGGATCAGTGATCTCAGGGGGGGATGTGTTGTGCTTGAGTCTCTTATTTTACGACTAACCCGCTTCCCTATTTATAGGGCGAGGGAGAGGTTATAAGTGTAATTTGGCCCTGGGCACGTGTCACCGTGCATGCTCGTCCGAGGGTAATAGGGTATTCGAGTACCCTTGTAGAGTAGGGCACGTGGTGCCTGCATGCTACCCTCGGTGCATGGCGTGTTCCGATCACACCTTATAACTTCCGAACCCTCGCTCTCCATTGGGGAAGCGGGGGGGTCGAGCCCTGTGAGGGTGACAACGCATCCGAGCGAGTGGAATGTGACGTCGACTCTGACGTCCGACCCTTCCTGGCACGTGTCACCGTGCATGCTCGTCCGAGGGTAATAGGGTATATGAGTACCCTTGTAGAGTAGGGCACGTGGTGCCTGCATGCTACCCTCGGTGCATGGCGTGCTCCGACCACACCCTATAACTTCCGAACCCTCGCTCTCCATTGGGGAAGCGGGGCGGTCGAGCCCTGTGGGGGTGACAGCGCATCCGAGCGAGTGGAATGTAACGTCGACTCTGACGTCCGACCTTCCCCTCTGGTTGAGAAAAAGGGACGGTCGCCACTGGTTGATGAGTAGGTGACGTACGCCTGCATGTGATGGATACGACCCCCCTCGGGGAGTACGTGCAGCATAGGATGTGATATAATAAATATTTAACGAGGGTTCGGGGGGTAAAAGGGGGTCGATATACCTGGGGTCGAGTATTGTGCGAGAAAGGGGGTAGTGAGGCGAGATGAGGTCAGAAGATTAGGCCACGTGGACGGGTACGATCCCAAGAGGGAGAGTATGCGTCATCAATAATATTTTCATACTTTTACTTATAATCTTTTAAAGAAAGATTATAATCAAATTCGAAATTACAGAAAAGAAAATATTAGAAATAATAAGGGTATTTTGGTCATTAAGTATAAAAAATACACTAAAAAAATTACGAGGAGGTGGTGTGCTAATTTTTAAGATCACAGGGAGTTAATTTGCCTATTTATTTTTCACAGAAAAATAATTTGCCAGTTTGACACAACACAGGAAGGTAAATTGCCAAAAACCGTCGATCTTATGCTAGTATGGTTGATGCACATGATTATTGTATATGTTTCAACCGAGACACTAACTTTTTCAAAAAAAAAAAAAAAAAAAAAAAACCCGTGACAATAAATTTGAGCTTAATTTAACTTTTGCGCGTGATGCTGCACTAAGATTGTTAGATCTATAATTCAACATGTATCCCTATCCTTGTTTTATAGTCTAGATCTCATAACCATCTCAAAGACAAAAGAAAATATGAAAAGTAAATGAATTTATTTCATCTCAATATATGTATCAAACGACACATTTCCTAAAACAGCAAAACAGAAAAGATGATTTAAAGATACTTTTAATAATATCTCTCGTACTTCGACCGGCAGATCGCCCATCACACCATTGGTTGCTATTTTTCATAATCACAACTAAAGCCAGCTAGATTAGGACAACAGGAGATCCTAATCTTGCCTAATATATCTGAATATTGGTGGCCAAGTTTAATAGAGAAACTGTGTATTGGGGGGCCTTATATAAAACTGTTGGTTAACGTGAAGTTTGTGAGGAGAAAGCGTGGACGCTTGAACTTCATTTTACTCAATCATACGTCTTTTCAAACCCTTTTGCTACAGTCTCATGTTTTTTCTTATCGCAAATAGGAAATTTTGTTTTCACCGACATAGTTAGGAGACTCCTAACTTCAAAAAAGTTAGGTCAGCTTCTTTCTTTTTTTATTTTTCCATCCTTTTTTGCATGAAACGGGTTTAAGTGCATATAAGGAAGGTGTGTATTGCATGTACATAAATAAGATTTTTGTTTTGCAGAAAATGCATCATACCCCAATGTGTTTTAGAAAATTTACACCAAAAATTCTGTCATGTGTTTCTTTCACCAAATTTCCTCTTATTTTTAAAATTCCTGCACTAAACCTCCTTTCTTTTAATATAAACACTTTATTTAAATATAAATTGCCAATTTATCCTTTTAATAAGGGAGATTTGGTGAATTTTGATGAATTTTTTGATAACATGAGGGAGTTATTTTTTAATAATATGAGAAAATATCGTGCAAATTTGTAATAACACGAGGATATTTGATGTTGATTTCAGAAAATAAGTGAGGCTATGATAAAAGGTGAGAAATTTAATACATAGTTTTTTTTAAATACAAAGGAATTTTATAAAAAAGAATAAATAAAAATAACACGACATGTTTTGGTGCAAGCTTTTTATAACATAAGCATTTCTAATGCATTCTCCTCTCATTCAATCATAAATGAGTCTTATCTTCTGGAAAGCAGAACCACCCTATTTTAAATACCTAATTTAAGATGACTAGTAGCAACGTTATATCTGTATTTAGTCCAATTTTATGCTCGCTTAAAAAATAATGTTAAAAGTGTTTCTTGTTCTTTTGATGTAAATTCGACCCCGTAGATTTTTATCTACTTCTGCCCCTAGATAAGATATATGGCAAAAAGCTATTATTACCAATTGAACATATAGTTTTTAGTGAATTCTTCAAATTCCTATCCGGCCTTGAACCTTTATCTAAGACATGATCGTTGACCGAATAAGCCGCGACAATTTAATATAATGAAGAGTTTTTGAGACATCTTTACCTTAACCAAGTTTCATAATAGTAATCAAGTCAATATTATTTAAACTCTCATGCTATATATATCCCACTCAAATGTACTTGTCAGAAAATATCTCCATCCTCAGTTATGCCCGTCAAATCTTCTTTTTTGATCGTACTTATTTTCTTCGTCTTGCAATATGCTTGTGATTCTCGATGCTATGGGCTCAATGCTTGTAACTCTCACGATAAATTTCCTTTGTCCAAGGTATAAAGTTTATTCTTCTTAATCAAAGGTCAAGTTTGGTATGTAATATATATATAGTTCTATTTCCAAAGATATATAGTTTTGCACTTTTTTTAGGCCGATATGTTTAGGTCTCCATGATTCGCATTTTGAACTCATAAGCAGTTTTGGTGGGTGCTCCTTGTTGCTTTAATTAATTTAAAGCAACTTATATTTATTACATGCCTAATTCTCTCTATTCTCAAAGTCGGGAAATCTTTGGCATCTGGTGCTTACTAAGCATGGATATTTTGTCAATTAATGTTATTATGATATTATGAGCATTTTTTTCTTTATAATCATTCTGGATGATGAGTACCGTTTCAGTGATCGCTTATTTTACTTATTGTCCGCATTCAATAAATAAATGTTGTCACGATTATCATATATATAAATCACATATTCTTCGTTAAAGATTTAAGAAATTAAATTTCATAATGTGGGTATTATTTATATATATATATATATATATACATCATTACATTTCCATGTAAATTTAATATTTCAATTTATTATTCTTTTGTAACTCTGCTTCCAGAATGGGGAAAAGCTTAAGTTGAGCTAGAAAGTTGGTTCAGCAAAGGGGAAGAGGGTGCCTACACGAAGAACAACCAGATTAAAGCTTAAGGAGTTAGAGGCTCAATGCAAAAAGAACAATGACACTGAAAGAGCAAAGAGAGGTGTTAAGTAATTTTAGTAGTTTTAATTTATAATTACTGTCGGCTTTTTAAGACTTAACCCACGTATAAATTGGAGTTAGTTGGAAACTTGGTCTACGAAACTAAACCAACAGATCTCTATCAGTATCAAGATTCAAGCAAAAAAAAAAATTGATATAAATTTAGCATTAATTTTGAGTTAGCTAGCCAAGTTAAAAGACAGTAGTGTTTTAACTTGGATAAAAAGGCATTCCTCGTGTCATATATTTTTCTTACGTACCTTGGTATGTAAAAACAAAAGTATTTTGTATTTTATAAACTTATGTCAACTTAGAAATAATTTGCAACTCTTTTGTTTTATAAGTAACCAATTAAATGACTTATACCCTTTATAAATTGTAATTTCTTCAAGAACACGACGTATATATTTTATCGATGATTTCAATGAGATTATCTGCAGGGAATGAAGATTCTCACAATTCTTCCATTCAAAATTCTGTGATGAATTTAGTAGCAACATCAAAGGTAACTAATTGTTTCTTTAATATATATATATATATATATATATATGTGTGTGTGTGTGCGCGCGCGCGCGTGTATGTAATGCACTACACGAATATGATTTACATGATTCAAACTCCAAATTCCATATTTAAATATAATTATATATATATATATATACTAGCCACCAAAGCACGCGCGGAACCGCGTGTAAAATTTTCAAAGTATATATAATACTTTTATTTTTTGGTGTTATTTTTTTTTTCATATTTAAAAGTAGATACACACGGATACCTTATGTAAAATTTGTTCTAAATTAAAGAACTAATAACAGTTACTTGAGAAGTGCGGTTATAATATTAGTGATTAGTGATATATAAATATAATATAGTATACAAAGTAGCACAAAAATTCAGCTCTTTAACTAACCCTTCAATCTAACTACCAGATGCTCAATTACAACTCCAACGGGTTACAGCTGAGATGTCTATTCACTATCTATAAATTAGACATTTATTTCATCATAATTTATCAACCAGTCTATTTACAATCGCTCCTTCAGATTAAATTCAACGGATGAAAATGCAGTAACATGTTTAGATTAAAAGGTTGAATTTAGTCTCAGGCGGAATTTGCACATTTTTAGAGCTAAATAGTTATCCGCACATTTTTAATAGTTATGGACCACGTTGCGAATGACTCATAAGTTAGGGGATTTGATGTGTAAAAGCTCTTCACACACCTTTTGAGTTTGTCTAAATAATTTAATTTTGAAAATCTTTTTGTATTTTGGATACTGTAAACATCATAATTCATCATGCATGTTCAATATACTTGAGCAATAGTTGTAATACCTCTTAAATATTGAGTTGCTGTTGCGAAGTTTTCCATTGAGGTTCTCTTTCTAGTTTCTACATCTACAATATTTTGCTTCGGTGATCTTTTTCTTTTTCTTTTCTCATTTTTAAGAGTTCTCTTTCTACGGCTACAATATTTTGCTTTTCTTAAATTATGTAATTTACAACTTACCAATTTTGAAAAGTATTTTTAAATTACTGTTATTTAGCTAACGGCTCTTGCCTAATTTAGTTAGTTAGTGGTTAGAGTAGTTAGTTTAGTTTTAGACGCTCCTAACTACCTCTATAAATAGAGGATGAGTTGGTGATTAGTTTAAGTTTTGAGTTTCAATTCTTTAGCTTTAGTTAACAGATTCTCTCTGTAAATTCATTCAATCTTTTAGTTCTAATGAAGTGTTCTTCATATTTTCACATGGTATCATTCACTGGGAACACGATCTGATCTCTATTCCGCTGCCGATTTTCATTTTTTTTTCCTTCTTGTTTCAAATCGTTCCGATTGATCGATTCATCTCTCTGTTGTGATCAATTTGATCGGTTTATCTGCGCATTTGGCGATTTTCTCTGTGATTTAGGTCAAAATTCATCTTGCGATTTTTTTTTATTCGATCTGATTAATCATGAGCGCTCCTACTGATTTTGCTCCGTCTGCTCCGTCTCGCACAAAGAATCCGTCTGAGGATTCAACATCGGTGTATTATCTCGGTACACATGATTTTACTGGATCATCAATTGTTGGTGACATCTTCAATGGTGACAATTACATTTCATGGATTAAAGGTGTGGAGATGGCACTGAATATCAAAAACAAGATTTGCTTCATCGATGGAACTCTTCCTATGCCAGGCGATGAAGATCCTGTTGAACAAACCTGTTGGAAACGAGCCAACAGTCTGGTACTCTCTTGGTTATTAAACTCTGTCTCTAAAGACATTCGATATAGCTTGCTATATTTTAATTCTGCTATTGAGGTTTGGTTGGAGTTGAAAACTCGTTATGATAGAACTGATGGATCCAGGGTTTATCAGTTACAAAAATCCTTATCCACTATTTCACAGGGTTCTATGTCACTTACTGCCTATTATAACTCTTTTAGAACACTTTGGGATGAGTTTGTGTCACAGAGACCAATTGTTGCTTGTAGTTGTGGCAATTGTGGCTGTGATGTCAATAAAAACATGCTGGAATTACAAAAATCTGACTGTGTGATGATGTTTCTGATTGGTTTAAATGATTCTTTTACTGCCTTGAGGAGTCAGATCCTCTTGATCTCTCCTTTACCTTCTTTGAGTAAGGTGTACTCAATGCTTCTGCAAGAAGAAAATCAAAGAAACTTGCACACTTCTGTTGTTGCTGAGCCTTTTGCTATGTTCTCTAAAGCTCCAACTCAGTATAGGCCCTCTGCTCCTCCTACTTCTGGAGTTTTTCAGAACAAATATGTCAAGAATCCCAAAGATAAGAAGAAACTTAAGTGCACCCATTGTGGGTTCACTGGTCACACCATAGACAGGTGTTTTCAGATCATTGGCTACCCTCCAGGTTGGGATGGACCTACAGGGAAACGCCAAGCTCCTAATCATGTTGCTAACTTGGTTCAATCCTCTGATGATCAACCTCAGACAGAGCCTCACTCTGCCAAAGTGGAGATTCTACAGGACTTGTATGATAAACTCATGGCTTTGACTAAGGCTCAAGTTCCTAATGCTCCTGAGAATCCTTCTAATTCAGTTGCAGAATTTCCTTATCACCACACTGCAGCCACTGCCACTATGGGTACTTTTCATAGAGTTTGTTCTACTATTGCTCATTCTACTTTACACCCTTCTAAACTATGGATTTTAGACTCTGGAGCTACAGATCATATGCTTTGTGAACCTAGCATGTTTCCATCTAATGCTAAAAATGTCAATGTTCCTATAGGTTTACCTAATAATAACTCTACTCATGCAACACTAGTCAGCAATATTACTTTAGCTCCTAGTTTAGTTTTACAGAATGCATTTTTTGTACCTGAGTTTTCATTCAACTTACTTTCTGTTTCTAAGCTAACCAAGTTTTCTAATCTCTGTTTAAGTTTCTTTGCTGATCAGTGTATATTGACATTCAAACCAAGAAGATGATTGGTTTTGCTAGAATGAAGAATGGATTATACTTGCTAGAGATTCCCTCATTACTGAAATCTTATTCTGTTTCAAACACTGTTCCTCACTCTATCTGTAATTCTGTTGTTAATTTTGATGTTTGGCATCATCGTTTAGGACATACTTCTACTCAGAAACTTGCTTGTATACCTCAAATTTCATCCAGTATTGTTCATAATAAAGCACATTGTGATACTTGTCATCTTGCTAAGCAAAAGAAGAATACATTTCCTATTAGTGTTTCTATAACTTCTGCTGCTTTTGACTTATTACATTGTGATGTTTGGGGCCCTTTTTCTGTGATATCTCATGATGGTTATAGATATTTTCTTACTATAGTTGATGATTTTACTCGTTGCACTTGGATTTATTTTCTTAAGAACAAATCTGATGTTTCTATTCATTTACCTCAATTTTGTGCTCTCATTGAAACTCAGTTTTCAACTAAAGTTAAGATTATTCGTTCTGATAATGGCACTGAATTTTTCTTGACTGATTTTTACACAAAGAATGGGATTATCCACCAAACTAGTTGTGTGGAAACCCCTCAACAGAATGGATTAGTTGAGCGCAAACATCAGCATTTGCTTCAAGTAGCTAGAGCTCTCAAGTTTCAATCTAAGATTCATATTAAGTATTGGACTAATTGTGTTTCCACTGCAGCATTTATCATTAATCGTTTGCCTTCTTCTGTGCTTAATAACAAAACTCCTTATGAACTTTTGTTTCACAAAGTACCTGATTATGGTAATTAAAGAGTTTTGGTTGCCTATGCTATGCTGCCACTCTCAATGCTCACAGAAATAAGTTTGAACCTAGAAGTCAAGCATGTGTTTTTCTTGGTTATCCTAGAGGAACTAAAGGATATCTATTACTTAATATTGAGACTTCTAAGGTGTTCATTTCTAGAAATGTTAAGTTCTATGAGACTGAATTTCCTTTTAGGACAAAAGTGAAAACTCCTTTAAATACTTTGTCTCATGATCATAACATTAGAGTTTGTACTGATTCTTTCATTGGACCTTTGGAATCACAGAACCTTGTTCTTCAAATTCCTCATCAGGATCTGCAAAATCCTGATATTGCTTCTAATGATTCTGTCTCATTCTCTGTTCCAGATTCTCCAGATCTACATGAGGTTACTCAACATCTTCCTTCTCTTGTTGATTCTTCATGCAGTGATACTTATCCTATTCCTCAAGATGATAATCATATTCAGCAAAATCTTCAGTTCAATTCCACATCTTCAATTCCTACTGTTACAGAACAAGAATCTGTTCCTGGTTTGCTTATTCCTATTCCTTCTGATACAATAGCTCCTGTATATGTTCCTGATCAGCATGTTGCTCTTAGAAAATCTACTAGGAATGTTCATCCTCCTGCATACCTTAATAACTATGATTATCAATTGCCTCCTTCTATTCATAAAGCTAATTTTATCAGATATCCTATTCAGAACTATGTTTCTACAGAAAGATTAGGTAATGATCATAAAGCATTTGTTACTTCTATATCTGATATTACTGAACCTAAAACTTATACTCAGGCTAGTAAACACATTGAATGGCAACAGGCTATGCAAAAGGAACCATCTGCTCTTGAGAAAACTAAAACCTGGACACTTACTAATTTACCTGATGGCCAACATTGTATAGGATGTAAATGGGTTTATAAGGTTAAATATAAGAGTGATGGCTCTATAGAAAGGTACAAGGCCAGGCTTGTTGCTAAAGGTTACACCCAAGAGGAGGGTTTAGATTATTTTGACACATTTTCCCCAGTTGCTAAGATCACCACTGTCAGAGTTTTATTATCTTTAGCTGCTTCTAATCAATGGTTTTTGCATCAACTAGATGTTAATAATGCCTTTTTACATGGGGATTTAGATGAAGAGATTTACATGAAACCTCCACCTGGATATTGTTCTCCTAATGACAATCGAGTTTGTTTACTTAAGAAGAGTTTATATGGTTTAAAACAAGCATCAAGACAATGGAATAACAAACTCACTACTTGCCTTCTTACCTATGGTTATTCTCAGAGTGTTTCTGATTGTTCTTTATTCTTTAGAAATATTAAAGGTTCTTTCACTGCTTTGTGTGTGTATGTAGATGATATAATTCTCACAGGCAATGATATGACAGAAATTAATAACATCAAGCAACACTTAGATGATCAGTTTACCATCAAAGATTTAGGGACTCTAAAATACATTCTTGGAATTGAGATTGCAAGAAGTCAGAAATGAATCAGTTTATGCCAGAGAAAATATGCATTGGATATATTAAAAGAAGCAGGATATCTGGCATCTAAACCAAGCAACACTCCTATCGACTCTTCCACCAAACTTCAACCTGAAGATTCACCTCTTCTCACTGAACCAGAAACTTACAGAAGATTGGTAGGAAGATTGTTGTACTTGACCATAACAAGGCCTGACTTGAGCTTCAGTGTGCAATGCCTCACACAATATATGTCCAAACCAACCATATCACACCTTGCTGCAGCTCACCGAGTCCTCAGATATATCAAATCTTCTCCAGGCAAAGGTTTATTTTATCCAGCAAAGAATGAACCTCACATCAAAGGTTTTTCAGACAGTGATTGGGCTTCTTGTCCCTCCACCAGAAGGAGCATCACTGGTTACTCCATTTACATTGGTGATTCCCTTGTTTCATGGCGTGCAAAGAAGCAAGTTACAGTAAGCAGAAGCTCAACTGAGGCAGAATACAGAGCACTTGCCACCACCACTTGTGAGATGATCTGGATTACTCAACTTTTGAAGGATTTTTCAGTAACACAAAGCAAAATACCCGTTCTTTTTACAGACAATAAGAGTGCTCAATGTATAGCAGTCAATCCAGTCCACCATGAAAGGACTAAACATATACAAATTGATTGCTTCTTTGTGAGAGAGAAGGTGCATCAAGGCTTAATCAAAGTGATTCATGTGTCAAATGAGCATCAAATTGCAGATATCCTCACTAAACCGCTCTCTCTTCAACCATTTCAGAAAATGATGTCCAAGATGGGCATCATTGATATTCATGCCCCTCTTGAGGGGGGGTCTTAAATTATGTAATTTACAACTTACCAATTTTGGAAAGTATTTTTAAATTACTGTTATTTAGCTAACGGCTCTTGCCTAATTTAGTTAGTTAGTGGTTAGAGTAGTTAGTTTAGTTTTAGACGCTCCTAACTACCTCTATAAATAGAGGATTAGTTGGTGATTAGTTTAAGTTTTGAGTTTCAATTCTTTAGCTTTAGTTAACAGATTCTCTCTGTAAATTCATTCAATCTTTTAGTTCTAATGAAGTGTTCTTCATATTTTCACATGGTATCATTCACTGGGAACACGATCTGATCTCTATTCCGCTGCCGATTTTCATTTTTTTTTCCTTCTTGTTTCAAATCGTTCCGATTGATCGATTCATCTCTCTGTTGTGATCAATTTGATCGGTTTATCTGCGCATTTGGCGATTTTCTCTGTGATTTAGGTCAAAATTCATCTTGCGATTTTTTTTTATTCGATCTGATTAATCATGAGCGCTCCTACTGATTTTGCTCCGTCTGCTCCGTCTCGCACAAAGAATCCGTCTGAGGATTCAACATCGGTGTATTATCTCGGTACACATGATTTTACTGGATCATCAATTGTTGGTGACATCTTCAATGGTGACAATTACATTTCATGGATTAAAGGTGTGGAGATGGCACTGAATATCAAAAACAAGATTTGCTTCATCGATGGAACTCTTCCTATGCCAGGCGATGAAGATCCTGTTGAACAAACCTGTTGGAAACGAGCCAACAGTCTGGTACTCTCTTGGTTATTAAACTCTGTCTCTAAAGACATTCGATATAGCTTGCTATATTTTAATTCTGCTATTGAGGTTTGGTTGGAGTTGAAAACTCGTTATGATAGAACTGATGGATCCAGGGTTTATCAGTTACAAAAATCCTTATCCACTATTTCACAGGGTTCTATGTCACTTACTGCCTATTATAACTCTTTTAGAACACTTTGGGATGAGTTTGTGTCACAGAGACCAATTGTTGCTTGTAGTTGTGGCAATTGTGGCTGTGATGTCAATAAAAACATGCTGGAATTACAAAAATCTGACTGTGTGATGATGTTTCTGATTGGTTTAAATGATTCTTTTACTGCCTTGAGGAGTCAGATCCTCTTGATCTCTCCTTTACCTTCTTTGAGTAAGGTGTACTCAATGCTTCTGCAAGAAGAAAATCAAAGAAACTTGCACACTTCTGTTGTTGCTGAGCCTTTTGCTATGTTCTCTAAAGCTCCAACTCAGTATAGGCCCTCTGCTCCTCCTACTTCTGGAGTTTTTCAGAACAAATATGTCAAGAATCCCAAAGATAAGAAGAAACTTAAGTGCACCCATTGTGGGTTCACTGGTCACACCATAGACAGGTGTTTTCAGATCATTGGCTACCCTCCAGGTTGGGATGGACCTACAGGGAAACGCCAAGCTCCTAATCATGTTGCTAACTTGGTTCAATCCTCTGATGATCAACCTCAGACAGAGCCTCACTCTGCCAAAGTGGAGATTCTACAGGACTTGTATGATAAACTCATGGCTTTGACTAAGGCTCAAGTTCCTAATGCTCCTGAGAATCCTTCTAATTCAGTTGCAGAATTTCCTTATCACCACACTGCAGCCACTGCCACTATGGGTACTTTTCATAGAGTTTGTTCTACTATTGCTCATTCTACTTTACACCCTTCTAAACTATGGATTTTAGACTCTGGAGCTACAGATCATATGCTTTGTGAACCTAGCATGTTTCCATCTAATGCTAAAAATGTCAATGTTCCTATAGGTTTACCTAATAATAACTCTACTCATGCAACACTAGTCAGCAATATTACTTTAGCTCCTAGTTTAGTTTTACAGAATGCATTTTTTGTACCTGAGTTTTCATTCAACTTACTTTCTGTTTCTAAGCTAACTAAGTTTTCTAATCTCTGTTTAAGTTTCTTTGCTGATCAGTGTATATTGACATTCAAACCAAGAAGATGATTGGTTTTGCTAGAATGAAGAATGGATTATACTTGCTAGAGATTCCCTCATTACTGAAATCTTATTCTGTTTCAAACACTGTTCCTCACTCTATCTGTAATTCTGTTGTTAATTTTGATGTTTGGCATCATCGTTTAGGACATACTTCTACTCAGAAACTTGCTTGTATACCTCAAATTTCATCCAGTATTGTTCATAATAAAGCACATTGTGATACTTGTCATCTTGCTAAGCAAAAGAAGAATACATTTCCTATTAGTGTTTCTATAACTTCTGCTGCTTTTGACTTATTACATTGTGATGTTTGGGGCCCTTTTTCTGTGATATCTCATGATGGTTATAGATATTTTCTTACTATAGTTGATGATTTTACTCGTTGCACTTGGATTTATTTTCTTAAGAACAAATCTGATGTTTCTATTCATTTACCTCAATTTTGTGCTCTCATTGAAACTCAGTTTTCAACTAAAGTTAAGATTATTCGTTCTGATAATGGCACTGAATTTTTCTTGACTGATTTTTACACAAAGAATGGGATTATCCACCAAACTAGTTGTGTGGAAACCCCTCAACAGAATGGATTAGTTGAGCGCAAACATCAGCATTTGCTTCAAGTAGCTAGAGCTCTCAAGTTTCAATCTAAGATTCATATTAAGTATTGGACTAATTGTGTTTCCACTGCAGCATTTATCATTAATCGTTTGCCTTCTTCTGTGCTTAATAACAAAACTCCTTATGAACTTTTGTTTCACAAAGTACCTGATTATGGTAATTAAAGAGTTTTGGTTGCCTATGCTATGCTGCCACTCTCAATGCTCACAGAAATAAGTTTGAACCTAGAAGTCAAGCATGTGTTTTTCTTGGTTATCCTAGAGGAACTAAAGGATATCTATTACTTAATATTGAGACTTCTAAGGTGTTCATTTCTAGAAATGTTAAGTTCTATGAGACTGAATTTCCTTTTAGGACAAAAGTGAAAACTCCTTTAAATACTTTGTCTCATGATCATAACATTAGAGTTTGTACTGATTCTTTCATTGGACCTTTGGAATCACAGAACCTTGTTCTTCAAATTCCTCATCAGGATCTGCAAAATCCTGATATTGCTTCTAATGATTCTGTCTCATTCTCTGTTCCAGATTCTCCAGATCTACATGAGGTTACTCAACATCTTCCTTCTCTTGTTGATTCTTCATGCAGTGATACTTATCCTATTCCTCAAGATGATAATCATATTCAGCAAAATCTTCAGTTCAATTCCACATCTTCAATTCCTACTGTTACAGAACAAGAATCTGTTCCTGGTTTGCTTATTCCTATTCCTTCTGATACAATAGCTCCTGTATATGTTCCTGATCAGCATGTTGCTCTTAGAAAATCTACTAGGAATGTTCATCCTCCTGCATACCTTAATAACTATGATTATCAATTGCCTCCTTCTATTCATAAAGCTAATTTTATCAGATATCCTATTCAGAACTATGTTTCTACAGAAAGATTAGGTAATGATCATAAAGCATTTGTTACTTCTATATCTGATATTACTGAACCTAAAACTTATACTCAGGCTAGTAAACACATTGAATGGCAACAGGCTATGCAAAAGGAACCATCTGCTCTTGAGAAAACTAAAACCTGGACACTTACTAATTTACCTGATGGCCAACATTGTATAGGATGTAAATGGGTTTATAAGGTTAAATATAAGAGTGATGGCTCTATAGAAAGGTACAAGGCCAGGCTTGTTGCTAAAGGTTACACCCAAGAGGAGGGTTTAGATTATTTTGACACATTTTCCCCAGTTGCTAAGATCACCACTGTCAGAGTTTTATTATCTTTAGCTGCTTCTAATCAATGGTTTTTGCATCAACTAGATGTTAATAATGCCTTTTTACATGGGGATTTAGATGAAGAGATTTACATGAAACCTCCACCTGGATATTGTTCTCCTAATGACAATCGAGTTTGTTTACTTAAGAAGAGTTTATATGGTTTAAAACAAGCATCAAGACAATGGAATAACAAACTCACTACTTGCCTTCTTACCTATGGTTATTCTCAGAGTGTTTCTGATTGTTCTTTATTCTTTAGAAATATTAAAGGTTCTTTCACTGCTTTGTGTGTGTATGTAGATGATATAATTCTCACAGGCAATGATATGACAGAAATTAATAACATCAAGCAACACTTAGATGATCAGTTTACCATCAAAGATTTAGGGACTCTAAAATACATTCTTGGAATTGAGATTGCAAGAAGTCAGAAATGAATCAGTTTATGCCAGAGAAAATATGCATTGGATATATTAAAAGAAGCAGGATATCTGGCATCTAAACCAAGCAACACTCCTATCGACTCTTCCACCAAACTTCAACCTGAAGATTCACCTCTTCTCACTGAACCAGAAACTTACAGAAGATTGGTAGGAAGATTGTTGTACTTGACCATAACAAGGCCTGACTTGAGCTTCAGTGTGCAATGCCTCACACAATATATGTCCAAACCAACCATATCACACCTTGCTGCAGCTCACCGAGTCCTCAGATATATCAAATCTTCTCCAGGCAAAGGTTTATTTTATCCAGCAAAGAATGAACCTCACATCAAAGGTTTTTCAGACAGTGATTGGGCTTCTTGTCCCTCCACCAGAAGGAGCATCACTGGTTACTCCATTTACATTGGTGATTCCCTTGTTTCATGGCGTGCAAAGAAGCAAGTTACAGTAAGCAGAAGCTCAACTGAGGCAGAATACAGAGCACTTGCCACCACCACTTGTGAGATGATCTGGATTACTCAACTTTTGAAGGATTTTTCAGTAACACAAAGCAAAATACCCGTTCTTTTTACAGACAATAAGAGTGCTCAATGTATAGCAGTCAATCCAGTCCACCATGAAAGGACTAAACATATACAAATTGATTGCTTCTTTGTGAGAGAGAAGGTGCATCAAGGCTTAATCAAAGTGATTCATGTGTCAAATGAGCATCAAATTGCAGATATCCTCACTAAACCGCTCTCTCTTCAACCATTTCAGAAAATGATGTCCAAGATGGGCATCATTGATATTCATGCCCCTCTTGAGGGGGGGTCTTAAATTATGTAATTTACAACTTACCAATTTTGGAAAGTATTTTTAAATTACTGTTATTTAGCTAACGGCTCTTGCCTAATTTAGTTAGTTAGTGGTTAGAGTAGTTAGTTTAGTTTTAGACGCTCCTAACTACCTCTATAAATAGAGGATTAGTTGGTGATTAGTTTAAGTTTTGAGTTTCAATTCTTTAGCTTTAGTTAACAGATTCTCTCTGTAAATTCATTCAATCTTTTAGTTCTAATGAAGTGTTCTTCATATTTTCACAGCTTTGCTGGTCTTTTTTACTTTTTGTAGTGAAATAAGGTTTTGTTTGTGAAAATATGAGTTTGGTAATCGATTGATAAAAGTAGACGTATCAGATAATATTAAGGTTTTCTTGGTGAAAAAGAGATTTTTATAAATAAGAATTTAGCAATTTTAATGTTAGTTATGTTAAGTTCTTTTCTTACATAAGTTAATAAACTAACAACAAATTGTGAAACAAAACTTATGAGGCTTTATATATAGTATATACATATAATATACATAAGGGAATAGTGTGGTTGTGCTTACGATAATGTAAAGAAAACTACGTTATCCTTTAGTCAAGAGAAACTCAACGCTGACTTAAGACCTGCGTTAATTTTGCAGTTAAATTACAGAGGGGCATCTGTGTGTCTATATATATATATATATATATATATATATATATATATATATATATATATATATATATATATATATACATACTTACTATATTAAGTTGAGGCAGAAGCCCCAGGCCTTAATTAAAGAAGATACGCCCCTTGCTCAAACGTCCTCTCAAAAATTAAGATATTCTATTGTTTGTGCTTATTAGATTAATTTAGCGGTACGTTTACCTGAGAGAATTATTTCATATGTTTAAATTCAAAGTAAAAGGAAGTCTGATTTAGAAGAGAGGCTTTCTTCGAACTTCCGTGACAGTTATGCTAGCTTGATGTTTATAAACATTTAACTTAGTATAATAAATGTATTTTATAGTTTAAATTAGTAAATTTACTTAAGTACATGTTAGAGACCATACTACTACTGTTTAGTAATTCCAAACTCAGTAAGGAGTGCATAACTAGATATAGAGTGAAAATGACATCGAGCCGTTCACATTAAATTTGTTTTATTTTTCTCTTTTTTCCAAGTAAGCATCGTCTTCATCATGTTCTTTGAGCGATAATATATTTTTGTATTCCCATTATTTAAGACTTTTTCCTAGTGTTCATTGTGTTCCAACGTTAAAAATTCGAGGCTATTTACCGTGAGTATTCTTTAATTCATGCCTAATATAACCAAACCAAAAGAACTATCTGGGGGAAAATGCATAAAACCCCCTTGTGGTTTTGAAAACCTGCACGGAATCTCCTTGTGGTTTGATAATTATCTAGAATCCCCTTGTGGTTTCAGAAACCCTGCACAGAATCTCCTTGTGGTTTCAAAAACCCTGCACAAATCCCTAATCTGTTAAACTCCGTCAGAGAGTGGCGACCACTCGCTCTATGTGAGAGTGTGTTTAACTTTTGTGTACTTTTTCGAATTAAAAAGTCTATTTCACCCTTAAAAACTGAAAACATGAAACCCCCTTGTAGTTTGACAACCTGCACGAAATCCCCATGTGGTTTGAAAACCCTGCACAAAATCCCCCTGTGGTTTGAAAACCCTGTATAAAATCCCTGTTTTTTTGTTTTTTTTTAAACATCCAGATTTTTTTTTAAAAGAAGTTAAAAATAAATAAGGGCAATTTAGTCATTCTTAAATAAAACTAACGGAGTTATGTTAAATTTAACGGAAGGGAATGTGTGCAGAGTTTTTGAAACCATAAGGAGATTTTAGGTAGTTTTCAAACCACATGAAAATTTTGTGCAAGTTTTTCAAACCACAGGGGGTTTTAGGTTGATAGCCCCGACTATCTGTTTTGTTACCTTTGCAGACGTAGTATAACGTGTGGTTTCAAAATTTTAATATGCAGCATTCATATCTCTATGTAGGGTTCGAGATGGCACCCACTTGATGTTAGAGAAAAGTTTATACATTCTTCAGTTTTCAGCTACGAAGGTTTTATGGGTATGGACTACCAACCACCACACCGAAAATCTCCAATTCACAACAAATAAACAATTAGTTAATGTAATCACCATGTACTTTACTTCTACATTAAATACATTATACTATATCATTGAAACCACCATATGCTAAAGTTTTCCTTCTCTTATCTTTCCTTTTCGTGTTAACAGTCCCCCTTGGTTGTCTTATACGTTGGAATAATTATGTTATCCGCAAATGATTTAATAAGTACAAGATACTTATCACTATTCACATAGGAGTTTATTCCTGTGACTCTGTTTCAACTTTTTAAACAAAATATAGGCTTCACGAATTCTAAATTTAAAAAAATAAATTGTAAAAATAGTTGGTGCACTGCATTTTGAAAATGTTTTTGTGGAAGAGTTAAATATTAAACTATGAGTCAAAAAGCAAAAAAAAAAAAAAAAAAAAAAAAGAAGAGAGAGATTGGTTAATTGATAGTACATTTTGACTGAAAACCTTATGATGGTAGGTGATCTCTATATCATTTATGCTAATGTGCAGTTCACTATATATATATGCTCATTTGGTTACATGTAGAACAATTCTACGCTTAATATTTCAACAATATATTCTTTAAAATGATTCAGTAAAGTAATGTTAGTATAACAAGATTAATGATTTATTTTGAGATGAAAAGATGTAGACCCACCAAGAAACGACTTTGGCGATGTGCCTAATCGAAAGAAAATATCTCTAATTCAAATACTGAAAATTTTTGTGAGCCATTTGAGCTATGCAAGTCCTGTTTTAACAACGATGATGCATTGAATTAGAATTTCATTTGTTTATTCCTTTTTTAACTCGCAATTAGTTGAAGAGAGTCTCACTTTATCACAATTAAACATGAAATCTAAGGGTAAGGGGACAATTAACTGAACACCTCCCACCCTCTCATTCATCTAGCTTCCTTGAGACCCCATCTTAAGCATGTGTGGCCTTTTTTAGCATGGACCATTTGGAAAGTTAGAAATAATTTCATATTTAATGCCACCCCAATTCAACTCTACCATATCCGCACCACATTCTATTACCAACACCATACGTGCCAGTACCATTTAGCCTCTCCCTAAATACTAACCAACCTACCAATACCACCACTGTGACGCTACGTTGGCTTCCTACCCTTTCAGGATTTGCCAAACTTAATGTAGATAACTTGGCTTACGTACGGTAACCCATGACCTGGAGGTATAGGAGGGATCCTTAGGGACTTAGAAGGTTTATTCATAGCAGCTTTTTCAACACTAATAGGCCATTCAACAAATTACCGGGCCGAGTTTTGGGTGCTACGAGATGTACTAGTTATGACTCTTTCATTGCAGATTATGCATCTAATTGTAGTGACTAACTTTTTGTTTATGTGCAATGTTTTAGCAGGACTCAGGACCATCCAACACATCTATCGAGCTTTTTGCAAGACATTCTTACGCGTTTGACTAGCTTCACAGTAGTGACCGGCACTTTCTGCTACAGCGAGACCAATTAGACTGAAGATTACCTTGCAAAACTCGGAGCATCAGCATCGGAGACTGCTACAAATCAAACAACATCATACCAACTTTGGGAACTTCCCCCTCGTGGATGCAACCTTTACTTTATTTTGATATGAACTATATTGTTTGTCATTCTTTACGCTCTTCCATTTCTTATTCCGAAACTATTATTTTGCAGTAATTAAATGGTTATGCCTTGTTCAAAAAAATAAAATTCTTTGTGGATCCCACCTTCAACATGTAAGTTTTATTTTTCAAGAAGTTTTATTTTTAAAATGAAACCTTGAAATAACATCTAGCGCATTACAAACTCGTTTGTGTTGAATTTAAAAAGAAAAAAAAAAAGCAAAAACGTGTTCTATTGAATTTAAAAAGAAAAAAAGAAAGCAAAAACGTGTTCGGACTTTTCTCTTATATACTTTAAGCTTTATTATTTGTCTTAGATATTCTTAAATGATTTTTTTCGCTTCATAACTTTAAATTGGCATAGTCTTCTATTAAAAATATTTATGATCGAGTATAAATTTAAGGGTCCAAGTTTCTGATTACATGTTTTCAGTTTGACAGAAGTACAAATAGGTCTTTAATTGTTGTCAGTTCGTCATTCTTATGAAATATTAATAAGATTGTCGTTTTTCAGGTGTATGTTGTTCATGATGTTCATTAATGTAATTGTGATAGAATTCATATCCAAATGTTAAATGCTCGTCCAATAAATAATTCAATTTAATAATTATGACAAATATTGTCCCTTTAAAGTTGTTTTAATATGAGAAGGGTGGACATTTGAAGATATTAATAACTTAAAGTAACTGCCTAATTTATTTTTATTGTTAATGTGATTGGTGTGACTTCTACAGCCAAATTCTATGTGGCATACATGTACATCAAGTCACATGCCACCAAACTACCAACTACTACATTAAAAAGAAACACCATAATTACTTTAATAGAGAAGAGCATCGATTTCTCTTTTTAAAGCTTTTATTTATTATACATTGCTTTCTTTTTACGAAGAATTCTGAACATGGGAAAGTACATAATATTTAAATTCAAAAAAAATTGTTATTTATTTTTAAAATTTATTTTGAATTAATTAATTACTGAACATATCACATTAGTCAAATAAAATAAGAATTAAACTTTAATGAGGATATTTTTAGTCTAATACTCCATGTAAGACTTATCGGTTAGTCTCACGCTAATACCTTCAATATTTAAGTCTATAAGAAGTAGAGAGATAGACAACAAGATTTATAGAAAGAAATTCCAACTATTAAAAATGTGAACAATACTTATGATTCTCCGACTATTAAAAATGTAGGTTCAAAATTGCACTAAGACGAAGAGGAGACCACATCTTTTAATTTTGCATCATCAAAGAGGGAAACTTAGTGGGAGCCTTCTCATTGTAGTTTATCTCAATTTAATAAACAAAAAATATAAACATTAACTATTAATATGGCGATGTAACCATCATAACTAAAAAAATAAAATCATATAACGAGATTAAGGTTTAATAAATCGTTTAAGTATATAATTTAAATCAGAACGACCCACGTCTTTTAAAGAAACCTAATTAATTCCAGTAGCAAATGTGAACACGATTGCAATTTCTATTCACCCCAACACGAATTAATAAAATAATAAATATAAATCAATAATATATTAAGTAACAATAAAAAATTTGGAATCAATATTTCCACGAGGCAGCTGTTGAATGAAATAAAGTAAAAATAAATGTCAGAATGACTCAGACACAGTCAGAAACACGCAGGTATGTATGTGTCTAAACATACGTGGTCAAATCGCGTGCGGATGTTGACACTTTCTACCACCATTCTCGCTCCTGTTTCTCTCTCTATATATACCACTCCCTCTTCATATTTTCACCTTTCTCTCTCTCCTTTTCCCCTCCCCGCCATTCTCTACATTTTCTTCTCTGCGATCTTTCAATTTTCCCAACGTATTGTGATTATAAGGTACTTTTATCAAATTCTAAAAAATATGGTTCTTTGTTGATATTCTCAATCCGACGTCGTTTAAAAACCTTAATACATTTTTTTTGCAGAACTTTTTCATCGCATTTTCGTTTCTTGTTACGTTTTCTTTTCTCCCGGTACGTAGGCTGGAGGAATAATCAGGTACAAAGATGACCGTATTTGTAATCCTACGTGCATGTTTAAATATACGCACGTTTTCTTTTTATCTATTACTATATTAAAAGCAAATATATGTATACGCCAATTCAATTATTGACACGTTAATTTCTGCTGGAGAATGTTTCTTTCTGTTTTTTAGGTGTGGGAATTATTTATCATTTTGTTTAGATATTATATTTGGATTCTTTTCTATTCTACACCACTTGTTCTTTTTTTTTTTTTTTTTGAAAAATAAAGTTTTATTTAGATATTATATATTTTAAATTATTATGGTGTTTGTTCTATGATGTTGAGGTTTCTCCTAGTGGCATGGACATGTAGGCTGAATGTTGATACTAATATGTGTAGGCCCATCCAGCTTTATTATATTAGTATCTATGAGCTGATGTTGATGTGCACATATATCTTTCTTTTTCACTCCTGTTTTTGGTATACTATCATTTGCAAGTTGTGGCCTGTTTTATTGTGTAATTTGGAGTGTTGTTCCTAATTTACAATCTTGGTAGGACTCCTCTATCTAAACTATAGATATCACGGCGCGTGCCCTTTACACGGTCACGTTTGGTTTATAGTAGCATCTTCGAGCTAATCAAGACTCGCAAAACAAAATATACCGGTTTATTTTGGAAGTCTAGCGTAAGAAAATCGAATACGCCCCCTAATATCCATGTTCACCGTTGATTGTATTATGCTACATTAACAGCGTTATGACCAGAAACATAAGTGTTGTAGTTATCTTGAATGGCATGATTTTTTTGAGATTTTTCGGGATTTTAGTATGCTGGTCCATGCATTATTTATTTCGCATTCTGCTCCATAGGACCATAGTTTGTGGTCACATAATGTGCCATCACTTTTATCTACTGAAATTCCCTGCTTTAAATATCAGTATTGCCTTTGAGCCTTTCAGTTGTGTCTTTAATATTCATTTAGCATTTCAAGTAGCAATATTCTCAGATAAGTTCTGCAAAGTCATTTAGATGTTGCATTGACTATATTGATCTTTCTGAATTTGGTAATAAGTTTGTTGGCTTTAGTCCCTGTCTCCATTTCTTCGATAAATATAGAGCCCCTTGTTCAATTTTTTGGTTTGCGCTCGGTTTTACTGACGTATCTTTACGTATAAAATTCAGCTGTCTTCTGCTTGGACTGCTTTTCCTCCGGTGCTCGAAAGAAAAAAAGTCCACTTTGAGTAAATTGAGTGAAAGATTTTGCAACAAACAGATTCGCGTCTGATCTTGAGAGCTAAGATTTTGTTCAGAGGTCAATATTGGAGAAAAAATGGATATGAAATCAAACCATATGTCTCCTGTTCTCGCTGATGCTGCTCCTATGAATAACTCTAGGTTAGGCATTCACTCTTCTCTGCTGCCGTATTCACCAAACGGCTCCGGTTTTCCTCCCACGCTGTTGCTAAACATCCCAAGGAAAAAGTCTGGAAAGCTTGACGACGTCTTGTCTAGCTTGTTAGATGCTATGAAATCCTCGTCCCCGACTCATAAGTTAATGAAAGAGTCTAACACGGAGACAACAATAAGTGACAGTGATATTGCTTCTCTGAACTGGACGGTATAGTTTCTCCCCTTCTTTCGTTTTTCCTGCCAGTTTTGATTTTTTGTTAGTTATTTTAAATGAGTGCTGTTATATATTCTTGTTTCGTTCTTGCAGCTCAATTATCCATCAGCACTTGCATCTTTTGAGCAAATATCAAACAATGCGAAGGGAAAGAAAATAGCTTTGTTCTTGGATTACGATGGGACTTTATCCCCTATCGTGGATAATCCTGATCGCGCCTTCATGTCAAATGCAGTGAGTATATCAATCTCCTATAACCTTTATGGATTTAACTGTGAAACTACCCCTTTGTTATTTCAATTCGCTAATACACTGCTATGCGAATCTTATATTTACTTCTTTGCAGATATTAAGTAAAAGTAATTTACTTTTCATTGTTTTAAATCGTTATAGATACTCTGAAGTTGAGAGTAACACTTATGAAATAAATGAACATAGTTATGTATATAGAGGGCTAGTATAGTTCTATGCTAAAGTTTCAATATGTTTCAACTAATCATATTTGAAATATACCAAAAAGTTCCAAATAAATTTGTAATTTTTTAGTAGGTTTAAACACACTTAAAAAACAAAATTTTAACTTTTGAACACTATCATATTTAAGTGCGTTCAAAGAAGACTGCGCTGCTATGTATATTTTAGATTTATCAGGGAATAAATGTTAAGCATTAAGTAGGATTGAATTAAGGATAAAAAGGGACAGTTTTTGCAATTTACTCAAACTTCAGGACATGGATTTGGGCTCTGCCTCCTTATGCTAGATTTGTTTCTAAAGCTTGGTTACTTGTTTGCAGATGCGTGCTGCTGTTCGCAATGTGGCAAAGTATTTTCCCACGGCAATCATCAGCGGGAGAAGCCGTGACAAGGTGACTTTCACTTTAATCTTATTGCATTTATGAATATATCTTATGTTGTGAAGTTGATTTTTGCTGAATCTGTTTGAAGCCGTTTTTTCATTCTT
Organism: Misopates orontium; assembly: GCA_946800315.1. Classification (NCBI taxonomy): domain Eukaryota; kingdom Viridiplantae; phylum Streptophyta; class Magnoliopsida; order Lamiales; family Plantaginaceae; genus Misopates; species Misopates orontium. Next base: position 42,349,831 of record OX326947.1, on the reverse strand, counting down.
CGTCATTTTTCATTCATTCAGGTCTACGACTTTGTAGGATTAAATGAACTTTTCTACGCTGGAAGTCATGGTATGGATATTATGGGACCTGTTCAGCCTTTTTCCAGCGACTACAAAAACTGTATTAGGTCTACTAACAAACAGGTAACAACATGAGATGTCTCTCACTTTTTGATTATATTGATACATTTATTATGTACTAACTATAGATATAAATTGTCTACAATTTTAATTTTGGTACGTAGGGCAAGGAAGTTAGTTTATTCCAGCCTGCAGGCGAGTTTTTACCTATGATCCACGAGGTGTGTAAGATCGTTATAAATTTACAGTTTTACATGCCAGTTCAGGAAATATAATTACTAAACTCATCCTATTTTAATCTTTTCCTTTTTTTTTGCCTAAGCAGGTTTATAGATCTCTTGTGGAAATAACTAAAGATATAGCTGGTGCAACAGTTGAGAACAACAAGTTCTGTGTTTCTGTTCACTACCGTAATGTGGATCAGAAGGTAATGTCTTTTGTTATTCTCTGTCTTGAGTGTACATGAATTTACTTTAACCTTGTTCTTGTTTTACTAACTAACACTACTTCTGCTTGCCTTAAACGACAACAGAGTTGGACAGCCGTAGGTCAAGCTGTGCACGAAGTTCTGAAAGGATATCCCCGTTTGCGATTGACTCATGGTCGGAAGGTATTATTTCGATTCCGAGTAAATTGCCAAAACAGATGTTATTATAATCTGGAAATACTCTTATGCAACATTACTACTATTAACCCCTTGTATATATAAATAGTTATAAATCAAACTTAATTTGGTTAGTTTTGTCAATTCAAGCCATCCAAATTGCTTATGTCTGGACTTGAAGACCCTCCATTCCTAACTAATTTGTTTTGGTTTAGGTTTTAGAAGTCCGACCAGTTCTCGACTGGAACAAGGGTAAAGCCGTTGAGTTTCTACTTGAATCACTTGGTGAGTAAAATTTATTGAAAAATAATAGTTTCCTTCAAGAATTGGCATTTTCTCTTTGTGAAACTATCTACTGATCTGGTGTATGCAATACTTTAGGCCTAATGGATTGCGATGATGTTCTTCCCATATACGTTGGAGATGACCGCACTGATGAAGATGCATTTAAGGTAGCTTTCATTTCGTGAAGAGCTTATTTTCCATCATAATGGTTATTATCGAGAAGCAAATTTTGACTAAGCCGACTATTTTTTCCGCAGGTTTTAAGAGAGGATGGTCGGGGTTTTGGTATTATTGTTTCTTCTTCACCCAAGGAAAGCAATGCTTTTTACTCTCTCCGGGATCCATCCGAGGTACTTGTAGTTTTCCTCCCGGAATTTATTTTTTAGAAATGGAAGCTTCCTTTCTATTGCAATTTTGTTCTCATTTAGTATGAATTATTTGCCTCTTAAGTACTGCTTCAAAACATATGCAGGTAATGGAATTTTTGAAGACCTTGGTTACATGGAAGAAGCAAAGTGCACTATAGTTATCTTGACATAGGAAAGGAGTAACACATTAGTGATGCATATATATACCATAGAGAATATATATATTTTTTTCACTTAGTTTATTTTTATAGGAGTTGCATTGGTTTAGGGGCAGAGGTGCTTAATCAGAGGGTTTTTTTCCTCTCCGACACCAAGGATGCCCTTAGATCTCTAGTGTTTCTTATCTAAGTCAGACCAGGTTCATGGAAAAATCTATGAATTTGGCATTATGATTGAAACATAAACCTGCTATAGACAATAATTTTCCCGTTTTCTTCATATATAGGATACCAATAGATATTGGTTTTTCTTGTAAGAATGTCTTCCTAAGGGAGGCATAAGGTTTTATTTGTTTATTTTACTTGTACGAGTGTCTTCCTAAGAGAGGCATATGGTTTTATTTGTTGATTTTATTGAAGAAGTTCTTTAGTACATTACTTGCAAAAGTTATGTCTATTTTCAGATATGGTTACCATATGTGTAAAGTATCGACAATTTTACATGTCTGGCTTATATCATAGAACAATCTCTATATGTTTATTCAGAGTGTATAAGTCTAAGATTATTTCACACTTCTTACGGCGTATATGTGCATTTCTTGTAAATTGTATAGATATGGACGATTTTTTTTTTTTTTTTGCCACTTTAACCTAAATGCGACTCCTGGTATGATACAAAATTGGTAAGAAATCAACTTCGTACGTATATTGTGGTACTTGTCTAGTCCTTCGGGACCCTACAACTAATCTAAACTGAGAACCGAGATAGAGATGTAAAAAAATACCCAATTTGGTAAACCGTAGGAATTAGTGTGATTTTCTTCAACACTCAACAATTAAATTTAAAATAGGCAACAAAACGCTTCATATTCAAGATAAAAATCAAATGAAAAACTCTCAATGCTACTCACTACGTCAAAGAATGTAGAATTTTGGAGTGGATTGAAGTTCTAATCCTGTTGCTACAAAAATATGTGCCAAATATTGTATAAAAGCTTTATTTATATAAATGAATGAATCTTTTCAATTCTTTTCATGCATTGTTGACGACGTCTGTAAATACTTATTAAAAGAGTTTATTGGCTTTTATAGATGTAAAAATACATTTTAATGTTTCTAACACTGATTTTTACTTCTACTTGTCTTAAAAATATGTCACAAAAACCACAACCAGCAGAAAATACTTCTCCAACTAGGGGTGGGACTTTGGGTTGGGTAATTGGGTACCCACCCGACCCAATGGGGTATCACCCAATTGGGGCCCCCAATTGGGTGAAATTGTCAAATGGGTGGGTACCCGATACCCAATTTAGATATTGTGGGTGGTCAGTGGGTAGGTGAATGCGATCCATTTGGGGTTTGGGTACCCACTGGATATTTAAAGAAGAAGAAAAATAAAAAAAAAGAGTTGCTACATATTTCTATTGTAAGTTTCTAACACGTTTTCTATCACAAAACAACACTTTTTTAGTCCTTTACAAAATAATACAAAAAAAATGGGCAAAATTTCCTTGTTTTGAGCGGGACTTGAGCAAAAAAAACCCTCTCAGGTCTAGGCATTTTTGCTTCTTTTGAAACTTTGTGGGTACTAGCAAGTTTTGAGTACCCAACCCATCAGGCACTTATTATTTCGTGTGGGTACTGGTAGCAGTTTTTAGTATCCAAACAATGGGGTACCCTCCCAAAACCCGAATACCCGACCTTTCCTACTCCTATCTCCAACTGCTATTGAAAATATGTTATTCTAAAAAGTTTTTAAAAGAAAAATTATTGCAAATACCTAATTTATGTTTTAAATAGTTTGTTACAAAAATATTTGCAAACACACTCGATCTTTTGCCAAAAGTCACTTAAAGTGATTTTAAGTAAAAATAGTTGACAAACTCATTTTATCAACTTTTGCAAACACCTCCTCGATGATATCAAGTTTAATTTCATCTTTTGACCATTGCTTAATTTTGTTATTGAGTTATATGACCACTTTTATATTATTATTCATTACTTGTTCTATTTGAAATCGTAATGGATTAGTAAGGTTTAAAATTCCAATAGTCTTGCTCTCTGCATTTTAAGTCTCTCTATATTTCAAATATTGGGTTGCATGAGGAAAACTCTATTATATAACAAAAAGTGATCAAAAACCTAAGACAATAACCGATTTCATAATGAAAAGAAATTGATATACTTAAAGCTCTAGATCAGACTATATAATTTATTTCTTTACTGCGAAAAATTCTCAAGGAGGCGGACAATAATTTGGTAGTGCATTAAGAAAGAAGATTGAGATAATTAAAATTGGAAAAATCCAAAATTAATAAAATGATAATTATGAAAACTCATAGAATTTTTGTCTTAACTTTTGAACATTATAAGTTCGAAACTTCAAATTGTATCATTTTTTTTCTCGCAATATCGCTGGATTAAATAGCTTATAAAGGAGCTTGTTCACTACTTTTGCTTAAAGACATTTTAAGTGGCTTTTGGCAAAAGGTTCGGAGTGTTTGCAATTTTTTTTTAAAAAAAACTACTTAAAGCATTAATTAGATATTTGACAAAATTAATGAGAAATGATTTTTCCTTTTAAAAACTTTTTAAGAATAACATGTTTTCAAAAGCAATTGGAGAAGCATCCCCAACCCTGCTTTTGTGGCTTGTGCTTTTTCTAACTTTTTTTAGACAAGCAGAAACAAAAATAAGTGTTCCAAACACTAAAAATGTGCTTTTGCAACTGCAAAAACGAATAAGCCTTTTTCATAGACATTTGCAAACACCACATAATAATTTCATATAACTAATTATGAATAACTAATTATTTTTTAGGGATAATTACAGCTACACCCCCTGAGGTTTGGTGTAATTACACATACCTCCCCTGTGGTTTGAGAAATTACACATACCTCCCCTGAGGTTTGAAACCTTACACATACCTCCCCTCTTCAATTTAAGGGTTGTTTGGGTGTAAGTTATGATAAAATTATGCTTATTATACTTACACCCCTAAAGTTTGGTATATTTATAAGAGTAATCCTTGATGTTAGAAAAATTAAAATTATATACTATGATGTACCATATTTCGGTACCGCCACGTCATAATATCCGATACAATACACGAACGTATTTCGGGACATATTATGCCACGTCAGCACCATTATTTTTTAATGCAAAATTACAATTCAAGGCAAAACTCAGAAATTGGCCCAAGTAGGCCCAAATTGAGCCCAAGCGAGATCAATTTGGGCCCGAAAAGGCCCGATTCGAGCTATACAAGCCCAATCCGAGCTATATGGGCTCAAATAAGATCTATTTGAAGGCCCAGAAGCCTAATTCGAGCTATATGGGCTAAAGTCCGATCTATTTGAGGCCCAGGAGTCCAGTTCGAGCTATATGGGCCCAAATTCGAGCTATTTGAGGCCCGATTCGACCTATTTGAAGGCCCAATTCGAGCTATTTCCAAATAGCTCTAATTCGACCTATTTTGAGTCATAGTTCTACTTGGATTGCACTTTTAGACGAATAAGGACTCTTATTACTATATAAGGGGGTCCCATGCCTCATTCTAAGGTACGTTTTTATTTTTCTAGCATCTAATTTCGAGCTATATACATCGAATTCGAGCTATATTGCAATAGCTCTTGTTCGATCTATATAGAGTGTATTTCGAGCTATTTGAGAGTAATTCGATCTATTTGGGTTTTCTCATCACGGTTCTCAATACCATTTCGAGGTGTGCTAATTCGACCTATAGAGCTCAAATTCGACCTATTTGAGTAATTTCGAGCTACTGTCTCTGACGACAATACCTCAAATTCCGACCTATCTGACTTGAGCGTCGGAGTGCCTTCGCTGGAGGAGGCACCGGCTTAGTTTACGTGTGGTGTTGAGTGCAGGTTCTGAACTCAAAAGCTGCTTAAGCATCCAGCAGGAACTAAAGCAGTCTGACGTGGAGTGTTGGAGAGCGGACACGTATCCAGACGAAAATACCCCACATCAGTGGCGTCGTCTGTGGGAACCTCTATACGCACTTAGTAACAAACACTGACACTCAATGGCTCAACGGAGAGCAACGGATAAGAATGGAATTGCAGGAAGGACTAGATCACAGAGGGAGGATGATAATCGGGCACCTGATGCTTCTGAGCGAACATCAGTAGCAGCGCCCAGCACTCCCCTTGATCCTCCAACTCACACAGCGAATCAACCTGAAGTTCCTCCCACGGAACAACAGCTATTGAATTCCGCTCAGTTGGATCAAATCATGGCGGCATTCCAAAGGACTATGGTCCCAATGATTGTGCAGCAATCGGCTAACACTTCTGCTCTACAGAATGTTCAGGTTCCAATAGCACAACAACCAGCAACACAGCCTGCGGCACCGCAGCAAGGAAGGACACATCCGACCCAGCGTCGTGATGACTCAAGGCAGTATACGCAAACTAGGATGACAAGGCCAAGGGATCCATCTCCCTCGCTTGAAAGGAGGAATCCTCGTTCAGTGAGGACCAATGCTAACAGAGCTCCTAGTCGAGCAACTGGTCGAGATAGAGAAGTAAGGGATGGAGAGGTGAATTCTAGGCAGAGAGTTCCTGATCATCGACCTGCAGCAAGTCGAACTGCCGGAAGAGATAGGTACTTACCTGAAAGAGTCGCACCAAGACTGGAACCTGTGTAGCAGAACATATTCCACTAAGGGAGAGGCCAAACCCCTTTTGTGAGGCGATCAGTAATTTGACGTTGAAGGAAGGAACTAATCTTCCTGTTTTGAAGAAGTATGATGGAAATACTGATCCAGTTGCACATTATGATGAGTTAGATGGAGATTTGCAGGTCTTGGGGTATGCAGAGAATATGAGGGCAAAACTTATTTCGCTCAGTCTGAGAGGTCCAGCAAAGGAATGGTTCAAAAACTTACGTTCGGGATCAATTGAATCATCTGAACAGTTTAGGACCATGTTCGTAAAGAAGTTTGCTACTTATCGCATAAAGAAGAAATCTCCAAGCACGCTGTTTAATATATATAGAGGACCTGATGAACCTTTGGGGAAGTATATCGAGCGTTTGAATCTGGAGATTGGTAGAGTGAATGCTCCCAATGTCGACCTGGTCATCTCTGTATTGGAGCATCGTTGCCGGAGTAAAAAGCTTATAGAAGTGATAACATGGAAAACACCTGATTCCATTGAGCAAGTGATGGACCTCGCTAGTAAGGTCATTGAAGTGGAGGAGGCAACCATGAATCAAGGGTTGATGGACTCGCCAAGAATTCATGGGGGCAAGGAGAATAAAGATAGAGATTGGAGGAAGGAGTTAAGAGGCAAAGATCGTGATCGCAACCGACAACCTTTTAAGAAGTTTGACAACTATACTCCGCTGAGGAAACAAATTGGCGAAATCTACGCCATAGAGAAAGATAGCGGGTTGCTGAGAACCCCTAAACCGTTCCGAGAGACGGAGGTGACTAAGGCATCGAAGAAATATTGTAAGTTCCACAGGCAGAATGGACATTTTACTAACGAATGTAAGGCTCTAAAGAATGAGATAGAACGACTCATTCAATAGGGGAAACTCATCGAGTACATCCTTGAGAATAGAGAGTCACGTGAAGAGAAGGCGTCATCTGGACGCAAGCGAGATAGATCCCCACACGAGAAGAAGGATGAACCAAAGCGTAAACGGGGAAATGGGAATGATGAAATTGAGAATGGAATCAATGTAATTGCTGGCGGACCTACCGGCGCAGACTCAGCCAAAAGTAGAAAACGCATCTCACGAGACATATACAATGAACGACTGAAGCGTCTTGAGGTAGATCTTGTCTTCGCAGTAGACAAGTTGGATACAAGAATCACATTTGACGATAGCGACTTCGACAGCTTGTCTTCGCAAGCTAAGGAAGCACAATACTTGAATTGCCCTATGGTGGTTTTCGCAGTGATTGCAAATCACGGGGTAAAGAGGATAATGATTGATAATGGATGCTCGTCCAACATCATCTTCATGGATGCTTTACAACAAATGAAGCTTGGACAATACGAGATCGCTGATGTTAACTCACCATTAGTCGGATTTGGTGGAAGTGAAGTTAAACCCATTGGAAGGATCATGTTGCCAACGTCTTTTGGCGTGAATCCGAGGAGGAGAACACTGAATGTGGAATATCTTATCGTTGACATGTCGTTTGCATACAACGTGCTGATTGGAAGGCCTGGGATAACGGCATTTGCTATGATCATCTCTACGGTGCATCAGAAGGTCAAATTCCCAACGCCTGGTGGAGTTGCTGAACTCACTACAAACTATCGTGATTCTTGGAGTTGTTATGTTACATCGACTAAACCTATCAAGGCAAAAACAGATCCAAATATCGCGATGATTGACATACATCCATTGCAGACGCCTGAAATAGGAAAACAAGTTGATACGGAGATGGTGCTTGCTACGCAAGTAGACCAAGAGATGGTACAGGAGGATTCGACTCCTCCCAGTATAGAGGACTCCTTGAAGAATGTAGAAGAAGAGAAAGAAGACAAAACGACATTGCGCTATATAATGAAGATGGAAATGGAGCGTCTGAAACCTTCGGGAGAGTTTAAGGAGGTGATTTTGTCAAAAGACGAGCCTGACAAGATCATTAAAATTGGTAGCGAGTTGACTTCGGAGGTTGAGAAGGCACTGTTGGAATGCTTGCGAAGAAACTTTGATGTATTCGCATGGACGGACTCGGACTTGAAGGGGATAGATCCTCGAGTTGCGGTACATCACCTGAATGTTAACCCAAATGCTAAACCCATCCGACAGAAGAAGAGACACTTTAGTGAAGAAAAGAACAAGGCTGCGGAGTTGGAAGTACAAACAAAGCTTGCTGCAGGCCATATATTTGAAGTACGATACTCTGAATGGTTAAGCAACGTTGTACTTGTCCCAAAGAAGCCGACCGTATGGAGGATGTGCGTGGACTACACCGACCTGAACAAACATTGCCCACAAGATCCTTTCCCTTTGCCCAGGATCGATCTCGTAGTTGACTCTACAGCAGGGTGTGCGCTGCTAAGTCTTTGTGATGCACAGAGCAGTTTCCACCAAATACTAATGGCAGTAAAGGATCAACATAAAACGGCCTTTATCACTGACAGAGGGATATACTGTTACAAGGTGATGCCGTTTGGTCTGAAGAATGCAGGAGCAACCTTTCAGAGGTTAGTTGCCAAGATGTTTTATCATCAAATCGGCAAGACTATGGAGGTTTACATTGATGACATGCTTATCAAAAGCCTAAAGGCGGAAGATCACGTGAAACATTTGGAAGAGGCTTTTGGTATCATGAAACAATACAGGATGAAGTTAAATCCTAAGAAGTGCACTTTTGGTGTAAAGGCTGGAAAATTTCTGGGGTACATGGTCAATGAGAGAGGAATCGAAGCTAACCCTGACAAAATTAAAGCTATAATGGATTTACCATCCCCCAAATCCGTTCGAGAGGTGCAACGATTGGTGGGGAGGATCACGACGCTTAGTCGATTCATATCGCATTCTGCAGAAAAGAGTTTACCTTTTTTCAAGAAGTTACGCAAGACACCTAAGTTCGTCTGGACCGATGATTGTGAAGAGGCTTTTCGCCAATTGAAGGTGTACCTTACGACACCACCATTACTATCTAAGCCCAAGGACAATGAGATGCTATATCTTTACTTGGCCATAACGAAGAATTCACTAAGCACAGTATTGGTGCGCGAGGAAGACAAGAAACATTTGCCTATCTACTATGTTAGCAAAGTGTTGAATGGGGCAGAGGTGAATTACCTGGAGGTCGAAAAGCTAGCATACGCACTTGTAATAACTGCACGAAAGTTAAGACCATACTTTCAATCACATCCGGTTACTGTCTTAACTAATCAACCACTGAAACAAGTTATGGCAAAACCGGAGACATCAGAGAGATTGGTGAAGTGGGCGATCGAGTTAGGAGAATATGGCTTCGAGTATATGCCAAAAACAGCGATCAAAGCACAAAGACTAGCGGATTTCGTGGCTGAAACTATCTCAGAGGCGGAGCAAGCGCTTGATGTAGCAATGGTGACGGAAGAGGTCAAAAGTGACAAACCTATAGTTGCAAGGGGAACTTGGACTCTGCATGTGGATGGATCGTCCACAAATGACGCTGGAGGTGCAGGAATTTACCTAAAATTGGCGGATGGTAGAGAATTCGACTATGCAATAAGGCTAAATTTTCAAGTGACCAACAATCAAGCGGAGTATGAGGCTATGCTTGCTGGCATCCAAATGGCAAAATCGTTGGGTATAACGAACCTTGTAGCATTTACGGATTCACAATTGATTGCTAATCAATTTGAAGGAAGATATGAGGCGAAAGAGGCTGCAATAGTAAAGTATCTCGAAAAATTGAAGGAGGCGACATCAAACTTCGATACTTTCTCTATCTCGCAGATCCCTCGATCAGAGAATGAACGCGCTGACTCTTTGTCACGATTTGCAAGTACCGCCGAAGTGTTTGTTGAAAGACGAGTAACTCTATTGGCTTCAGAACAGCCCTCTATCGGAAAGGAAGTTGAGTTAAAACCAACGCAAGCATTGGACTACGCTCTGCCAGTAGAAATAGAGGCATGTTGGAAGGATGAGATTGTTGATTATCTTCAGAACGGGAACTTACCTAATGATCCTCAAGCGATTAGAAGGCTCAAGTACAAATCTGCAAGATTTACTATGTTCAATGGCGAACTTTATAAACGGTCTTTCGAGGGACCACTCTTGAGATGCCTATCTCCCACACAGGCAAAACAAGTCTTACAAGAAATTCATGAAGGGAGTTGTGGAAATCATTCAGGAGGACGATCTTTGGCCCAGAAAATACTCCGACAAGGATATTTCTGGCCAACTATTATGAGAGATGCTATGGATTACTCAAGGAAGTGTAGAAGTTTTCAACTGCATGCGAAGATCATTCATACACCTGCACAACCTATGACAACGGTGAGTTATGGATGTCCATTTGATCAATGGGGAATAGATATAGTTGGACCAATGCCTAAGGCTACGGGAGGTAGAAAATGGTTATTGGTGGCAGTCGAATACTACACGAAGTGGGTTGAAGCTGAAGCACTTGTAAACATTACGGAGGCTAATGTGAAATAATTCATTTGGAAGAATATCGTTTGTCGATTTGGAATACCAAGGGTCTTAATTTCCAACAATGGAAGGTAATTCCAAGGTTTTAAGATTCAAGACTGGTGCAAAGACATGAAAATTGAGCAACGTTTTACATCTGTTACGCATCCCGAAGCAAATGGGCAAGTGGAGGCCACTAACAACACATTAGTGAAGAGTTTGGAGAAAAGGCTGGAGGGAGAAGGAGGAAATTGGGCTGATGAGTTACCCGGGATATTATGGGCATATCGCACAACTCCTCGTACCTCTACAGGAGAAACTCCATACTTATTGACATATGGATCTGAAGCAGTGATACCCGCTGAGATTGGGATGCCAACTTATCGTATTGTTACATATGATGAGGAGCAAGCATTAAGGGCAAGACAAATGGATTTGGAGTTGATCGGAGCAACAAGGGAAGCAACATACCAACGTACTCAAGCATACAAATCTATGATGGCGAAAGCATACGACAACAAAGTTTGTTTCAGGAACTTTCAAGTGGGGGACTTGGTACTTAGAAAAGTTGAAGCTACCAAGCATGTTGGAAAGTTGAAGCCAAACTGGGAAGGACCTTACAGAGTGGAGAAAGCAAGCTCAAAGGGATATTATTACTTACAAGAATTGGGTGGAAGGACTTTGTCACGCCCCTGGAACGTCAAGAACTTACGAAGGTTTTATAGTTAGAACACTAGTTTTCTAATGGCCTTGTGGCACCATAGGACCGTAGTTTCAGTACTTCATTCGCTTAATCTTTTACGAATTACGAGTCCCTCTACGTGGACTCTCATTGTAATAGTTAGCAGTGAACTACGGGGACTTGATTCCTAGCCAACCTATATATGGCGGGATACGTAGGCAACTCGGAAGTTACTCGAGCTCAGTCCCAAAACTAATAAAATCTCTTATTTTATTCAAGTTTAGCCGTTGCCTACTATTTATCCGCAAGATTACAATCTATCAAGAAACATGAAGATAAACTCATACTGTCTACAAACCTTAAGTTTAAATACTTAATCAAAACGAACTTAGCTTCGTACAAACGAGCACTAGCCTCGTGGAGTCAAGCACAAGTCCTTGCACTCCCGCGAACATAGCTTCGCAAGCGCAAACATAGCTTTGCACAACGAGCACTAGCCTCGTGGAGTCAAGCACAAGTCCTTGCACTCCCGCGAACATAGCTTCGCAAGCGCAAACATAGCTTTGCACAACGATCACAAGCCTCGTGGAATAGAGCACAAGTTCTCGTATTCCCGCGAACATAGCTTCTCAAGCGCAAACATAGCTTTGCACAACGAGCACAAGCCTCGTGGAATCGAGCACAAGTTCTCGTATTCCCGCGAACATAGATTCGCAAGCGCGAACATTAGCTTCGCACAACGAGCACAAGCCTCGTAGAGTCGAGCACAAGTTCTCGCACTCTCGCAAATACTTGTTTATAAAGCTTAAGTGTTTTAACAAGTACCAAATTTAAACTTAAAAAGTAGACACATATGAGTGAAGATGTAACGAGACAGAATAAAGACATTCAAAAGACTTTTCAAGTCAAAACTGTACTAGCAAGCGATAAAGCGCTAAAATCGCGCAAATGTTAGCAACATATATTGTACGGAAAGAATGTACTAAAGCTAAGGTTATATACGGAAAGTAAAGATATTCAAGAATATTAATGACAAGGCACAGAAGCCAAAAATAAGGGCACGCAGGCCACTCTAAAAGATCAAGGCAGCAGATCCAGCCCAAGAGCCTTCACGGCACCCTCGCTCTGCTCTTGGATATCAGCAAAAGACTTGTTCAGGGGCCCAGTATCATCGATAGGGGAAATCTGACGAGGAGCAGGAGCGGCAACTGTAGCGTCAGGCATAGGCATCGCCGTCAGCAGGCTGATCCAAGACCTGAGGGCCGAAACCCATCTCACCCTCCTCCAAGGGCTCATCTGGAGCAGCACCAGCAGCAGCAGCGGCAGTGGACGTGGATGGCAGCTCGTCGGCAAAGTCAGAGAGTCATACCTGCCGAAGAGGATAAAAAGAGGTGAAGGGATCATGCTTTGGCTCATCATCGACCACAGTCGCAGCAGGTTCACCAGAAGGAGGATCGACCAAAGTAGGATCCGCAGCAGCGGCACTAGAGGATTCGCCGACCTCCGTGTCATCCTCATTCAGGCAATTGAGGACATTGAAGTCCTCCCTCTTGAACCCAGGAGCAAGAGCACCGCGGGCGACGATGTCATCAAGGGCCATGTTGTAGCCCTTGGTCGTATCAAAATCGCCCCGCTCCATAGCAATCTGCCCCCATGTGGCTGAGCGGAAGAACTCGATAGCCACCATCACCTTGTCTTCATCAGGGACCTCCTACGAAACAAGTAGAGGAAAAGTAAGTACGTAACACACAAATCTCAGGGAAAAAGAAATAAAGTCAAGTACAATAGGAATACCTCAGTCATGGCCCTGTTGTAGCCGTCCTCTTCAGCAGTCGTGAGGCGAGCTTGTGCATCAGCTAGCTCAACCTCGAGCTTCAAACGTTCTGCCTCAGCAGCAGTAGCGGCATCCTTCATCGTACGAATGGTATCAACGTGATCGTCAACAAGGGCCGTGGCATGCTGGCAGTCGGTGGTGAGCTGGCTGGACAGTAGCTTCTCCTCGGCAAGCTCCTTATCAACGACAGCTTTAGCAACTTTCAGGGCTTCCAGCTCAGCCTGCACGGCCTTCAATTCGTCAACAGCGGCGACGAGATGCTTCTCCACCTCAGCCTTCGCCTCCTTAGCTTGTTTCTCCAGTCGCTGAGCCTGCAAGGCCGATGAGTGGTGCCTATCCATCAGAGCCCTCTGCTGATCTTGAGTCGCCATCACCATATTGAAATTCTCAGCCATGGTCTGAATATTGACGAAGAACTACAAAAGAGAGAAAAAGTCAGAGTTATTCAAGTATAGGACTAAAACAAAGATCAGGGAAAGCTCATAAGATCGCATACCTCGCACAGAGACAAGGCAGTGCGACTGACCAGCTTCTCATGGCCCATCGCCTGGTAATAGAGCTGACGGTCGAAGTCAGGCATGAATCCTTTGACAAGTCGAAGGGCAGTAGTGTCTTTCAGTGTGAACTGCCTTGACTCGACCAAAGCTCGCACGATCTCCTCCACGTCAATGTCGAGATCGTCACCATCATAGGCTCAGTCCTGCGCGACGCGCTTACCCCGTCGGATCTCCTCAGCAGTAGCAGCCGACCTCTTCCTAGTTGTTGCCTCAGGGTTGGCCTCATTGAAGCGACGAGCTGCTTCAGCAATGGAAGGAAGATGCACTCTTCCAGTCGAAGGTGCTGATGAAGGAGAAAGATCCGGCAGGATCGGCTCAGAACCACCAAGTGGTGATCCAGGAGCAATCTCAGCAGTCGACTGAGAAGGAACAGTCTCTGGTACTGGAGCTGGAGCAGGAACAGGGGCAGGAGCCGAACCCCTACCACGTCCCGACCCTCGAGTCGAGACAGCAGCGGTGGAAGGAGTAGGAGCACTGGCGCCTCTCGAACTGGTACCAGCCGTCTTCGCACCACGACGACTGGTCTTCTCAGGAATGGGCACTGAGGACTGAGGAGCGTTTGCGCCACGCTTCATAGCGGCCAGCCTTTTCTTCGTCTTGTCCATAACGATTCGCTCTGAAAATCGTAAACAATGCAAAGGTTAGAAGACAACAAAGGAAGACGTACAATCAACAAATAAGTAATACAAAAACATGCATAATGTTATACCAAAGACAGAAGGCTCAACGCCCGCATGATAAGTATAACCGCCGGCCCGCAACACTGGGGTGGTGGTCAACTCAAAAGCATCAAATTGATGTTCTTTCAAGTTTTTAATCACCGTCAGGGTGTAGACAGGAGGATTGGGGCGTCTCGGCGATGGACGGGCGTCCGTCCAAAGTCGCTTGAATCGAAATTCCTGAGGCTTGGATTCCTTGATGTAAAACCACTGTTTCTTCCAGTGAGCCCCGAAGCTCGTCTGTAGATCAGATAGGAAGCATTGCTTCTTTCGCGAGCTCAGATAGTAAAACCCGGCGTCTACACCTCTGTTACGGAATTTCACTATAAATAACTGCCAAAACCCGGCTACAGAGCACGGGAGGTTAAACACGCGGGTCAGCATCGCATAAGCATACATCTGTGTGTATGCGTTGGGAGCAAAATGTGAAGGAGAGGAATTGAGCGAAGAAATTATTTCTGAGACTATAGGGAAAATGGGAAAACGTAACCCACAATGAAGATAGCTACTAAATATAGTGAGACATCCTTCGGGTGGGTTGTTTATCTTATCGTCTGGTCCAGGAACGATAATTTCATAGGTGTCAGGGATGTCGTAAGTATCACGATAGTAAGCTATATCGTAAGGAAGCGAAGACGGAAATTGATCAAAGTTAATCAAGTTGGGTGGAGCAAGCTGTTCAGGAGAGTTTGCGGCAGGTATAGGCACATTATCAGCAAGAGGTAAATAAGGCACAATGGGAAGAGGATTCGATTCATCCTCGTCAACTCCTAGGATGTCTACGTCTACCTCCATATCGGATGCCCTATCATTGCTATTTCTCTCATTACTAGATGAGGTCTCATCACTGGAGTCGTCACTATTGCCGCTAGTCGACGCCTTATCCTTAGCCCTAGACGACTTAGAAGACTCATAACTACTTTCTCCACTACTACCGGAAGACTCAAGATCAATAACTCGCGTCATAAAGAAGTTTAGGATGAAAGTTTACCGGCACGAGGATCTAGATCTACTGAAACTTCTTCGTTCGGGTGAATTTGCTCGTAAGAACAGGTGCAAATAGCTTTGGAGCACCAGGTAATCGGACGCGGGCAGGTTCTGGTTGCCGAGGACGATTTGGGGATGATGGACGCCTTGTGTTTGATTCACGAGGATTCCGATATGACGAATCTCGCGATGGATTGCGTGCGTTATAGTAGGCCCGTTGGTGCGATCGTGGTGGGGATGGACGGCGTGGAGACCGGTTACGTCGAACTCGCGCCGTCGTGAACAAATCTGCGCAAAAGATTTGAATATTAGCATTTTTAAAAAAAAATTCAAAATTTTTCAATTTTTTGAAAAAATCTTCTAAGTGTGATAGCTCGAATTTTCTTAGGAAATTCGAGCTATATTTTCGAGCTATTACAAACTTACCAAAGGATATAATAAGCAAGAGATTTTTCGAGCTATTCCGGTAAATTTCGATCTATTTGAGGTTATTTTCGAGCTATAAGGAGTATTTTCGAGCTATTCTGCTACACTTACTAAATTTGGAGGTTTTTCGAGCTATTTCAGTGAAATTACTAAAAATAGTAATTTTGAGCTATAAATTCGAGCTATTTTTTGGGAGCTCTGGAGGAATGCTTAGGCGCGAAATGAGGAAATGAAGCTGGGAATGGGGTATTTATAGGCGAAATGATGCGGAAATTACCAAAATGCCCCTAAATTCGACCTATTTCTAAATTCGACCTATTTCCAGAAAAAATTTTCGGCAATTTCGAGGTATCTTTTTGAAGGGTAATTTCGACCAAAATGAAATTCGAGCTATTTTACGTAAAATTCGAGCTATTTTACGGAAAAAAATTTCTGGCTTCCGAGTTGTCTTTCTCAAAGATAAATTCGACCTATACCAATTCGAGTTACCAAAAATCGTAAATTCGATCTATTTTTGAATTTTGCTATTTGTGGTCAAATTCTTGGTTTTTTCCGCCGACGCCGATCTCGTTGCACGATTCTCGGTTATGTGACTTCTTTTTAGTTCGTATGACCAATGTTTGTACACATTACTCTTACGAACTGGGGGACTCCATGATGTACCATATTTCGGTACCGCCACGTCATAATATTCGATACAATACACGAACGTATTTCGGGACATATTATGCCACGTCAGCACCATTATTTTTTAATGTAAAATTACAATTCAAGGCAAAACTCAGAAATCGGCCCAAGTAGGCCCAAATTGAGCCCAAGCGAGATCAATTTGGGCCCGAAAAGGCCCGATTCGAGCTATACAAGCCCAATCCGAGCTATATGGGCTCAAATAAGATCTATTTGAAGGCCCAGAAGCCTAATTCGAGCTATATGGGCTAAAGTCCGATCTATTTGAGACCCAGGAGTCCAGTTCGAGCTATATGGGCCCAAATTCGAGCTATTTGAGGCCCGATTCGACCTATTTGAAGGCCCAATTCGAGCTATTTCAAAATAGCTCTAATTCGACCTATTTTGAGTCATAGTTCTACTTGGATTGCACTTTTAGACGTATAAGGACTCTTATTACTATATAAGGGGGTCCCATGCCTCATTCTAAGGTACGTTTTTATTTTTCTAGCATCTAATTTTTGAGCTATATACATCGAATTCGATCTATAGAGCAATAATTCGAGCTATATTGCAATAGCTCTTGTTCGATCTATATAGAGTGTATTTCGAGCTATTTGAGAGTAATTCGATCTATTCGGGTTTTCTCATCACGGTTTTCAATACCATTTCGAGGTGTGCTAATTCGACCTATAGAGCTCAAATTCGACCTATTTGAGTAATTTCGAGCTATAATTTCGAGCTATTGTCTCTGACGACAATACCTCAAATTCCGACCTATCTGACTTGAGCGTCGGAGTGCCTTCGCCGGAGGAGGCACCGGCTTAGTTTACGTGTGGTGTTGAGTGCAGGTTCTGAACTCAAAAGCTGCTTAAGCATCCAGCAGGAACTAAAGCAGTCTGACGTGGAGTGTTGGATAGCGGACACGTATCCAGACGAAAATACCCCACATCATACTACAAAAGGTTTCATAAACTATTATATTATTACCTACAAATATAAAAAGTATTTAAATTTAAATTTAAAAATAAGTTAATCTAATCCAAAATATATTTTTGAATCAAAACACGTAACTTTTAGTTTTTTTCTTTAAAAGAATTCCCGTAAATCTCAGTCAAAACTTAACTAACTACTCATCTTTGTGACTTTGTTCTCGTTACAATTTTATACTAACAATTATTTTAGTAATAGAAGAAGATAAAACACCGAAAATTGGTTTCACTAAATATAGTGCATTTAGGTTGTTTATTTTGACAAAAGGATCAACAAAACTTGCTACCTAAAACCAGTGACCATGTCTGATCCAAGGATGATAATTCTATTGTCACTGTTGCTGGTAATTTCGTCATCATTCTTCATTTTTTAAAATGGGTTATAAAAATCTTGATTATTTCTATTATATTTGTTAATTTTCATTGAAAATGAGAGTTTTTACAATTGAATTTTCTATTCTTGTCTTTTTTTTTTCGGAGATTGCATAGATATTTATTATTTTACCAAATGCTTCTTTTTTGTTGTGATAAACTGAAATTTCCGTGGGCACGCGTAATAGTATTTAATATGGAACTATAATAAAATTTATGAGATTATTAAAAGTAAAACAAAAATGAAGAAATAAAAAAACAAACAAAAATAAGAAATTAAATATTTTTACAAAATAATAAAAATATTAAGATTAGATTAAATTTTAAAAATGACTTAAATACTTTTTATATTTTTGGTTAGTCATATAGTAGTTTCTAAAATTATTTGGAGTATTTAATTTTAATATTTGTAACATCAAGGATTACTTTTACAAATATACCAAACTTTAGGGGTGTAAGCATAATAAGCATAATTTTATCATAACTTACACCCAAACAACCCTTAAGTTTTAGAGGGGAGGTATGTGTAAGGTTTCAAACCTCAGGGGAGGTATGTGTAATTTCTCAAACCACAGGGGTGGTATGTGTAATTACACCAAACCTTAGGGGGCGTAGCTGTAATTGTCCCTATTTTTTTTTTTTTTTTTATGTATTTTGCCTTTTTTTTCCCCTTTCTTTAGTTACTTCCATTTTTCAAGGCACAAATCTTATGTCTCACTCCTTTCTTCCCCTCTTCCGGCGCTCTTCTCCACCCTGCCGCCACAGTTAAACATTCATCAGGGGTTTAAGCACAACCATAAAACATAAAACATCCCTCTTTTTGTTTCTTACAAAAATCACCAAAAAATCCAATCTTTATCACATGGTTACTCTCAAAACAACCTGTTTCCCTCCTTAAACTCCCCTGTTTCCTAATTATGTTCAAGAACAGAGCTTTTCTCTTCAAATACATCAAAAAAAGACCCTTCAGCGCTTGCCCTTTACCATTAGAGCCTCAAACACCACCAATTTCTTCTTCATCACCCCAAATTATCCGTAAAGGTCTGTGCTTTTCGTTGGCAGAGCAGCTCATCAGCCGGGGTTTAATCTCATCCGCTCAGAAAGTGATCCAAGGTCTCATCTTTCAATGTTCTTCTGTCCCAGAAGCAATGTCGGCCCTCGATTACGCCATCGAAAGAGGTATCCAGCTTAATTTGTTTACTTACGGCGGTCTTATTCGTAAACTTGTGATGTCGGGTGAGCCCTTAATGGCCAAGGCGGTGTACGTTGATTGCGTAGTTGGTACGGGTTTTGAACCGGACCGCGAGCTGTTGAATTCGATGATTATTTGTTATTGTAAGCTTGGAGAGTTGGAGGAAGCTAAATGTTGCTTTGATAGGATCATGGGATTGGATGTTGTGCCGTGGATTGGTGCGTGCAATGCTATCGTTAGAGGTTTTTGTGAGAAAGATAGGTTCTTGGAGAGTTATGATTGTTTCTGTAGAATTGGCGAGGGTTCTGATCTTGCGCTGTATTCTTCGTGTTATAAATTGCTTGTGGATGGATTGTGTCATAGAGGGTACTTAGACGAAGGGCTTCATGTTTTTGATGTGATGATAGAACGGGGGGTGCCACCAACTGTTCCATTGTGCAAATCGCTTCTCATTGGCTTTTGTAAATGGGGGCGTGTTGAGGAGGCCGAGATTTTGAGTACGGAAATCGAGTCTTATGGTTTTGTTTTGGATAAATATATGTATACTTATCTAATTAATGCTTATTGCAAAGGAAGAAAAATGAAGATGGCCATGAGGTTGTTTATGAAAATGCTAAAATTGGGTTATGAGCCGGATAATTATACGTACAATACGTTGATTCATGGGTTTGTGAACTTGGGTTTGTTTCCCAAAGGCTGGATGTTGCACAATAAGATGGTGGATTCTGAGTTGAAACCCGACTTAGTTACTTACCAAATCATGCTTAACAAATACTGCAAGGACCAGAAAGTTGATTGTGCGATGAAACTCTTGGATGAGATGCTCCGATGTAACATGACCCCTAATGTCCATTGTTTCACCACCTTAATTTCTGCGCTTGGTAAAGAACAAATGTGGGAGGAAGTAAATAGCGTGTATCATAAGATGCTTGACAACGGGGTTGTTCCCGACCAGGTTCTTTTTTTCACTATTGTCAAGAACATTCCTGAAGGCGATGAGCTGTATTTTGCTCTTACGGTTTTGCAAACTATTGCTTACAAGTTTTGTAACATTGACATCTCTCGTACCTCTTGCTCTACAAAACCTAAATCAATAGAAGACACTATGATTGAAATTGAGTATTTGCTGGAGCAGATATTGATGAAGGACACATCGTTAACAGAGACAGCATTTAGCATTTATATCATAGCCTTATGTGTGGGAGGAAAACTCGAGGCAGCTCTAAACTGCATGGGAAAGATGGTCAGTCTTGGTTTTTTACCTTTGCTCACTGCTTTTAATTCCTTGGTTCAGTTAATCATCCAGGGAGGTCTATTTGAGGATGCTGAGTCTCTACTTGAAGTTATGGAGGATAATGGACTAGTTCCAAACCAGACAACTTTCTCGATAATTGTAAATGAATTTTGTAAACAGGGTGACTTCCCCTCAGCCATGAATGTTTTAAATTATATTGAAGAAAGGGGAATGAAACCAAATGTTGCTATGTATACTTCGGTGATTAATTGTTTAGGCATGCACAAGATGATTTGTGAGGCAGAAAATCAATTCTACAGAATGCTTGAGTTTGGTGTAGATCCTGACGAAACCATTTTTGCTGCAATGATTAATGCGTACTCGAAGAACGGTTGGGCTTATAGAGCTCAAGGGCTGTTTGAGAAAATGATTGAATATGGTCTTAAACCGAATTCCCATGCTTTTACGGCACTCATAAGTGGGCTGGTTAAGAAAAATAGAACCGAAACGTCGTGCTTATACCTTGACAGAATGCTCAAAGAAGGTTTCATGCCAAACGTTGTTCTTTACACATCACTTATCAAGCAATTCTTGAAAAAGAGAAAATTTGAATTCGCTCTGAGGTTGGTTGATTTGATGGAGAAAAAGGGGATTGAGCAAGACCTGATAACCTATATTGCATTAGTAAGTGGCATCTGTAGACATATTGGAGATTTCAATGGGAAATGGTTTCTTTCTAATGAAAAGGTGGACAAGGCTACTGAAATGATGTTCAATATGTTACATCAAACAACTATCTCGCCAAAGGGAAAGAGTTTGAAAGTTCTGATCAGTTCTCAAGAAGAAATGAAATACTATGCCTTACAACTGATCCAGAAAATCAAAAGAGTTTCATCCATGCCCAACTTATACCTGTATAATGGCATCATATCTGGGTTCTGTTGGGCACATATGATGAAGGAAGCCTATGATCATCTTATTTTGATGGAAAAAGATGGTGTGTCTCCCAATCTAGTTACGTTCACTATCCTCATTGATGGGCATTTGCGACTAGGGGAAGCTGATCTTGCTGTTGGTTTATTCAATAAAATGAATTCACTTGGTTTGGCCCCGGATAGAATTCTTTTCAATGCTTTAGTGAGAGGGCTTTGTAATGTCGGTAGGCTAACTGATGCACTATCAGTCTCAAATTCAATGCAGAGAAGGGGTTTTGTACCTTCTAAACGTTCCTATGAAAATCTTCTCAGTTCATTTTGTGGTCGGGGGTCAAGTGTGAATGCATGGAGATTATATGAAGATATGCTTGGCCTTGATTATTTTCCCAGCCGTTATAGCCTTCGCAGTTTGGTTTACTTGTTGTACAAAAATGACAAATTGACTGAAGCTTGTTCTGTCTATGCTATGATGCTAAAGAGAAGAAAGTTTGATAAGAATGTGGCTCTGATATTGATGCTAGACGAGGCAAGCCAAAGTGAGAGTAAGCTGGCTTTAGTTCATAATGGCTGAGATCAATCTTATACTTGTTAACTATGGAGGTCTCATATTCAGGGTATCTTTCTGAATTTCAATAACATTCTGTTTTTTCCTCGGTAATTCATACTTCAGATTTTCCTGCTGCTTTACTTGTTATGTGTATTTTGAAATAGAATATTTTCGTAGTTAGAGATGCCTTTGCCTCTTTTTCTTTGAGTTGTTTCTAATACTGGATAACTGAAATCCAGATGCGTGCTACTAGTATCAGCAGCATGGCTGATGGCACTGTTAATGGGAGAAGCCATGACTAGGTAATTGGCTGATCTTTGTTGTTTTTTATGCTGTATTATTAAGTTGATTTATGCTGAAATGAGTATCTGGCCCTTTTTTTTTGTCTTGTCACGTTTCATCATATTGGTATATTATTTTGTAGGAATAATAGAGCTTTGTACCAGAAGTAATGGGATGGAAGCCCTCCAGGTGTCACTGGTCGTCGTTAACAATTATTCCACAAAGCACTGCAGTGGCTAATATGCTGTGGAGCAAACAGGTGATGTTAAATGTTTCACTCCTCTTCTTTTTTTGCTTCTTAGATACTGACAATGAATTTGAGGTGGAAAAGAAAAAAGTCTACTTTAGCTAATAAACCAGTCTCATAAAATTAAGGTTCTTCCATTTCAAGAATAATTGGATTTAGCAGCGCTTGGTAAAGCAACAGTAATTCGGCAACATTATTCTCATTCTTGGTGCTTTTACCGCGTTTTCTAC
This sequence comes from Misopates orontium, assembly GCA_946800315.1. Taxonomy (NCBI): domain Eukaryota; kingdom Viridiplantae; phylum Streptophyta; class Magnoliopsida; order Lamiales; family Plantaginaceae; genus Misopates; species Misopates orontium. The sequence goes on along the minus strand of OX326947.1, from coordinate 42,327,313 downwards.
AAAAGGCTGCTTGTTTTTAGTTTCATTTCACGTGTACATTTACTCAAAATTACGGATTCTATCAGTATACTTAATGATTCATGATGATAAATTACCTAGACACCCTGTAGTTGCAGACATGTTCTGTTTTTAATGAATATATTAAGATCTTCCTTTATTTTCTTTTTCTTGCTGGCATGCGCTTTAAGGGTTGCGATGTATCATGCATTTCATGTTTATAAAGCTACATAATGCTTGTTTAACTTGGAATACCTGTCCTTTTGGTATGTTCTACAAATGGATCCTCATGTTTTCTTATCTCCCATTTCCTCTTTTATCAGGAGGCTGCATTAACAAGAAAGAAAAGCAAAGAAGGGGTTGGTTGTTGAAAGGTTCCGTGAATCAGGTTGGTTAGTCTAATAGTTCTCCAAAAATACCACTGTAAACAGTGTACTGTCGGTTATCTTGTCTGGCTGACAACTGAAAATATATTGTTCATTGTTACTGATAGAACTGGATGATGCAGCACATTGATGAGGCAGTTATGTAATTGGGCCACAAATAGGTAAATAACAAAAAATTCCAGATCTTGGGGCTCTTTTTATTTATGAGAAGTTTTTACGGTTCACGTCGGCTATCATTCTTGGTTGATTCCAATGTGGAAGAAAGAGGAGTGATAAGAAGAGGGTGTAATCAAAATATATAAATTTACATACCTACGCAAGGATGGGCATATATCGGTCAAAAGATTCTATAAATATTGTAAAGTTGATTTTTTGTAGCTTTTATATGTCAGGGTTGTTGAAACACCTCCTTGTGTTATGGAAAGAGGTAAAAGTGCCTCTTTTGAAAAAAAAAGAGGCGAAAAACCACCCCCTTGCATACAGAAAAAAGAGGTTTTTTTTTTTGTCAATTTACCCGAAACACGTGGGGGTTGTGTGGGGCTGCAGTCGGGCGGTGGTTTCTTGCCTTGGCCTCTTTCTCATAACATTGATTTTTTTTTTTTTTGTTTCGTTATTAGCTCTTATAAGTTACTAGTCTGATTTACAGAGGATCTTTAATAGTTGTTATCTTGATTTAAACTGCTACTGAACCGGGGTAGTCTAGGAATTTCTTCTTTAAGCTGGACACTAATTAACCGACATTATCAATTGTAGTCATTATCTGATGGATCCTTGATAATCACCGGTGCTCACCGAGTATTTTATTTATGTAAGTTGTGCATATCATCCTTGTATGTTCCCTCGCTCCTCCCTCTATCGAGTCATATCTTCATTTTCAAGGTAATTTCACAATGTAACTTTTTACTGCTTGGACTGCAAAAGAAGAGACGACAGAGAGGAGAAAAATATCTTCCATGTGTTTAATTACCATAAGTACTGCGTCGGAGGGAAGTCCTAGTGTATTTAAATTTAAGTCATTAAGTGATAAGTTGGATTACATTACTCTACGAGTTTTATACTCTTATTCAGTATCCAATTGCTCATGCAATTCTTTTGGATCATAATAGCATAGCCAAATTGACTGCCTGGAAAATTGATGTCAACTGGTAGAGATTGTATGTTGCGGTAAACTGAATCTTCTGCAACTGACAAGTATATTTGCATAAAAGAGCTTATGGACAGTGAGACTAACTAAAAACTGAGTGCCAATTATTTTTGCTTTGCGCGCTCACTAACAATCTCCAAATTTTATTCATGCAGTGCTACAAACATTAAGTTTGTAATATGCATCTATTTTGCTCACTTTAAAGGCTTGGTGATGTGCATATATGTGTTAATATGGTCTTGCTTATCATCATTTGAGGGCTTCAAATCCAAATTGAAGTATATATAATATTCTTGGATGGACTGTATGACGAACAAGCTCTCTCTCTCTCTCTCTCTCTCTCTCTCTCTCTCTCTCTATATATATATATATATATATATATATATATATATGGAATCAGTAAGCTTAAAATGTATTTCTGGCGTTTGCGATAATGGTGTGAGACCTTTTGATTTTTGCTTTTCGTTGTGGGTTTTGATGACAAAGGTCCCCAGCTGTATCATGTAACTCATGTTTGCCAACCATGTCTATTTATGGTATTTTATGTGCCCTTAATAGCAATGAAAGCTAATCATGGTTTTTGTTAAGTGTCTAATTCTTTGAAATTCGCGTGCTTTTTAATTTCTTTGCGTCATTTTTCTTGTGCTTCTATTTCATCCCTGTTTGGATGATGTTCAGTGTCGACCATAGATCGAATTGTTGGGTGTGTTATCTCACGAAAAGTTGAATTTCATTGTTCTTTTTTATGTTTTTGAAATTGTCTATTTTCTTCTGTTATTTACTTGGTCAGTCTTTCCCTTTTTTCTTTCCAGGGACAGCTGTGGCATATCCTTTTCTAGGTCTTACTGACAATAACATGAAGTTAAAATATGTCATATGCATGTGACGTCCATTTTCCTACTTCATTAATTGTTCACGTGTTGGCATGAACCCCGTCGGTTAAATTGGACAATTGTTTTTTGATTGCAATTAAAAAACAATGTGTAAAAGATGTTTGTTATTCACTTTCATCTGTTTGAATTATTTCAGAAAAGAATCTGAACACAAAATTATTCTTCCAGAGAATCTTTTTTTATGACCAAGTCACATGCAGCTCATTTGTTGGACCGAACCACACACACGTCTCATTTGTTGGAGTTCTGTTCATAAATTTATTCTGTTTACCATCGCTCTTGTCCTTATTGTTGATTGCTTGATCCATTCCATTGTTACTAATTTTTGGTAATGTGGGGTTTATTGGATTATTTCAGGTATAAAGCGTTATGCAACTCGACGGTGCTATGCATAAAACAATTCTTACATAGAAGGGAGGGGTAAGCACCTATTTGGTATTCATGTTAAACATTAGGTGGTTTGCTTGTCCTGCTCAAAAAGCTATTAATTTTAGTTTCTCCATAAAAATGGAAGCACCAAACATATCATCATTTATGCACCGTATTTTAGTGCTTGCACTTCAGAATATTCATGGAGGAGAATATTTATCTGTGTTTCCATTTCTGATTTTTTGGTAGGACCACTGGTTTTCTTGTCCTCGTATCCAAGTTTCAGGCAAAAATATCAAGATTGGTGTGATTGGCAAATGGGAAATATTCAAGTATGTCTTTTTCTCAAGTCAGATTTTGAACATATGCACGCCTTTGAGATATTCCTTGGTTGTATTTTTCAAGTTATGAGCACCCATAAAAATGAAGATTACTTGCAGAAAGCGGGATATTTTATTTATTTCTTAACCTTAGCATAAGCGAGTCGCCTAATTTGATTTTATAACAATTTGAACCTTTGTTTTAGATACTGTTCGAGTTTGGTACCTTCTGAAACTTCAAAATGATGGGAGTGGGCATGTATTTTGGTTAATGAAACTAACAGGGAAAAACAATGAATGATTGGATACTATTTGGGGCATGTTTGAAAACACCTACTAACCTATATTATATTAGGAGTGTTAGCATAATGTTATCCAACCTGGTAGGTTGTTCGGAGTCCTAGTTGTAACTCAGTGTGGGGTCTATTGAAACCGTCCAACCCGAGTCGTATAATCATTTTTATAATTAGGCATCTTATCCAACTTATAATATTAAAAGGAATATAATTTATTATAGAACCTAATCTTGAGTTGCGGTCTAACGAACCAAACAATTTAGTAATGATCTGAATCTGACCTACTCAACATGTCATATTCTAGTCTATCCTAATCCAATTCGAGATTTCAACATGTGCCCTCGGTTGTTTCTCACAGAGCATTATGGGCATCCACTCTTGGAAATGTATAACTCTCTCTCGAAGAGAAATATAAGGTGAATTTCTTAAAAGAGTTGGACACTACGGGGAAGAGTTGGAAAGATGATGTCAAGAGAGTCTACTTATTTATTTATGAAACTGATGTCAAGTGATTCGATAATTGTTTCACTGTATGATTGTGTATTAATTGTTGCCAAATAATTCGAGAAAGAGTAGTTTTGATACTCCTGTGCTATGCTTCTAATCAAGAATTCGTTTTCTATTTTTCTGTTTATGCAGTGAATTTGTGAAAATAATTGTGTGAACCGGATTAAACAAAAAAGATTTCACCGAGAACTGGCGTACATACTTTGAGGCCGGCAACATTTTATGTCTGCCTAACATTTCATTTAGCAAATTAGCATACATCTTTTTCAAGTAGAGAAGAAGTGTTGACAGTGATCAACTTCCGTTTCCACATATTCTATAAGAGAATAGCCCTTTGTGCCTGAGCGTGTCTACAATTCATGTTGGGGTCATTCATCCCATCAAATGCGTAAGCATTAAGGTATTGAATGTTGTTTCTTAAGACCTGCTGAAAACTGTTATTCTGTATGAATTTGCGACTCACATCTTGTGTTTGAACCTAAATATACTTTAGTCTTAATGAGCTATTGTGGAATCCTATTCTTTACTCAGTTTGTATAATCTGCAACAATTTTTGATTGGCTTTTGCCTTTTGGAGATTGTTTTGGAAGTTGATAAATATTAAATAAATTATACATGTATATGATAAAACTATATAGGTCGACCCCCAACTTTCTTATGTATACTGATAAATCTGATGTTCAATTCGTTTTTTGCTTTGAAGAATATATGTTCTTTGAATTCTTTCCTTAGTTTCTGTGGGTCATATAAGCAACTAAAATATTTTATTTATTCTTCAGATATGCAATTGGTGGCAAGTTGGGTATCAATGATCCATAACTATATAAGGTCGTAGATACATATATTTCTATAATTTTAACATCTATTACATGGATCGGAATATTATATATTTGCTCTTGCAATATGTTTGAAACACAGACAAATGTATAACCATGTATATTCGTATGTGATTGTACAATTCTGAATAAGATTTTCATATAATCTAAAGTTTACAGTTTGAGTTGTAATCATTTTCGTTCTATCTTGTTTCTACCTATTTAACTGCTTAAATTTTATAATAATTTATGTGACTTGTTATATACGCTACTTTCTAAAGTTTATTATTATTTGCCCTTATATTTCACGTGCATTAAATAAAATAAACATGGCCAATGATCGCCAAGACCACTTTAACTGTCCCTTAAATTTATCGAAAGCAACATGCATGTCGATCCAATAAACCCCAATTGCATATCTCAAATCCAATTCCTTTGTTTCCACCAGTAACAACAGCGTATCTGCGTTAATTTAACGCACAATTAAAAATTAAGAACCACAAATTGTCGAATGATAAATTATGCTCGAGAAATTGATTATACACAACGAGTAATTAATCTTTTTCTTACTTCTTTGTTCCAGTGGTTTGCGTGGTTGAAGCGGCCATTGATGGAGCTGGTGATTTGTTGTTGTGTTTGATTAATTGGAAGAGTCTTAACATTCTTTGGGTTTTTGTTTGGATGTTTTTGGGGGTTTTGTGTTCCTAATTTGGCGACGAAATTATGATTTGTTACATTAGCTAATGAGCTAATTATAGGAAAATAGAATTTTTAGTGTAAATTGCATGAGTTGTCCTTAAAGTATGAGCTATTGACGCAAATCACTCCTACGTTTGTAAAATTGTGCAACTTACCCTTTTGCTAAGTTCGGAATTTTACAATTTACAACCTTCTGCTCTTACCATGTTGATAATTATTAACTAATAAATTTTTGCCAAAATAAAAAATACACTATTTTACTGCGCATGTACCACTACCATGTCTACCTGTTCTTCAATAAACAAATTGTGGTGCCGCCAAAAATGGAGTCTTCTTAAATAAATTAAGGCCAAAATGCAGAATTTGCCCTTTAGTTAGTTGCTTTTCATGTTTCTACCCCGTTTTCGTTCGGGCCGGAAAAAAATCCCTTAACTCCGTGATTTTCAAACAATTTATGCCCACTCCGGGCCCGAACGGGCTTCGGTGTTAAATGCGCGTGCCTCGTCCTACGTGTCATCCAACGTGGGCAAACCGCCATTTTTCTAAATGACACGTCAGACGTGACATATCAAAGTTGCAGGGCATATTTTGCAATTCAGCTTTAAAAATTTAAATAAACTCTTAATTATTATGAAAAAATAATTTAATTAATCTGACATATAATTTATTAACTTATTTATTATTTAAAATATAAAAAAAATATTTTAATATTTAAGAATCTAATCGATGAATTAAATTGCTTTTTTCTTTCAAAAAATCTATTAACTTCAGATCGGTTCTCTTCAAATAATTGAAAATTTTTATTTGTGTGAGCTATTTTCAATTTTAAAGTAGGTAATAAAAGAAAATATGTATTTTTTATATTTTTATATATTATAAATTTTAATTGAATGGAAACTTGTCTTCCCTAATAGACCCACCCATGTCACAGCACCCCCTCTCCCCAAAACAATATTGTGACCCCATTCCACCCCCCTCCCCACCCTAAAAGCACCAAGTTCACTTGATGGCTAGGTAGGCGTATGTAATAAATTTATTTCTTTTTGTTTTTTTATTTAAATTTTGATTTTGATTTTTATTTTCTTCAAATAATTAAAAGCTTTTTCTATAAAATTAAGTCCTTATTAAGGAACTCGTGAGTTATATCTCTATTTTAAAAGTATGTAAAAGAATAAAAAAAACTGTATTTCTTTCATCATTTTTACATATTATTAGTTTTACGAAGAGAAAGTTGTCTTCCTTAATAAATCCAACCAAATCCCCACCCTTCCCCCGCCCCACCCTCCAACACTTGTTGGAACCCCAACCACCTTCCCCCCCTCCCCCCCACCCACCCAACCTCCAAGCAACCAGGTTCACTTGATTGGGGCAAAATTTAAATAAAAAAGAAAAAGAAATAAATTTATTACATACGCCTACCTAGCCACAATCAAGTGAACTTTGTGCTTTTAGGGTGGGGAGGGGGGTGGAATGGGGTCACAATTTTTTTTTTTTGTTTGGGGGGAGGGGGGGTGCTGTGACATGGGTGGGTCTATTATGGAAGACAAGTTTCCATACAATTAAAATTTATAATATATAAAAATATAAAAAAATACATATTTTCTTTTATTACCTACTTTAAAATTGAATATAACTCACAAGTTCCTTAACAAGTATTTAGTTTTTACAAATAAAAAATTTCAATTATTTGAGGAGAACCGATTTGAAGTTAATAGATTTTTTGAAAGAAAAAAGCAATTTAATTCATCGATTAGATTCTTAAATTTTAATTTTTTTATATTTTAAATAATAAATAAGTTAATAAATTATATGTTAGATTGATTAAATTATTTTTTCATAATAACTATGAGTTTATTTAAATATTTAAAGCTGAATTGCATAATATGCCCCGCAACTTTGATATGTCACGTCCGACGTGTCATTTAGGAAAAGGGCGGTTTGTCCACGTTGGATGACACGTAGGACGAGGCACGCGCATTTAACACTGAAGCCCGTTCGGGCCCGGGGTGGGCATAAATTGCTTGAAAATCACGGAGTTAAGGGATTTTTTCCCGGCCCGAACGAAAACGGGGTAGAAACATGAAAAGCAACTAAGGGGCAAATTCTGCATTTTGGCCATTAATTAAATATATTGGATTAGTCACGTAATGGTGCAATAAACATAGAATTTTAAGTGAGGTAGATCTCATTACAAAAGTTGTTTCACTGAGTTAGATAGAAGTCCATGCGATTCTTTTTAAATCATTTTTCTAAAACCAATTAGCTGGTAGCCGCAAGTTTAGAGCATTAATAAGATAAAACTGCACCTTTGCTTTTCCACAAAATAATATATATACTACGCAGTTTTGTTACATAAAAAGTCGGACAGGAAAAAAAAAAGAAAAAAAAAACTTAATGTAATTTGAAATATATATATATATAACCCATATTAAGGCCTCTTGAGAGTTGAGAATATTGGCAGCAAAACTTATCTCCACTTTGAAGGTTTTAGAGGTAGGAGTACCTCCAAAACTAACATTTTCATTGTTCCTGATCAATACAAGAATCCGTCAATATTAAAATGTACTTTAACAGTTTCAAACTTAAATCACTCTTTAAAATATTTACGTCTCATGTTATTATCAACAATGTGTAAAAGACTTAGCTAGTCATTCAAAACTTTTATAACTTCTTGGTTTTCATCATTTTCCTAAGAATATGTTTTACCTTTCACAAGGTAAATGTGACAAAAATTTCATACACAATTAATATTCAATTTAGATTTACTTTATTTATCTTCCGCAATATCAGTAAATTAAGAAAATTACTTATAAAAATTTGCTAATTGCGTCACACGTATTATTTTACTTAAAACATACTCTACTTTATATTGATGAATCTCGTAAAAAAAAAAGAGCATTAAATCCAACTCACTTTAATATGTAGGTACAAGAGTACACGTTAATTCCCCGATCGAATTTAACCGAAACGAGTTTAATACGTAATAAATTATATTATCCTTATGATGCATTAACATTTTTGCTTTTTGTAATTGGGGATGATTATGAATTATGACAAATGGTATGATATCAAATGATCCTTCATAACTTGGAATAAATATGCCTATAAACAAAATTATATACTCAAAATTCATGTGAGTTTCAAACATTTTCTCCAAATCCACAACTGCAGTATTCAATTCAAGTGTAAGTTAGTTATGTTTTTAACTATCTCAAATATTTCATGTTTTATAGATGTTAAACTATAATTCAAGCATCGTTAGCTGATATTTCCAATGTTGATATTTATAATTTTTGGAGGCATTTTTGGTCGCCTACGTGAAATTTAGGTAAGATTGCGTTCTCAGTATAAATAACACGCTCGTATGTAATGGAATAACAATTCGTTGACTATAGTGATCTTGGCTTGGCGGAGACTCCAAAGACGAAATCTTCTCGAATTGGGTACCAAATCTTTCTGTTCTTTAATTTTCCTATTTTTCATGTGTATGATTTTTCTTTTGCATCTCTGTGATTAGATTCTCAGATTTGGTGTTTTTTTGCTTCCAGGTTTATTTGTGTTTAATCAGTAAAATTGCATTTGATTTGCTCAGATCTATTCAGTTGGCTTGTATTTTCTCTATTAAATTACATAATTTAGATTAGCGTCATCACAAAATGTTAGAAATAATTATCTCAAATATTTCATGTTTTATAGATGTTAAACTATAATTCAAGCATCGTTAGCTGATATTTCCAATGTTGATATTTATAACTTTTGGTGTCGGGGGGCATTTTTGGCACCCTAAATGAAATATAGGTAAGATTACGTTCTCAGTATAATTACACGCTCATAAGTAGTAGAATAACTATTCGTTGAATGTAGTGATCTTGGCTTGGCGGAGACTCCAAAGACGAAGTCTTCCGACGAATTCGATAACCAAATCTTTCTGTTATTTAATTTTCCTATTTTTCATGTGTATGAATTTTCTTTTGCATCTATATGATAAGATTCTCAGATTTGGTGTTTCTTTGCTTCCAGGTTTATTTGCATTTAATCAGTAAAATTGCATTTGATTTGCTCATATCTATTCAGTTGGCTTGTATTTTCTCTATTAACTTATAATTTAGATTTGTGTTATCACAAAATCTTAAAAATAATTATCTCAAATATTTCATGTTTTATAGATTTTAAACTATAATTCAAGCATCGTTATATTTCCAATGTTGATATTTATTACTTTTGGGGGGGCATTTTTGGCAGCCTACATGAAATTTAGGTAAGATTACGTTCTCTGTATAAATAACACGCTCATATGTAATGGAATAACTATTCGTTGAATGTAGTGATCTTGGCTTGGCGGAGACTCCAAAGACGAAGTCTTCCGACGAATTGGGTAACCAAATCTTTATGTTCTTTAATTTTCCTATTTTCCGTGTGTATTTTTCTTTTGCATCTATATGATAAGATTCTCATATTTGGTGTTTCTTTGCTTCCAGGTTTATTTGTGTTTAATCAGTAAAATTGCATTTGATTTGCTCAGATCTATTCAGTGGCTTGTATTTTCTCTATTAACTTATAATTTAGATTTGTGTTATCACCTATGATGCACGGACACGAACACGTGGACACGGACACGACACGATACGGACACGACGACACGAATTTTTAAAATTACAAGACACGACACGGCCATGACACGGCTGTATTTTTTATATTGAAATATAGAAAACATCATAATAATCTACACAAATAACATTATTACGTTCAAATATAGAATCAAACCAAACATATTTACACTTAAAACCAAGTAACCAACTACTACAGGTTCAAAAAAAAATAG